>OZ023197.1:10600474-11200474 GCA_963995505.1 Hypericum androsaemum
AAGAGGGGGGAGTCTTATACGGGAAAAAGGTTTATCTTTTTGGTTGTTCAGAACCTCAAATGGTTGTTGTCAGAGGCGAAGATAGACCGGTCAGCGTCCCTGCCGTGGTCGCTGTAAGTTCTTAATGGATAATTGATTTTACCATTGTGATTTTATGGATATTCTGTCTTCTTGCTTTGCTATTTTTTGTGATTGTCATCCACGTATCATATCATGGCATTGACTTAATTCTCATTCAAACTTTATGTTCTTTTTTAGTATATATAAATACCATGAAGGAAAATAGTCAAAATGGATTGCTCATAGATGCCTTTTTCCGTCTCACAGATTATCTTACCGATCTATGCTTGTCTCCTGCAGGTTGTATCTCCTTTCCCGCCATCTGATAAGATTGGAATCACTTCAGTTCAGAGTGAGAATGAGGAAATAGTTCCGATGAAACAAATGAAAATGGACTGGTCTCCTTATATACCTCTGCAGGAAAGGGACAGTCAAGTGGACAGACTGAAGTCGCGAATTTTCACTCTGACCTGCAATCAGAGGAGGGTTGCTTTGAGGCATATGAAGATAGATCGAGTGAAGAAGTTTGAGTACTGCCTGCCTTATTTCTACAATCCGAAAGATGAGCTTGAGCAAAATACTGAGGTTCAAATACTATTCCCTGCAGAACCAAAGCCGGTAAGGTTAAACCGTACGTGTTTTGTTTTGCTGAACTTTGTTGATCACTGTTTTATAATCATAGTAGGACTGCTCTAATTAAATTCACTGTTCTGTCTGTCTGACTGCTTATATTTGATGGAATCAGGTCGTTTGTGAGTTCGATTGGAAAGTGCATAAACTTGAGGTAGGTTCTTACTCTCATTTGTTTGTTAAACCTTGCAACAACAATGATGACCATGTTTTTTCTCGTTACTTAGTCTTGCCTTTCTACGTCTTTATCGTTAAGGAAGACCTATCAAAATTCACTTTTTTGGATATACGATCTTCAGGAATTCACCAAGAAACTGATCGATGATGACGAGGAAGCTCTGTCGGAAGATCAGAAGGATGCCTTTAAGGTGAGGCTTGATACTCCCCATAACCCATTTGACAAATTTGTTTGGTACTATGCCATACTATGTTTTTTTAATTTTGTGATGGTTGTTTAAGCTGGTATTTTTTTCTGCAATCTCAGGATTTCGTCAAAGAGAAAGTTCGAGAAGCAAAAAAAGCTAATAGAGAGGTATGCGTTGGACTCATTACTGACTGGAATTGCGTGCAATTTGTTATTAGGCTGCATTGAACAATTTTTTTTGTTTGCAGGCCGAGGAAGCCAGGCAGAAGAAATTGCAAGAAATGAGCGAGGAGACAAGGAGGGCATATGAAGAAATTAAGTTCTACAAGTTCTATCCTGTAGACACACCTGATACTCCTGATATCTCTCAATTTAAGGTAAAATGAATCCCAAGTTCTTGCCTGATACTTGAGATTTCATTTAACAAGTTCATAAGATGTTTTCAAAAAGTATACTTACGTGTATTTGGCAACGTGACTTGGTCTGATTGCAGGGTGCTCCATTCATAAACCGGTATTACGGAAAAGCTCATCGAGTTGTTCTTTGAGTTAAATCTCTCCGGAGGAAGCCCAATTTGATTCGTTCTCACAGCCAGGCGAATCAGGGAACGCATCCGTATCATTTTAATGCATTTTCTATGGAGGATCCTGTAGTTCACAATTTTTGAGGCACTTGTACCTTCGTTATTTTGGTTGGTTGCAGGTGTGGAGAAACTTTCCTCCGCCTCGAGTCTGTCTTGCTGTATTTTATTTAAAATTCCTGTATCTGGTAATTAGCTGTAACATTACAGATCCCAGTGTAAGAACATTGCAAATTGTTGCTAGTTCTTGATCTTTCCCCTTTTATGTTTAGAGGAAGCTTCACATTTATGTCAAATACATGCATAATAAATGCTTTTGGCTATTATTAAATCTTAACTCCGAAGTTTCTTTTTATAAAATGAACAGTGCAGCTATAGATTTTTTTTTGGAAAAGTTTATTTTGGTACCTTGTGGTATTATCGATTATCATTTGGGTATTATGTGGTTCAAAAATTGTAAAACAAATCCAACTTATTCTAATTTTTATCACTAAAAAATCCATTGGTCGGAAGACCCGTAGGAATTAGAAAAGTAGATAATGTTAAATAGCTATTTATATCTTCTACTAGAGAACCCATAACAAAAAAGTTGAAAGAGAAAAGTTGAGGACATGATATAAATGACACGGTCGAAATAAATAGATAATATATAGGTCACAATTAGTTACACAATAACAATAACACGAATTGAGATTGTTTGAATTTGGTACAGAGCCTAACATCGTCAGATCATATTATTTTTGGCTATTATTAAATCCTGAAGATCAGTGCAGCTATAGATTATTATTTGGGAAAAGTTTACTTTGGTACCCTGTAGTATCACCGATTATCATTTGGTATCCTGTGGATCAGAAATTGTAAAACAAGTCTTAACTTATTTCTATTTTTAACCATTGGTCAGAAGACACGATAGGAATTAGAAAAGTAGATAATGTTAAATAGCCATTTATATCTTCTATTAGAGAACCCATAACAAAAAGTGTAAAGAGAAAAGTTGAGGACATGATACAAATGACTCGGTCGAAATAGGTACATGATATATAGGTCACAATTAGGTACACAATAACAATAACACGAATTCTTTTTGAATTTGGGACAAAGCCTAATATCGTCAGATCATATTCTCGTGCCATACTCAACTCATGTGGAAATTAAAATGCAAACCATATGATAAACCGAACTCATAACACGAGAATCAAATTACTTCTCTCTCTCTCTCTCCGAATGCATGAACACCAACTACATGCATATATATCCTATATAGACACACATCGTCTTCAATTCTTCATCCACTTCACTTCTAAAAACACATATCATCAAAATTTCAAAAGTATTTTTGAAGGAACAAACAATTAATTCATGTCCGAAGTTTCACGAGAAGAGCAGGAGAGAGTAGGTGCGGTGGCCACAGTTGAGGTTCCACCTTCTTATGATCTACTCGCTTACTGTCCGATGGGCGACGAGGCCAAAACCATCGTCTTTCTTTCTCCCACATGAAGGTGGAAGTTTTTCGTGGAGGTAGAATATACTATGTCGGTTGAGAAATAGTTTGAGAGTGCCATGTGAGAGTACACCATTAAAGAGAAAAGTACGAAAATTCAGTATACGAAAATTTTAGTGTGCACTAAACTTGATTTTTTTTATCGAGTTCTCGAGTTTAGCGAACTACAATTCTTCCTCTTTCTGATTTTCTCTTGATTGTAGATCCAAACATCATGTTAATGTGTGTGGCACAGTTTCTGTGATCAGTTGGTATAAATTTAATATGATCTATAGTACAAAACTGGGTATATTCCTTATTTTACAATTCGAAAAGTTGGCCTTGGAATAAAAAAAAAGGGTGAGAAATACCCATTTTTATTTGATAAAATTCATAAAAGGACATCACAGATCTCCGTGGTTTATTTGAGTTTGATATTAGAAGATCAATTTCACTCTTGTTATATTTAATGAAACAAAAAAGCCCCTTTAATATGTGACCGTTGCCATAAAAATTGATGCTAAATTATTAAAGAAATTAAACAAGAAAATTGAAAAAAAATGAAGTTGAGTAGGTTGAGATTGAAAATTTGGTGTTATGTTTAGTAATATATATATATATATATATTATTTTAATAAAATTTTAAAAAAATTATAAGATTTTGTTTGGATAAATTGTATAAGAAAGTTGCTAAATATTTGAACTTCTTTGATATATTATGCTAAATTAAATTTATTAAACTTTATTTAATAATATTAATATAAAAATAAAAGTCCCAGTCTGACTGGTCAAACATGATGGCTTTAATCAACTGGCATCGGGATATTCTCATGTGCTTCAACAATCGTAGTTGGCATCTTTGGCTCTGATAGAAGCTAAGAAGATGTACAGTTAGAGAATTCAAGAGTAGTTTGCTTTCTCGGTTATTGTTTGGTGTACCAAATGTTTGCAAACGGATTAAGATAAAGTAATTTGCCTTATACTTGAGATTTCTTTTGACAAGTTGATAAGAAGTTTTCAGAAAGTATACTTACGTGTATCTGGTAATGTGACTTGGTCTGATTGCAGGCTCGATTCATAAACCGGTATTACGGCAAAGCTCGTATGTGTTATTTGAGTTAAATAATTCTGGAGGAAGCCCAAATTCGTTCACACAGCCAGGCAAATCAGGGAACACATCGCCATTATTTTGATGCATCTTCTGGTTCATGGTTAGAATTCCATATGATCTTTTTGGGGGGAAATCAGGCAATGTCATCTCCTATGGAGAAACTTTCCTCCACCTCAAGCCTGTATTGCTATATTTTATTTAAAATCCCTGAATCTGGTAATTTATTGTGTTGATCACTTGCTTTTACCATTGAAATGAGGGTGAAGGTTAATGCTTGTTATTGAGAAAATGGAGATACTGATGACTATTTGTTTGAATCTTTCATAGGGGAAATCAGGCAAACGCAAAAAATAAATTCTTAGAAAATGGTGATAGTTAATGCTCGTTAGAAACTTTCCGCTGCCCCGACACGGTGGAACTTTCAGTTCATGTTTTTGTTCTTTTTAAAACAAACACACATCTTAATGAAATATTTTTTTTAAGTGGAGTTGATTTATAGATATAATAATGTAGTAATATATACATTGTTGCTCGCCACCATCCCTGGAGTGTAGACACCGCCAGTCTACGACACTGTTTCTAGGTTCGAGAGGTAAACAGTAATTACGAACCCACCTCCTGCCACAACCACGACGAACACCGTCCTCCTGGTCCCACGGAGGAGGCATTTTGGGCTGGTTGCTGTTGCTTTGGGGAGTTTGAGAAGATAAAGTTTAGAGTTTGGTTCCTCTCATCGTTTGTGGTTGGGTTTTAATTGATTTCTGAACGACAACGATGTGGGCGGCATCGATTGTAGCAAGGGCCGTTGACCTGGTTTGCTATGGGCGGGATTAGTTGCCATGTCGTCGAGGTGGATGTAACCCCACATGCGTTGCAAGAGCCATCCCTCCTCGTCTTGGAAATTATGGTTGGAGCAGAACATGATGGGAATTCCGGTGAAGGCGAGGAATAGGCACTATCGAAGTTAAGTCCACAGAGAGCGAGAGAGAAGAAAGAGGTGGTGATCTTGAAAATTATACACAAATTTTGGCATCATTTTAAAATTTATGATTTGTCACGTCATCATTTGTGTGTAGACTGTGCATTCGTTATATGCCGAATCGAAATACTGAATATACCAAATTTGAAGTTTAACAAAAATCAATACCGATCCCAACCGAAATTATTTTGGTATCATATCGAATACCGAATTAAAATTTCAGTATTATACCAAAAATATCATCCATCTCGTCCGTGAACTCTACCCAATAGCTCAATTTGCAAAAATCCACCAAGGCAAAGTAAATTGGCGCACCTCATTAGGAATAAGCTACAAGATTGAGCATACCTCGGAAATCCATCATAAATTTTGACCCAAAATCATAAAAATTACAAATATGAAAAAATTCCCAAATTTAAATTCCTAATTTAATTTTGCAAATTTAGAATAAGGGTTGAGGGAGTCTGACCTGGGACTGAGAGGCCGCGAGGTGTGGCAACCGGAGGCGTTGGTAGTGGCCGGAGCTCGTAGGAGTCGGTGGAACTTGGAAGCTCTTCTCCTCTCGTTGGTTTTTTTGTTTAGGAGGAGGGTGGGGTGAGAGACTCGACTGAGGTCAGAGAGGAGTAAAATTTCGTTGGTTTTTATAAATGGTTGGTAAATTTTATTTTAGTTCTTCGATATCTTTGGTAGTTTGGTATAATACCGGTATATTTAAAATTATACCGAATACATAAATTTACAAAATTTCTCAAAAAAAGCATACCGAATTATATTCCGAATACCAAAATATCGATTCGAAAATCTCTAATACCAAAGAAATACCGAATATCGTTTGCACACCCCTAAAGACTGAGATGACATGACATGCAGTCTGTAAATATGACATGGCAAATTCATATGGCTGGGCAGCTGTCCTGGACATGGCCGGGAAAAAGTGTGTAAACCACAAGGGACTGAATTTCTAATTTGAAACGCCATAGACTAAATTATTAAAATATGATTTAATAGGTACTAAATGAGACTTTACCCATCATAGAAAATGGTGATAGTTTATGCTCGTTAGAAACTTTCCGCTGCCTTCTTCTGAAAAAAAAAAAGAACTTTCCGCTGCCCCAACACATTGGAACTTTCACTTCACGTTATTATTATTTTTAAACAAACACAACCTGCTCCACTTTTTTATTTTCCGTTAGTTTCTTTTTGGTCTTGGTTTTCTTTAAATTTTAATGAATTTTTTTTATAATTATAATAATTTGTTGATATAATAATGTAGTAATACATACATTGTTGCTCGCCACCATTCTTGGAGTGTAGACACTGCCAGTGCGATAGCTTCGGGTCGCAATCTCAAAACTCACTAAAAACATCACCACGACAAAATACACAAGAAAAAAACCGTCGCGGAGAAAAAAAATGCTGAGATTACTGTTATACACGGTGACTCACTCCAATATTTTCCCCTGAACTTATAGCTCACAAAAAATAAAGCAAGATTTTCAAGGCAATCAGACCATGAGGCCAATTGCAGTACCAATCTTCCGATGCCTAAGCATCGGCCACAACATGAAATCATCTTTGTCTCCCAGTAGTCGCATTCTAAATATAAGTATTCCATGTATAGCAAAAAGTTATGGTGGCATAGATTTGGGTGAAACACCACTTGAACCTTTTAAGAATGGTGTGAAGTAGGAGCTCCTGGTTGTAATTATTCTTTCGGAATATTTCGTGGTTACGGAGGTTCCAATAACTCACATGCTAGAAGCATAAATTGCATACCACATCTTTTCATCATGCCCACCTTTACCAGATCCATCCACATAGCAAAAAAAAAAAAATTCAACTTCTAGTCCAACGAACCGGTTTTGCCCAATTTTTCTTACAAAAATATTCCAGACCCATCTCAAAATTATGCTATTATTTATAGTAATGCTTTAGAATATCATACTCCGAGAGTCCGAGTCGCCACCTGACACAAACCAACTTGTCATTCTTATCTTACAACGAACAAGTCATAAATGATCATGTCTCAGGATTCCCTTCTCTCTTAATGCCAAATTGTCGCATATGTCCCAGATGTTAAGGCAAGGCACCATTCAAATGTTAAATACTTATTTGAGATATTAGAATGCAACAACCTTAAATATCAGTTGGAATAGTTTTATCACCATTCAAATGTACTAATTATCTCAAATTTATATTCATCGGTCTAATAAGTGTTTGAATACTGGGTTGTATCAACAAACAAACGTTTGCTAATCTTGAGCATAAATGACTACTACCTAAGCCTTAGACAATCCAGTGATTTGCCCCTATATTTTGGAATGGGAAAAGTCTACTTAAGTACCTTGTGATATCGCAAAAAATCAAGTCAGTACTCTGTAGTTTAAAACGTATCAATTGAGTCAAACTTATTCCAATTAAAATCAATTAGAGGCCCGGGCAGCTGTCCGGACCTTGCCCGTCTTGCCCGAACCCTGACCAGCCATTTGGACCATACAGATCAGCAGTCATTGATGACGTGATGCCACGTGGCGCTCCTCCCCTCTTCCCTCACTCATCTTCCTTCGTCCTCCTCCTCATAAAAAGCCACATCCCAATCCATAAGAATATCTAAATCCATAAGAGCTTCAACCCGAACCCACAATCGAAGACCCGATCCACATCATTGATAGCCTCCTGCTCCCCTTCCTCCTCCGACGAGCCGCTTCTCTAGATCAAGAGGACCCATTCCGAGGCCGACCTCCTGGCCCACCGTCAGAGGCCGCCCACGCCGTGCCACGTCAATTCCCCGATCATCGACGCCCCGATTCTCCAGGAGGATAACATAAAGGTGGAGTCTTTACTGTCGGTTGGGTGCGAGAATTTTGACAGCGGCCCATTCGGGCATCCGATGGATGGCGCAGTTAGCGGCGACAGTGGAGGAAGGATCTGTGGCAGTGGGGACCGCAGCTGGTCGGACAAGGGGAATCCCAACTGCGGGAAGGACGGGATGGAGATTTATTACCAAATAATGATCGAAGCTAACCCGGGACGAAGGTTTAGTTAATTGCTTAATTTTACCTACTGAGTAGCGTAAAGTTTTGATTTTTGTGGTTATATTAAGCTTGGCTAGAGTAAAGATTCGTGGATATTTGAAATTTCCTTTTGTAATTATCATGAAGTTTTTAATAAATACCATTTGCTTTCCCCAAAAAATGTAGATGATGGTGGCAAAGGAAGAAGAAAGAGACGAGGAGATGGAGGGGTTTTCAAAAAAATATATATAAAGAAGAAGAAGAGCACCCAGCTGGGGCGAAGAGGAAGAGAGGGGAAGAGGGGAGGAGTGACACGTGGTGCCACAGCATCAGAGAAATCTGATGTGGCTGGTTCACATGGCCGGTCAGGATTCGGGCAAGACGGGCAGGGTCTGGACAGCTGCTCGGGCCTCTAATTAATTTTAATTAGAATAAGTTTGACTCAATTGATACGTTTTAAACCACATGGTACTGACTTATTTTTTGCGATACCACAGGGTACTTAAGTAGACTTTTTCCTTTCGGAATATCTCCAATTGGTGACCCAAATACATAAAATTTTCATTTTTTTATAATTTATGGTAGGGATTGTGCAATTGGGTCATCAAATAAGTGCAAAGCAGACAAAGAATTGCACTTTTCCTTACCATTAGAAGCAATTTTGATCATAAGGTTTATAAGGTTTTCTTTTTAAGCAAATCTAGTACTTGATAGACAATCGTGAATCTGTTGATTCTAAAAATATCAGCGATAGAAATAGGGAAAACCCTAGATTTTTATTAATCAAATTCAACCAACCAAAACGATAGCAAATATGTCCTATTTATAAAGAACCGAAACAAGTAGAATCTTATCATAAATTAAACTCATAATAATCAAAAAATATAGATAACTAGTAAATATATGACTAATCTTTATCTCCATCAAAATCAAGTAACACAAAAAATTGTTTCAATAGAGAAAGGATAGTTTTAATAGTAGGAAAACCTTAAAAGTTGGCAATTTAATTTAATTTAATTTAACTTTTTTTGCCTTCCTTGCTATATAAATACACAATCTTTCATTAGAACTTCATCCAAAAGTATCATAAAAAAATAATTTCAGAGATTAAGAACAGCCAGGAAGAGAATTAAAATGAAAAAAGAGAAATGGCTGCAAGGACGACTGCCCCAATTTCTAATGTCCAATATGAGGACCTTAGGCCCAAATCTGAATGGAAGGAAGAAAATGCTGCCATGACAAAAAATGAAAAAATAATTTATGTCAGGCCCATTTTTTATTAACTCCCACGGCCCGTCTTTGATCTCTTCATTTCCAGGCGGCCCAATTAAAACTTATGGTGTCTTCTCCAGTGATGTTCCTGAATCTTCTAAAAAAAAAGGTAAATTACTCTCACATCCCTGAGGTTTGGTCACCCTCCCCCTTAGGTCCCTGACTTTTGGAAAAAGATTGTCCCGTCCCTAAGTTTTGACGATAATAGACTCTCGGGTCCCTGGCTGACGTCATCGGCTCTTTTTTTCATTTTTGATCATGGAAATGACCAAAATACCCTCCCTCTCCCCAATCATCACCGGAACAAAAAACAAGCTCAAAATCCGCTAATTTCAATAAATAAGAAACAGAACAACCACTGAAACAGATCCAAGCTCACAACGAGAAGAAGAAGACGAAGAGAAGGAGGTCCCTAGTTCAAAATCGCCGGCAGGAGATAAGCGGAGATCGAAGCTCGACGGCTACGGGGAATAGATCGAGGAAATTTAGCCTAAAATGAGACCGACGGAGAGTCCCCCTAGGCGAAGACCTTGAAGACGCCGGCGATGACAACAAAGAGGAGAGTCCCCCTAGGCGAAGACCTTGATCAACAGTTATCAGATTTCTTTAAAAGATTTCGTGCGATCAGCACACGTCGAGTATGTTAAGCCAAATTCAAGAGCACAGACACTCAGGCTACTTGAATAGGCAGGACACCCAAATATCTTCAAAATAACATAATTAGGAGGATTTTCAGACCACAATTCTTCAGGTACCTTGCCATCAAGTGATGCATGAGGTGAACAATTGACAAGGTGACAGGCAGCGAAAGTAGCCTCAGCCCAAAATGACTTAGGCAAACCAGCATTTGACAGCATACAACGAACTTTCTCTAACAAAGTTTTGTTCATTCTTTCAGCGACTCCATTCTGTTGAGGTGTACCCGGGATTGTCTTATGCCTGACAATACCCTCATTCTTGCAGAACTCATCAAACCAACTAGAGCAAAACTCTAATCCATTGTCTGTGCAGAGATGTTTGACATCTCTCCCAGTCTACTTTTCAATCATAGTCTTCCACTGCTTGAAAGTGACAAAGATATGATCCTTGCTCTTCAAGAAGAACGCCCACACCTTCTTCGAATAATCATCAATAATAGTCAGCATATACTTGGAACCATTCTTTGTTGCAACTTGAGATGGTCCCCAAAGATCAGAATGAACATAGTCAAGTTTTTCCTTTGTAGTGTGCACACCTTTCTGAAAACTAACTTTCTTCTGCTTGCCAAACACACAGTGCTCACAAAATTCTAGCTTTCCAATACACTGCCCACATAATAATCCTCTCCTATTTAGCTCGGTCATGCCGTTCTCGCTCATGTGACCAAGTCGCATAAGCCACAATGAGGTGTTCTCAGAATCTGTCAACGAGCCAGATGCAGCACCAGCAATCCCTGTAACTGTAGAACCCTACAAAATATACAGATTTCCAACCTCATTCTTGGCCTTCATATGCACTAATGAGTTCTTACTCACATGAAGAACTCCACCTTCTCTGGTATACTCGTACTCCAATGTATCAAGAGTACTCAGCGAAATTAAGTTCCGCTTCAAATCAGGGATATGCCTCACATTCGTCAAGGTTCGAATGACACCATCATGCATCTTGATCTTCACTGTGCCAATACCAACAACCTTGCAGACAAAATTATTTCTCATGAGAACATTACCCTCCGCACGTTTATATGTTGAAAACCAGTCCCGGATGAGACACATATGAAACGTACAAGCAGAATCAAGGACCCAAGTAGCATCAACTTTAGATTTCCCATCAATCACAGACAAAAGGTCTTCGTCAGATTCTTCTTTCTGAGTGGTGGTGGCAACACTAGCAATGCCGCTATCAGAACTTTCTCCTTTCGGAGCATTGGACTTTTCGCCCTTCTTCTTGTTCTTCAACTCCGAACAGAACCATTTAATATGCCCAACCTTATGACAGTTGAAACAAGTCTTATCCTTGTGCCTTGACCTTGATTTGCTTCTTCTCTTCTTCCTCGAACCAGACTTAGCATTCCTCTCCTCAGACCTCCCTCTCACGACCAAGCCAGTCCCTTGGCTATTTTCAGAAGAACTCACAGTGTGCTTATCAATTCTCTCTTTCTCCAAGAGCGAATCATGAACATCATCCCAACTCAGAGTATCATGGCTGAACAATAAAGTATCTCTGAATTGCTGATAAGAAACAGGCAACGAGCACAATAACAATAAAGCAAGATCTTCATCATCATATTTCACATCCAGAGTTCTAAGATCAGCCACTATATCCTTAAATTCATTAAGGTGGTCGTGAGCAGACTTATCTTCTTGCATCCAGATAGAAAACAGTCGTTGCTTCAAGCACAGTTTGTTGGTCAAACTCTTGGGCATGCACAACTTTTCAAGCTTTGCCCATAATGAGGAAGCTATTGTATCCTTCAACACATCCCACAAAATATCATCTGACAGATGTAACTGGATCTGACTCACAGCCTTACGGTTCTTTGATGCCTTCATCGCAGCATCCCAACTCGGAGGCATCGACTTCTCATCAAGTAGAGTCTCATCCAGCTCTAAATGTGTTAGAATAGCGCGCATCTTGACCTGCCACAATGAAAAATTAGTTTTCCTCGTCAACTGAGGAATCTCGTACTTCATCGAAGTCATCCTGAAATAACTCGAACCAAGAAAATCAGCCCAAAATTGGTTAGAAAACTAAAATCAGCCAAATCAGTTGACTTTCGGTCAACCAGTCAAACTGTTGACTAGTTAAAATGTTGACCAGTCAAACCGTTGACCAAGTCAACTCGGGAATAGGTTTTTTTTTTCAACCCAAAACTCCCTCTTTCTCTCTCCCCATTTTTTTTCTCTCCTTCCGCCGTCGGTCTCCTCTCTCTCCCCGGAAACGGTGAGCGGCGGAAAAGCTCCAGGCGACGGCGAGCTCTCCTCGCGATTCCTTCTTCTTCCCTCTCTCCGCGACGAACGAACGGAGCGCCGCCTCGGCGCGGCGACGGTGCAGGGGGGTGGTCGCCTCCTCTAGGCGACGTCGAGGACGACGGGTGGTGGGGCTGGACGGTGCGGCAGTCGGCGGCGGGCAGCGGCGACTCCAAGAGTTTCAAAACCCTAAATCCCAATTTTCTCCCAAATCGGTTCTGTTCACGATTTTTGTGTGTGTCAAATACTCGTATACTCAGATCCGGCTCTGATACCAATTGTTGGGAAATAAGATCGAAACGAGTAAAACACGAGACACAAGAATTACGTGGAAACCCCAAGACGGGGAGAAAACCACGGGCAAAGGAGAGTCGTCCACTATGTGAGTCCAATCGGTTACAAGGCCTCCGTGAGGGTTCTCTCTACCTCACAACTCTCAACTAGTACAAATAAGACCTAGGCATAGACCATATATATATATAGGAGACTAGTACTCTATTCCGATCAGGAAATAGAGCCCTACTCTAATTAGGAATTTGGAACAATCCCTAATAGTATGAATAACAGCGGGTAGGATCCGAGTAAGATCTATAGGACCGAGTTTCCCTTATCATCTTTTTGAAGGTCAGATCCAGATCCTTACTATTATCCTCTCTAAAAATAAGGGTTCGGGCAGGATTCGATCGACCCACGGGTCCGTGCTATTTATAAAATATTTAAAAAAAAATTATATTATCATTTGATTGTTCTCAAAAAGCAATGGACACTAAAAAAATTGAATGTAATTGCTTTGTTAATTAAAAAAACTTAAAATAAAGAAATCAAACAAGGAAATTGGAAAAACATGAAGTTGAGTAGGTTGAGATTGAAAATTTGGTGTTATGTTTAGTAATTAATATATATATATATATATATATATATATTATTTTAATAAAATTAAAAAAATATTATAAGATTTTGTTTGGATAAATTGTATAACAAATTTGCTAAATATTTGAACTTATTTGATATTT
The DNA here is from genome assembly GCA_963995505.1 of Hypericum androsaemum. Taxonomy (NCBI): domain Eukaryota; kingdom Viridiplantae; phylum Streptophyta; class Magnoliopsida; order Malpighiales; family Hypericaceae; genus Hypericum; species Hypericum androsaemum. The sequence continues at coordinate 10,613,926 of OZ023197.1, forward strand.
TTATACAAAATTAAATTAAATTTAATAATATTAATTATATAAACCAAAATTTTAAGAATTTCGGATCGTCCATGAATCGATTTTACAAATATTGGTATAATACTACATCATTCTCAATAAGAATTCAAATTTACCTTCTTCTATTCCCCCCCCCCCCCCCCCCCCCCCCCCCCCCCCCCCCCCGGTATCTCACCCTCTCTCTCTTCTATCTTCTCCTCTAATTCTCTTTTTGTTCCTCTATCTTCTACTTCTATTCTTACGATTCTCCTCTCCGTTGTTGGGTAGAGTTAATGTAAATCCATAGGGTTGAAAACCAAAACCCAAACCCAAACCCAAACCCTAGTTCCTTGTATTCTTGTATTTATACGGCTGTTCGCCAATTCTTCCTTTTGTTCTATCCCAATCCCACCAAAACCCTAACCTTTGCGCTGATGCCGCTAAAAACCATGAATAAGAGAGGAGGAGCTAAGACGAAGAGAGCAGATGCCGCCGGTGCCGAAGCGGAGCCTTCTTCCTCTCGGGAAGTAGAGGCACGCGTGGAGGAGAAGAAGAAGAAGAACAATAAACGGGCCAAGAAGTCGCCCGAGCCTGAGCCCGAGCCCGAGTACTTTGAGGACCAGCGCAACTTGGTATAAACCTTTTCTAGCTTAATTGGTTAGGTTTCTTAAAGGATTTTGACTTGTAGGTTTTAAGGTCATTGATGGTTTATTTTGTGCTTTCGACTTGGCGGTGTTGATGTGCAGGAGGATCTGTGGAAGTCGGCTTTTCCTGTTGGGACAGAGGTCTGTTTCGATTTTATATCGCCACCCGGTTGCTTGTCATCTGTATTGGTGGAGAGTGATGCTGCTTCTGCGTTTGTTTCCTGCAGTGGGATCAGTTGGATAAAGTTTACGAGTTCAACTGGAAATTCTCCAATCTCGAAGTGGGTTTGTTTATTTTGGAATAAGAAGTCTTCTCACCCATCATAATGTAGCCTGCTCAAGTCATGCAACTGAAGTTACTTTTTTTCATTTCGGCCAGGCTGCTTTTGAAGAGGGGGGATTCCTATACCGGCAAAAGGTTTATCTTTTTGGTTGTGCAGAACGTGAGTTCTTTGTCACCCCTTTGTTTGCTCTTTGATTTTCACCTTTGTCTATGGGCTGCATATTGTCTTGTATGATTCCCTCAAATCACTGATTTTTTCTTTTTGCTTGATTTTATTTCTCGTTTTATGTTCATGCTGTCGTTGGTTTTTGCAGCTCAATTGCTCTCTGTCAAAGGCAAAGATAGACTGGTCTATGTGCCTGCCGTGGTTGCTGTAAGTTCTTTTGGCATTGCCGGCTGTGTTTCGAATGGATGTGTTGTTTTCACTTTTGTGATTTTACGATATTCTGTCTTCTTGCTTTGCTATTTTTTGTGGTGGTCATCCGCATAGAATGGGAATGTTCTTATGCGACTTGAATGATATTTAACCGACCGTGTGTATCATGTTATGGCATTGACTTTATTCCCTCATGGCTGACTCCTCAAGTTAGAGTTTTGAGGAACCTAGTGGATTTGATACATGTGAACGTTTTAAGATGGTTTTAGTGCTGCATAAGCATTAGCTGCATCCTCTGAATATTGAAGACTTGAGGATACTAGCTTGCTGGGGTTTCTTTTTGACGACTAATTCATCGTATATTGGTTTTTTAATGGATTGCAGCTGCTGTACGTGAGAAATATTGTTTTCTTTCTTTTTTCACTGTTCTTGTTGTGCTGTATGTTCTTTTTGAGCTTAAGAGTATGTATAAATACCATGAAGATAAATAGTCAAATGGATTGGGTCATGGATGCCTTTCATCGCACAGATTATCTTACTGATCTATGCTTGTCTCCTGCAGGTCGTATCTCCTTTCCCGCCATCTGATAAGATTGGAATCAATTCAGTTCAGAGAGAGAATGAGGAAATAGTTCCAATGAAACAAATGAAAATGGACTGGACTCCTTATATACCTCTGAAGGAAAGGTATCGAACTCAAGTCTCTCCATTCTTTCATTTTTATGTAAGCGACATTTTGCTACTCTCAAAGTTAAGATTCTTTGTATTTGCGTTCTCATTTTCATTGGCGAATTATGTTTTGCAGGGATAGTCAAGTGGACAGACTGAAGTCAAAAATTTTCACACTGACCTGCACCCAGAGGAGGTCTCTCTCTCTCTCTCGGCTTTTGCTGTCAACATAAATGTAGGCCCGTCCGATGCTTCTACTATTATTTGCATGATTTGTTAGGTGAAATGACTGAAAGAGGACAGGAAAGTAATCTTCTGTTGAGTGCGTAGTTAAATATTATAGCTCTGCTCCAGCTTTTCCCCCTCTCTTGGCTACTCCATATTTTGTAGATTTCATCAACTCTTTTTGCATAGGCGGGCCGCTTGCTGATATATTTGCTGGTTCTAAGCAATCTACATGTAGATCATGTTCCCTTACTCTGTCATGACGTGTGAATTTGTGGTGTCCTACCGAATGCTGTGCCCTTCTATCCACCTTTTGTGAAGCTATTTATGAGCAATCATATCGTTTCGGGGATTCTTGTACTGCGCTTCATATAATGAAAAGGTTAATGCTTATTGGTTGTGTTTTGGTTCATTTGTAATTGTTAGTTCGTAGCCTGGTCTGTTGTTTTATGGAAAGTGGTAGTTGCACCTGTCAGCAGAAACATTATGTTCATTTTTTTTCCGCAATTGTAACTAAGTTTTGGTGCTGTATTTTGTTCTCACTGATTGAGATATGGTTGATTCTACTTTGATTTAGGTAGCTTGCTTTTGTCGCTTAATCTGGCACAGGGAGTTGACATTTTTCCAGAAAATTAAGACATGCTTTCTTGTGCCCCTCTGTTAGATGCTTATTCAATTTGATATTTTGTGCAGGGTAGCTTTGAGGCATATGAAGATAGATCAAGTGAAGAAGTTCAAGTACTGCCTGCCTTGTGAGTCTTGGAAAACCTAAATTCAATGATGCATCCTCTTTTCAAACTCATTCTTCTTGGTGGCTATTTTTATGAAAACAAGAGATATGACTTGCAGGTCCGCGCAAGTAATGCTGATGAATTTACTCGTGAACTTTGGCCACGTTGTCTTGGCTCAGGAAACAACTGAGCATGCTTCTGGTTGATGTACAACTATTAACAAAAATGAAAAAGAAATTAATCAAGTTTTGTTTTATCATGCTAGAGTATGTGTATAAATATTAATCAAATCAACTCTGCGAAGCAGATGAAGGAAACTCTTTCAAGATTTCATTTGTAATAATGTATGTTTCATGTTGGAGCATGCTTTAAACATCAGTACTTGAGAGTACTTAAACCTGAAGGCTAATGGTAGTTGGTAAGATATAAGCTTCTATGTGTGATTTTGAGGAAACTAAGAATTGCCAACCAACGATTGAGACCATCGGCTGGATCCTGCCAGATGTATTATCCACTGGAGTACGATCAGTATGCTATTTCACTGGAGAAATTTTTTTTGATTAGTCGACACCATCTTGTGAAAGTTAAAATGTCGCAATATGCATGAATTTTTTAAGTCTAAATCTTCCTTTTCAGTGGCCTTCCACTAAGATTTCCCCTTGATTCACAATTCTATTCTTCTATATATTTTTGCAGACTTCTACAATCACTTGCTGGAAGATGAGCTTGAGCAATTAACTTCGGTTGAGATAATATTTGCAGAATCAAATGGGAAGGAGGTGAAAATGCAACGTGTTTTGTTTTGCTGAACTCTGTTGATCACTGTGTTAGAATCATAGGACTGCTCTAGTTATATTTTGTGAGAGGGGTAGGTCAACACTCTTAAATCTGGGAAAAACTTGCTTGCACTGATCCTCGTCTACGCATAATTATTCAGTAATCATCACATTATTTTATTAAGGTTGAGAAAGGATATTAGACATTGGCGTTTGAGTGACCAGTTGAGCAAATGGTCAACTGTTTGTTGGAACTGAAGGATTGCTTTATCATCGGACTTTCAGTCGTCTTTAGTTGGGGCAACCTTACTTTAACCTGGACTTGATATGGATTGGGCATTCATCTTTTGGCCGTACTAAATTTTGCAGAATTGTCATTACTGTAAGAGCCTCGTTATGTATTCCCGTCTGACTGCTTATATTTGATGGTATTCAGGTCTTCTGTGTGTTCGATTGGGAAGTGGATGAACTTGAGGTAGGTTCTTGCTCTCTCATTTGTTTGTTGAACCTTGCAAGAACAATGCTGTCCATGTTTTTTCTTGTTACTTATTTGTTTGGAGAGGGAAACCATAGTTTTGTATGGCCTACTTTCTAGGAATATGTAGTAGCAATTCAAACATTTCCTTAATTTCCTAGCCCTGATAGAAATTTTACGGCAAATTCTCGAGAAGTCTTTATAGAAAATGGTCATCGTGCTATAGCTGTTCTAGTCTTGCCTTGCTACGTCTTTATCCTTTTATAGGTTAAGGAAGACCTATCAAAATTCATTTATTGGGATATCTGAATAACCAAGTTAACGGTCTTCAGGAATTCACTAATGGACTGATCCATGAGAAAGCTCTGTCGGAAGATCAGAAGGATGCCTTTAAGGTGAGGCTTGATACTAGATCCGCATAACCCATTTGACAAATTTGTTTGGTACTATGCCATATGGTTGATTTTTTGTTATGGTTGTTTAAGCTGGTCTTTTTTCTGTAATCTCAGGAATTTGTCAGAGAGAGAGTTCGAGAAGCAGAAAAAGCTAATAGAGAGGTATGCGTTGGAGAAACTTAGCCTCGTTACTGATGGGACATGCGTGCAATTTGTTATTAGGCTGCATTGAGCAAATGTTTTTTGTTTGCAGGCCGAGGAAGCCAGGGACAATGAATTGCAAGAAATGAGTGAGGAGACAAGGAGGGCATATGAAGAGATTAAGGTCTACAAGTTCTATCCCGTATACACACCTGATACTCCTGATGTCTCTCAATTTAAGGTAAAATGAGGTGGACGTTCCTGCTGTACCAATTTTAGTTTGGGCTGTGGATGCTGTGTTAAATGCAGCCTTGTTATCACCCTACCATTTGTCAGTCAATCTGCATTTAGATTTAAGAGTCTGCTGCTGATGCTATTCAGTTGAATATAATATTCCACGTCTTTGTTATCTTTGTCCTTCTGTGGCTTTTCTTGTTCATGGATACGTTTTCGGGTGGGTGCGCGCTAGATGCTCCATAGGACGGCTTTAATCTAACTGGCATCTGGATATTCTCACGTGCTTCAACAAACGTAGTTGGCATCTGTGGCTCTGATAGAAGCTAAGAAGATGTACAGTTAGAGAATTCAAGAGTGATCTGCTTTCTCGTTTATTTTTTGGTGTACCAAATGTTTGCAAACTGATTAAGATAAAGTAATTTGCCTGATACCTGGGATTTCTTTTAACAAGTTTGAGAAGTTTTCAGAAAGTATACTTACGTGTATCTGGCAATGTGACTTGGTCTGATTGCAGGCTCGATTCATTAACCGGTATTACGGCAAAGCTCGTATGAGTTATTTGAGTTAAATAATTCCGGAGGAAGCCCAACCAGGCAAATCGGGGAACGCATCGGCATTATTTTGATGCATCTTCTGGGTCATGGTTAGAATTCCATATGATCTTTTTGGGGTGGAAATCAGGCAATGTCATCTCCTATGGAGAAACTTTCCTCCACCTCAAGCCTGTATTGCTATATGAACAAACTGGTGAGATCTGGAATTAAATGAACTCAACCAACTTTTTTGTTATTCTTCTCAAAGGAGGCATATAAAGGTTACAAAGGACAGGAGGAAAGAGAAGAGAAGCACAGACTGATTTGACAGTCTGCTAGCCGTTGTAAAAGCAACGGCTAGTTCTCCCCTTTTATCCATTAGGTAAACACCAAAAACTAGGAGAATCTTAACTAAAAGACTAAAGAACTAGAATAGTTAGGAACCAACTATCTCATGATGATCAAACTGATCATCATGAGTTACATTGCAGGCTAGAAACTGCAAAAGGCTGCAGAGTCTGTAAAGTGAAGTCAGGAGAGTGGAGTGCTTGAGGGACAACTCCATAACAAGGATGAACATCAATTTATGATGTCCATCCTGATCTTTAACCTCAAGGCAATCCTAAGAGCACAAGGCCTGCAAACATATTGAACAAACCACAAATTTAAGGCTGTAATTCAACACTATATTTTATTTAAAATCCTTGAATCTGGTAATTTATTGTGTTGATCACTTGCTTTTACCATTGAAATGAGGGTGATGGTTAATGCTTGTTATTGAGAAAATGGAGATACTGATGACTATTTGTTTGAATCTTTCATAGGGAAATCAGGCAAACACCATTTTGAAAAATATGGTCCGAGTCCGACTAGTCGGACTATAAATCGTTCAATGAAACGGCCCATTTTTAGGGGTAAAAATGGGGTCCGGTCGAACCGCCCTATTTTCTGTCTGACTGGGTGGTTTTTACGTTCGGCCTGACTGGTGAAGGATGGTTCTACCGGAACTTGGAAAAAAAGAGCAAGATTTATGCCCAACGCCCGTAAAATTGGAAATCCCCAACTGAAAATCCCTCATCTCCCCAACTCTCGACTCATCCCTTCACCTACTCCCATCTCCTCCGACCCCTCAACTCTCTCCCAACTCAGAGACAGAGTGAGCGACCTTTGAGGTGGAGAGGTTGCTTTGAAGGAGGTGATGGAGGAAGGATGTGATCTCCTCCGGCGGCCCTCCTCCGTACAGATCCGCCATGGGTAGCCTATTTAAATTACTAAACTTTTTCTGATCCTTTTTTGAAGCCCATCTCTCTCTCTCTCTCCATCTCTTTGTCTCCTCCTGTTTTTTAGGAATCCTTCTGTGTTGGGTTTTAATCTTTTTCCACTTTTTGTCTTTTCGTCACTTTTCTTCCAAGTTGGAGAGATGGGTTTCTCTAAAGTTTTCGTCGGTTTTTTTCCTGGGAATGTGAGGGGTTTAATGAGTTAATGAAGGGGTTTTGGAGAGAGATCGTGGGGATCTTGTTCTCAAGTTCGTATCCTATTTAATTTTTTTAAATATCCTATTAATTATTATTTTTAACTATAAACTATGATGGATTAAAATTTTGTTGGGTGGATTGTGGGCCCAGACTAAAAGGAAATGAAGATTGGCTTTGTTTATGTTTTATAGTAGATGGGTTCTACAACTTGTTTATTTTCTTACCTATATAGTATACTGTTTGCCACCCACCCACCCTCCCTTTATTTATTTCTTTATTTGCTTTATTTACCTATGTTGAATGTGCTGGGAGCCCCCTTTTTTTGCAAGTCACTAGGAGCTTGATTCAGCAGTTTAGGCATGGTATTCTGGTTATCCTCGAACCTTAGATATCTGGAAGCAAAGCGGATAGAGTTTGCCAGCGTCTGGACTTCTCGAATGTTGAGCGCGTCGAGGCGTCTGGGTGTAGTAGGGGCATTTGGCTCTTTTGGAATGAACCCACTGTTCAACTTTCTATCCGGGCTCGGGATAGCCAGTTTATTTTGGCGAGGGTCACCAACCATCAAGGTACCTTCCTTCTCACTGCGGTGTACGCTAGCCCCAGACCTACTGAATGCCAGGGCTTGTGGGATCGTCTCATTGCCCTCAGTGACACCATTGATGGACTTTGGATTCATGGAGGCGACTTCAATGATATCCGGTCCCTTGATGAGCGACAAAGGGCTCGGGCGGTCTCTTTGACCAGAACATGCACTTTGCGGAACACATTGACACCTTAGGCCTCATTGATATTGGGTTTCTGGGACCAAGGTTCACCTTGGCTCGTGGTTATGAGAGCTCCACCCGGATCTCCAAGCGCCTTGATCATGTTCTGTGTAATGGGGATTGGCGTTTAGACTGGCCGGAGGCGGTCGTCAGACACCTACCGCGGGTGGCCTCTGACCACTCCCCGATCCTCCTTGACCTTTTGCCGAATGAGGGAGGGAGTAGGTGGGAGAGGCCATTCTGTTTCCAGGCTGCCTGGCTACTTCACTCTGACTTCATGCCTTTCCTTGATACCCAATGGCCGAGACCCTCCCTAGTTAGCAGTGTATTAGAGTCCCTTACCCCGGCTCTTCGTCAGTGGAATCGTGAGGTGTTTGGGCATTTCCTCCATCGTAAGGATAAATGCATTGCTAGACTTGAGGGTGTTCATAGGTCACTGGCAGCTGGGGTTACGCATGGCCTACTCCGTCTGGAGGATAAGATGCGCTTATAGTTGGAGGGTATCCTTGATCAGGAGGTGCTACTTTAGATGCAGAAGTCTAGGGAACAGTGGATTGTTGACGGTGATCGCAACACTCGCTTCTTTCATACCTCGACTATTGTTTGACAGCATGGGAATCGGGTGTGCGGCCTCATCTCTCCCGATGGTGAGTGAATTTGGGATCAGGACTCCCTCTGCTCCTTGGCTGTGGATCACTTCTGGCACCTATACTCCAAGGAGGAGCCAATCCGGCCGACCTTTCCTTTTCAGAATGGTTTTCCTGCCTTGGAGGACAGTTTGTTATCTCACCTGTGTAGCCCGATCTCCCGTACCGAGATCTGGGATAGCTTGTTCCAGATGGGGCCATATAAGGCCCCGGGCGAGGATGGATATCAGGCTATCTTCTTCCAGAAGTTCTGAGAAATTGTTGGTGATTCGATGTGTGTTCAGGTGCAAGCGTTCTTCCACAGTGGTCGTCTCCCTCCTCACCTGAATAATACCTTAATCACTCTCCTTCCTAAAGTCCCTACGCTCGAGTCGTTGATCCAGTTCCGTCCCATTAGTCTTTGTAGTGTTCTTTATAAGATCATTACCAAGATTTTGATGGGTAGGTTGAAGCCCCTCCTGGATACTATGGTCAGTCTGCCACAGTTCAGCGTTGTTCCGGGCCACTATATGTCGGATAACATTGTTATCCTCTGCGAGGTGGTTTACTCGATGCCCAAAAAAAGGGGTGAGATCGGCTGGATGGTTATTATGCTTAATATTGTCAGGGTGATCATATTTCCCCTTACCTTTTTGTTCTTTGTATGGAGAGACTCTCCCATGATATTGGGCAACTGATGCAGGCTGGTTCTTGGGCCCCTGTCCGCCTAACGCGTTGTGCTCCCCCCCTTTTCTAGCTGATGTTTGCTAATAATCTGATCCTTTTATGTGAGGCCTCTATTTCTCAGGCTGTAGTGCCCTCTTGGAGACCTTCGGTGGTTACTCGGGGCAGCGTGTGAGTCTTCCTAAGTCTAAGGTCATGGTTTTCCAGAACATCAGCTTAGAGCTTGTCAGTCAGCTCAGCGATGTGATGGGTATCCTCCTGACTTCAGACTTGGGCCAGTACTTGGGTTCCCCTACTGATCTCAGACGGGACCGTAATCTGTCATACCATTATATTCTGGAGAAGCTTCGTGGTAAGATGGCTGGATGGAAGGCGAGATGCTTAAGCAGGACAGGTCGTCTGACGCTTACTTGTTTGATTTTATCCTCTATTCCTGCACATACGATGCAGACTGATCTTTTATCTGCTAGTCTTTGCCGGATAAGTATGTTCGTGAGTTCATCTAGGGCTCCTACCAGAACCATCAACGAATTCATCTCGTCAATTGGGATACTGTGTGCCTTCGCAAGAAGTTAGGTGGTTTTGGGCTTCGACCGATGTGAAAGGTCAATATGGCATCCTTTGTCAAGCTTCCATAGAGATTTCTCCAGTCTTAGGACCCCCTCTGGGCGCGTGTTCTGATTGGCAAGTATGGTAGGGGTGGCACCGACCTGAATCTGCTAAAGTCAAAGCGTCACTCTTCTGCCACCTGGCGGGCCAGGGTGAAAGTCCATCCGTCTCTTGCCCACGGTCTCCATCAGAACCTGGGTAATGGTCTTCGCACATCCTTTTGGGATGACTCGTGGATAACTGCCTCCCCTCTCCGGAACCACCTTCTAGCAATCTTCCTGCTGAGGAGGTTGGGAAGCGGGTGGCTGAGTATTGGTCTTATGGCGATGGCTGAGATATCTCTCGTTTGCAGGTCTCGCCAGGTTGGACGGACTTGTTATCCTAAAGTCTTACCCAGGACGGGTGTTTCTCTACTTAGTCCTTATATAGAGTTTTGTGCAGGAATGTGGTGATGCCTCCAGCTGACCTGATCTAGACACGAATTTGGTCTCCACAGGTCCCAGAGAGGATTCGGTTTTTTATTTGGTTATTTTGTCAATGCAGACTGATCACGAATGCTGAGCGGGTACGGAGGCACTTCACGGAAGATGATCTGTGTCCGAGATATGGCACCGAGTCTGAGTATGTGTTACACATGTCTCATGATTGTAGGTTCTCTAGATTGGTGTGGGCCTCCCTGCTGCCACGACCACCACGGGGCTTCTACACTGAGACGGATCCTCGTAGGTGGATCTGGGCCAACATTTCTAATACAGCCATTCCCTTGATTGGCCCACCGTAGGCTACGACCTTTGTCACTGCCTGCTGGTGGCTCTGGCGATGGCGGAGTGACTCTGCTTTCCAGCCTAGCACTATCTTAGGGTACCCCCCCTCACTCATCACTTCTCAAGCACATGAGTTTGTTCGTGTCCTAGCGGACCGGAATATTCCATTTCACCCCTGTCGGGAAATCCTTGTCTCCTGGCAGTGACCTGTGGAGGGCTTTATCAAGCTCAATACTGATGGAGCTTCGATGGACAACTCGAGTCCTGCTGGAGCTGGCAGTATTATCTGCGACTCAGGTGGCATTTGGGTATGCGGGTTCGCCAAGAGCATTGGGAGCTATACCTCCTTAGTTGCGGAGCTCTGGGCTCTGATCATTGGGCTTGAGCTGGCTTGGGAGAGGGTGTTTAAGAGAGTTCTGGTGGAGGTGGACTCGTCTTTGGCCATTCTCTGCGTCGGTCATCCTGTTGATCGAGCTCACCCCCTGGCTACTCTCATTTCGAGAGCGAGGTAGCTGTTTGAGAAGGATTGGGAGATTGCATTACAACATACCTAACGTGAGGGAAATCGGGTAGCAGATGTACTTTCCAAGGTTGCTCTTGAAATCGAGTATGCTATTTTTGAGGTTCCACCAGCCTTTTATGTTGATGTGTACTTGGATGATCTGTGAGGTAGGTGTGAGCCTTCCCGTTGTACTCGTATTTCTAGAGAGGTTGATGGTGCGAAGCCTAGGGGAGTTCTTCCTTTCCGAGATGTATTTCCTAGTGACGGTGCAAGGCCAGGTTTTGTGATACACCAAACGTCAATGAGAGACTTTCCTTCCCGAGGTACTCTTTCCATATCACAGGGTTTTCCCACTGGGTTTTTTCGTGACAGGGTTTTGACGAGGCCGGCAGTCGCAACTTCACAAGAGGCCGAGAGGGGGCCTTGCACTTAGTAGGTTGAATTTGACCATTATGATTATGTATATTTAGAGGTTTTAGTCCCTCCATTTCCACAAAAAAAAAGCATACTATATAAAAATTTAAAATATTTTATTGTAATGAAAAAGTTCCGATCTGACTGGCGGTCCAGAAAACGGACAAAATCCAGGTCGTACCAAAATTCGTATTTTAAAATTATGGTTTGAGAGGCCTTTAATTGGATCTTGTTGGTGTTTAGTTAATTGGATATTTTTAATCTTTAATTTGAGTGTTCTTGAGTGTGATATATGGTTGTTTATTGAGGCGTTGTTGGTGTTTAGTTAATTGAGTGTTCTTCATTTTTAATTGGGGTGTTCTTGATATTCTAAAAATTGAAGAAGTTGCATTTTTCGGAAAGTGTTCTTCATGGTTTGAGGGGCAATTTGGTCTTTGAAGGTAAAATTTTGCTAGAGATATTTTTCGGTACCGGAGCTAGGGATCTCAAAGTTCTATTTTACCAAAATTAGAGGACGAAAAAAAGATTTCGAAACAGTAAAGATCTTTATGGTGATTTTGTCAAACCCTAAGGATCTGAGGATAATTTGCCTTTTTAAAATTGCTCCAGATCCGTCATAGTTCAACCAATCTTGAATCCACCGGATCTAAATCCAAATAGATTCAAAGAATCAGTTTTTTCATATATAGGTGATATTTTTCTACAAAAATTTCTCAACGAATACATTAACTACGTCGTTTTGAGGATCAAAGAAGAGTTGCTATGGTGACTTTAGCGGGAGAAGACGCCATTCTCTATCTGAAGTTCTTGATTTCTGATTAGGTTGATGGTTTTAGGTTGAAATTTTTTTTGCCTTCGACTGTTGGAAATTGTATAAAGCTACGCTTATAGGGGATCCTTCCCCTTTTTAGGGTGCTCCAAGCACTCATTTAAAAAAAAATAAAGATCACTTATCAGGAAAAAAAAAAGGAACAAAGAGCAAATAACCCTTTTACTTGGCAAAATGGTGCAATTAACACCTTATACTCAATTTTGGGTCAATTAGCATTCTATACTTCATAAATTGGAGCAATTTATACCTTACAATCAATTTTAGTAACATGTCATTACTTAGGCGGCATCCATGTCATTTCAAATACCATTTTATTATTTATTCGGCTTAATTTGATCCATTTATATTTAAAATTAATATTTTTAAATCAAACATCTATAAAAAATATTTCCAAAATCTAAAATTTCAACAAAAAAATTTAAAATTTAAACATCTCGGAAACTATAAATAAAAATTACAACAAAATTAATCAAAATAATTAAATTTTAAATAAAAAGTTAAAAACTAAGAAAAACTCTCGCACTTTTTATTTTTTATTTAATTTTAAATATCTTATTTTTATGTTGTTTCTATTTTTAGATTCTCTGGAATATTATTGAATATAATATTTGGTGAGAGTTTTTATGCCATTAATTAGAATTTTTAATTCTTTGTTTTTGTTTTGATTTAGTTTTTGTAAATTTTCTGTTTAATCTTAATATTTTTTATCATTTTTATTTTTAATATAGAGTTTCTGAAATTTTCAATTTATGTCTTTAAATTTTAGTATTTAAAGGTTTTATTATCTTTTAAATAGTTTTTATGGACAATTTATTTAAAATAATTAATTTTAAATAGCCAAAGGGCTTGTAGCCAAACGGCAAAAGGCGTTGTAAATATCTAAGAGGTTCATGGTTCAAATCCTGGCGTTGTAAATAATAAAATAGTATTTGAAATGACATGGATGCGACCTAAATAATGACATATCACTAAAATTAATTGTAAAGTGTTAAGTGTTCCAATTTATGAAATATAGGGTGTTAATTGCACCTTTTGGACAAGTAGAAGAGGCTATTTGTCCTTTATTAAAAAAAACAAATACATCAACTGTGCTCAGACGTATGTCAACGATAACTTCTTATTTTCTATAAGTTAACAATTTAATCAATTTCACATGTAAAATAACCACCATCATATTTCAATTTGAGATCCTGCTAAACGAGACAAACAAATTTAATAAATTATGTCTAAATCGCACCAATAATTACATTTGTCTAAATTCTGGACTTCCGCCGAGATTTCATTTCCTTGGTGCATTATTACAACAGCGAATTCGATTATTAACCCGACCACCTTCGAATTGAATCAACAACTACTACTACTCCTGCCCATAATTTCTGGGTGATGGTGAAGATGGCATGTAGCTGTAGTACATGTAAGCCCCAACAGCAGCAATAACCAGAACAGCAACACCAACGTTGACCAAAGTCTGCCTGTCTTCTCCCTTCTCCATTGCAAGCCTTCCCTTAAAAGCCTCGTTAGCCGAAGCAGCCATTCTCTTCACTTCCTTCATCTTCCCACCAACTGCCTCGTCCCTGTTGCAAGGATTCAGCCCGTTCTTCTTCTTATCATCTTCCTCCTGCTCTTTCCTTTTCTTAACACCTTCTGATGATGATGAAGATTCTTTCCTTTTCTTTCCAATCTCCCCCGCCTCCTTCCTTTCCGCGTCTTCCTTCTGCTTCACGAGACCGTCCATTATCTTCGAAGACGAAGAACTAGAAGGAGAGGAGGAGGTACTGAAAGCAATGGCTATTTAACATTATCTACTTTTCTAATTCCTATCGTGTCTTCTGACCAATGGTTAAAAATTGAAATAAGTTAAGACTTGTTTTACAATTTCTGATCCACAGGATACCAAATGATAATCGGTGATACTACATAGTACCAAAGTAAACTTTTCCCAAAAAATAATCTATAGCTGCACTGATCTTCAAGATTTAATAATAGCCAAAACAAAAGCATTTATTATGCATGTATTTGACATAAATGTGAAGCTTCCTCTAAACATAAAAGAGGAAAGATCAAGAACTAGCAACTATTTGCAATGTTCTTACACTGGGATCTGTAATGTTACAGCTAATTACCAGATTCAGGAATTTTAAATAAAATACAGCAAGACAGACTCGAGGTGGAGGAAAGTTTCTCCACACTTGCATCCAACTAACATAACGAAGGTACAAGCGCCTCAAAAATTCTAAACTACAGGATCCTACATAGAAGATGCATCAAAATAATGCGAATGCGTTCCCTGATTCGCCTTGCTGTGAGAAGGAATCGAATTCGGGCTTCCTCCAGAGAGATTCAAACTCAAAGAACAATTCGATGAGCTTTTCCGTAATACCGGTTTATGAATGGAGAACCCTGCAATCAGACCAAGTCACGTTTCCAAATACACGTAAGTATACTTTTTGAAAACATCTTATGAACTTGTTAAACGAAATCCCAAGTATCAGGCAAAAACTTGGGATTCATTTTACCTTAAATTGAGAGATATCAGGAGTATCAGGTGTGTCTACAGGATAGAACTTGTAGAACTTAATTTCTTCATATGCCCTCCTTGTCTCCTCACTCATTTCTTGCAATTTCTTCTGCCTGGCTTCCTCGGCCTGCAAACAAAAAAATTGTTCAATGCAGCCTAATAACAAATTGCACGCAATTCCAGTCAGTAATGAGTCCAACGCATACCTCTCTATTAGCTTTTTTTGCTTCTCGAACTTTCTCTTTGACGAATTCCTGAGATTGCAGAAAAACAACCAGCTTAACTAACCATCACAAAAAAAAAACTTAGTAGGGCGTGGTACCAAACAAATTTGTCAAATGGGTCATGGGGAGTATCAAGCCTCACCTTAAAGGCATCCTTCTGATCTTCCGACAGAGCTTCCTCATCGTCGTCGATCAGTTCCTTAGTGAATTCCTGAAGATCGTATATCCAAAAAAATAAATTTTGATAGGTCTTCCTTAACGATAAAGACGTAGCAAGGCAAGACTAAGTAACGAGAAAAAACATGGACAGCATTGTTCTTGCAAGGTTTAACAAACAAATGAGAGTAAGAACCTACCTCAAGTTTATGCACTTTCCAATCGAACTCACAAACGACCTGATTCCATCAAATATAAGCAGTCAGACAGACAGAACAGTGAATTTAATTAGAGCAGTCCTACTATGATTATAAAACAGTGATCAACAAAGTTCAGCAAAACAAAACACGTACGGTTTAACCTTACCGGCTTTGGTTCTGCAGGGAATAGTATCTGAACCTCAGTATTTTGCTCAAGCTCATCTTCCGGATTGTAGAAATAAGGCAGGCAGTACTCAAACTTCTTCACTCGATCTATCTTCATATGCCTCAAAGCAGCCCTCCTCTGACTGCAGGTCAGAGTGAAAATTCGCGACTTTAGTCTGTCCACTTGACTGTCCCTTTCCTCCAGAGGTATATAAGGAGACCAGTCCATTTTCATTTGTTTCATTGGAACTATTTCCTCATTCTCACTTTGAACTGAAGTGATTCCAATCTTATCAGATGGCGGGAAAGGAGATGCAACCTGCAGGAGACGAGCATAGATCGGTAAGATAATCCGTGAGATGGAAAAAGGCATCTATGTCCAATCCATTTGACTATTTTCCTTCATGGTATTTATATATACTAAAAAAGAACATAAATTTAGAATAATAATTAAGTCAATGCCATGATATGATACACACGGTCGGTTAAATATCATTCAAGTCGCATAAGAACATTCCCACTGTCGGTTAAATATCATTCAAGTCGCATAAGAACATTCCCACTGTCGGTTAAATATCATTCAAGTCGCATAAGAACATTCCCACTGTCGGTTAAATATCATTTAAGTCGCATAAGAACATTCCCATTCTACGTGGATGACAATCACAAAAAATAGCAAAGCAAGAAGACATAATATCATAAAATCACAATGGTAAAATCACTTATCCATTACAAGCGCAACGGCAATGCCAAAAGAACTTACAGCGACCACGGCAGGGACGCTGACCGGTCTATCTTCGCCTCTGACAACAACCATTTGAGGTTCTGAACAACCAAAAAGATAAACCTTTTTCCCGTATAAGACTCCCCCCTCTTCAAAAGAAGCTTCGAGATTGGAGAAGTTCCAGTTGAACTCGTAAACTTTATCCAACTGATCCCACTCTATCCCAACAGGAAAAGCCGACTTCCATAGATCCTCCAAATTGCGCTGGTCCTCCAAGTACTCAGGCTCGGGCGACTTCTTGGCCCGTTTATTCTTCTTCTTCTCCTCCACGAGTGCCTCTACTTCACGAGAAGAAGAAGAAGGCTCCGGTTCGGCACCTGCGGCATCTGCTCTCTTCCTCTTAGCTCCTCCTCTCTTATTCATGGTTCTTAGCGGCATCAGCGCAAGGGTCAGGGTTCAAGGAAGAATTGGCGAGTGTTTTGGTAAAAATATGAGAAACGAAGGGTTAGGGTTTTTGTGATGTTTATGCTTAGCACCTCCCTTCCTTATATATAGTATCGAACTAAATAGGAAGGGCATCATCGCTTGTGTTCTAAGCTAGGCTATATAAGAAAAATAGCAAACCTAAATAGGAAGGGCATCATCGCTTGTGTTCTAAGCTAGGCTATATAAGAAAAATAGCAAACCTAAATAGGAAGGGCATCATCGCTTGTGTTCTAAGCTAGGCTATATAAGAAAAATAGCAAACCTAAATAGGAAGGGGATCATCGCTTGTGTTCTAAGCTAGGCTATATAAGGAAAACAAAAAGAAGCAAACCATAATAATATACCTTAAATACCTAAAATCAAAAGTCCAAATAGGACAAACAGTTCCTAAATAGTAAAATACAAAAAAATCAAGAGTCAAGAGATTGCCAAAAAAAAACCTACCAAGGGCACAAGCACCAAGAGGAAGAACCCGAAGGTAAGCAACAAGGTCAAACTATTTGGGTAAAGAAATCCACCTATATGGAGGCTCTCAGAGATTATAAGATTCCAACGGTGGAAACTCCAGAAATACCCATCTACAACACCCATCGTCCGAGGGATGATTGGCTAGATAGCAGCCTCGTTGGGATGATTTACGCAGCAAACTGCTCAACTCAAGCAACACACAGGTGCGGACGCTACGTGAAGAAGATTCAAGCCACCAATTTGGTGGGTTCTCAAATGGAAGATTTGGGAACATCACATTTTCTTGTGAAATGGTTTTTTTGGGACAAATTACCCTCACATCCCTGATATTTGGTCACCCTCCCCCTAGGGTCCCTGACTTTTGGAAAAAGATTGTCCCATCCCTAAGTTTTGACGATAATAGACTCTCGGGTCCCTGACTGACGTCATCGGCTCTTTTTTCATTTTTGGTCACGGAAATGACCAAAATACCCTTAAACAAAAAATAAATTTTTTAACCTTCTTCAACCCGCTCCTGCTCCCCCCTCCTTCCCCTCTCCCTTTCCCGCTCCCACCCTCTCCCCCTCCCGCTCCCGCTCCCGCTCCTGCTCCCCCCCTCCTCCCCCTCTACCCCTCCCTCTCCCCCTCCCGCCTTCTACGTCGTCCCGACGCTGCCCTTCCCCAACACCTCCACCGACGCCCGCAGTAGGTCCTCCAGGTCGAAGCTGTACGCCCCGCTGTCAAAGAAAAATAGCTTGTTCCGCTCTCCGGCGGCCGCGGCACTGAGCCGTTGATCGAAGCCCCGTCACCCGCCTTGCTGTCGAGCTCCACCGCTCCTATGAAGAGATCATCTCCACCGTCGGTCTCTTATTCTTCCTCTTTGTTGTCATCGCCGGCGTCCTCAAGGTCTTCGCCTAGGGGGACTCTCCGTCGGTCTCATTTTAGGCTAAATTTCCTCGATCTATTCCCCGTAGCCGTCGAGCTTCGATCTTCGCTTATCTCCTGCCGGCGATTTTGAACTAGGGACCTCGTTCTCTTCGTCTTCTTCTTCTCGTTGTGAGCTTGGATCTGTTTCAGTGGTTGTTCTGTTTCTTATTTATTGAAATTAGCGGATTTTGAGCTTGTTTTTTGTTCCGGTGATGATTGGGGAGAGGGAGGGTATTTTGGTCATTTCCATGATCAAAAATGAAAAAAAGAGCCGATGACGTCAGCCAGGGACCCGAGAGTCTATTATCGTCAAAACTTAGGGACGGGACAATCTTTTTCCAAAAGTCAGGGACCTAAGGGGGAGGGTGACCAAACCTCAGGGATGTGAGAGTAATTTACCTTTTTTTTTAGAAGATTCAGGAACATCACCGGAGAAGACACCATAAGTTTTAATTGGGCCGCCTGGAAATGAAGAGATCAAAGACGGGCCGTGGGAGTTAATAAAAAATGGGCCTGACATAAATTATTTTTTCATTTTTTGTCATGGCAGCATTTTCTTCCTTCCATTCAGATTTGGGCCTAAGGTCCTCATATTGGACATTAGAAATTGGGGCAGTCGTCCTTGCAGCCATTTCTCTTTTTTCATTTTAATTCTCTTCCTGGCTGTTCTTAATCTCTGAAATTATTTTTTTATGATACTTTTGGATGAAGTTCTAATGAAAGATTGTGTATTTATATAGCAAGGAAGGCAAAAAAAGTTAAATTAAATTAAATTAAATTGCCAACTTTTAAGGTTTTCCTACTATTAAAACTATCCTTTCTCTATTGAAACAATTTTTTGTGTTACTTGATTTTGATGGAGATAAAGATTAGTCATATATTTACTAGTTATCTATATTTTTTGATTATTATGAGTTTAATTTATGATAAGATTCTACTTGTTTCGGTTCTTTATAAATAGGACATATTTGCTATCGTTTTGGTTGGTTGAATTTGATTAATAAAAATCTAGGGTTTTCCCTATTTCTATCGCTGATATTTTTAGAATCAACGGATTCACGATTGTCTATCAAGTACTAGATTTGCTTAAAAAGAAAACCTTATAAACCTTATGATCAAAATTGCTTCTAATGGTAAGGAAAAGTGCAATTCTTTGTCTGCTTTGCACTTATTTGATGACCCAATTGCACAATCCCTACCATAAATTATAAAAAAATGAAAATTTTATGTATTTGGGTCACCAATTGGAGATATTCCGAAAGGAAAAAGTCTACTTAAGTACCCTGTGGTATCGCAAAAAATAAGTCAGTACCATGTGGTTTAAAACGTATCAATTGAGTCAAACTTATTCTAATTAAAATTAATTAGAGGCCCGAGCAGCTGTCCAGACCCTGCCCGTCTTGCCCGAATCCTGACCGGCCATGTGAACCAGCCACATCAGATTTCTCTGATGCTGTGGCACCACGTGTCACTCCTCCCCTCTTCCCCTCTCTTCCTCTTCGCCCCAGCTGGGTGCTCTTCTTCTTCTTTATATATATTTTTTTGAAAACCCCTCCATCTCCTCGTCTCTTTCTTCTTCCTTTGCCACCATCATCTACATTTTTTGTGGAAAGCAAATGGTATTTATTAAAAACTTCATGATAATTACAAAAGGAAATTTCAAATATCCACGAATCTTTACTCTAGCCAAGCTTAATATAACCACAAAAATCAAAACTTTACGCTACTCAGTAGGTAAAATTAAGCAATTAACTAAACCTTCGTCCCGGGTTAGCTTCGATCATTATTTGGTAATAAATCTCCATCCCGTCCTTCCCGCAGTTGGGATTCCCCTTGTCCGACCAGCTGCGGTCCCCACTGCCACAGATCCTTCCTCCACTGCCGCCGCCAACTGCGCCATCCATCGGATGCCCGAATGGGCCGCTGTCAAAATTCTCGCACCCAACCGACAGTAAAGACTCCACCTTTATGTTATCCTCCTGGAGAATCGGGGCGTCGATGATCGGGGAATTGACGTGGCACGGCGTGGGCGGCCTCTGACGGTGGGCCAGGAGGTCGGCCTCGGAATGGGTCCTCTTGATCTGGAGAAGCGGCTCGTCGGAGGAGGAAGGGGAGTAGGAGGCTATCAATGATGTGGATCGGGTCTTCGATTGTGGGTTCGGGTTAAAGCTCTTATGGATTTAGATATTCTTATGGATTGGGATATGGCTTTTTATGAGGAGGAGGACGAAGGAAGATGAGTGAGGGAAGAGGGGAGGAGCGCCACGTGGCATCACGTCATCAATGACTGCTGAATTGTATGGTCCAAATGGCTGGTCAGGGTTCGGGCAAGACGGGCAAGGTCCGGACAGCTGCCCGGGCCTCTAATTGATTTTAATTGGAATAAGTTTGACTCAATTGATACGTTTTAAACTACAGAGTACTGACTTGATTTTTTGCGATATCACAAGGTACTTAAGTAGACTTTTCCCATTCCAAAATATAGGGGCAAATCACTGGATTGTCTAAGGCTTAGGTAGTAGTCATTTATGCTCAAGATTGGCAAACGTTTGTTTGTTGATACAACCCAGTATTCAAACACTTATTAGACCGATGAATATAAATTTGAGATAATTAGTACATTTGAATGGTGATAAAACTATTCCAACTGATATTTAAGGTTGTCGCATTCTAATATCTCAAATAAGTATTTAACATTTGAATGGTGCCTTGCCTTAACATCTGGGACATATGCGACAATTTGGCATTAAGAGAGAAGGGAATCCTGAGACATGATCATTTATGACTTGTTCGTTGTAAGATAAGAATGACAAGTTGGTTTGTGTCAGGTGGCGACTCGGACTCTCGGAGTATGATATTCTAAAGCATTACTATAAATAATAGCATAATTTTGAGATGGGTCTGGAATATTTTTGTAAGAAAAATTGGGCAAAACCGGTTCGTTGGACTAGAAGTTGAATTTTTTTTTTTTGCTATGTGGATGGATCTGGTAAAGGTGGGCATGATGAAAAGATGTGGTATGCAATTTATGCTTCTAGCATGTGAGTTATTGGAACCTCCGTAACCACGAAATATTCCGAAAGAATAATTACAACCAGGAGCTCCTACTTCACACCATTCTTAAAAGGTTCAAGTGGTGTTTCACCCAGATCTATGCCACCATAACTTTTTGCTATACATGGACTACTTATATTTAGAATGCGACTACTGGGAGACAAAGATGATTTCATGTTGTGGCCGATGCTTAGGCATCGGAAGATTGGTACTGCAATTGGCCTCATGGTCTGATTGCCTTGAAAATCTTGCTTTATTTTTTGTGAGCTATAAGTTCAGGGGAAAATATTGGAGTGAGTCACCGTGTATAACAGTAATCTCAGCATTTTTTTTCTCCGCGACGGTTTTTTTCTTGTGTATTTTGTCGTGGTGATGTTTTTAGTGAGTTTTGAGATTGCGACCCGAAGCTATCGATCGCACTGGCAGTGTCTACACTCCAAGAATGGTGGCGAGCAACAATGTATGTATTACTACATTATTATATCAACAAATTATTATAATTATAAAAAAAAATTCATTAAAATTTAAAGAAAACCAAGACCAAAAAGAAACTAACGGAAAATAAAAAAGTGGAGCAGGATGTGTTTGTTTAAAAAAAATAATAACGTGAAGTGAAAGTTCCAATGTGTTGGGGCAGCGGAAAGTTCTTTTTTTTTTCAGAAGAAGGCAGCGGAAAGTTTCTAACGAGCATAAACTATCACCATTTTCTATGATGGGTAAAGTCTCATTTAGTACCTATTAAATCATATTTTAATAATTTAGTCTATGGCGTTTCAAATTAGAAATTCAGTCCCTTGTGGTTTACACACTTTTTCCCGGCCATGTCCAGGACAGCTGCCCAGCCATATGAATTTTCCATGTCATATTTACAGACTGCATGTCATGTCATCTCAGCCTTTAGGGGTGTGCAAACGATATTCGGTATTTCTTTGGTATTAGAGATTTTCGAATCGATATTTTGGTATTCGGAATATAATTCGGTATGCTTTTTTTGAGAAATTTTGTAAATTTATGTATTCGGTATAATTTTAAATATACCGGTATTATACCAAACTACCAAAGATATCGAAGAACTAAAATAAAATTTACCAACCATTTATAAAAACCAACGAAATTTTACTCCTCTCTGACCTTAGTCGAGTCTCTCACCCCACCCTCCTCCTAAACAAAAAAACCAACGAGAGGAGAAGAGCTTCCAAGTTCCACCGACTCCTACGAGCTCCGGCCACTACCAACGCCTCCGGTTGCCACACCTCGCGGCCTCTCAGTCCCAGGTCAGACTCCCTCAACCCTTATTTTAAATTTGCAAAATTAAATTAGGAATTTAAATTTGGGAATTTTTTCATATTTGTAATTTTTATGATTTTGGGTCAAAATTTATGATGGATTTCCGAGGTATGCTCAATCTTGTAGCTTATTCCTAATGAGGTGCGCCAATTTACTTTGCCTTGGTGGATTTTTGCAAATTGAGCTATTGGGTAGAGTTCACGGACGAGATGGATGATATTTTTGGTATAATACTGAAATTTTAATTCGGTATTCGATATGATACCAAAATAATTTCGGTTGGGATCGGTATTGATTTTTGTTAAACTTCAAATTTGGTATATTCAGTATTTCGATTCGGCATATAACGAATGCACAGTCTACACACAAATGATGACGTGACAAATCATAAATTTTAAAATGATGCCAAAATTTGTGTATAATTTTCAAGATCACCACCTCTTTCTTCTCTCTCGCTCTCTGTGGACTTAACTTCGATAGTGCCTATTCCTCGCCTTCACCGGAATTCCCATCATGTTCTGCTCCAACCATAATTTCCAAGACGAGGAGGGATGGCTCTTGCAACGCATGTGGGGTTACATCCACCTCGACGACATGGCAACTAATCCCGCCCATAGCAAACCAGGTCAACGGCCCTTGCTACAATCGATGCCGCCCACATCGTTGTCGTTCAGAAATCAATTAAAACCCAACCACAAACGATGAGAGGAACCAAACTCTAAACTTTATCTTCTCAAACTCCCCAAAGCAACAGCAACCAGCCCAAAATGCCTCCTCCGTGGGACCAGGAGGACGGTGTTCGTCGTGGTTGTGGCAGGAGGTGGGTTCGTAATTACTGTTTACCTCTCGAACCTAGAAACAGTGTCGTAGACTGGCGGTGTCTACACTCCAGGGATGGTGGCGAGCAACAATGTATATATTACTACATTATTATATCTATAAATCAACTCCACTTAAAAAAAATATTTCATTAAGATGTGTGTTTGTTTTAAAAAGAACAAAAACATGAACTGAAAGTTCCACCGTGTCGGGGCAGCGGAAAGTTTCTAACGAGCATTAACTATCACCATTTTCTAAGAATTTATTTTTTGCGTTTGCCTGATTTCCCCTATGAAAGATTCAAACAAATAGTCATCAGTATCTCCATTTTCTCAATAACAAGCATTAACCTTCACCCTCATTTCAATGGTAAAAGCAAGTGATCAACACAATAAATTACCAGATTCAGGGATTTTAAATAAAATATAGCAATACAGGCTTGAGGTGGAGGAAAGTTTCTCCATAGGAGATGACATTGCCTGATTTCCCCCCAAAAAGATCATATGGAATTCTAACCATGAACCAGAAGATGCATCAAAATAATGGCGATGTGTTCCCTGATTTGCCTGGCTGTGTGAACGAATTTGGGCTTCCTCCAGAATTATTTAACTCAAATAACACATACGAGCTTTGCCGTAATACCGGTTTATGAATCGAGCCTGCAATCAGACCAAGTCACATTACCAGATACACGTAAGTATACTTTCTGAAAACTTCTTATCAACTTGTCAAAAGAAATCTCAAGTATAAGGCAAATTACTTTATCTTAATCCGTTTGCAAACATTTGGTACACCAAACAATAACCGAGAAAGCAAACTACTCTTGAATTCTCTAACTGTACATCTTCTTAGCTTCTATCAGAGCCAAAGATGCCAACTACGATTGTTGAAGCACATGAGAATATCCCGATGCCAGTTGATTAAAGCCATCATGTTTGACCAGTCAGACTGGGACTTTTATTTTTATATTAATATTATTAAATAAAGTTTAATAAATTTAATTTAGCATAATATATCAAAGAAGTTCAAATATTTAGCAACTTTCTTATACAATTTATCCAAACAAAATCTTATAATTTTTTTAAAATTTTATTAAAATAATATATATATATATATATATATATATATATATATATATATATATATATATATATATATATATATATATATATATATATATATATATATTACTAAACATAACACCAAATTTTCAATCTCAACCTACTCAACTTCATTTTTTTTCAATTTTCTTGTTTAATTTCTTTAATAATTTAGCATCAATTTTTATGGCAACGGTCACATATTAAAGGGGCTTTTTTGTTTCATTAAATATAACAAGAGTGAAATTGATCTTCTAATATCAAACTCAAATAAACCACGGAGATCTGTGATGTCCTTTTATGAATTTTATCAAATAAAAATGGGTATTTCTCACCCTTTTTTTTTATTCCAAGGCCAACTTTTCGAATTGTAAAATAAGGAATATACCCAGTTTTGTACTATAGATCATATTAAATTTATACCAACTGATCACAGAAACTGTGCCACACACATTAACATGATGTTTGGATCTACAATCAAGAGAAAATCAGAAAGAGGAAGAATTGTAGTTCGCTAAACTCGAGAACTCGATAAAAAAAATCAAGTTTAGTGCACACTAAAATTTTCGTATACTGAATTTTCGTACTTTTCTCTTTAATGGTGTACTCTCACATGGCACTCTCAAACTATTTCTCAACCGACATAGTATATTCTACCTCCACGAAAAACTTCCACCTTCATGTGGGAGAAAGAAAGACGATGGTTTTGGCCTCGTCGCCCATCGGACAGTAAGCGAGTAGATCATAAGAAGGTGGAACCTCAACTGTGGCCACCGCACCTACTCTCTCCTGCTCTTCTCGTGAAACTTCGGACATGAATTAATTGTTTGTTCCTTCAAAAATACTTTTGAAATTTTGATGATATGTGTTTTTAGAAGTGAAGTGGATGAAGAATTGAAGACGATGTGTGTCTATATAGGATATATATGCATGTAGTTGGTGTTCATGCATTCGGAGAGAGAGAGAGAGAAGTAATTTGATTCTCGTGTTATGAGTTCGGTTTATCATATGGTTTGCATTTTAATTTCCACATGAGTTGAGTATGGCACGAGAATATGATCTGACGATATTAGGCTTTGTCCCAAATTCAAAAAGAATTCGTGTTATTGTTATTGTGTACCTAATTGTGACCTATATATCATGTACCTATTTCGACCGAGTCATTTGTATCATGTCCTCAACTTTTCTCTTTACACTTTTTGTTATGGGTTCTCTAATAGAAGATATAAATGGCTATTTAACATTATCTACTTTTCTAATTCCTATCGTGTCTTCTGACCAATGGTTAAAAATAGAAATAAGTTAAGATTTGTTTTACAATTTCTGATCCACAGGATACCAAATGATAATCGGTGATACTACAGGGTACCAAAGTAAACTTTTCCCAAATAATAATCTATAGCTGCACTGATCTTCAGGATTTAATAATAGCCAAAAATAATATGATCTGACGATGTTAGGCTCTGTACCAAATTCAAACAATCTCAATTCGTGTTATTGTTATTGTGTAACTAATTGTGACCTATATATTATCTATTTATTTCGACCGTGTCATTTATATCATGTCCTCAACTTTTCTCTTTCAACTTTTTTGTTATGGGTTCTCTAGTAGAAGATATAAATAGCTATTTAACATTATCTACTTTTCTAATTCCTACGGGTCTTCCGACCAATGGATTTTTTAGTGATAAAAATTAGAATAAGTTGGATTTGTTTTACAATTTTTGAACCACATAATACCCAAATGATAATCGATAATACCACAAGGTACCAAAATAAACTTTTCCAAAAAAAAATCTATAGCTGCACTGTTCATTTTATAAAAAGAAACTTCGGAGTTAAGATTTAATAATAGCCAAAAGCATTTATTATGCATGTATTTGACATAAATGTGAAGCTTCCTCTAAACATAAAAGGGGAAAGATCAAGAACTAGCAACAATTTGCAATGTTCTTACACTGGGATCTGTAATGTTACAGCTAATTACCAGATACAGGAATTTTAAATAAAATACAGCAAGACAGACTCGAGGCGGAGGAAAGTTTCTCCACACCTGCAACCAACCAAAATAACGAAGGTACAAGTGCCTCAAAAATTGTGAACTACAGGATCCTCCATAGAAAATGCATTAAAATGATACGGATGCGTTCCCTGATTCGCCTGGCTGTGAGAACGAATCAAATTGGGCTTCCTCCGGAGAGATTTAACTCAAAGAACAACTCGATGAGCTTTTCCGTAATACCGGTTTATGAATGGAGCACCCTGCAATCAGACCAAGTCACGTTGCCAAATACACGTAAGTATACTTTTTGAAAACATCTTATGAACTTGTTAAATGAAATCTCAAGTATCAGGCAAGAACTTGGGATTCATTTTACCTTAAATTGAGAGATATCAGGAGTATCAGGTGTGTCTACAGGATAGAACTTGTAGAACTTAATTTCTTCATATGCCCTCCTTGTCTCCTCGCTCATTTCTTGCAATTTCTTCTGCCTGGCTTCCTCGGCCTGCAAACAAAAAAAATTGTTCAATGCAGCCTAATAACAAATTGCACGCAATTCCAGTCAGTAATGAGTCCAACGCATACCTCTCTATTAGCTTTTTGAATTCCTGAAGATCGTATATCCAAAAAAATGAATTTTGATAGGTCTTCCTTCACGATAAAGACGTAGCAAGGCAAGACCAAGTAACAAGAAAAAACATGGACAGGATTGTTCTTGCAAGGGAGTAAGAACCTACCTCAAGTTTATGCATTTTCCAATCGAACTCACAAACGACCTGATTCCATCAAATATAAGCAGTCAGACAGACGGAACAGTGAATTTAATTAGAGCAGTCCTACTATGATTATAAAACAGTGATCAACAAAGTTCAGCAAAACAAAACACGTACGGTTTAACCTTACGTGCTTTGGTTCTGCAGGGAATAGTATCTGAACCTCAGTATTTTGCTCAAGCTCATCTTTCGGATTGTAGAAATAAGGCAGGCAGTACTCAAACTTCTTCACTCGATCTATCTTCATATGCCTCAAAGCAACCCTCCTCTGATTGCAGGTCAGAGTGAAAATTCGCGACTTCAGTCTGTCCACTTGACTGTCCCTTTCCTGCAGAGGTATATAAGGAGACCAGTCCATTTTCATTTGTTTCATCGGAACTATTTCCTCATTCTCACTCTGAACTGAAGTGATTCCAATCTTATCAGATGGCGGGAAAGGAGATACAACCTGCAGGAGACAAGCATAGATCGGTAAGATAATCTGTGAGACGGAAAAAGGCATCTATGAGCAATCCATTTTGACTATTTTCCTTCATGGTATTTATATATACTAAAAAAGAACATAAAGTTTGAATGAGAATTAAGTCAATGCCATGATATGATACGTGGATGACAATCACAAAAAATAGCAAAGCAAGAAGACAGAATATCCATAAAATCACAATGGTAAAATCAATTATCCATTAAGAACTTACAGCGACCACGGCAGGGACGCTGACCGGTCTATCTTCGCCTCTGACAACAACCATTTGAGGTTCTGAACAACCAAAAAGATAAACCTTTTTCCCGTATAAGACTCCCCCCTCTTCAAAAGAAGCTTCGAGATTGGAGAAGTTCCAGTTGAACTCGTAAACTTTATCCAACTGATCCCACTCTATCCCAACAGGAAAAGCCGACTTCCATAGATCCTCCAAATTGCGCTGGTCCTCCAAGTACTCAGGCTCGGGCGACTTCTTGGCCCGTTTATTCTTCTTCTTCTCCTCCACGAGTGCCTCTACTTCACGAGAAGAAGAAGAAGGCTCCGGTTCGGCACCGGCGGCATCTGCTCTCTTCCTCTTAGCTCCTCCTCTCTTATTCATGGTTCTTAGCGGCATCAGCGCAAGGGTCAGGGTTTAAAGAAGAATTGGCGAGTGTTTTGGTAAAAATATGAGAAACGAAGGGTTAGGGTTTTTGTGATGTTTATGCTTAGCACCTCCCTTCCTTATATATAGTATCGAACTAAATAGGAAGGGCATCATCGCTTGTGTTCTAAGCTAGGCTATATAAGAAAAATAGCAAACCTAAATAGGAAGGGGATCATCGCTTGTGTTCTAAGCTAGGCTATATAAGAAAAAAAAAAGAAGCAAACCATAATAATATACCTTAAATACCTAAAATCAAAAGTCCAAATAGGACAAACAGTTCCAAAATAGTAAAATAAAAATAGAAGAGAGTAAAACGGTCGAGCTTTTGCCACACACAAAAAATACCAAGGGTCCAAGAGGAAGAACCCAAAGTAAGCAACAAGGTCAAACCATTTGGGTAACGAAATCCACCTATATTATATGGAGGCTCTCAGAGGTCAGAACGGAAACTCCAGAAATATTCATAGTTTTAAAAAATATAGTCCGACGGACTGCAAATCGTCCTCTATAGCGGCTCGTTTTTAGAGTAGGGTTCTAGTCGAACCATCCATTTTTTGGTCGGACCGGATGATTTTCAGCCTCGTTTCGACCAAAACTTACCTGATTTGGTTCGAAATTTACCCGATTTGGTTCGATTTTTTGTGTTATGCTTTTTTTTAGTTGAATTTGTAAGTGATGTTTAAAATAAAATAATTGTAATAAAACTTGGGTAGGTAAGTGGGTGGGGGAAGGGAAAAAAACAAAAATAGTTCTACCATTTACAATTAAATACTATAAAAATAATATTTTTTAAATAAAAAATTTTTGGTCCGGCCGACGGTCTCACCAGTCGAACAAAAAAAAAAAGAAAAACTGCAGATTTTCGAGTCATACCAAAATCCGTATTTTAAACTATGGAAATACCATCTACAACACCAATCGTTCGAGGGATGATGATTGGCTAGGGAGCAGCCTCGTTGGGATTATTTATTTACGCAGCAAACTGCTCAACTGGGGAATTCACGCAACACACAAGTGCGGTGGCCCCTCAAATGGAAGATTCGGGAACATCACTTTTTTCTTGTGAAGTGTTTATTATTATTATATTTTTTTAGAAGATTCGGGAACATCACTTAAGTTAAGATACAAAAGTTTTAATTGGGCCGCCTGGAAATGAAGAGATCAAAGACGGGCCGAGGGAGTTAATTGAAAATGGGCCTGACATTACCACTTTGAGGAGATGTGTCAGGCCCAGAACACCAACATACAAGGTGAAAGGAGTGCACAATCCAACTCCCCAAGACATGTGGAGAGAAGAAGATCCGGCTTTCACTCACTCACCCACCATGATTTAAAAAAAATATATAATTATTATTAAATTATTAAATATATTTTTCTGAAATATATATATTTTCTGAAATATATATATATATTTTAAAATATAAAATTATTAAATTATGATTTTGGTGTTTATACATTATAATTTTCAATAAAATTAGATAACATTGTCAAATTTAAAAGTGATAAATTATGTTATAACTATTTTCTATTTCTTAAATTTTATTAAATAAAAATATTCTTGGTCAGACTAGTGAGTTGACCTATCGAATCGATTTATCCAAAGGACGGGAGAAATCTTTGATCCATCTTCAATTCTTTTTTTTTAATTCATGTCACCCAGTTCATTGTTTTTACTTGTGTTCATCGAGCGCATACTTGTGTCTTTAGTATGAATAGAAAAAAAGAATTTATTTTAATAGAAAAAAAGATGAATATTGAATTATTATTTTTTCAAAATTTTCAAAATACCAAAACTCGTCAAATCCAAAATATTTTTTTTTCCTTTTTCAAAAAAAATTATATTTTGTATTTGACGAAGGTAATTTTGGTATTTTGAAATTTTCCAAAAATAAAATCAATTGACAATTCTCATCGAAAGCTTTCTCTCTCCCCTGCGGAAGCTCATCTATTAAGGGTGAGTATTCGGATTATCCAAATCCAAATTCTATCCGAACTATTCGAATTGGATATTTTACTATCCGAATCCGAACAGTAAATTATCACGAACTAAACTTTTCCTCGCAAAAAGTCTAGATGGCTCAAGTTGTTGGATAATTTATAAATGAAGGAAAAGTCACTTTATATACTATGCTAACCTACTCAAGAGACACAAATATTAAATATAAGCTATGCTATGATGGTTGAAATGGTCCACTACATTAACTCTCTTTGACCATTTAGAAGATCGTCACTTGGTTGAAATAGTCCACTGCATTGACTCTCTTTGACCATTTAGAAGATCGTCACTTGGTTGGTGTACGCCACACATACAAGCGTTCGCCAGGAAGCGCTATCGAAGAACCTAGCGTACACCAGGATGACCAGATTCAAGGAAGAGAAACTTCAGGCTAAAAACGCACGCAAAAAAACCCAATTTTTACATGTTGGCGTACGCTACTATGAGCTAGCGTACGTGAGGCCCGGTCCAATCATGTTAGCTGTCACGCCTGTTACCGAATAGTTTTATATGTTCTTAGATTTTACTATAGAGCGAGTGTGGCCCTAGGAATTTTTCCATATACTAGGTTTCGTGCATACCTTAGGTTTTTTACTTTGCGCTATATAAATTCTTATTTTATACGGGTTTTATAGTTTTTTCTCCTCTACATAACAAATTATTATGAAAAAAATACCAACAAATTTTTATGGTTTGACATAATACACTACGAAATTCAATTATTAATAAATTAGCTTCTAAATTTTGAGAAATCGAACTCATTAATCCGCGAAATCAATTTTTTTGTTAACTTGTCATTTGAAATTATCAAAATATCTCTCCCTCTCTTTTAACCATTTACCACCACCTTCATCAAAGAACCACACCCATTCAATTTCCCACAAAACTCCTCCAAATTCCCATTTCATATTCCAGTCAAAAACCAAAATCAACACAAACTTCTCACCCAATAAATATAAGAAATCAATTGTCCTGAAAAAACAAGACAAAAACACCGGTACAAACTCTCAATTCTCATGAATAAAAGCAACTCTTCCCATTCTCCTAGTGAGGATCCCTCTGGAAACTCAAAAACCAAAAAAGATTTACCAAAAATTTAGAGAACACATCTCACCAACCATACCAATTTAACAGTACGAGGTATAGGAAACAAATAAGGGAAAATAGAAGTTCTACGCTTGCATCTCCATGTATTAGGGTATATGTGTATTAGGAGTTCTTCTAGTAGGTCGTTGATTCTTCCTCGATCATCGTTATCAACATCAATTTTTCTTACAAATTGGGCAATAATGTTCTTATAGATTATCTTACACAAAGATTCTCTAGATGAGATAGGTTTAGAATTTGTTTGTGAATAAATTTTAGACATATAAAAATTGATTAATAAGAAATAATCATTATTCTTGCCGACTGAGTCTTAGCCAGAACTTGTAACATTGCCATACAAAAACACGTCGAAAGTATCTGGACCTGAATTTTAAGTTATTTAAAAATTGTATAGATCAAATGAGGATCTGGGTCTTGATTTTGGTATACGGCAGAGACTAATCTATTTATGCCCTCTTTTTAAAATGGATAAATTACTATCAGATCTCTGAGCTTTGACAAAATCACCAATATGATTCTTACTATTTTGAAACTTCTTTTTTTCGTCTTCCAAATTTGGTAAAATAAAACTCGGAGGTTCTTAGCTCCGATATCGGAAAATAACTTCAGCAAAAATTTACCTGCAAGGACCGAATTGCCCCTCATTAAAAAAATTCATATTCTTCGACCTTCAGAACATTAAGAACACTAAATAAATACTCCAATTACAAATAAAAAACACCTAATTAACTACACAACAACATCATCCAATTCAAGAAAATTATCCCAGCCAAATCGAAATCATGAAATCAGATCCACGGTATTTCGAAACCAATTCAATGCCCAAATATATTACCATCTTCTTTTGATCCCTTCAATTTATTTTCCCAAATGTTCTTCGTGGAGCTCCAAGGTGTCCTCGAGAAGCTGAGATTCGACCATCCCAGCGATTTACTTTTGAGATCGGTGCCCAAACCAGCTCTGACCCTTTAGGCGGTGAACTAAACTTTGTACTGCCCGTTAATTTCAAGGTAGACGCTCACCTCTCCGTTCGACATGGGGAACAGATCTAGATCCGATGGAGGTTTCTGGCCTCTGTCTAACCCAAAAAAGACGGACACTGACCCTGACCCTGAAGTTCTAGCGACAGGATCGAACACCAAGTATCCAAAATACCAAAAAATGGTTTGATCTTTCTCCCTACCCACAAAGAGAGCAAGCAAGAGAACAAAAACCCATTTCAGTAAAAGCCAACGATGGGGGCTTTATTACAAGGCTAATTGAGACAAGAGACAAGAGCCAGAAGCTCTCTCTTATGGTTGCAGATAAATATATTAATTGGGTGTTTAGTTAATTGAGACTTCTTGATTTTTTTTATTTTAGGTTTTGAGAGGCCTTTAATTAGATGTTGTTGGTGTTTGGTTAATTGAATATTCTTAATTTTTAATTGGGGTGTTCTTAAGTATCTTATAGGGGTGTTTATTGAGGCGTTGTTTGGTGTTTAGTTAATTGAGTGTTCTTCATTTTTAATTGGGGTGTTCTTGATGTTAGAAAGATTAAAGAAAGTAGATTTTTTTTGCTTTTTGACTGAGATTTGCTAGAGTTATTTTTCGGTACTGGAGCTAGGGATCTCAAAGTTCTATTTTATCAAAATTGGAGGACGGAAAGAGAGATTTCGAAATAGTAAAGATCTTTCCGGTGATTTTGTCAAACCCTAAGAACCTGAGGATAATTTGCACTTTTAAAATTGCTCCAGATTTATTATAGGTCAACCAATCTTGAATCCACCGGATCTAAATCCAAATAGATTCAAAGAATCCCTTTTTTTCATATATAGGTGATATTTTCCTACTAAAATTTCTCAACAAATACATCAATTACGTCGTTTTAAGGATCAAAGAATAGTTGCTATGGTCAAACTCTTGGACTTAGCGGGATAAGACGCCATTCTCTATCTGTATTCCTTGATTTCTTATTAGGCGGATGATTTTAGGTTGAAATTTTGTTTTGCCTTCGATTGTTGGAAATTGTATAAAGCTAAGCTTATAGGGGATCCTTCCCCTTTTCAGGGTGCTCCAAGCACGCATTTTTTAAATAAAGATCACTTATCAGAAAAAAAATACATCAACTGTGCTTTTCTCTCGTCACAAAATCTTAAAAAGTCAAACGTATGTCATCGTTAACTTCTTATTTTCTATAAGTTCACAATTTAATCAATTTTACATGTAAAATAACCACCATCATATTTCAATTTGTGATCCTGTTAGACAAGGTAAAAAAATTAATAAATAATTTTTTACACTAATAATTATGTTGGTCTAAATTCTAGACTTCCGTCGAGATCACATTTCCTTTGTGCATTATTTTTTTTAAAATTAAAATTCTATTACTCCCCAAAAAAATTCCATAGGTAGTGTTACACCATGATACTTACTTACATCACGCATGGAGCAGATAAATAGATATCAAAGCAGCAACTTGATAAATACAATCTAACTCCTTCGGCCAAAAGATAAAATGTCCTCATTCCACACAGCTCGGATGAAAAAAGCACATTAGTAATTAGCTATAAAAATACACTCCATGAAAACCACGAGACTCACCAAAATAAGAAATCTACTCCAGCATGTCAAAAGCCAATTAGTATTCAAGGAGGATTATAGATCTTTGGTTGTTCTTTGCCACCACCATTAGCATCTCGGAGCCCTTTGAGAATGTGTGAAGCTTCAACATCACAGATCACTCCGACCATTTGGAGATATTCCAAGTTTCTTGCGCCAATTCAGCTTGTTAAATGTCATTTTTTGCTTGCTCCTCTATTCCAGTCAACACAGAGGCAAGGCTGATCTCTTCCGGAGGTTTGGGAGGAGCTTTGAGCGTGACTCATTTTGGAGGAATCTTAATAAGATTTGTCGCCTTGCTTGTTGGCCTCCTCGTTCTAGAGCTAGACCTGATCGGGGCTATATAACCTTATCTTTTTCGGCTTCTTTCCGTGGCATCCCAGTGACTTCTTCATACTCATGTGGACAGGAGTCAACAACCTTCCTCGATATTGCGTTCTCTAATTCCAATTGGTGGATAATCTCATCCACAATCTCCAGGGTAATCTTATTCACCCAAACCTGTTCCTCCAAAGCCATTGAAACCTCCAATCCTACTGCTAAATTAGAGGCCAAACGTACATTATCATAAGCTGCATGTTCAGCGACATCCTGCAATCCAACTGATGGCTTCTCTTCAACCATACCCTTAACAAAATTAACCTCCACATCTAGGTCACGAACTGACAAAGCTACCACCTCTGCAGTTTCCTTTAGAGGCTGCTCAGTATCAGCATCATCCAACCAGACAATTTGCAACAGAATTTATATGCCTCTTGTTGCACCATACCAGTTGCTTCATCAAAAGAACCCACAGGCTCCGAATGCTGATCTAACAAAGCATTCACACCAGCCAGCTGCTCTAACTTTATGTTCACCATTCTCGGCGACGCTTAGGATGACGTCCTCACTCGTCTCATTCCACCCAAATTGCCTAATGTCAAGGCAGCCGTAGGCCCAATCATAGTCAGGGGATTCCTCCACCTCATTCGAGATAAACTCATCAATTCAGCCACCTCCTCAACCGATTTAGAGTGACAAGCCTGCTGAGATTGGTCGCTTCAGAAAACTTCCAAAAAGGAAACGTCCTTTCGAACCCATTGAGACTTCTAGAAAGTAGCAAATTCTGGATATCATAACTTTCACACACACAAAATACACAAGAATGATGAAGTCCATGTTATTGCATTGGTATTTGCATTAACTGTACCATAAATAAAATCCACCAAAACTTCAACAAAAAATGCACACAAAGGAGACCTAAATAAAATAATATAGGGTAAATTACCCCTTAGTCCTTGGTATTTGGTCATCCTCCCCCTCGGGTCCCTGCACTTTAAAAAATAATTTTACCGTCTCCCGTCTTTGATTTTAAAAACTCTCGGGTCCCTGATGCCAGAATATTCCATATTCTCCGACGAAGCCCCACTTGAAAAGACTAAAATGGCCCCCTCACTTAAAAAAAAAAAAAACTCTCTTTCCTTCTTCCCTCGTATCATCTTCTTCCTCCCACTTCATCTTCTTCCTCCTACCTTTAACTAAAAACAAAACCCAAACTCAAACCTTAATGAAAATCATAACTAATTAAAGAGAATAAAAATAATAAAAAACAAAGAAAGAAAACCCCTAATTTTGAATACTCTAATTCGAATTAAAAATCTAATTTTGAATACCCTTAATCAAACAAACAAACAAACAAACAAAAATTGCTCCCTCTCGACCATCCATGAGCACCGGAGAGTAAAGACAGAGATTGGTAGATGAAAAAACCAACAACTAAATCTCCAGCTAAATAAAAGCAGAACGAGATCCCAAATTTTAAGCTAAAGGATTGGTTAATGAAAAACTGCCATGTAAAGTGTACGATCTTGTCGATGGTGCCTTATTCTCCAGTATCCTAGAAGCAATAACAATCTCAAGAGCCCCCTCCCTCTCTGGTGGTAGGGAACCCCTTAAACTACCTCAGGAGTGGGTCGTCCAGCATCGACATGTGGTTGCTCACCATTATCAACGGGACCCCATCCGGCCGCTGACGAACTAGCCGGACAATGGTCTCCCTGTTGACCACCGCCGTGTCGTTAAGGAGCAAAGCCACCAACTTCGCGAAAGCCCCCACCCCCGCGAACTAGCCGGACGATACGAAAGGGGATCAAATTTTCCATTTTGAGGGATATTTTGAATACCCCTAACCACAAGCCGTGCACCGTAATCCAGTCTACTAATTTTTTCTTGATGTTCATCTTCTTCCATTGTTGAGTTTAGGTTTTGGTTTTCTAATTCAAATTAGAGTTTTCAAAGTTAGAGTTTTCTAAATTTTGATTCTCATTAAAAAGATTTGGATTTGTTTTAGGGTTTGAGTTTTAGTTGAATGTTGAAAAAGATGAAGTGGGGAAGGAAGAGATTTCTTGTTTTTAAGTGGGAAGGACATTTTTATCTTTTCAAACATGAAATATTCTAGCATTAGGATCTCGATAGTTTCTAAAATCAAAGACGGGGGACGGCAAAATTATTATTTTTTAATGTAGGGACCCTTGGGGAGAATGACCAAACATCAGGGACTATAAGATAATTTATCCAATAATATAGAATATCCCTCTCTCTAAGAGAGCACTCATAGCCAATTAAATCCCCCCGCCCCCGCCCGAAGCAATCTCCTCTTACTTCTTAAGACTGTTAATTCTCCGTTCATTTATGATGAATTCCTTTTCACTGAAACTTAACCCTAGTCCCAACATTCAACTTCATGTCAACCTACTAGTTCTCTTAGGCAAGCATTTATCTACCAGAAATTTCCACCCACCTTCCATTCGTGTGTGCTTGTGTCGCTCGTGGGGCTTGGCCCAAGAGGACATCAAAGTCTGGGAACTCTTGGCTAATACTTTTTCGTTTACCTTCCAACAGGAGGACCTCCGCGCTAAGGCAGTTAAAGATGCTCATTGGTCGGTGGCGGGCTTTCACTTGGTCCTTAAATGTTGGGACTCAAACCTTCATTGGAGTGAGGTTCCTTTGATGTGTTTGCCTTCTGGGTGCAGGTCCAAAGCCTCCCTCCTAACTTCATCTCTGTTGAATCTGCAATTGTATTGCTAGTCAGTTCATGGGGTTGATAATGATGGACGATCAGGGGAACAGACTGGGAAATAGGGATGCTACTTTGCACCTGAAAGTCCTTCTGAAAGTCGATCTTCCTCTGTTCTCAGGGTTTCTTTTACAAAGAGAAGGTCTACCTGAAAAACAGATTCACTTTAAGTATGAGCATCTCTCTGAGTTCTGCTTCTCCTGTGGTCGGCTGGGTCACAACCATAAGCAATGCTTAACTTCCTTACCAGTGACTTCTCCCTTGTGTCAATTAGTCAAATTGGTAATCAATTCAAAGAATGGCTTCGTGCAGATTATAAGTGGGTGTATAGGAACTCTTCCAAGTCCAGAACGTGTGGTAATCCCAGGGATCCTGGTGCCAGCAGATCCTTCCCAGTGGCAAAGGGCTCCCCCACTGGGTCTCTTATGCAAGCCAGTCTGGCGACTTGCGATGTCGGCAAAGATGTCATGACCTGATCGAGAAGCTCAAGTTTTTACATGTGGTCTCCTCTTCCTCGGTGCCAATTTTAGAGGCCCCTCATCTTTCGATTATTGATGGTCAAAGCACTGTCGTTGAGAGAGTTTTTAGTCTCGGGGATGAGCCTTCGAGGGCTGGGTTGGGTGAGGTCACTACTCCTCGATCCACCACACAATTGGATGAAGGAAGGTATGCTTCCTCCTTTGTTCAACCTTACAATGATGCTTGTTTTGGTAAGTTATCAGTATCGCCACTTACACCCTCTTCTCTCTCCCACCCACCTCGAGCCACACAATCTGTAGATTTACCTTTTTATATTCCTAGCGCTCCCATTAAAATATCCCATATTATTTCATCTCCACATCGTAGCCCTTCAACCACGATCTCCCCCTGATCCTAAGGTCCAAACTCTACCACCTCTCTGTACCCTGTTAGCAGCCAAACCCAACTAAATGAACCCAACTAAAATCACAACAAAAGCTCACCCAATAAAGCCAACAAAAAAAAGCCCACCCAAACACCAAACTTGAAAAGGAAACAAGTTCGGGTTCAATCTCTTGGCTAAGATAAAAAAAAACCAAAAAACACTTCGAGTCACTCTTCTGACTCTCAAGATGATAGCTTCCTGGTCTATGTTCCCATTATGCTGGGAGATGAGGGCTCTGTGGGTAAGGTTAAGGTTAAGCCAGACGATGGGAACCTCAGAGTGATTAGGAAGTTTCACACACATCAGGAAGCCAGGCTTGGGGGGAACTCCATTTCTGCTCAAGGCCCTAGTATGAAGGAGGCTAGTGAGGTCTCCAACTCGTCAATCCAAAATGTTCGTGCGAGGGTGGCAACCCCAAGGCCACCCACACCGGAATGATTATGATCTCCTAGAATGATCAATCCTTGATAGTTAGAGCTCTCAAAGGGCTTATCAAACAACATCGACCCGCGATTGTGTTCTTGATGGAAACAAAAAAAGCTCGAGAAGATACGTAGAAATTATAAGTTTACAAACAACTGGTACGTTGATATGATTGGCCGCAGTGGTGACCTAGCTCGTTGGTGGAGTGAAGAAGTGGATGTTCATATAAATAGTGGCAACAAGAATCTGCTTCTTCTGGAATGTTTTGAAAGGAGCACTAATAAGCGTTGGTCTACTTCTTGTATATATGGAGAACCTGATAGTTCGAGAAGGAATTCATTTTGGCAATCAATGAGTGATTGTGTTCTGCCTCCTTGTATTCCCTGGCTCTGCCTGGGAGATTTTAATACCTTTTGAACACAGGGAGGAGAAGCGAGGTGTAAATGTTTCGTCTTACTATCTGATGGGAGATCTCTACCATTTTTTGAATGTCGGTGAGTTGTTGGACCTAGGGTTTCAAGGGAACCCTTTCACTTGGTTAAATCAACTGGAAAACGAGGATAATATCCTTGAAAGGCTCGACTGGGAGGTGGCAAATACCATGTGGAGGAATATCTTTCCTTTTGCATTGGTATTTCATGGACCGAGAATTGGTTCAGATCATGCATATATTTTGCTTAACACTTACCCAAAAGGTAAGTGCAAGAAAATGTTCTGGTTTGAGTCCATGTGGACAAAAGAAATGGAATGCAACAATATTTCTCCAATGCGTTGAGCAAACAGGTAGAAGGACCTGAGGTGTGGAAATGGAAAAGACATGGTGATCTCTGCAGTAAAGCCTTGTCCAAGTGGAGTAGAGAAGTTTTCAAATGAAGAGCTAAGGCAATCGAGAAGAAGAAGGAAGAGATTCAATCTCTTCAACTGGTTCCCTTCACTTATGTGGTCAAGAGTAATGAGAGAAGACACAAAAGGAGCTGAAAGATCTTCAAATCTAGGAGGAAATATTTTGGCATCAACGGTCTCGAATCAACTGGCTTCACCATGGTGATAAGAACACGAGCTTCTTTCACACGATGTCAACGTAAAGGAAGCAAAGTAATCAGATTTGACGGCTTAAATATGATGCAGGGGAGTGGCAAGAGGACGAGAGCCTCATCACTGGTATGATTTCACATCACTTCCTGAATTTATTTACTAATGGTGAGTTTCATAATGCATGATCAGTTTTGGAGGCACTGCCATAATTGGTTTGCGCGGAGATGAGTATTGATTTAATTAAGCCTCTGTCTATCCAAGAAATTAAAGATGCAGTATTTTAAATGGGCGGGCTCAAGTCACCTAGATCGTATCAATTTTCAGGTGTTTTCTTTCATACTTATTAGGATATTGTAGGTCTTGAGTTAACTAGGACTAATATGGAGTTGTTCCACAATGAATGTATCCCTCCTAACCTTAACAAAACCCATATTGTGTTAATTTCTAAGCTTAAGTCTCTTGATCATATTGAATGTGTCCCTCCTAACCTACAAGCTTGTGTAACTTTGCATACAAATTTTTCTCTAAGGTCTTAGCTAATATACCTAAAATTTGGTTGGTGATCTTATTTGTGATCAATATGAGGCTTTTATTGTGGGTTGCAGTATCCAAGATAATCTTATCTTGGCCCACAAAGTGTTCCACAAGCTTCACAACTGCAAGAAGAAGTAGCATGGGGCTATGGCCTTGAAGCTTGACTTGAAAAAAGCATATGACTTAGTGAATTGGAATTTTTTGATTCAAGTAATGACTAAAATAGGTTTCCCTGTGAAATGGATCAATTATGTTTCTGCTTGTATCACTTATGTTTGTTATATTGCAATGCTTAATGGAAATCCTTTGCCCTAGATTAAGCCTTTGAGGGGCATCTGACAGGGTGATCCCCCGTCACCTTTTCTCCATTTGTTTATTGTTGAATCTTTCTCCAGGTACATCCAGCTTCAACAACATCGTGGTGTCATATTGGGTTTCACTCTGCCTAACCAAGGCCACACTCTTACTTATATCATTTTTGCAGAAGATACCCTTTTGTTTGGCGAAGCCACGATGGACGAGGCTGCTGCTATTATTGCTACTCTTTTGACCTTCGCAATGTGCTCAGGTCAGCAATACAACTTTTGCAAATCGTCTATCTGTTTTGGTAATGATGCTGATCCTGCTCTTAAAACTGACATCCTTACATTTTTAGGCATAAAAGAGATGGGTGAAAACAACATCTACCCGGGCATCCCATCTATGTGGGGTAGATCGAAGCAAAAATGCCTTGATTTCATCCTGGATAGAGTGGAAAAGCAGGCCAGATCTTGGAAACACAAGCTGCTGTCTAATGCTAGGCGTGAGGTGATGGTAAAAGTTGTTCTTAATTCTATTCCTACCTATGCCATGCAATGCATCAAATTTCCAAAATCCTTTTGTAAGAAACTAAATAGTACTCTGGCTAGATTTTGGTGAAAGGGTGATGTTGATCACAAAACCATTCATTGGAGCAGTTGGAGTAAGATCTCCACTTCTAAAAGTAGTGGCGGTCTTGGCTCCAAGGACATGAAATCTTTTAATGATGCTCTCTTGGCTAAACATGCTTGGCATATTTTATAATGTCCTTAGATGCTTTGTGCTCAAGTGTTAAAATGCATATACTTTCCACTTTCTGAGTTTTTGCAAGCACATAAGGGGCGTAAGTCCTCCTGAATATGGCAGAGTGTTTGTTGTGGTAAAGAGCTTTATCAAAGCCGATATCCTTTGCTGTTTGGGTGATGGGTCCAATTCCAACATTTGGACTGACCCACAGCTGCCCTCCCTACGATACAAAAAAAATTTGTCCGATCCTCTAATTGTCTCTATTGTTAAACAGGTATCGGAGTTATTGGATGAGAACTCGGGCACATGGAATCTTGATTTGCTAGAGGAACTGTTCAGCCAGCAGGAAGTGGATGCCATCTCTTGCCTTCCTCTACCTTGCCCGGGATTGATTGACAAGTTTGTCTGGTGTTTGGCTAAGAATGGTTCTTTCTCCGTAAAACTTGGGTACTTGTTTTTAACTAGGTAGGAGTCCAACCTATCTGATTACCTTCCTGTAGGATTAAATGATGCTAAGTTGTAGAAGGATATTTGGTCGTTTGACTCCCTGCCTAAATTATGAAATTTCATGCGGAAATGGTGAATGGATGCTCCTATACAATGAAGAGGAGGAACTTAGGATGTTTTGATATTTGCCAGTAATGTGGCCTTACGCCTGAAACCATTATTCACGTTTTGGTTTATTATCCGCAAGCCCGTGCCCCTGATTTTATAGTCTTTTTTATACTTGGCAGGGGTGGAGCAGATCCATAACTTCACTTCTTGGCTAATCAACTTTATGCAGGTGTTAATTGCAAGGAATACTAATTAGTTTAATTCACTAATAATTTTCTTATGCTCGCAGGTTTGGAAGGCCAGAACCAAGGCGATCTTTGATAGGATCCAACCAGTTCCTTCAGATACTATTTTTATTGGTCTTCATGGATGAAAAGAATGGAATGAATGGATACTAGCTAAAACAGCAGCGCTTGTTGCTCGAGAATGTCCAAACTGTCCTATGCGATGGTCTCCACCTCAAGTGAATGAGGTGTTAATTAATTGCGATGCTTCGTGGAGTCATAATGATTTGAATACAGGTATTGCAGCAATTGCTTGGAACAAATTAGGCCAAATTGTTGATGGTCAGAATCAGCTTACAAAGGCTTGTTTAGCCTTATATGCGAAAGTATAAGCCATCAAGTTAGCTGTTGAGATGGTGAGGCAAAACTTCAGCGATATGGAGACTCATATTCACTCGGATTATATGGTGGCAGTCGAGTTTATCAATGGACGTACAAACGTCATGGATTAGCAAGTTGAAAATATTATGATCATGACTAGGTTGTCCATTGCTCCATTGCATTGATGTAAGCTTAGTTATATATATATTTTCATTGCTCTAATGCGATCTCTGACGGGATCCAACCAGTTTCTTCATATGCTATTTTTATTGCTCTTCATGGATGAAATGCATAGAATGAATGGATACTAGCAAAATCAGCAATGCCTGCTGCTCGAGAATGTCCAAACCGTCCTACGCGATGGTCTCTGCCTCAAGTGAATGAGGTGCTAGTCAATTATGATGCTTGGTGGAGTCATGATGATCCGAATGCAGATATTGCAGCAATTGCTTGGAACAAATCATGCCAAATTGTTGATGGTCAGAATCAGCTTACAAAGGCTTGTTCAGCCTTAGATGCAAAAGTATAAGCCACCAAGTTAACCATTGAGATGGTGAGGCAAAACTTCAGCGATATGGAGACTCATATTCACTCGGATTGTATGGTGGCAGTCGAGTTTATCAATGGATGTACAAACGTCATGGATTAGCAAGTTGGAAATATTATAATCATGACTAGGTTGTCCATTGCTCCATTGCATTGATGTAAGCTTAGTTATATATATATATATTTTTTATTGCTCCAAGGCGATCTTTGACGGGATCCAATCAGTTCCTTCAGATACTATTTTTATTGCTCTTCATGGATGAAATGAATGGAATGAATGGATACTAGCTAAATCAGCAATGCTTGCTACTCGAGAATGTCCAAACGGTCCTATGCGATGGTCTCCACCTCAAGTGAATGAGGTGCTAGTCGATTGCGATGCTTCATGGATTCATGATGATCCAAATGCAAGTATTGCAACAATTGCTTGGAACAAATCAGGCCAAATTGTTGATGGTCAGAATCAGCTAACAAAGGCTTGTTCAGCCTTAGATGCCAAAGTATAAGCCATTAAGTTAGGCGTTGAGATGGTGAGGCAAAATTTTAACGATATGGAGACTCATATTCACTCAGATTATATGGTGGCAGTCGAGTTTATCAATGGACATACAAACGTCATGGATTAGCAAGTTGAAAATATTATGATCATGAATTGGTTGTCCATTGCTCTATTGCATTGATGTAAGCTTAGTTTTATATATAGGTTGGCGAACTCAGCCGCCAATTGGCTTGCGACTCAAATGCGAGCGAATGTAGTCGCATCCAATTAACATATATTCCTACCTTCGGAGCTATGCTCCTTGCAGTACCAGGACTTTCTAAGTTAAGTTTTAATGATAAGCAGTATCCATTCTAAAAAAAAGGAGACCTAGATAGAATTACAACTATCACATGTACAATGGGTCTCTGTTTTCTCTCTTGGAGTTTCTCTATGTAAGAGCTCTTTCTCTTTCTCCCCACTCCCCTCCCTGATTTTGCATGTCCCTGCTTTTCCCCCCTCTTCCTGATTTTGCATGTTTTAACTTCCCTTTCCCATTTTTACAAAAATTAACCGCTTTTCACTTACGGGTTCTTCCACATCATCCAATCCTGCTCTAGTCGCCTTCTTACTAGTGGCAAAGTTCAAAAAAAAAGGCCCTTCCCTCTCGGTCTTGAATGCTGAAGTCCCAAAGCTTTCTTCTGCAGAATTGATCCTCATAAGTACGTTGTTGTCCCCTCGGCCTTTCCAATTGTTCATGGTTACGGCTAGTGTTTCCAAGTCCTAGCACTTTAGGCCTGGCAAGCTAGTGGCAGGGGAACTAGTCAAGAATATTTTCTCGTTCTCTTCCAAAAATCCGGATGACAAGATTCAGGCTTTTGATAATACTCCTTGATCCGTGTCGAATCAACACATTTTCCTCAATGAATGGGATTTTGGATTCCCTTGGGCTCATGTGGATTTCAATACTACAGAGTTTTTTGTTCAAATGCATGGCCTCTCGTGCATATTGATCTCTCGTAAGTTTGGTGATCGTTTGGGATCACAATTCTACAAGTTACTATTTATTGATGATTCTGGCATTCAAGCTCTGGGTAGGGTGGGTTATCTCTAGATCCGGGTTGAAGTCCGTCTCTCTGCTCCCTTGCCTAAAGTTTTCCAGCTCAAGGGTTCGGATTATTCTCCTTGGAATATCACTTTTAAATATAAAAGCATGCTTGAGCTTTGTATGTTTTGTGGTTTCATTGGACACCCGATTCATTCGTGCCATGTGAAAGATAGAAAGCTCCCTTTCATCCAGGATCTTAAACCTGAGGATCTCTCGTATGGTCCCTGGTTGAAGGCGAAATCTAATTTTGTTGGCTATGGTGCTCGGGGTTCTTCAGGGGCTTACCATCCTCCGTCTTGGAGGCACTCCCCTGAGCCGGTTAGACTCCTCCTGCCTTCACCAGTGAGTTTTTTCCTGGCTCCTCTGATCCTTAACAACATTTCCCCGCTGTCGTAGGGAAGTGGGATTTTGATGTCGGGAGGCAAATTTTTGAAGTTCATCTCTACCCTGATCTCTCTGGCTCTAGTGGACATGCGACAGTCGTTGATAGCGCGTCTGACTCATTCATAGCTTCAACTGCTTATTTTGACGCCTTTTCTCTCTGCCGGGGTCTCTACCTCTTCTATCATGGAAACATTTATTCCCATTAAAAAGGCATCTCTCCTCT
The DNA here is from genome assembly GCA_963995505.1 of Hypericum androsaemum. Lineage (NCBI taxonomy): Eukaryota > Viridiplantae > Streptophyta > Magnoliopsida > Malpighiales > Hypericaceae > Hypericum > Hypericum androsaemum. The sequence goes on from OZ023197.1 coordinate 10,658,681, forward strand.
CTGTAGGTACCCAAAAGTCCCCCCTTTTAATTGCTGATTCGACTGTTATATCAGGCCCTATGAAAGTAGCGGCAGAGGTGGTTGGTATCAGGGCTCCCCCCACCCCGTTGGTCTTTAAGCTAAAGGCACATAGGCCCTCTTTTGTAAGTGACTCAGCTGGGTCTGACTCAGCTTTGGACTTTTCTTCTAAGCTTAAAGGTCTAATGACCTCAGAAGATCTGAATATGCACCCCCCCCCCCCCCCGGTCAGTAGGGTAGTCATTGTATTTCTAATGGGCTGGGCTAGTCACCCTCTTCTGTCTCACTAAATTTTGATAGTTCCCCTGATATAATGTTTAGTTCGTAGTCGGTGGGTAAAAGAAAGGATATGCACTTTCCCAGTCTGGTTTTGAAGAAAAAGAAGACCTGGTCTCCTCTCCCTAACTTGGGCTCCTCCACCTTCCTCAATTCCATCACTGATTTTGCTTCTCTGATCCCTGATCCCCATTTTAGGAAAGATTACAGCCTTGAGAAGGTGAAGAACATTGCTCCCGTGATTCCTCCAAGACAGGCTCTAGGGGTCCAAATGTGTGGACATACTCAAAGAATGTTCTCCTCCAGGAGCCATGTGGATCACCTAGTCAATGATCTTCCCGCTGCTAATATTGAAGGTCTTCTTTTGAGAGAGTTGGAACTGTCAGGATTGGAGATCTTCCATCGGAGTCATCTTCAGGTAGTTCCTACTTCTTTTTGTATGAATGCTTTGTATTGGAATTGCCGGGGTTTGGGCCAGTCCTCGAAAGTTCGTAGTTTAAAGAACTTTATTATGAAATTTTCTCTTTCGTTGGTTTTCTCGATGGAAACTAAGCAGCGTAGGGGGAGGGTTGATAAAATTAGAAGTAATTGTAAGTTTGCTAATGCGTTTCATGTTGACCCTTGTGGCCTCTCTAGAGGTCTCTCTTTGTGGTGGTCTGATGATGTTTTTGTTGATATTCTTGGGTGGAGTTCGAATTATATTGATACTCACTATGTGAAGGTTTCTACTAGTAATATGTGGCCTACTACCTTCTAATATAATGAGCCTGATTATTCCAAGAAGTGCCCAGTTTTGAGAATTAGATGATTTTCCCAGAATCATTTGCTTAGATCCTTGGATTGTTGTGGGTGATTTAAACCTAGTTTACTCTTATAAGGAAAGGCACGGAAGTAATGTGCTTGATCTATGGCAGATGGCTTTGCTGAATAATTTTATTGATGATGGTGAGCTTGTGGATTTGGGTTTTAAGGGTAACCCATTTACCTGGTCCAATCTTCGACTTGGGGATAGAAATATTCTCCAACAGTTAGATCGTACTTTGGGGAATGTTTTATGGTGCTCCCTCTTCTCTGAGGCTCGGGTTATATATGGGTCTATAAACCCGTCTGATCACTGTCCTTTGGTGATTTGCTTTAGATCCTCCTCCAAGGTCAAACGACCATTCAGATTTGAGAAATTCTGGATTAAGGAGGTGGGTTACTTTGATGTGGTTGATCATTCTTGAAATGGTCCATCTTATGGTTTGGCTTCAGAGTTTTTCTCTCGAAAGACATTGAGGTGCTCATTAAATTTAACCCACTGAAGTCTCAACAAGAGTGAGAATCGGCAGAAGCATAACGCCTATCTCTTCAACTTGAACGGATCCAACTGGTTGCTCGTGCAAGCTTGTGTAAGAGTGTTGAGCTTTCTATTAAGAAAGAACTTGATCTCCTTCTGGAGAAGGAAGAGATCTTTTGGGCTCAAAGATCAAAGATTAATTAGCTGGTGTGGAGGGGACCAAAATACCAAGTTTTTCCATTCGTCTTGTTCTAATTGCAGGCGCTCTAATCAGATCATTAAGCTATAAGACTCTAGTGGAGATTGGGTTGAGACTGAGGTTCAACTTAAATTACCGGTTAATGATTATTTCTATAAGATGTATCAGGAGATTCCCATTTCTGATTCATCGATAATTCTTAACGCATTCCTCACTTAGTGACCCCTGAATGGAATCATGCCTGCTTGGCCCGATGCTGGATGATAAAATTTGAGCGATGGCCTTTGAAATGGGTGATCGCAAAACCCCTGGGCTGGATGGTTTTCAGGCATTTTCTACCATAAATACTGGGCCTTTATGGGCCGGGATCTCATTACCCTGGTGCAGGAAATGTTTGATTCTTGTGGTCCCGGAGAGTTTGAATCGCACTTTCATTACTCTTATTTCGAAAGTTCACTGTCCTATGAATGTTAACAATTTTCGGCCCATTGCTTTGTGCAATTTTGCATACAAAATCCATGCTAAGGTCCTTGCAAATCGGCTTCGCCCCTGGATGTCCTCTCTCATTAATGAGCCTCAAGGGGCCTTCGTTAAAGGCCGGTCTATTCAAGACAATATCATTGTGGCCCATGAGGCCTTCCACCACCTAAGGACTAATACTCGACGGACATACCTATCCTTGACAATTAAATTGGATCTCAAAAAGGCTTATGACCTCGTGAATTGAAAGTTTCTTGAACAGGTTCTTACCCGGATGGGCTTTCCTAGTAAGTGGATTGCCTGTATAATGGGCTACGTGAGCTCAACCTCGTACAATGTCCTATTTAATGGCCAACCTCTCAACTGGTTTAAATTTTCTCGTGGGATCAAGCAGGGGGGCCCATTTTCCCCTTTCCTCTTCCTCTTCCTTGTCGTTTTTGATACTTCGGTTCACTATTTGAATCATGCTAAGATGCAAGGTCTTATCTATGGCTTCCAGTTTAATCCTCACTGCCCAAGTATCTCACACATCCTCTTTGCAGATGATACCCTGATCTTTGCTAAGGCTTGTGTGAGGGAGATTACTACTTTACAGAGGCTTCTTATTAATTTCTCCTCTAGTACGGGCCAAGAGATGAATTTTGATAAATCGAGTATTTGTTTCTCTAAATGGGAAAAGCATATTCACATTGCCCTTTTCTCATAAATTCTCGAGATGAAGGTCATGCTTACCTCTGAGAAGTACTTGGGAATGCCATCTTTTTGGGGAAGTTCTAAAAAGGAGGCCATAAACTTTATTCTTGAAAGATTTTGCCTTAAAGCTTCAAGCTAGAAACAAAAACTCCTCTCATTGGCCGGTACGGAGATCTTGATTAAGGTTGTTTTGGCGGCAATCCCAAGCTACTATATGCAGTGCTTGTTGTTCCCAAAAATGTTTTGCTCCAGTTTTGACAATATTATTGCCAAATTTTGGTGGTCGGGGGATCCTGACACCCGGAATATTCATTGGCTAGCTTGGAATAAGCTATCGGTCTCTAAGAAATCTGGTGGTTTGGGGTTCAAAGACTTTAATACTTTTAACTTGGCTCTACTTGCTAAGCAAATATGGCATCTTTTGTGTAACGTGACCTCTCTTTGCTACTGGGTCCTTCAAGGGCTTTACTTCCCCTCATCAGATTTGGTTCATGCGAGTAAGAGCCGTAGGCCTTCTTGGATTTGGAGCAGTCTGTATCCTGGTATTGGGTCCCTTAGGGTCTCTTTTCCTGGATGGGCAATGGATTTTCGACAAACATCTAGATGGATGCTGGGTTCCCTCCCTCCAAAGTGGTAGAATCTACTCGCCCTAATCGTCCCTACCGATTGTTGCAGTTGGTAATCTGATTATCTCGGGTCTGCGCTCCTGGAATCAGATTCTGCTGAATGATCTTTTCTCTCCTGTTGAGGTTGCTGCAATCCTAAAGATCCACATCGGCCATTTTCATTCTCCAGATCATTTGATTTGTAAACAGACTACTAATGGGGTTTACTCTGTTAAAAAGGACTATCAAATTTTAAAGTCTACCCAGCTTGCGAATATTGCCTCGTCTCATCCAGATTCTAGCAGTGCTATTTTTGACCTTGGAATCTAGTCTTCGATTTGGAAGTTGAAACTCTGGCAAGATTAAGATGTTCGCCTGGAGACTGGCGAATAATGTCCTCCCTATTACTCAAACTTTTTTTGAGGTTTATGTGCAGAAATTATCTATGCTCAATGTGCTTGTTAGCACCGAAATCTGTTATGCATCTCCTTTTTTAATGCCGTCATGCCAGGGCAACTTGGTTGCTAGCTCCTTAGGTGGTCGTGTTCCAGTTTCCTCTTGTCAGAACTTTTGAATGTGGATTTGCAATCTCTTTGGTTTCTTGAAGTCTTCGGATATTGCTTCTTTGGTGTCCTTGGCTTTGTTTATTTGTTGGCATATTTGGGGGGCTAGTAACAAGTTCTTATTTGAGGGTCTGAAGATTTTTCCAAATGCTACTGCTTCTCTGGCCTCTGAGCTTTGCAACAAATTTTTGCAAGTTCACAGCCCAGAACCTGATGCTCCTCGTCTGACCTCTTCATGGGCAGCCCTTTTAGCGGGCGACGTGAAGCTCAATTGTGATGCCTCCTGGATGGATCCCCATTTAAGAGCGGGTATAGCCTGCATTGCTAGAGATTGTCAAGACCTCATCTTAAGAGGTCATTCACAGCTTTTGTTCGCTTCTTCTCCCTTGGAAGCGGAGCTCCGTTCTATCCAGTTGGCTGTTTCCCTGGTATCCGATCACTTCCGGATCGTGCCTAGTTTTATTGAAAGCAGATTGTCGGATTGTTTTACTTTTCTAACTCATCTCGATCCGGTTGTAGTTTGGGAGGTTGAACTACACGTAATAGAGCTTAAACGTTCCCTAGCTCTTTTACCCTTTTGTTCAGTCGCTTGTATCTCTCGGGTAGTTAATCAAGCTGTTGATTAGGTTAGTCGTCAATGTAGGTTTCTTGCTCTTAATCCGAATTGGGCTATCTCCCGTCCTCATGATCTTGACGTTTTGTTGTATTCTGGTTTTCTAATCTGAATATAAAGTACTTGGAAATTTCAAAAAAAAAAGAGAGAATCACAACTGACTCTTAGGTTTTGTCGGTCATCAATTCACACCCACAACTTAATACAACATTTTCCATGTGATTATTTATTTCCTAGAGAAACCGTCAAACCTTCTAGATATGGGGAACAAATTAATTGTCGTCGAAGAAAAAAGCAATTGCAAGTAATGGAACATTTACAAATTACACAAGAAAACATCAGATCTTTTGTCGAAAAAAAAAAGTGAAAAATTAGATATGTGGGTTCCACCATAAAGTAATGATAAAGTCCAAGTCCATTTCGAAGACCAAGTGGCAGCCAACTTTTTAGTTGATGGTCATAGTTGCGAAATTATTTTCTCTCTCCCCTATATACAAACGGTCCATAGTTATGGCAAATGAGCGGAAGTATCTTGTAAATTATAATGGATCCACCTATATTTAGAATTTTTGATTAATTAGTGAGAAATTTTTTCTAATTTAATCAAATTTTAAGTTTAATTTATTAAAAAAGTAAATATACTAAATATTTTGTGAATTATACTCGACCCGAATCTGAATTAATCAGTCAATAAACCGAATATCAAATAGTACAAACTCAAAAATTTATAATAAACCCATGTGGATCCCAGGCGGATGGGACCCAATTAAGGCAGGGACTTGGACTTTTCATTTTTTTTCTTATATTTTTTTTAATATATATTTTATATTTTCCTACCCCTTTCATCAGATTAAAAAGGGGTGAAAATTGTTTTTAAAATTTTAAAATTAAGTTCAAATTTTATGATGTAAAAATTATTCAAATTACATAAAATGTTTTTTCTCTCAGAAGAAGATTCACCCCACTAATTGGACCATTTAATTTAACAAATTTGAGCTGGTCACGATCTACATCCGAATAACATACTGTCCCACATGCTGGATCAATTCTACAAAAAATTAATATAGCGTTATACCTAATTCTTGCTTTGCACGTTCTATTCTCTTAGATGATGCAATACGCTTGATAATATTTGTTCGGATATCAAGCAATAAATTTTTTTTTTGTTCGGATAACATGTCTTAATAATAGATACCAACAATCGGGTAATGGTTAATTGGGAAAAGAGTAGTTCTATTTATTAAAAATTCAAATTTAATATATTTGTTCGGATATCAAGCAATAAAGAAAACATCAAAGAGTTTTTTTTGAAGGGAAAAACATCAAAGAGTTGAGCAGGGGAAGACATGCGATTCTTGGTAGATTTTGATTTGACTTATAATATGGTAAATGCTATTTCCTGTGTCTTTTTTTGGGAACATGGTGGGTTATTGTCTTCTTGTTTTTTTTAAGGGTGACACGAATCCAATCATTATGATGCCAAGTTACAAAATAAAAATAGAAAATACACAGAAAGATAACATTTACACCATACATAAAACGAAAACCAATCCGAAGTAGACAAAGTGGCACAGGTGGAAGCGATGAGCGGTCAAGAAGTTATGAAAGCCAACAACCAAAGCGGAGTTCTTCCGAGACAAGCGACAGCCAATAACCATGAGGTAACGTCATGGACACAGCCTCGTGGGCATTTGAATGCATACAAGATGCACACCAATGAGAGCCAAAGTCGAACGAAATCAACCGAGATAAGGTTCTCTACTTGCAACAACAGGAACGGTATTAAGATCTGCATGAATCTCAGATCGAGCCTAAGTCGATCCAAGAAAAAGAATAGACAGATGAATTCAAGCCCGAAGAGACCACTAAACAGACGTAGCTCGAGAGCTAAAACAACAAACATAACAAAGACAATACTACAAACATCACAGTAACTAAATAATACAAGAAAACAGAAATAGAAGAAGAAACCACAAAAGTCCAGCCGAGGGGAGGTCGGAGGCGACCAACCCCCCGGGAAGCACTAGCGACTGCCCTGGGCTGGCCGCAGAGGAAGCTAGGCCCGGGGGAAAGGTACCTAGGCAGAATGACGATGACGGTAGAGCCGGACCAGGTGCGGGACCGGAGAGGAACCTGACTAGATGCTGGACTCGACAGAATAGAACCTTTAGACCCTCGGATGGCTAGGAACGGAGGAGCCTCGGTCGGCTAGGCTTCGATTCACCGGACAGCAATGGTCGATGACGAAGCCCTGAGCGACTGGGAGGCTGCGGTGACTACCACAACAAGCTAGGGATGATGACAAGGTTGGAGGAGGAGGAGAGGGAGGCTACTGTCATGAAGGAGAGACGAGGTTTTCGAACAAGAGCAAGCAAAACTCGAAATAGGAAAGTAGGAATAAGGAGGATAGGTAGGAAGATGAAGAAAGGAGATGGTGGAGGTAGGAGGAGAGCCAACGGTAGATCTAAAAAGAGAGAAAAACCATAAACATGTGTTTTGCAGCTTTTGCTCCCAAAAATGGGAGAGACTCTATCTAGAAGTTGAGAGTATTGTTTTTTTGCCATGCTTTCTGTTTAAGGGGGGAGAGAGGGAATTTTTTTCTAATTTTTCAAATTTACAAATTTCAACATACTTTTAGTTTAAGCGACCATGCTAAATTGTTTCTATCAAAGAAATTTCCTGTATTTTATGTTTTCAATAGGAGAATATCCATAACAAAAAAAGGCAAACTACGGTAGGATCCCTCGTGTTTCGTAACGTCTATGATGTGATCTCTTAATTTTCAAAATGCATGTGACTATTTGATTTTATTATACTATCAAATCTCCCGCTGACATCATCATTCGTTTTATCCTGAAAATTACTTATGTTCGCTTAAAATATAAATAAAAATAGAGGTCAATCTCTCTAATCTCCTCCTTAGCTGTCCATATCTTTGATGTAGTCGACCTTGGCCAAAGAAAGGCCAATTTATTAAAGTTAATGACTTTGCCAATTATCATACAAAATGACCTATTATATAGCCATTTGCTTGCGTCGTGAGATGTGTGCGGCGCGTAGTAGTGATCGAGGTACTTGCAAGGGTTGGCATGGTGGGGATTAGGCTTAGCGGATACCAGGCGAGGAGGACTCGGTCCTTATCTCCCTGTCCCAAAGCGACAACCCCTGCCCAGCCCAACAGTTACGCCACAATCGAAAATAGATAAGAGTCAGAGAGAGAAGGAGATAGGGGAATCACCGGCTGGTACTGGAGAGAAGTGTGCGTCGTCGGGATTGGAGCAGTCGCTCCTCCTCGGCAGTGTACATCGCAACAAAACCCTAAGGACATAGTGGGGGACGCCGATATTCATAGTGATATGGAAGATGGTGGTTTCCAGTCGGAGGCGAGGAGGAACATGAAAGACGACACTTTGTTTTTTAAATTCTATAGTCTTTTTAGGATTAAAATAAATATAAATTTGACTGACGACGTCAGTGAGGGACCCGAGCGTAGAATAAATCATAGGGGACGACTATATGCATTTGGGTAAATGAAAGATCTCATCATAGATTTGATGAAACACGAGGGACCCTAATGTAATTTGCTAAAAATATTTAATAGGAGAGAAAGTTAAAGACAGAGACTAAGTATTATATTATGTCAAAAAATATTGTACCTGTCACCGTATAATCCATAAATATTCAACTTTCAATTTATTAATGAAAAGTATAATCACTTTTAGAATTTGAAGATTAGAAAGAGGCGCCTAAATTTTGGAACTTCGGAAAAGGGAAAACCCTAACATTGAATTATAATATAATAATATACCTCACAGAGTCGGGGACACAGACTAGAACACACTCCCTGTGCTAGTGACCTCCACCTTCTCTCTCTAACGGACGTATTTTAGAGAGAGAGAGAGAGAGAGAAGAAAATATCTTTGAAACCGAAGCCGTCCAATGACCCAAAAGTCCCATCTCCAGGCACGTCAATTCCCTTTCCTTTTCTTCTCTTTTCTCCTTTTTTTTTAATGAAGTATCAAGTACCAAGTACCGTCTCTAATTGGTTAACAAAGGGAAATCCCAACTGGGTCAATCTTATAATTCCTTGAAACAGCTTATAAAACCCTCCAAAGCTTCCAACTTTAAGGAAGAAGCTAAGCTCTTGCATGGTTTTCTCATCTGGGTACCTCCCATTTTCTTGTTTTTCTTTTGCTGTTTGCTAACTAACCATGGATTTTGTAATGGGAACACAGAGGAAGCAGAGGAGAGAGCCCTTTGGTTATGGCGGGTACGGGGTTGTAACGACATCGGTAGTGCTCCCTCGTGCCAAGGAAGTGGGGGTGATGAAGATGGAGTCTTTGGTTTCAAGTGATGCCTCAATTGCTTGTTCAAGTGCCACTGGTGGTGCCCTAGCTAGTGCTGTCACTACCGCTGCTGCTCCTTTCGAGATCGGATTTCAAGTTCCTGACCTTAAGCTTGCTATTGGAGTACGTGTTGTTTCTATTTTTCTCGGTCCTGGCTTTGCTGCATTGTGGGTATTCTTGTTTGGTTGGTGTGGTGGTGGAGGAGAAAGTGAAAGGGGAAAGGACAGAGAATATATGTTTTGGATCTAAATGGGGATCAAATTTTAAAAAGATCCTTGTGGAGCCTTTACTAGATGCGGGTTGGATCCCGTCGAGCATGATGAAGATTTATGAAGCTTAGCCAATCTTCCTTGAGTTAGTGGGCGAGATTTATGAAGCTTAGCCAATCTTCCTTGAGTTGGCCAAGCTTTGTTGTTGTCCTTGTATATGGAATGGAAAGCATATCTGGTGAAGAGATTCAATAGAAAAGAAAGAAAGATGCTTGCTTTGGTGGTTATTTTGTTGTTTCTTTCAGCACTCGGTTTCGTTGTTGGGGGCAGTCAAGATAATTTGATATTGTGACAGTGGATTAGTTGAGTAATTGAAACAATCTCTGATGCTCGGATTTGGTTTCGTTGTGTTCAGGGTTTCATGCGGACTAGAGAAGCTGCTGAATTTCTGAGTGGAGCTCTAGCAGGGGCTATGACCAAAGCTATACTCGCTCCATTGGAAACAATCAGGCATGTATATTTAGTTGCATTGGGAATTATCGACTATCTTTTGCGTCTGTCTTTGGCTACCAGCTATATCTTAGTTGTTTTATCGAGAAAAGAAAACCCAACTGTTGTCTTTGTTGATTCTGTTGCATGGTTAATCTTTGAAGTCCAGGTCCAAACGCAATCATAAACCTGAACAATGAGAGATTTGGTTATTTGGATGCATTATAATATGATCTGACTGCTATGTTTTCCTTGTTTGGTTTTTTTGGAATTGAAAGCTTATTCGATTGGAGTCTAGAGTCTGTTACCCCTTGCTTCCTTTCATTCTCCAAACCATTTATTAATGTTGATTTTTTGGTACTAAATATGCAGAACAAGAATGATAGTCGGTGTTGGATTGAAGAACATTTCTGGTAGTTTCTTGGAAGTTGTTGAGCAGCAGGGTTGGCAAGGTCTTTGGGCTGGAAACGGAATCAATATGCTTCGTATTGTCCCTACCCAGGCCATTGAGCTTGGAACATTTGAGTGTGTTAAGCGGGCAATGACAACAGTGCAAGAGAAGTGGAAGACTGAACCTCCTAAACTCCAGATTGGTCCGGTCTGTTTGAACCTATCTCTTGCCTGGATTTCTCCAGTTGCTGTGGCTGGTGCTGCAGCTGGAATTTTCAGCACTCTTGCTTGCCATCCCCTTGAAGTTTTGAAGGTAATCTCACGGAAAAAGATTCCCACTTGTTCCTTAAAGCAAATGAAGTGGTTCAGGCTTATGAAATATGCTAGATGCTTGTAGTATATTATGGTCTGTTACCCCGAAACTGATTGGTTGTTTTGTACTTTTTACAGGATCGACTAACCGTAAGTCCTGACATATATCCTTGTTTAAGTATAGCAGTCAGAAACATCTACAGAGATGGAGGGCTCGGTGCCTTTTATGCCGGCCTTCAACCCACACTTATTGGCATGCTTCCATACAGCACGTGCTTCTATTTCATGTATGATTCATTGAAGGTATCTTATTGTAAAGCAAAGAATAAAAAGTCGTTAAGCCGTCCAGAGACGCTTCTGCTTGGAGCTCTTGCAGGTGAGATATCCAACAGAGTTTATTTAGTTGCCCTAAACCCTAAACCCTAAGTTGTATTTTACAATTTGGAATCATCAGGTTTGACGGCTGGCACCATCAGCTTCCCCCTGGAGGTTGCCCGAAAGCGACTAATGGTGGGAGCCTTGGAGGGTAAGTGTCCACCCAACATGGCTGCAGCTCTCTCAGAGGTCATTCGAGAGCGAGGCTTCATTGGACTTTATAGAGGATGGGGTGCAAGTTGTTTAAAGGTCATGCCTTCATCTGGCATCACATGGATATTTTATGAAGCTTGGAAAGATATACTGCTACCTGAGGAACCGCAGAAGAGCTTGTGACGAGAATCAGAATCTGGGAATGTGATAGATCTCTAACTTCATAAACAAAAGCAGAACGAACTGGCATCTTGGTTGATTTTGCTTGGATCTGCTATTCAACCTGAAATTTATTATCGTCAGGGGATGGTCCGGCAATGGATGGGGCTATCCTTCAACATGCCTGTTGTGGCCTTCGGCATTAACAGTAGTATCCGAGCTTCAAAATTTGGCACTGATGTTTTCTTGCAAGACACTTGCACAGTTCGACAAATTTTGTCACTCTTCATTCAATTTCCGAGGGCCTTTGTCTTAATCATCTTGTTCGTCAATTGTTTTGATTGTTCATCTCCAATGTGCTGTACTCATTTGTAGTCCTTAAGAGACGCATAATTTTGCAATCCCTACAATAGCAGAGAACTGAGAATGTGTTGCAATGGCCCTTGTTATCGGGAAAAATATATATATTTTTTCTAAATAAGCAAAAAGTTATACATATTCTCAAAATAGGTTGAAAGATTATTTAATAATAATAGAAATTGAAGAACGCGTCCTCAAAGAATTGCATTTTTTTGCCAATTTTTCTGACATGAATGGATAGAGGAATAGATTTTTAGTCGAGGCGCCATTCTGTGAGAGTACCTTCTTCAATTTTTTTAATATTAAATAATCTTTCAACCTATTTTGGAAATATGTATAATTTTTTACCTATTTAAGAAAAATATGTATGTTTTTTGCCTATTTGAGAAAAAATCCCCTTATTATCCAATACCTACAAGTCTAGTATCCTTACTCATCCAGCTCCTGATCGTTCTCACTTCCTTGCTGCCAGACACCATGCTCTTGCATAAATAAAACATGTCCGAGACCGAGTCGTGTGAGTCGAAGACTGCAGCGTGGAATCTTGTGCCGTGAACGGTATGGGGTCTACTCGTTATATGCTCACTCCTGATGACTGCAACCAGTGCACAAGATCGAATTCTGCATAAAATGCGCGCAGGCAAAAAGCAAGCTCTGTTTCCATTTTCTTATCTGTAGAAAAATTGGGACCAGGGAGGCTGCAGGCTTGATTTACAGCAGATAATTACAGCCAACAATATGGTGAAACTACTAAAAAAGAATATGTGCCAATAGGATCACATGGTTTCCGGTTCTGCAGGGGTCCCATTACTTTGCCTTGCTAGTAAGCGCGATATACAACCGCCACATGATTCAGAACTCTCCACAATGTAGAGACAGAATAAGCACAATGCTGTTCCAGGAGAAAAGCAGAAAACACAGAGGGTCATACATCTCCGGTGGAGGAGGATAACGAAAGCTTCTACTGCAAAAAACCTGATATCTGCTAATTCATAACATCAGGTTTCCTACTGTCGTAATTTTAAACACGTTGGCATATATTGTTTTCTCGACATTACTGCGATATTTCACCATATTGAGAATAATGCAGGGCAAACACAACAAAAGGAAAATAGTAGGTGCATAGAAATGAAAATGTGCGTACCAGCATAAGCAACGGTAACACCAGATACCAATCTTCCCAAGGCTGACAGCATATAGAGAGAAAAGACAACCTGAACAAAATATTCAAAATGGATATCAGCATCGTGCTCTTTTTGACGTTATTTGCAAGTAATTATTATTATCCAACTTGGGAAAAATGTGAGAGGAAACAAAATATGGCGTCTAATAGACCGCAAGGAGGAAGTATTCAATGGAACAATCCAAGGCTCAGAATTCAGCTGCAATTCAGCCACAATAACGATAAGAGCAATCCGGAGTTTGTGAAGGTGTTCGTAGACCTTTGAGCTCACTCCAAATTATGAGGATACCAATGAAGCTTATGGCAACGAAACAAAAGGAAATAGGATATACATTGTTGACCATCTCCTTTCCCGGATTCTCTTGCAGCCCATAAAGACCTGATTACTATATACAGCATGACAACCACTTCTGCCCCTTAATTTCCACAAGGGAAGACCCGTGATCCCAAACATCTAAAACACGCTTTAACCTCACATCCGGATTAATCATCGCCATCTACATCGGATTTCACTCCCTCCATCGACATGAGAATTCCCAACCCGTGGCTCTAACACGAAACAGGAAAGTCATCACCAGACGGGACTCGAAACCTCCAAACCCACCTAATCGAAACACGCAGCACCTGATTAACCTAGAGCTAAGGCTCCTACCAATTCCTAACTGGAATCTTAAAATACAGTTTCAGGAAACGCCTCATGATCTAACCAAATGACTCCACGGACCAATACGAGCCTTTTTCATATGAATATTACCAATCAAATCATTTAAGACTTTCTGATCAGATTATTAACGCGGTATCACAGCAGCAACACACCGACCTTAAAGAAGAGCCGCTTGTCATGTCCCGTGGCCGCAACCCTCAGCACCGACTCGGCCGCCCCAACCGTATTAGCGAACCACGCCACAGCACCGTTCGCCGCCTCCTGCGAAATCTGCCACTCCAGCGGGTCCACCGGAACCCTATCAACACCACACCAGTAAAAAAATAGTACATAACCACTCTTCACCCAGGGATAGAACCGTAACTTCACGGAAAAACAGCAAGAGACAGAGGGAGAGGTTACGAGATGTTGAGCTGGCGGAAGAGGAGGCCGAGGATGGCGAGGGAGCAGAGGAGGACGATGAGGACGTCGAAGGAGAGGGACAAGAGGCTCGACCTCCGGTACGCGCAGTGGTAGTACATCAGGCTCCCGGTTATCAGCCCCGCCGCCGCTTTCCCTACTCCACCGCCGGCGTGCCTTTTCCTTGCTTTACCTCCCTTGCCGTTACTGTTGTCGGTGGTGGCGGTTTCCATTTCGGAATCCGGAGGCAGTTAGTTACGAGGAGAAGTTCCCTTTTTTTTCCTCCAAGTCTCTTTCCTTGTTTTGTTTTGTTCTGGGGTTCCGGTGCCGTTACGGTGTGGGGTTTGACTTTTATGGTTGACCAAGATAACTCGGTATTTTCCTATTAAAAAAAGGAAAAGTCCACTTTAGTACCTATGGATATTGTGTGTTTAAAACCGGTAAAATTGGTCCAATTTATTTCAATTTTTATCACTTAAGTCCACCGAGGTCTGGTTTACCATTTTTTGGACAAATAACGTCATTTAGATGCTTATGTAGTAGTGACCGATTTTAAAACACAAGGTACCCAAATGAGAATCGGTAATATTACAAAGTAATAAAGTAGACTTTTTCCAAAAAGATAACTCGGTAGAGATAAGAGCAGATGAAGTACATGTCAACTTAACCAATTTTCTTCTCGAGCACTTGGATCAAATGATATTCTAATTTAATCAAGAAATCTCGACTTAAGAACGCAACACTATTAATACTCGTTAATATTTGATACTTTTGAAAGTATCATTCGATTCAATATGTAGCGAAGCAGTTGGTGACGAGGAATATCATTCTCGAATGTCGTACGAACAAATGAGCCTTTTCTGTTACGTCGAATACCGGTGATCACTCCCCGCTCTCTAAGCTGTAGGCGTCACATGCCCATCAACTTTAACCTTGTTAGTCTCAGAACTATATTGTACTAGCCCAGATCTCGCTTTGATACCACTTGTAACATTTCATGATCCGACCGACTGTCTCCATAGACCAACACAAGCCCTTTTCCAGTCTGTTTTGTCCTCAGTCATGCTTAACCTTGGAGTTCTTTCAAGATGTGCTCAAGAAAAGTATGTGCACTTTGTTGATATGGATAGTACCAATCATGTCACCCAATACAGATTTTAACGAGGTATCACAAAAGTACATCTCGTAGTTATATCCCATATTTTTTAATCCCTGCATTTTGAGAAATTGAATTGGTTGGTTTTTCGATCTATTTTTTTATTCTTAATTCTTGTGAAATATCAAAGTTTTCAATTTCTTCAACTTCAAAATGAAAGTGAAGAGGGTATATTGTGGATTAACTTCAATAATTCATAACGATTTGAGCTTTCACGCACTTGTTTTTTTCTCTATTAAACTGCATATAGATCAATACCTCCTAGACATATTTTTTACATCTTAACATATGTTAAGTTGAACACAAAGACAGGTCAAAACTCTCGCTACTTGTTATATTATATGCTCATTTTTAAATTTTTTTGAGAAACAACATGATAGCATATCATAGATCAAGAGGCCAAACCAGCACGATTACAATCAAAGTTAAGAGCACTAGTTAAAATTTTGGGTAAATTATGCTCAGGTCCCTGGTGTTTGGTATATTTCACGTTCGCCTCCCTGTATTTCGGTAATCGATTTGAAACTCTCTGAGGTTTAGTTTTATTATACTTTCATACCCCTCGCTGACATCAGCGATCAAAATATTATTATTTTATTACTAAAATGACTATTATACTCTTGGTTTGGTCAACTAAAATCTCCGGTCATTTTTCTGGCAACCAAAAATCAAAATCAAAAACAGATGTGAGGTCATTCGTCTTCCACCTTGCCTTCGAACACCATCTCCTTCGATCTCACCTCCTTCCTCCACTCAACGTCAACTCGCTCACGGCTGTCACCTTCTCCATGACCGTCGATGGTTTCCGTGACCCTCCTCTCCAAATCGAAATCACCAAACCCAACAAATCGAAATCAATGTCTTGAAGAGCTTGCAAAATCCAAAATTGCTCGGTGTTGGAGACAATAACCCAATTAATTTGCCTGCAAAGATGGGTTTTGGGCTTGGAGACAAGAAATCAATTAAATTGCTTGAAATTGCCAAAATATGGACGAAGAGGAGAGAGAACAGGGACGAAGAGGAGACGAGTAGGAGAAAGAAGATGGACGAAGAGGAGACGAGGAGGAGGTCGCCGACGTGAGAGGAGGTCGCCGACGTGAGAGGAGACGATGAGCAGGTCGCCAACGTGAGAGGAAGCAGGGAGACGATGAAGGGTATTTGCAGTTTATTCATTTATTAGTTTTTTAATTAATTTTTTAAGGGTATATATGTCATTTTACAAGAAAAAATGTTTGATGACGTCAGCGAGGGGTCTGAAAGTATAATAAAACTAAGCTTCGGGGAGTTTTTAATCGATTACCGGAATACAGGGGGACGAGCATGATATATACCAAACACCAGGGGTCTGAGCATAATTTACCCTAAAATTTTTGGCTTACGTTATATTTTTTAAATATTAATCATCATCTAATCACAATTTTATAATCTATATAAAATGGTTAATTCACTAGTTTCTTTTTCTTATATTATCGGATGTTTGCTTGGATGGTATATCGTAGTTTTATTTTCTGATTTTCGTATTCATTGATGCGAGTTTGCTAGCGGTTGAGTTAAGTGAGTGTTTGGGTTTACTCACCAATTTCTAGGACAAAGAGAGGGATAATTTTGATATTTTACAACAACTATTGACAAAAAATTACAGCAAAATCAATCAACTCAAATTTTCAAAATTCATCTATAAGTTTTAGGGGTGAGGGCGGTGTAATTTAGCGGTGTGATATCTTTAAGCTAAATTGCACCACATCTAATTTTTTTTGAAAAAGGGACACTATTGGTGTCGCGGTTTGGTATTAAATCGCATGTTTCATGGTGTCGCCCTATAGGTGCGGTTTGGTTTTGTTTGCGGTTTCAGGCCCAATAAAAAAACCATTACGTTGGCCCAATCTATTAGGCCCAATCAAAAATTTCCAACCCAAATTGCAGCAGCCCAAAACAAAAATAATTTGCCTAAACAATCCTTACCAAGTTCACAACAGCAAAACAAATTTCCAACCCAAATTTTTTGCTAAATAGCAAAACAATCCTTGCCAATTTATTAAGTTTTATTTTTTAGTACAATTTATATTATCTTAAGGACTTGTAAAAAAATTTCCTAAAATTTTTCACCAGACACAGAACTTCCTCATGGTTGCTGTCCTAGCCACGGGCTCTAAATTATTTTCGAAGTTGTTATTCATTCATAAAGTTCCAATCACATAATTCCGAAAATTAGAAAGCATAGGTTGATTTCTTGGTTAGTTGAGCGCAAGTACAACGAAGAGAAATGTGGAATAATTCCCCGATGGCTCGATTTTTTCCCAGTAAATTTAACATTTTATAGTTTTGATGTGACTAACAGCTACAAATTTTTGAGAAAATTCTACGCTCATGATTTGTAAATATTATGTTAAGCAATAAAATTTCACTTATATATAAAAAAGAAACGTGGAATTAGAAAAGACGTAACATAAATTACTTGTTGGACCCCAACAAACACAGCACAATAGATGGAATTGAATTGATTAATGATAGCAACGTCTCGAATCAACAGTCGCCTGAACCAGACAGCACCACATTTTTTTATGGCCCACACCAAATATGGTTCACGTCACGTGGAAACGCCATTTAAGGTTTCGGAGATTCGATAAATAAGATTTCAATATTTTTTAAATTTTATGGTAAATAATTGCCCTTTTTTAAATGTCTCTCGAATAATTGGTTGCCCGTAAATATATCAGCGAATAAAAAATTCAGTGGAGAGCAGCATTTACTACCTCATAGTTAAGGATGTATTTGAAAGTACATCAATGTTACTTCAGGGGATCTGCAGATTGGCAAGAGATATGCTCAAGATACCATCAGTGATTAAAGGTTTCATACCTACTGATCCATGGAAGTAAACTGATCAGTCTTACAATTTGGTCGGCGCGACCGGCCAAGCCTAACTAATCGAACTAACCTGCTATGCTGATCTACATTCCGGGATATCAGCACGGGAAGAGGGCGGGAGACGGGTCTCTGCGTAATCTGCCACCTGATATGCCGATCTTTTTCAGCTTTTCCTCGCACCATTGTAGCTGCTCATTAGTGATCTTCACCATCCTGAGGGTTCTCGATAAGACTTTGAGGTCAATGAGGCCAAACAGTAATTCGATGTCCGCGTAGATTCTCGGCCCTGATTTCTTCTTCCAACCCTTCCTCTTCTTGCAAAGCTCCTTCAGCCTAGAACTTTTCTGGGCACAAACAAAAAATAACAGTTGGAGGTCATGTTATATTACCAGAAAGCTGAAAGAGAGGTCAGGAGCTGCTGAAAATGCGGGGAGCTAGGCGGTAGCTAGTCTACTTCTAAACAACCTCCCATATCCGACCGACTTGTACCGAATTTAACAACATAAGAAAGATATGGCATTGAGAGAATGAATTACAAATATCTCAAGTTGCATAATTAACATAATATGAGTTCAATTAACAACTTTTTGCAATCGACTTCGCTCAATTTAGTCTTTGCATTTACTAACTCGATTGCATTCGTGAGTGATGTACCACAACAGCTAGATCAGGATAAGCAGCAGACTATATGCATCGGTGAAGGACTATCATGCTCTGCTACACCATGAGGATTCAGATGCAACTTCATGGCAAAGCAGGCAAGAGACCCGAGGCTTAACTATCACAACTTAAAGTTAACACATAATTCGAAGCCAGTTTCGGCCAGCTAACCTTCTCAAGTACGGATTGAATCAGTTGAAGGGGTGTCGCAATCTGATTCTGATTCCCAAGCAGGTTAAGAACACCATTTGCCTTCTTCTTGTCCATCTTCAGGAATAGATGGAAGGTAAGGATTGAAGTTTCAATGAGCCTGAGAAGATCGGGGGCGAAAACCATAAATTCTGATTCTGATTCCTCCACCTCTTTTTTGTCAGAACCTGAATAATTCCGCACGAAGTCAAAAGGTAGTCAACAATGATTATGGAACAAGTCAACGCACCTCGTCGTGATAGACAATGCATCATTTATAAAGAAATATAATTCAATTTGGAGGAACTATGATTTTCCATAAATCCAAATGTATAAACTTGACATGCATGTCCCATAAAAAAAGCTCAAATGCATCCAATAGTTAGAGATCATATGATCCATAGAATTTGGTCCAAGAGAACTGCCAGCTTAAGCTTGTTACCCTTTATATTTGGGACCTGTAGCAGCCTAGGTAAAATATTCCTTGCACGAGCATACACTTCGGGTCTAAGACCTTGCTCGAAGGGCTCATTTTCAATAAACCTCTGGAGGAGAACCTGAAATTGCTGAAACTGCTGCGCTCTGTGGTTGTAACATGTACTATTTACCGGCTGGCATGATATTTTCTGACATAACTGAGTGTACTGGCAGTGAAGTGCCTCCCAGCTGAGGCAAATATGTGCTACATATGCTGTCTCAAGATCTTGATAAGGATCATGCTGCGGCAGTTGTAGGTGCTCGGTATCATCCCCGGGTTCTTCCATATATTTCATGGAAATGCAACGGAAGGGGGATGGTAGTTTCTTTGATGAAGGCTTTGGCGAGCGTAACGGTGTTAATTGAGTACAAGAGCCTGAAAAATCATGGGATTAGAGGGGTACCCTGTTGTTCTTATGCATGCATAAAGGTTTGACGACTAGCAATTGCACCAGATTCTGCCATAACTCATCCGTGAGAGCCACATCTCGCAATGAAACTAATGAGATACACGACATATTTAGCGTTGCTATTTTAGCGAATAAGGTCCGGTTGAGTATTTTTCTCTATGCGAAAGACATCAGACAGGGCAGATGAGCATAACTCGACATAAATAAACCCCAGCACAACATATTTTCTATGCATGAGATGGAAAAAGCAAACTACTAGCCATTTTCTTTCCTATTCTTTCAAGCAGTTCAATACCAATTGAAGCAAACAATGACTTGAAAAAATAAACCATATAGAGCAGTTCATACGATCAATTGCTCAATATATAATTCTCAGACAATGCTTCATGACAGTAAGGAACTTGATCAAAACTCGAGACGATTACCAGCTTCGTTGAGCTGCTGCGAGCTCATACGATCAAAGAAGAGCATCCGCTCGCAGTACTTGTCATAGACAACATCAAACCCGCCCCACCACCGCCTCCCTTCCGCTTCAACATCCCTCCACTCACTAGAGTGCATCTCGCCATCCCCTTCCATCTCATCATCCTCCCCATCTTCCTCCTCACACGACTCTTCTTCCGGGATCAACACCATAAAGCTGTTCCGTCTCAGCTCCTTCAGCCTCCTCTTCACCTCATTAAGTATGAAATCATCGTCATCGTCATCCGCCTCAGCGAGGGGATCCGCATTGGCCGATTTGGTGCTCGCACCATCAATGCCGCCTTCTCCATTCTCAGTCCTTGGCTCCTCTGGATGAGGAGGCAAGGGCTTATCATCCGAACCCTTTTCCGGGTTCGGATTGAGAGACTTCTTGGATTTCCTTACTCTGAAGAAATCCATCCCCAGTAGTGTACAATAGCAGGAAACTAAACTTTCCCTTCTAAAGGGTAAAGAGATCTTCTTTGTCAAAATCAAATTGGTCAAACAAGAATCTGATTTGCAAGAATCTTATGGGAATCTACAAACAACAACCAAATCTAAACTACCACCACCATGAAATAAATCACACCAATCTCCTAGTCCAAGGAAGCTTCTTCTTTTTCCCTACGGATTGGTTTTTTAAGTTAAACTAGAAGCAAAGAGCCAACAACAATAAAGAACAGAAAAGAGACCAACTTTAAAATGTGGATATTGACCTACAAGTTCTTAGAAATGAAAATCATTTTTTTCTCTCAGAGGGAGGAGAGTTTAAATGAGGAAGGCGGTGAAAGAGACAAGAAACCGATCCAAAGCTCCAATCTTTACAAACTAAAATAAAGGAAAGCGTTACACTTCACATTCTTTCTTTATGATAAAAGGTAAAAAATGGAAGGACGGAGGAGATATTAAAGAAAGCTCAGAACCCAATACGAAAATGGCCTCAAATTAAATACTCTCTTTGCCATTGGCTTGATTCCTTCCTGCAAACCCAATTTAAAAAAAGGAGGAAAAGCTCGTCTTTTTAATGAGACCCAAGATCTCTCTCTCTCTCTCTCTATACTCTGCCTTCCCTTGAACTCTTTTAAGTCAATTGTTGTTAAGGTCATCTGCTTGGAAGTTTAAGGTGACCCACTTTTGGTTAAGGTTGGGAGTGTGGTCTTGTGAGTAAGCAGGGGAACCGAAGGGGGAGAGAGAGAGAGAGAGAGTGACATCGTACAGAGGGAATATTGTCAGGTTGTGGACCCAAGAATTGTCTCCCTGTGTCTGTGCACTGGAAAACAAGACAAGGGTTGCAGTTAAGGTTTAGATTTGTGTGATGAATCTGACTGGTGGATGGGGTTTTTCACGTGAGTGAATTGTGCTAAAGTTTAAGGGAAAAGTGCACTTTAATTGTTGTTTCACGTTTTCGTAGTTTGAAATTGATAATTCATAATTTGTAGTTTGAAATTGATAATTGAATCCAGAGGTATACCAAATTTTATTAGGATAGGTCCCAACAAACTGTTGTTATATTGTTGCAGATCTCCTCGGCAAACTGCAGGTCGGCGAGATCGAGTGTTCTCTTAGCGAGCTCGAGTGAAAGGGGAGGAGGTGGCCAGCGGGTGGGGAAGAAGGGATGAAGTTTTTAATTATTTTATATTTTACATAAAAAATTAGGAAATATTTTGGTAATTTACCGATTACATGTCAGCATCAACTAAACCCACTTGGCTACTACATGTCCGTCACGTCGGTTTAAAAACGGTAGTGCTTCGAGTCCATTTGGCCAGGCTACCCGGGACTTGCCCTGATAAAATTTGGTATACCACATGGATTGAATTACCAAAATTTTGAATGCGAAAAATGTAAAATTACAAGATAATAAAGTGCACTTTTACCAAAGTTTAATAAACAAACGTGGAGTTCCAAGTTTGTAAAAATTTTGTTAACTTATTATTCAAATTTGAATTAGTCTAGACACCATTAACCGAAAGATATTGATTTAGTGGTTTGTATCTTTTTATTATGGTCTATCAATGCGGTGAAAGGTAAGAAAACATAATTAATAATGGTCGAACTAAAGATAAGAATAGAATAATTAGTCTAAATAAAATACCCTTTTTGTGACAGATTAGATATAGATCTAGGGGTTGGATTGAGTACGGAGTAAGAGTGGGAAGTAATGTACGACGTACATCTGTTATGATGACAAATTTATAATATCAGATTTTACATTGAGGTAATTTTGTAACTAAAGCGAGAGCGTGTCACAATTTCCATGTGCAATGACACTGATTTATCCATGTAAAATGACACTGGTAAGCTCATGTGAATGACACTGATATAACCTGTACCTATAAACTTATATTGGTATGTCCATTTACTTATGCTACATTTACTTTGTACCTCATTCAATTCATAATTTTTAATCTTTTGTTGATCTCTCTACATCAAATACTATATATTATGTTTTCATTAGCGATACCATCTGCAACGACAATGGTATACCATGTGCTTCACAATGGTACACATATACAATGACAATGATATATCATGTGCATCAATAATGGTATGCCCAACCAGATGAAATGCCCTTACGCTACCAACATCTCTCGAGAACTTGCACTTTCATCAACTCAATTAACATCGTCGCAGAGAAGAAAACAGAGGGAAAAAAAGAGGGGAAAATGAAGAGGAAAAAAAAGAATAGGAAGAGAAGAAAGCGAGGAAGAGGAGGAAGAGGAAAAAAAGAAAGGAAGAGAGAGAGAAACAAAGGAATATGGAAAAAAGAGAGGAGGAGAAATTAATTTTTGTAAGAAAGGGAGAAGGAGAGAAAGGGGTAGCTAGATAGAGAAAAAATAAAATTGCAAAAAAAAAAATCGTTTGACCAAATTGATTTTGAAAAGAAAATCTATTTTCCTTCTAGAAGTAAAGTTTAGTTTCTTGGTATTTTACATTACTGTTATTTTGAAAAGAAGATCTCTGTTATCCTCTTATCCATCGACCCCGTGGACCCCACCGAGGTTCAGTTGTGAAGTTCGCGAGGGCAACGGAGAACCTCCACAAGCCGCCCCGCCGCCAAGAATAAATTATTGTTGAGATCGTCCGTACTACATTTCAATTAAAATAAGCTACCAAGAATAACAAAAAAGATTGATATATTTTAATAGAATCACATCAAACAACTCAAAATCTTATACATTTATTAAGTAATCCTTTTAGACAGACATTAGTATATATCATATTTAACAGTTTAATAACTACAATTTTAGTGGTTCTTAGTGTAAAACTACTGGGCAGCTGTAAGGGACATGACTGCATCAGTGTTTAGTAACTACATTACAATTTGCAACACAATTATGTATATATACTAACCAGAAAGGTCCTGAAAGCTCCCTACAAACCCAACCAAGTCGATAGTATCGGCTGAAACTTGTTCTTCGCGCAAGCTAGCACGTCATAGTAGTCAGCGCTGGTGAAACAGTCGCGAAAATCTGTTAACAGCTTTTCGAACACCCTCCATTGCACTTTAACCGATCTCGTGTAGTGATATGGAAGAAAAACCTGTGGAAACAATGTAAGTGATGATTCCTTATGGTGATTATAACATATTATAATCTAGAAATCATAAAATAATTGACATTAAATTAATTAACGAACAAATTCGTTAAATCGTAAATACACTTACTTGTTGTAGTGCAGTATCCACAGGATCGTAACGGATTCTCGTCACTGGTTGGTTCTAACTCACGGTATATTAGAGTCGAGAACAATTTCCACGACTTTATCTGCCTCGGAGTCGAATCGAGAACTCATGGATCAATTCAGTAATTTTCCCTTATGAGTGGCAGCCACCTTTTTTTTCCACTGAGATCCCCATGATCTCGTCCTCTTCTCCTTTTAAGGGAGAATTATTTTTCTCCCACGTCACCACCATTTGGTGGCTCTCTCTCCATGTGGAGAAGCTACTATTGGTAGTGTTAGGAATTCAGCAACTAGAGAACAAGATTGCACAAAGAACACGGAATAAGAGAATTACGTGGTTCGGCCTAATGCCTACATTCACGGAGAGAAAGGAGAACTTTTATTGATGAGTTTCCGAGCCACAAAGCCATACAAAACCTTAGGGTAACATGCCTTTATATAGAGGCAAACCCTTGTTGTACAAGTAACCTATCTAGGTCTAATTAGGAGTCCAAAACCTAGTCAGAATAGGAATAGGAATAGGAAATAAATCTTTCCTATTTCTCGCTATCCCAACAATCTCCACCTTGGCGAGAAATCATCTCGTGGAAGAACCATGAAGCTCCACCCGAACTTCAAGAAACTCCACCTTGACAAAACACCGCCCCATGAGATCTTGCAAAACTAATCCGACTCCACCGACTCCATCTCGGACCATAGATAACTGCATCAATATAACCATCTCAACTTTCTCTTCACCTTTTGTCCAATCACTTGGAGCCAGCCTCCAAACTCGAGCTTCTGAGCTTGCTTGGCCTATTCCCTCCAACCTCCATCGAACCCCAACTAGCAAGTCCACCTGCTGAAGCAACCTTGCGACCAATAGACACGCCCTCTATTTTTCAGTTAGCCCCATGCTCCGCAACCTCGAACTGCTTTTCCGCTGGACCTTTTTGCCTCAAACCAATGCTACTTGCTATAGCATACAAAGGGCAACCTTTTGTTCTACTAAGTAGAACCCTCGACTTGCCACGAACTCTATTGTTCGGCCTTGAGTGAGATACACGATTCGCCTGTGGTGCTACCAACGGCTTCGTATGCCCAATGCCAAACCTACCCAACACCTTTGACGTGCACGTCCCTTTAGACAACCATAGCGGGGCCCAGCTAACAAAGCTTCTCCGAGACAACCATGGCTCCTTGCCAACCATACCTCCACGAAACAACCATAGCTCGCTATCCATGTCTCCGCGAATCCCAACTCTACTCAAACCATTCATGTCAAGCCTTTGCTCCCTCATACGAACCAACCTCATATGACCTGAGCTTTTGCCAACTCCTTCAGACCCATTGATGTGACTCCACCTACAATAATATGCCTTGATAACCTGTAGGTATTCTCTTTCACCCTTCATCCCTACCATCGCATCCTTCTCCATCTTCATTAGCATACCTTTATAACTATCACTGTTATAATCCAAGGTCCCTAATGAAAAGAGATTACCAGGATGCATTGGACTTAATAAGACAGAAAGCCAGTCACTATCCGACCCGTCTGAACATGTGGCCATGGTTGTGGATGCAGATCCCTCCTCGTTGTCTTGATCCCCAGTTCGTCCTGGATAGTCCCCTTCATGCGCCCTTCTCAGTACTTGAAGCCACTTCCATTGAACTTCTTTGACTCCGACCTGGATCCTCTTCCACAACCCAGCTGGTGGCTCCTCATCATCCGCCAAGCACAAGCGAATCTTTGCTACCGCTTTGACCTTCAACTCTTCCCGCTCTTGCTCTTCCATCTTCTCGGGCTTCTTCTCCGAGAGCGTGATAACCATCCCTTGTTGCACGAGGAGATCCTTGACACGCCTTTGCCATAACCTGAAATTCGATAAACCATCGAACTTCACAAGAGCAAACCTCGTGCCGTCCGACATCCTTCAACCTTAGCTCTTGATACCACTTGTTAGGAATTCAGCAACTAGGGAACAAGATCGCGCAAAGAACACGGAACAAGAGAATTACGTGGTTTGTCCTAATGCCTACATCCACGGGGAGAAAGGAGAACTTTTATTGATGAGTTTCCGAGCCACAAAGCCATACAAAACCTTAGGGTAACATGCCTTTATATAGAGGCAAATCCTTGTTGTACAAGTAACCTATCTAGGTCTAATTAGGAGTCCAAAACCTAGTCAGAATAGGAATAGGAAATAAGTCTTTCCTATTTCTCGCCATCCCAACAGGTAGCTTGTACACATAGAGATGAAGTGTCAACAATTGCCACTTCTTACAAGGAGGAGGTGGCCTAAGGATGAGATGGGCTTGCCACATCATGGCCCATTATGGAAATCATGGGTGTAAAACCCAACAATCTCCCACTCACACATGATTGATCACAATCAAAATTTTCTATTATCGTGTTTGGCAGATATTTCGTGAAACCAGCATACATCGAGTGCACGTAGCTAAACTCAAGAGCACTTTTCGGCCACTTGAATGATAGCATCTCGATACCTCCATTACGTAAAGTATGCCTTACCCTAGGTCTCATCTCACATTCTTTGTTTCCACATGTGATTTCCGAAATAATCTATTCGTGTTTACTATTGTATTGCACTCAATACAATAGGTGCACCAATGAACCACGAAGCTTTTCGAATGTGATCGATAGAGAACCTTCTCCCTTAACTATATTTTTTCCATCATGATCCAGCCTACTTTTCTAGTCAGCCTTGCCAGGTCGAATCAAACCATGACCCTTTAAAGACTTTCCAAGCTAGCAGCACTGAATCATATTTTAAAAATATATTTAGGATCTTAAGGGTAGAGTTCTGGAAATCATAGTTTTCGGAGTTGGTCTCACACCAGGGAAACTGAAATCACTAAATAATAAAATTGATTTCCCATCCATTGGTCGTAGAGCACACATGACACAATTCATGTGCTATGGTGTTCTTTCCTGTTAAAGGAGCACATGTCTCTCGCAAATAACACCATACTAGAGCATCAGCCTCGATGTTTACAAACAACAGCTTTAGTCTACACAAAGACTACTATAGGCTATCAAGACAGAATTATGGTAAGTTCCACTTACTTCTTACCATTGGATTCCATATAATCCCATAAGTTCCGAGAACTTATTTAATGTAGCAACTATTGCTTACACATAATCTTGCGCTTTAACAAGACCGCTCTTGTAGTTAAGTAAGACGGCATTCATATTTTAGAACAGACACTCGATATTTAACAATGTTCTCAAAAATTGCCTCATCTCAATCAAGAATCAACACATGACTCCCACTGAGGTAAACACCCTTGTGAGTGGGCTACTTCTCTATCCGATATGCATTAGTAAATGTTACCCTAAATAATATTCACACAATAGTATTGCTGAAAACAACATTATACTGAACAACAAATTCTTTACAATATGAGCGAAAATACTAAAACATTCGCAAACCCAGGGATCTGATATATTTCTCAAACACATCTCTAACAACACCCTTGGTCATTGGGTCTGCGACCATATCTTGTGTAGATATGTGTTTTATGCTCACCTCCTTACACGCAAACATATCCCTAACAAAGTGATATTTGATATCGATATGCTTTGCTCTGCTATGATACCTAAGATCTTTAGCAAAAGCTATCGACGCTTGATTATCGCAAAATAAGTTTACTGGTTCTTTTGAGTTGGTTAGAAATAAATGGCTCAAGAATCTCTTCAACTATACTGCCTCTTGCACAGCAGCTGTAGAAGCTACATATTCAGCTTCCATAGTTGACAGGGAGACACACGTATGTTTCTTGCTACTCCATGAAATAGCACCCCCGCCAAGCAAAAAGACATATCTTGATGTGGATTTCTTCTCGTCCACATCACCACCCCAATCAGCATCGGTGTAACCTCTTAATGTCAGGTCATGACCTTGATAACACAGTGAGTATTCTATAGTCGTATTCAAGTATTTCATAATTCCCTTGACTACTTTCCAATGTGCATTACCTGGATTAGACTGGTATCTGCTCGCTATCCCAACAGCATAGCAAATATCTGGTCTTGTACACAACATTGCATACATGAGACAACCAACCGCATTGGCATAAGAGATTTTCATCATATCCCTCTCATGCTGAGCTGTTTTAGGACACATGTCTTTATTGAGATGGTGACCTTTAACAATTGGGACATATTTGAGATTACTATCATTACAATTGAATCGTTCTACTACTTTGTGGATATAGGTCTCTTGTGAAAGAGATAATAGCCTCTTCGAACGATTCCTCGTGATCTTAACCCCGAGTATGTAATCAGCTTCTCCCATATCTTTCATTTCAAAGTTGGACGAGAACCAAGCTTTGAGCTCAATTAGACATCCCATGTCATTTCCAGCTATTAGAATGTCATCAACATATAATGTAATTATGACAAACTTCTTACCTGAGTGCTTAATATAGACACAATAATCTTCGTCTATCATTTTAAAGTCATACGACATGATCGTATTATGAAAACGAATATACCATTGTCTAGATGACTGCTTAAGGCCATAAATTGATATTTTCAATTTGCAAACCATATGTTCGCTGCCTTTTTGGATGTAGCCCTCAGGTTGGACCTTATAGATCTCTTCATTCAATTCTCCATTGAGAAAAGCAGTTTTAACATCCATTTGATGCAGCTCAAGGTTCAAATTTGCCACAATAGCCAGAATAATCCTAATGGACGTGAATCTAACAACAGGAGCAAAAGTCTCCTGATAATCAACTCCTTCCTGTTGTCTAAATCCTTGGGCAACTAAGCGAGCTTTGTACCTTTCGATACTTCCGTTTGCTTTACGCTTAATTTTGAGAATTCATTTATTCCCAATTGCCCTACGTCCTTTAGGTAGGTCAACCAGTTCCCAAACCTGGTTTTTCTTCATGGAAGCCATCTCTTCCTCCATCCATTGCTTTACCTCATTCATTCTTTTCAGGAGATGATAGAGCATCAGAAACATTCTTAGGTTCATCTTCATCTTGTAGGATTGCTAAAAGAATCTCACTTTGACCATTATGTCTTCTTAATGATACCAAGAAAGCATTTGCAGCACCTTCAATCTCAAATCGTCGGCGTGAAATGCTACTTCTTTTAGTTCTACGAATTTCCCAATTTTGATAAACATCTCTCATGTATTCATCATAACCTAGAATCGTACTCCCACTGAAGCGAAAATCCATACTCCTACTGGAGTTCAGAATTGTACTCCCACTAAGATGTTGATCATTTGGATCATGAACTTCCGGATCAATTGGAGATGGGAAATCTTGATTTTCCTCGTCCACAATTCTCCCACTCGGATGGAGTGATCCAGATGATTCTGGCTCATTAACTTCATATAAGGTAAGATCATGACTCACATCTCCCAATTTTGGAAAATCTTTTTCCAAGAATGTGACATCTTGTGATTCAAATTCTGTCACTTGTCCATTTTTCAGTTTGCCCACGAACACGTATCCTTTTGATACTTTAGAGTATCTTATAAAAATACTCTTTCTACCTCTCGGTCCTAATTTACCGTATGTACTCGAGGTAGAATGGACGTAAGATGCACAACCCCACGGTCTTAAGTAGCTCAGATCAGATTTCCGACCTGTCCATATTTCGTAAGGGGTGGTAGTGACAGACTTAGAGGGGACACGATTTAAAACATATGTAGCGGTAATGAGCGCATCTCCATAAAAGGATATAGGCAAATTTGCCTCCGCCATCATAGACCTAATCATGTCAAAAAGGGTTCTATTCCTTCTTTTCTGCTATCCCATTTTGTTGAGGTGTATAAGGAATGAACAACAGATGTTCAATTCCTTTTCTTGACACAGAGCTTTAAATTCATCGGAAAGATACTCGCGACCATGATCAGTTCGTAAGGCCTTAATCTTTCGATCTAGTTGATTCTCAGCATGATTCATAAATATCTTGAAACAACTTATTGCTTCTGATTTGTGAGAAATTAAATAGATTTGACCATATCTACTATAGTCATCTATAAAGGTGATGAAAAAATATGCTCCATGTCTAGCCATCACATTCATTGGACCACAGATGTCGGAATTGACTAATTGCAATAGATCATTGGCTCTAGTTCCCTTTCCAAATGGTTTTCTTGTCAATTTTCCATCTAGACAACATTCGCAAGTAGGTAATATAGCCTTTTCTAAATTACCCAACAATCCTACCTTAGCTAGACGATTCAAGCGATCTTGACCAATATGGCTCAGTCTAGAATGCCACAGCACAACGTCATCTTGAGATGTTTGTGAAGTAGTGGCAAAGGAAAAACTTGAATCAGGTAAATCACAAAGATCAACATTCATTATTAAAAAACCATTTGATTTATAACCAGAACTATAGAAAACATGTTCCAAAAATAACTGAACGAAATTATTCTCAAACAACTAACGAAAACCAAGAGACATCAAAACTAAAACATAAATTAAATTCCGGCAAATTTCTGGAGCATATAACACATCATGTAGAAGTAGGGTGCGTCCTTCACGCAGGCTCAATATACATGTTCCTATCCCATTGACATTTACGCATGCGTTATTGCCAACATAGATAGATTTTGCTCTAACCGGCACTCGTCAAAATTCAACAAAAGTACCACGGTCCTTTGTCACATGGTCTGTCGCTCCTGAATCAATCACCCACATAGGATGACTTTCAGTTAGAAGGATTGTACTAGATACATATAATTTACTCGCATATGAGTGAATAAGATGTACCTTCTTTTTCTCTTTGCAGTCTTTTGCAAAGTGACCTTTCTGTTGAAAGTTGAAATATTTTACTTTTAAAATGTTGTAGTTTCGTTGTTTCTTCTTTCCATAACTACTCTCATTAGTTCCAGAAGTTTCAGCTTTATTTTTCTTATTTTCCCAGCTCTTCTTACCTTTGCTCTTTTGGCCAATCTTCCTCTTGCTTCCTCTGAAGCTAGACCCAGTCACGTGTACTTCTGGGTGGACTCTGATTGCTAGGAGGCGATCCTCTTCTAGCTCGAGGTGACGGGCCATGTCATCAAATGTCGTAACATTATCAGCATAGGTAAGAGTCATTTTCATGTGTTCCTAATTTGTAGGTAGGGAACGAATGACAGCTTGGATTTGCTGCTCATTACTAAGCACGTGGCCAGCCTCAGCTAGCCCACTGATCATATTTGACATCTGCCTGAGATGTGTTTTCATCGAATGATCAGGACGCTTTTTGTAGTTATCAAACTTTATAGTCAAAGCTCGCAGCTTTGAAACAGAAAGCTTCCCGAATCTTTCTTTAAGTGCATCCCACAGGTCTTTGGCATTTTCAAACATACGAAATTGCCTTGTGATGTTATCCATTATGACACTTAGTAAGATGAGTCGAGCAGTAAAATTTTTCTTTTTCCAAACTATGTAGGTGTCTTTATCACGCCTGTGCTGGGGTGTTACCAGTTTCAGGTTAGACCATAATTTTACTTATGATGTTAAACACTTCTTGCTCTTCTAGCACATACTGGATTTTCATACTCCAGTTATCATAATTATCATCGTTGAGCTTTAAATCCTTATTGAGCTCGGCGATAATTGATTTTGAAGCAATCGACATAACTATAGGGAATCATAAAACAAATGTGTGAGGAGTATCTTTATGCTCGGTAAACAGAGACAATATGCTCGGTAAGCACTTGTTCATTATCTTTATGCACCCACCGAGAGATACGACGCTTCAATATCTTTCGGCACATGTCTTGTGCCTTTGCAACAAGCACATGTTCAACACACTTTCTTGGACAACACTTCATCCTCATTGATAACCTGCATCATAATGCATGTTATTTGGGTCAGCTCACAAGTAGTCCCAATTGATTAAAATCACAATTTTAATCATATCAATGATAAATGGCACAAAGAATATTCACGATATAGCCTTTTATTGCGTGATCCTTGTAGATTATATTATTTTCCATATTTTTAGTGTCTTAATTATAAAAATATTGGAATAAATATAGTTTAGAACTCATTCTAAAATATATTATTGATTTTTTAAATTATCATAATAATTTTAAAATCAAAATTTTAATAAAAAATTAAATTTTTATTTGAATAAAACTCATTTTATTCAACAAAGCTTAAAAATAGACTCATTTCAACCAAAAATAGTCAAATGGGCCGCGTAGAAATTATTGGCCCACAAGCCCACACCCGCATTGACTTAAAAAGTCAAAATGTGGGTTGGGCCCCTTTAAAAAAATGGCCCATGAAGAAACGGGCCCACGTTGACGCACGGTCAAGCCCGTTTCTTCCTTTTTTTTACTACAAAATTACGGTTTTTCCCTTTTCGAGTATATATACTCCGGCAAAAAATTCATAAAATTACAGAATTGCCCTCGCCATAATCTCTTTCTCCTTTTCCATCTTCTTCGTCGAGTGAAGAAGAAGAAAAAACGGCCGAGACAAAAAAAAATTCCAGCCACGACCACTGTAAGAGGACGGCGAACCAATGGCTGAGACCGCTCGCAATTGACGGCTGAACCCGTGTGTAAATAAGGACGAAGTCCTTTTATGTGCATTTTGAACCACAACTTCAATTCAATCATCCGGACTTTCCGGATTATGCACTCAGGGACAACAGTTTCTGTTTCTTAAAAATAGTTTCAACAAATCTGATTTTTGCATTTTAAAAAATCATTTACATGATTTTTAAATTAGCAATCAGAACAAGAACCCATCTCGCTCTGATACCAATGATGATTCCTTATGGTGATTATAACATATTATAATCTAGAAATCATAAAATAATTGACATTAAATTAATTAACGAACAAATTCGTTAAATCGTAAATACACTTACTTGTTGTAGTGCAGTATCCACAGGATCGTAACTGATTCTTGTCACTGGTCGGTTCTAACTCACGGTATATTGGAGTCGAGAACAATTTCCACGACTTTAGTTACCTCGGAGTCGAATCGTGAACTCAGGGATCAATTCAGTAATTTTCCCTTATGAGTGGCAGCCACCTTTTTTTTCAACTGAGATCCCCATGATCTCGTCCTCTTCTCCTTTTAAGGGAGAATTATTTTTCTCCCACGTTGGCTCTCTCTCCATGTGGAGAAGCTACTATTGGTAGCTTGTACACCTAGAGATGAAGTGTCAACAGTTGCCACTTCTTACAAGGAGGAGGTAGCCTAAAGATGAGATGGGCTTGCCACATCATGGCCCATTATGGAAATCATGGGTGTAAAACCCAACAGTAAGCATCAGTCATTGATGAACAGTGGAATCAAATATGATCAGGTAGCTTCCCAAACATGCTGGCAACTAATACTAAAGTGGCATCTCTAGGATTATCTGTCATTAGAAATCTGCACATAGAATCCCACGATGAGCTTGACGAAGAGCCATTGGAGGAGATCAAAAGCAAAAAGTTTGAGCAGACAAATGATGGAAAACAAGCAAGTGGCGAATCGTTCTTTGTATTCGAGTACGGACATAATGGTGCCTTCAACAATTAGAAAGCACACGCAAAAGAAACTGCAACATAAGCTAGAGGGAAACAGAGACAATGCCAATGATCATAACGAACCACTTCTTATCCTTTTTGTTGAAGTGATCATAAATTAAAACCGGCGAGCAGTTAATCTTGGGTTGGATACGGAGAATTCAACGTGTTATATTTTTTCAACCAAGAATCAAAATGGTTGCTCGAGAAACGGACTTTACAACACCATAACAGCTCAATACAAGTTAACACAAAGCTAAACAAACGGTATAATGATCAATTCCAATCTTCAGTATTGACCAAAAAAACCAAAATTTCCTTCATCAACAGTATGTGACACTCGTTTTCTCTTGGAAACAAGAACATGTAGGTCCAAATTCATCCGAAATGGATTCGACCAGAAGAACTACTTAAGACCCATTTCCTCCTCTGATAAGACAAATTTCACTAACTTGATAAAGCTGGGATTTTGCTAATGACTCCAACTATGGAGCAACCACTAAGAAAAACCCATGTCAGAAAGAACATAAAGACAGAGACTTTAGTTGGAATTCTCACCCGATACACAGTGTCAAAGGACAGTCCTTTGAATTTAGCAGCTCCTTTTCTTCTGTGTTCTATCTCAGAACTGAACCAGAAGAGGAAAACAAGGTAAGCTGAAGGTTTGTCGTTTATTTGGGTTGCAAGGTAGCTGCAGTTTTTATGAGGTGTGGTTTGATGGGTTCACTTTTTTTTTAGAACTGCAATTTCATTGGCTTTCATTCCATATTCCTTTAATTTTTGATGCGTTTGGTGGCTGTTACATCAAAATTAATATGCTTATTCTGTCGAAGAGAATTTTTTTTGTTTATATCCTTTGTTATCCAAAGTCTATTAATGCAAGTTCGATTCAAATATGGTTTTTGTAAAATTCTGCAAATCACAATGGACTCGAATTCAAGACTTCTTGCTAAAATTAGAACATTGTAGATGTCGGTGGTTGCCGAATCATAATTGGAGGTGCTCTACAAGGATTTTATATCAGATGGTGCAAACCGAGTGTTTCACATGATACATTGTATCAAAATGTAATTAATTCAAAAGGAAAAATACCATAAAAATGAATAGAGTACTGTAGAATTTCACACTAGAAAGTGAAAAGTGATTGAAAAAAAAACTTCTACTATTCAGGGACTGGATTGGGTACAGAATAGGGGTATTCGAACCGTGTAAATCAAAGGAAGTTCGAGTGGCTAAATGACAATTTGTTTAAAAGATGGGGACAATCTTGAAAAATAGATTTAAAACAATCTGCGCTATTAATAAGGAAATGGTACTTATGAAATGAAACAAACTCATAACTGCAATTTCTTATCAAGATTTCAATTCAAAAGGAGCAAATCAACCAAAAATCTTCAATTGTCATTTCTTATCACTAATTAATTATTTAATTTTTTATTATAAGTATTATTAAATAGGATAAATTACCCTCACGTCCCTGTACTTTGGTCACCCTCCCCTTAGGGTCCCTGAATTTTGGAAAATGAATATCCTGTCCTTAAGTTTTGATGATAATAGATTCTCGGGTCCCTGGAGCCGGAATATTCCATATTCTCTGGCGAACCCCTGCTTGAAAAGACTAAAATGCCCCCTCTTTGTTAAAAAACAAAAAAAATATTTTTTCCCCTTCTCTCTTCATCTTCTCCACCTGCTTCCATCTTCAATTAAAACTCATACCCAAATAAATCAAAACAAATAGATAATCTAAAACTAAAACTTGAAATCCAAACTAATTAAAAAATTAAGTAGCACAGTTACTCCGATTTGGAGCTTTGAAACTGTACCTCTCCTGAGGAGATTCATCAATCAATCCAATCCCTAATTAAGTAGCATAACAACAGCCAATTTACTGCAAGAGAAGAGAGAGAGAGAGAGAGAGAGAGAGAGAGAGAGAGAGAGAGAGAGAACCAACCAGTGGTGGTGAGGACGAGGGAGATTTGGACACCGTGGACGCGGGCAGCTTCGAGAATCTTGTGGGGCTCAACCGGATCCACCGCACCGACCTCCCCTGCTCAGCTTCCTTCCTCTCAGAGGTGGTGAGGACGAGGTTTGTACCATCACCGACTGGCCGCTCTCCTCGACGTTGTCGCTTCCGGAGGCATACTTCGTAGAGCTCGACGACGACGGCCAAGCCTCCGCTTTGGGAGGCATACTTCGTGGAGCTCGACGACGAAGTTCGGGAAGCCCGACGTCACCTACAACGTCCATTTCTGTGATTTTCCCCAATTTTTTTAGGTTTCCATTTTTTAGGGTTATAGCGATTCTTTGATTCTTGGATTTGCAGATTCCAATTGTTCTCTTGACATATTCCAAGGGTTATAGACATTCATTCTCTTGACATATTCCAAGGGTTATA
Source organism: Hypericum androsaemum (assembly GCA_963995505.1). Taxonomy (NCBI): domain Eukaryota; kingdom Viridiplantae; phylum Streptophyta; class Magnoliopsida; order Malpighiales; family Hypericaceae; genus Hypericum; species Hypericum androsaemum. The sequence goes on from OZ023197.1 coordinate 10,694,235, forward strand.
GACATTCATTCTCTTGACAGATTCTAATTGTTCAATTACCCTTCAATTCTCGTGTTCTTGATGTTATGTACTTGATTATTTAATTTGGTATTTTTGATGTTATGGATTTGTGCATTATTTAATATGGTTTTTTTGGGTTGTTGTTTACTTTGGATTTTGAGTGGTGGAGTTGGGTTGCTGGAGTGAGTTTCTGGTTTGATTTTGGATTTGGAGTTGAATTAGTGATGATGTATTTGATGAAAGCTTCAAAGCAAAAGCAAGAAGACAATCTAAGGTTGAAGATGATTTTTTTTTTTTGTCTTTTTTCCAAGTAAGGAGCATTTTGGTCATTTCAAGTAGGGGTTCACCGGAGAAAAAAGAATATTCCGGCTCCAGGGACCTGAGAGTATATTATCATCGAAACTTAGGGACGGGATAATCATTTTCTAAAATCCAGGGACCCTAGGGGGAGGGTGACCAAAGTACAGGGACCAAAGTACAAGGACGTGAGGATAATTTGCCCTATTAAATATTAACGGGTCATGCCATTTTGACATAACAGGGCATGCCATTGAGACATAACCGGCCATATGCTATTGTGACTGTTGCGGATAAATTGTGGTAGAACGTCAGAAATGATCTTAAGAACGGGTCCGGAGTGGTCGTCCCAAGAGCGATTCAAACTAAAGGGTGAAAAGATGAAATAAGGGTTGAGAAGAGAGAAGAAAGAGATTTTATTGATAGGAAAAGGAGGAAAACATGAAGATAAAACTACGAAGCTACATAAACGATAAAAGCTCCATATGAATGTGTTGTTTTTTGGTTTGTGGGGTCCTCTTCATGCCTATACCTAGCTCTCCTTATATAGAATAAACTAACCCCAACCCAACACAAAAACCCTAGGCATTCAATATAGAAAAACCTAACATAGCTCTGGCCTAATAAGGAAAACTTAACCTTATCAAAACTTCCACCCTAATTTCGATCCCTTTTTGCGCCGAATCTGGAAAAGTCATGAACTACGCAGTTGTAGATCTATTTCATATCTTTCTGCATCTTTTGGAATCGCATCAATCGAATACTCCAGTAGAAAGATATGACTATTTTACCAAGATAGTATTAGCAAATCTTCTCTCTATTCTCCTCTCCATTTGTCGTGAATCCAAGCCGCCAATACCGACTTCTCTCTACTTTTGACTGCTCGAGCTCCTCGCCACCTTCTGCTACCGCGTCCTCCACATCTTCAAGCTCGACAAGTGCTTCGACTTCTCTACGCACGGTCTCCTCTATGATAACAGCCGTCTCGACCTCCACCTGCTTGAGCTTTCCTCTGCTAGGGTTAATAACTTTATTGGCTGATTAAATTTGAAATAATAATCGGTTAGGGGATTCCTTGGTCGGTGAGCGATTCTTGGAGGCCGAAAGCTCCTTTGATGTGATCTTGTAGGGTCGGTCCATTATTTTTGGGGATTCCATATTCCGACAAGCAAGTCGTGCTTATGTGGATTAATTTGTTATTTATTACATGTGTAGCGATATTGATTTGCATGTGAAGCGATATTGGTTTGCATGTGAAGTGATACTAGTATCATACCTTTGTTGTATGATAGGAGGTTGGGGAGTACTATTTCGAGAACGAGGTTAAGGGCGATGAGGAGGATGATGAGGATCAAGAGCGGAAGCCTGAAAATGAGTATGAAGAGGAGCACGTGAATAAGAATAACAAGAAGACTAATGAGGAGGATATTGAAGGAGAGAACATTGGTGTTGAGGATCTACAGTTGATGGGATGGAAATCGACTTGTTTCAGACATATTTTTTTAATGAAAATTGACTTATTTCAGAATTGTTTATGTTCTTTTATGGTGACGTTGTTTTGTATATGACGTGAGATTGGTATTAAGCTGAACTTGCAGTGATTTTTATTTTGAGTGATATTGGATTCATGTTGGTTTCACTTTTGTTTCAGATTGGTTTGATTGCAATTTGTTTATATGTAGTTTCTAAAATTTTTAAGGTATACAATAATGATTTGTATGTGAAGTGATATTGATTTTTAAATGTTGTCACATTGGTTTTTATCTAGATTAATATTAGTTTTCAGATTATTTGTCAGTTTCGTACATATTCTTGTAGCCGTATGAACTCACCTCGTAGGATTTTTGAAGTTCACAAGAATGTGAAGCGTCCTTCCTTCCCACGTTTTCTTGATTGGTTTTTATTTTTTACCTTTTTATATTTTTATAAATAAGTGTATTATTCCTAATTTTTAGTTTGAGTTGGTTTCTATTTATTTTTCAATATTATCCCTGATTGCCTTATTATTACCTAGATTGTCACCATACCCCCTTTAGTCCCCACGGATGGGGACTAGCCTAGTCCCCACCAAATCTGCCCCTCTTTATGACATAACCGGTCATGTCATTATGTTATAACATGACATGTCATTTGGACTTAACCAGGCATGCCATTCAGACATAATCGATTATGCCATTCTGACATAACCGGTCATGTCATTCACCGACTGGAAGGGCATCTCAAGTGAGGGAAAAAAAGGAGAGGAGGAGAAAGGAGAGAGGAGGAGAAGAAGGAAGAGGGAAAAAAAAGAAGAGGTGGAGGAAGAGGAGAAGAAGGAAAAAAAAAAGAGAGAACAAAAGTAGGAGAAAGCGTAAAGGAGAACGCCTAAGGGAAAAAAGGAAGAAGAGGAGAGGGAAGAGGAGAAGAAGGAAAAAAAATTGGAGATGAATCATAGCAAGAAGAAGAAGGAAGAAGAAAAGGAGGAAACTTACTTAGGAAACTTGAGAGAATGGAGAGAGAAAAAGAAAGTTGGAGAGGTAAAAGTAAAGTTAGAGAGAGAAAATGATAAACGTGAATGGAAAGAGAATGAAGAAACAAAGAAAAATAGAAGTACAAAACTACTCCCACGTTCATATTGACTGTCAAATCTTCTTAGAATTCATTGGGCCTCAGTCGATGACCCAGATTTTATTCCAAACAGTCTGTAATTGGATTTTCACTCCGGACCCAATCTGTTGCCTATTCAGGGGTCTTATGAAATTTACCAATTTTATTCATAGGATTTAAATTTAACGTATTTTTTTAAAAATTAAAATTTCCTAGTATTTGCCTAGAAGTACAAAACTACTCCCACGTTCATATTGACTGTCAAATCTTCTTAGAATTCATTGGGCCTCAGTCGATGACCCAGATTTTATTCCAAACAGTCTGTAATTGGATTTTCACTCCGGACCCAATCCGTTGCCTATTTAGGGGTCTTATGAAATTTACCGATTTTATTCATAGGATTTAAATTTAACGTATTTTTTTAAAAATTAAAATTTCCTAGTATTTGCCTAGAAGTACAAAACTACTCCCACGTTCATATTGACTGTCAAATCTTCTTAGAATTCATTGGGCCTCAGTCGATGACCCAGATTTTATTCCAAACAGTCTGTAATTGGATTTTCACTCCGGACCCAATCCGTTGCCTATTCAGGGGTCTTATGAAATTTACCGATTTTATTCATAGGATTTAAATTTAACGTATTTTTTTAAAAATTAAAATTTCCTAGTATTTGCCTAGATCAATTCGTATCGGTAGATTCAAGCGTGTTTGTCTGAAGCAAAAAGCCCAATCAGAGATTCCAATGGGCTTCTTGTGTGGATTAGACTTAAGATCCATAGAGGTTTTCCAAAATTCAGCCTATGTTCCCAAAATTCAGTTGGTCTCCCTCCAACACCACTGGGCCTACTAATGGGCCCACCTCATGCTTATTTGTTCTTGTTTTTTTGAAAAAAATATACTTATTAATTCGAAGGGGCAATTTAACGCAGAGACACGTGTTTGGCTGAATGGAACCCAACCACGGAAACAGTTTTATAAAGAGGACGTATTTATGATATTAATGTTCAATAATTTCGATGACGACAAATGTGACCTCTTTTTCCCGATGGTGGCATCTTTCGGACCAGACAAGTTCTTATCAGTAACATGGCCCATCCTTCTTCTTTCTCAATTTTTTAAAAAAGTTTGAGCAGATTGGCCTGACTTTTAATGACATTAGCTTTTTTTTAGTAATTTTTTTTTCATTTTTGAAAAATTGAAAATTGACCCACCAATTTTTAAAAACCGAGTTAAGATTATTGCAAAGTTCTTCTTTCTCAATTTGAACGATGTGATTCCGGGCACTGTTAAGGGCAATGCAATAAGCTATTTTTAATATTTAGAGATCGAGTAATTGAAAATAGTCGAATTAAAAATTATTTTAAGAGTTTTATCACCTTAAATTTTTTTTTAGCAAATTTGACTGGATGGATCGGTTAATTTAGTTGGTGTTTAGATATGAAGTAGAATAAACAAAACATACTATTTTTTAATTACTGGATACTTAGATGAAAGTAAGAGTAATTTATATTATTACAATATAGTAAACAACAATCAAAAGAGAAGAGGACCTTGTAAAACTTGCTTGATTTATAAGGAAAATTTTTAATAAAATTACTATATAGTACGATTTTATATATCCAAATTGGTTAAAATTTTAGTATTTTCTAAATTTATATTGAACACTACATAATTTTTATACACATTGTTAAATTTCATCAGTCAAAATTTTGCTACTTAATATAACTAAAACAATGATACCTGATTTGATGATAAGCTTTTGTTTATTTATTTATGAATAAAGTTTATATATATTCCCAATTTAGTACACCAAGCAAAGCAAAAAAGAAGGCAGTACTAATTACGTACTAGTGATTAACCTACCTCACCTAAGAAATTCCACATATAAGATTAAATCTCTGTGTCCTAGTTTCGAAATGAAATTCGATCAACATTTTCACATTTTTCTAATTTCTTTTTACCGACGCGCCCCCACGTAAATCGTACGGTGGACACGGCAGCAGGCGATTCCCCCACCCACCCCCCAAGGCCCCAACCCCAAGTCCACCACCACCATCGTCATCATTAGTTTCATTTTAACTGCCATTTGTTCTCCTCCATCCCCACTTCTTCTTCTTCTTCTTCTTCTTCTTCTTTACGGTTTCCATTTCGGAGTTTCTGATAAGATCGAAACCCTAGGTTTCTTCTCTTGATCGATCCCAATCCGCCTCGACTTCAAAGAGTAGGAGCACCGGAGGAAAGAAGATAAAGGAGTTAATTAAGCTAACGGAAAAATGCCGGCGGTGTACGGAGCTCGGATGACGACGTTTGAGGACGCCGAGAAAGAGAGCGAGTACGGTTACGTCCGCAAGGTCTCTCTCTCTCTCTCTCTCACACATATCTCCTGCCCGCACTCTCTCTTACTAGTATTCTCTCTTCTCTTGGAGTGGAAACGCTGCCTAGTCGTTTCGGTTAGGTTTATTGAATCGGTTCGTTCCGTGATCGGTATTCCCGGAGAAGGTCGGGGTTTCGGTGTCTCCTCAGATCTGAGTTCCGATCGGGTTTGGATGGATTGTTCGCGATCCGCAGTTATCCTCAGATCAGTATCTAAGTTATTCGCGATCCGCAGTTGGATGGATCGTTCTCGGTCTTTTGTGGTCCACGCACGTGCTAAATTTCGGCGGGGAAGTGGTGAAACCGGGACTTGTTTTGTGTTGCAATGTGAATTTCTGCCTCTTTGTGATTTGGAAGAGTGGTTAATGTTTTCTGGATCTATTTTGGTGATGCGTTTTGTTGTGATTCCGTTCGATATAAGTTACTCGTTCCGGCGATTGGACTGATGGGTGAATGAAGTTCAGGTCTGTCAGGCTGTTGGTTTTGTTGTGAGTAAGTAATATGCCTGTGATTAAGTTTGGTCACGAAAAAAAGTATGTGATTTGGTGGTTTAGATTGAGTGGATTACTCAAGTGGATGGAGTATCAGTGCCATCTTGGGGTCTGGGATTGGAGCGATCATAGGTTTCCTCTCTTTTTCCACCCTGTAATTTCCTTTGTTTCTGGAATTAATGTGTCCAGTGTTGTGATTATTTAGTTGATGGATATTCCGGCAGTATAACCTATTAATCGTATGACTATATCTTTGTTTGAAGAAATTATCTCAGTGATTACTGTTAAACTGAATATTGGTGCTTTGGCAGGTATCTGGACCAGTTGTTGTCGCTGATGGCATGGCAGGTGCTGCTATGTACGAATTGGTCCGTGTTGGTAATGACAGCCTTATTGGAGAAATCATCAGATTGGAAGGAGACTCGGCAACAATTCAAGGTTTCACAATTTTATGGTCTACCGGGATGTTTATATTCTTTTTGATTGTTTATTCCTTTGCTGCTGGATCTTAATGTGGTTTCTCATTTCTCGTTGGCAGAATGAGGGGTTGTGTGAAACTTATTTTTTCATGCTCTGATCTTTGTTCATTGATGGCAGTTTATGAAGAAACAGCTGGTTTGATGGTGAATGATCCTGTTCTTCGTACTCATAAGGTGTCTGAATTCATTCTTTTTTCCTAGGTTCAAGAAGAAAACAATATATTGCTATCTAACACCATTTCTGTCATCATGGTTTCAGCCTCTCTCCGTGGAGTTGGGACCAGGAATTCTTGGGAACATTTTTGATGGAATTCAGGTCTGGAAGTAGTTTGAGTGGGGTTTGGGGTTTTCCTTACTTGAAATATTATTCACTTCTCTAATGCGCTCCTGGGTTATCCATTGTGTTGTTTGTCATAACTTAAGTTGCCTTCCATTGCTGACTTTACCCGTTCTATGATATAACAGAGGCCCCTGAAAACCATTGCCAGATTATCTGGTGATGTATACATCCCTCGTGGTGTCTCTGTTCCGGCACTTGACAAGGATACCCTCTGGGAATTTCAGCCAAAGAAAATAGGTATAATATTCTGAACTTGTAGGATAATGAGATAAGTTTTCCATTGTCATGAGATTCAGTTGCATATTTATTCCTGGTGCAGGTGAAGGGGACCTTCTTACTGGTGGAGATTTGTATGCAGTAAGTCTTGCTATCTTGAATCCTTTTGTTGGTTGGGATTGTTTAAAACATACCATTTAATTATGAGAAGCACTGAAAACAGTCAATTTGCAGGATTGCCTAAGTTTTCTCATTTCCTTTTAATTTTGTTTGACTATCATGCAGACAGTTTTTGAGAACAGTCTGATGCAACATCATGTTGCTCTTCCTCCGGATGCTATGGGGAAAATCACCTACGTTGCACCAGCTGGTCAATATTCTTTGAAGGTTTGTCCTGATTTCATATGCAACTTTGAGAGACTGGCTTAGATTGAAGCTTTTGCCTTTAGTCAAATTTATCACGCTTCTCGTATAGTTGCTTTCTTTATTATTTGTCAAACATTCGACTCAATGATCTGTTTGTGAATTCTGTGCATAATGCATTTAAATTTGGATCACATATCTGATAGCATAATGCATCAGATTCAGATTTGGTAAAAATTGCTACCATTTGTTTATAGGTCATTTTTGTTATTTTTTTGAAGATACTGGTACGTTATTCATCAACTGCTATTGTCGACTAAATTTGTTTGTACTTCAACCATTTTTTGCGGTGGCTGCTTATCTTCTTTCTTCCCTTCTTTTGCGCTGCAATAATTCTGGACTCTATTCAATGCTGATGAAACTATCTGTTAATCTGTGTGATTGCAACAATTTTGACTAGGACTGCTCTTTCAGTTGTCCACTGTTTTTCTTACCTCATTTATTATTTTTTCACAGGATACTGTTCTAGAGCTTGAATTTCAGGGAGTCAAAAAGCAATTCACCATGCTTCAGGTTTTTACTTTGTACTCACCTTCAGTTTATTCTGCCTAGAAATATAATGCCACAATATTTCTGTTGAAATTTATAGATTCATTTTTACAATTTTAGCTTATTCTTGCAGACTTGGCCAGTACGTTCACCAAGACCTGTTGCTTCAAAGCTTGCTGCTGATACCCCTTTGCTTACTGGGCAGGTAGTTAAAGTATTTGTGATTGCATTTGTTCTCTTTGACACTTGTGCCAACTTTATTTCTTATTTTCTTTCACATGTCAGCGAGTTCTGGATGCCCTTTTTCCTTCAGTCCTGGGTGGGACTTGTGCAATTCCTGGAGCATTTGGCTGTGGAAAAACTGTCATCAGTCAAGCTCTTTCGAAGGTGATATTTTATCTTACTCTGTTGCCTGTGATTATGCTTGTTGAAAAGTTTACTGACACCATGCGTCACTTTGGATGTGCAGTATTCCAACTCTGACACCGTTGTTTATGTGGGCTGCGGAGAACGTGGAAATGAGATGGCTGAGGTTTGATCCTCGGTGACTAAACTTGTTAATGTTATATTTTGTGTTTGTGGTTTTGCATCAAAAGATGTCTGATCTTTTAGGTGCTTATGGATTTCCCACAACTGACAATGACATTGCCTGATGGACGTGAAGAATCTGTCATGAAGCGTACCACACTTGTGGCTAACACTTCTAACATGCCTGTGGCTGCACGTGAAGCTTCAATCTACACAGGTATGCCAAAATTTCACATTTCATATTGATTTTTCGTGTTAGTGTATACAATATCAGCTTTAGTCTTTGATAATTGGGGATATCCACTCCTGCTACAATATCTTAATTTTTTATGAGGGCCTCATCTTCTCTGTTGCTTGCTTGTTATTTTATTAATAACGCGGTACATATCTTAAGAAATTGGATGGTGACATCTTATGCAGCCACACAAGGAGACATAAGTAGATTGAGTAGTGGTGTTTGAAAATGAAGGAAATCTTCTATGCTTCACTCCTTTTTCCTGCTGCTCTGCTTGCTATTTGGATTGCTTCCTGACTCATCGAGGATATTATGGTGTCTCCAGGGATAACCATAGCAGAATACTTCAGAGACATGGGGTACAATGTTAGCATGATGGCAGACTCGACATCTCGCTGGGCAGAAGCTCTACGTGAAATTTCTGGACGACTGGTCCGCCTCTTACCTCTCCCTTATTAGTTACTTTGCTTAAAGATATTCTCCTCTTATTGCCAGAAAGAATCTGACATCAGTTCCTTTATGTGACATTTCATTTGGTGGACATCTTCGTTTCCTGTTATCAAGTGTCCTACTGATACTTTTTTTATCGATGTTATGTGTGAATATAGTTTAAAAATGCATTTAAATTAGTTTTTGTTTTTGATGTTTTTAGCTTTCCGGTAACATCACGTAATTTTTTACGTCCCTTCACTGTTGCAAAAACCTTTACCTGCAGTTGATTACTGTTGCTGAAATACTGTCTTGTGTCATAGTTCCAAGCCATCAGCCCACTTTTGACATAATAGATGTTACTTGATCTTCCACTTTCTACGCCCCGAGTTCATAGGAGCGCTGACACACATATTGCCTATCATTAATCATTTTTTATTCTCCACTGTTCTTATATCTACATTTAGAAAATAGCTTTAGTTTTTTGCCAATGTTAAATGTGTAATTCTAAATCTGTGCCGCTCATTGGACAAATTCTTTTGTATGATTCTGATCTGTTCTTTGTCTGTCCCAATTGTCTTACAGGCAGAAATGCCAGCAGACAGTGGCTATCCTGCCTATTTGGCTGCTCGTCTAGCCTCTTTCTACGAACGTGCAGGCAAAGTCAAATGTCTCGGGTCGCCAGAACGGACTGGTAGTGTCACAATTGTTGGTGCTGTTTCCCCTCCCGGAGGAGACTTTTCTGATCCTGTCACATCTGCTACCCTTAGCATTGTTCAGGTATGGACAAGCCTGTCTGATTCTCTTTGTGTTTAGTGCAATAACCGAGTTGTGCTTCAGTGGGTTAGACAAGTGCTGATTGTTCTCACTTCTTTTCTGGTTCTAAACACAATTTTAATCTTCTCTTTAGTTAAATGTCACCATTCATGTTATATATAGCACTGATTCGTAAGGTAGATGCATATCATCCTGTGGCTAGTGATGTGTAAAATGTGTCTGGTACTATCTGAATTGCAAGACTACAAGTGTTAACTTCGGAACTTCGGAGGCAAAGCTTTTCTGCCACAAATTCCTTTTGTTTCCTGTTTGCTGAAGGGTTTTCATCATCTTTTACAGGTCTTTTGGGGTTTGGACAAGAAACTTGCTCAAAGGAAGCATTTTCCGTCTGTAAACTGGCTGATATCTTACTCGAAGTATTCTACTGTATGTATTATAATTTCTATTGTTCTGTTTTCCAGTGGTTCTTTCGAATTGCTTAAGTTTGTCCTCCATCTTTGTCCTACGTTTTGTCCTTTGTATGAATGCAGTTGCTTCTCCTATTTTCAGGCGTTGGAGTCTTTCTATGAGCAGTTCGATCCTGATTTTATTAACATCAGGACAAAGGCTCGGGAAGTGCTACAAAGAGAAGACGACTTGAACGAAATTGTCCAAGTAAGTTTATTCTTTTGCCGACTCTTGAGCATTTTCTTCCACACTTTATTCAATGAATGAATGAACGACTAACAAATGTAGTTGATTTGAGATTAATGAAGATCCCATAATTTCATCAGTTTATTTGTGTTCTCATTCAAACCTCTGCTTGTTCTGTTGCCCGAATTCTAGTCTGCATCTCTCCTATTTACACACACTAGGATCCTTAGAAGTAATAGTTTGGCTGAGTGACATGTTTAACAAGGAGTTTTGGTCGTCTAATGATGGCATTCAGCTTTCATGGTGCCTTAATGTTGTTATTTTTCCGTTGGAAACTTTTGAAACTTTTCATTTTGTTGTAGCTCATGGATGCCTTCGATTGTTTGCTCTTCTGCAGCTTGTAGGAAAGGATGCTTTAGCTGAATCAGATAAGATTACCCTGGATACTGCAAAACTTTTGAGGGAGGACTATCTCGCTCAGAATGCATTTACCCCGTAAGTGATTAACAATTCCAGATTTGTCAAGATTTTATGGAAGGCTAATTAATCTTCGAATCTTACTTGCTTTACAGATATGACAAGTTCTGCCCCTTTTACAAGTCTGTTTGGATGATGCGCAACATTATTCATTACAACAACCTGGCCAATCAGGTTCGCGCCCTTTGTGTGTGTGTGTAATGCCAAGAGTTGTTCCACTATTGGGTATCTCGTCGTCCATGTTATTGAATGCGCGATTATCTACTGTGGGTGATATGCAGGCTGTGGAAAGGGGAGCTGGCATGGACGGTCAGAAGATCACATACACCTTAATTAAGCATCGGCTGGGAGATCTCTTTTACCGCCTCGTGTAAGTAGTTAACTAAAGAGTAGCCTCAAGAGGATTGACCATTTATGAAATTCTACCAAAAGTCATCCCGGGTCCTAACCTGTGTTTGTTCTTGCAGATCTCAGAAGTTTGAGGATCCGGCAGAGGGCGAAGCAGCTCTGGTCGCGAAGTTCAAGAAGCTCCACGAGGATTTGACAGCCGGGTTCCGTGCCGTCGAGGATGAAAGCCGATGAGTTTGGAAACCGTTCTGGGTCCCGTAGATTTCAGGATGATGCGCAATACCAGCCCGCCCTTAGTTTGTCTACAAGTTTTGAAGTCCGAAGTGCTGGTTGGCCCCTTGATGTGGTTTTAGGCTCCCTATAACGTAAGCCGTAGTTGTGTTATTTATCGTGTACAAGTTTTTCTTTTCCATTTATTCAAGCATTTTTCTGACTTCGAGAGACCTAAACGGCCATTATTGTATTTAGCCAATAAGTTTTTGTTTTTCAGTTGGTTCTAATTTGCTCGGTCCACATTCCTTCGAGATAGACAAAATTCTTCATTTACAACTCGGAAGTTCTGATCATAACTTCAACGGGCCATAATTGCTAACATAAATTGGGTTTCGTGATCATAAAATTTCACAAACTGATCAAGCCAAACTAAAGCAAAGAGAATTGCAATATCGCTACATAATAGCACTTATAAGTGCAATCATTTATTAAGCTACTTGGGAAGAAACAGTCATTGTCCGGGACTTCAGATGGAAGTGTGCCCTAGTACCTGCGTCTTGCATCGGGTGCTCGGTGCGTACCTTCACTCAAGTGTGCACTCAGAAAAGTATCCTTGACCCTGTGAAGTTTTCTGACCACATCTCCGAGGTTTGCACGTTGGTTAGGAGATTCTTCAGAGCATGAAATTCCGATCTCTAGAACAGATATCAAACAACTCAGCTCATATTCTCTTCCGGGTAAAGTTGAACTTGAAGCTGCTTCTGTTTCATCATCATCTCTTCGAGAAAGAACCGGATCTGCAACTTGCATCACTCTTTCTGGTAATGCTGTCCTGATAAAATCAACAAGATTTAACCCTTCTGTGAAGATGTCATCGGTTGGCCGCCTTCCGGAGAACATCTCCAATAGCAGAATCCCGTAACTATAGATATCACCCTCTTTTGAAGCAATAGCACCTAATCCATATTCTGCATATCAACAGTTCAGATCAACATCAATACTCGAATCAACACAACGAAGTAATTTAGTGGTTATATTCGTTCAAGAGTTTTAGGATGTAGAAAGTAGATGAGAAATATATGAAAACGTTCCTATAACTCCAATCAAAACATTAAATTAATTTAATCTTGAATCGGTTTGCTTCTAGTCTGTATAAGGCTGGCTGCATGTGTGACTTTTGACCACCAAGATATATATGAAACAGATTCCAATGTAGCAAGTGGATAAGTTATTTGTACTGAAATGAAAAAAAAGCATTTACCTGGTGCGACGTATCCAGTTGTCCCTTGAATGCCGATTGTGCTCGTTTGGCTCTGCAATGAACTTTGAGATGTAGAAATGAACTTTGCAAGTCCGAAATCCCCAACGTGCGCAACCATGTCATCGTCAAGAAGAACATTGCTGGGCTTCAAGTCACGATGAATAATCGGTACTTCGCAGAAGTCATGAAGATAATGCAACGCTGAACCCACGTCAATTGCAATGCTCAGCCTTTGTTGTATGTCTAACCTCCTTGGCTGATCGGATTTAGAGTGCAGCCAACTCTCCAAGCTTCCGTTGGACATAAACTCAAAGACGAGAGCTTTAAAGTCACCGCCTTTGTAGTCCAAGCTGGAGCAATAGGTAATGAGCTTAACGAGATTCCTGTGCCGAATGTTCCTTAATGCATTACACTCGGCTGCGATACTTTTGGAGGCTCCTTGCCGTTGAAGGTTAAGAACTTTGACTGCGATTGGTCTTTTGACTTGGTCGAGGAGCCCTTTGTACACAGAGCCAAAACTACCATATCCCAGTATATTTTGAGAAGAGAATCCATTGGTTGCCTCATGTAAATTCTTGTAAGAAACTGCGATTTGCGGTTCAGGCCCAAAGGTTGAACTAGGTTGCTTCGATTTTGATTTCTTCTTCCAGAAGAGAGCTACAATAGCAACAAACAGCAACAGAGAGCCAATTATGATCGGCAGCTTGGGGATGGAAGCCTTTCCTTTCTTCGGTCGTTTGGCTGGACATTTCGGCAGATGAAGTTCCGGGATGCCACCACAAAGCCTACCGTTTCCTGCTAGGAAGATTGCACTTGCGTTGGCAAAGACTCCGCCTGTTGGCACCTCTCCCTCGATATTGTTGGAAGAGATGTTTAGATACTGCAAGTAGGTCAGACCTTCCAGCATTCTTGGAATGTTTCCTGTCAGGTTGTTTCCTGAAAGATCGAGGACCCGGAGCCCCTTCAACGAGGCCATAGCTTCAGGGATCAATCCTTGAAAGGAATTTCCTTGCATATATAGTTCTACCAAACTCAGGCAGCTTCCAATGGTTGAAGGAATTTCACCAGACAACAAGTTGTACGAAATATTCAATACATTAACTGCTGTCAGTTTTCCTATTGCTTGGGGCAAGCTACCTGAGAAGTGATTACTGGACAGTCCCAAGAATTTTGATAGTGAAGGAATGTTTAGAATCTCTTCAGGTATCTGCCCGGTGAGGTTATTCGAGTCAACCGTGAGGTAATTAAGATTTTGATACTTTCCAATTGATGAAGGAATTGACCCTTCCAGGTTGTTGGAAAAAAAGTCGAGAACTGATAGTTGACTTAGGTTGCCTATGGAGAACGGTATTCTACCCGATAACCTGTTCACGTCGAAGCCTATTAATTGCAGTTTCTGCAACTTCCCGATGCTGGAGGGAATCACACCAGTTAAAAGGTTATGCTCGAGGCTTAGCGCAATCAAGTTTGTGAGGTTCCCTAAAGCATGAGGAATTCTACCAAATATTTGATTGGTTCCAGTATATAACTGACTGAGTGTCGTAAAATTGGCTATGGAATCAGGCAAAACACCTCCAAGATTGTTGGAAGAAAAGTCTAAAATTTCAAGTTTCCTACAGCTTGTTAAAAATGCTAAAAAGTCGAGATCACTGGTGGAATTTCTTCCCAGATTATTGTTTCTAATGCTCAACCTCCATAGATTGGAAAGATCTCCAATGTTAGAAGGAACTGGTCCAATAAAATTATTTTCTGCAAGTTCAAGTTCCTGCAACTGAGAAGCGTTAGTTAATGAGCTCGGGATTTTACCAGAGAGTTGATTTCCCCCGAAATAAGCGCCTCTGATGCTCGGAAGATTGAAGCCTTTGTCAGGAAGTCCTCCATAAAATTTGTTTGAAATGAGTGACAAGTGCCCAAGTGAAGAGATGTTGAATAGAAATGGAGGGATGACTCCTGAAAGATTATTGACAGCAACTGAGAAATAAGTCAAGTTTTGTAGTCTACTCATCTCACTTGGAATCTTCCCCACCAGATTATTATATACCAATGAAACTTGTCGTAGTGATGTAATGTTGCCAAGAAACGATGGAATCATTCCTGTCAGGCTGTTTCCATCAAGTCCAAGTGTCTGCAGCTTCACCAAGGAACCTAGCTCAGCCGGGATCCATCCGATGAGGTTGTTCCCATGTAAAATCAACACCTCGAGGCTGGAGCACGAGGTCAAGTTGACAGGTATTTCACCTCCCAGCGTGTTGTTGCCAAGCACGAGATGTTGCAGGCGGAACAACTTGCCCACTTGTGGAGGAACTGCACCGTAGAAGCTGTTGTTTTCGAGGTTGAGGTATCTCAAGAAGCTCAAGTTCCCGACATAGGGCGAAATCGGTCCCGACAGCTTCCGCCCTTGCAGGATCAATGATTCGACCCTAAGGTGGCGCTTGTTGCAAATGACTCCAGGCCAGTTGCAGTGAGGGTTGGAATCATTCCAAGAGTTTAGTATTCCCGAAGGATCAGTAGTTACACTTTCTTTGAAATGTAACAGAGCAAGTCTGTCCGTTTCATTTCCCAGGGAGCTCAATTGCGCCGTTTGGAAATAGAAGGAACTAATAACTACAACAGGTAGTAGTTGAGATGAGAAGAAGCTTAGAGTAGACAACTTCATTGGGATTAGAAGAGAGTTTGGTAGATGTAGCAAGTTTTAGTGTGTATGGTAATGAGATTAATGGAACCGAAGACAGATATAAATATGGTTTAAACGACTACTTTGGTCCCATTTTTTACGTCTAGTACTTTTCGATGTGGTCTGCACGCTAACTGGAATTATTTGCCCGGGACACCAAAGACTTGAACCTGGGCCAAGCACAACCAGTTGGAATTATATTTCCCAGAAGACCAAGACTTTTGATTAGTATGCAAGGCCATTGACGAGAGTTTTGTTGACATGACAAAATGAATAGATTGATGCCTCGGAGAATTTCCACTCGTCACAGAAAAATGCATTGATTTGGGGGAAGTCGATACATGGAATACTATGGTCTATTTTTTATATATTGATAATCTCTGCGAAATTATAATTTTTTTTCAATAGACCAATATTAAAATTTAATAACTTTTATATCATAATAAATAATATTTTAGAAAATCTTAATGTTAATTTTAGATCCCAACTTAATAAATACATATATTTTATATACTTTTTGATGGAGGCAGAAATATCAAGACAACGATAGTAGAGAAAACCCTAAATTTTTATTATCAAAATCAAGTGCGTAAAATAATAGATAATATATCCTATTTATAGAGAAACAAAACAAACTTATTACATAAATTCCTACTAGAAATTAAACTCTTAATAATAATCCTAAAATATAGATAATAACAATCCTAAAATTATAAAGGGAAAAGTCTACTTTAGTACCCTATAGTATAGCCCAAAATCACTTTAGTACCATGTGGTAAAAAACCGACCAATCGAGTCATACTTATTCCAATTACCATCACTTAGGTCCACGGGCAGCTGCCCGAACGCTTCCTGACCTGCCCGGACCCTGCCCGTCCAACTAAGCAAGCCACGTCACTAATTTTTGATGACGTGGCTCTCCCCTCTCTTCTTCTTCTTCTTCTTCTTCTTTTTCTCGTTCGAGAGGCCCGTTCGATCCCGTACCTGACCCGGAGTGCTCGTTGATCAGCGATGCCATCGTTCGATCCCGTACCTCGACGCGTTCGAGAGGCCCACCCCTCGACCCATTTTCTCTATCCCCGCGGTTGTCCTCCTCCGCGAATCCGCCGGCGAGCCACGAGAAGCTCGTCCATGTCATTGCCGCAGCGCTGCAAATTTCATGTTCGGCGACAGTTACTCGCCGGAGGAACTGCTCGCGAAGATGGGCGTCGGTGAGAGAGAGGAAGAGAAAGTTGAGTCGGGACTCGGAAGCTGGGCGTCGAGACTAGGAGGCTAGACGTCAGTGAGACTCGGAAGCTGGGCGTCGGGACTAGGAGGCTGGGAGTCGGTGAGACTCGGAGGATGGGCATCGAGACTTGGGAGTTGGGCGTCGGCATCGGCGTCGACAAAAATGGCTCTCTCGACGGCGTCGTAGTGGACTCGTAGTTGGAGTCAGAGAGGTCTTGGCCTTCCCGCCTCTTTCATCTCCGCCGTCCTCTAAGGCCTCTCTGTCCCCTTTTCACCTGGCCGTCGCCGACGGGGGCCTGTCGGAGCGCTTTGACCACCATCTCGGCGATGCCGTTCTTAAAGTTTCTATCGGTCTTTAGGTTGCAGAAGTGTAAAGATGGAACCTATGAATTTTTCAAAAGGTCTAATCTTTACCACAGTTCATTGGGATTTATGTGGTTTTTAAAATTGATTCGTTGAAAAGTTCGTGTCTTTGTTTTAAGAAGGAGGAGGAGGAGAATAAGAAGAAGAAGAAGAGAGAGGGGAGAGCCACATCATCAAAAATTAGTGATGTGGCTTGCTTAGTTGGACGGGCAGGGTCTAGGCAAGTCAGGAAGCGTTCGGGCAGCTGCTCGTGGACCTAAGTGATGGTAATTGGAATAAGTATGACTCGATTGGTCAGTTTTTTACCACAGGGTACTAAAGTGATTTTGGACTATACTACAGGATACTAAAGTGGACTTTTTCCAATTATAAATAATGACTAACAACAGTTGATAATGACTACATTTAGGGTAAATTACCCTCAGGTCCTTGCATTATAGTTTTATCACTCGCAGGTCCCTGTATTTCGGAAATAGTGTATGAGGTCCCTACTTTTTAGAGAAATGTTGGTCTCGGGTCCCTGGCTGACGTCAGCACTTTTTTTCCCCTTTTTTCATGTGAAATGACCATTATACTCTTGAATTAAAAAACAAAAAACATAATCTTCAACCTTAAGAACACAAACCCAGAAATCCAACCAATAATCAACCAAAAAGAACCCTAATCTGTTGAATCCATCGAATTCCATCGAATCTGTCAAATCTGCCGAACTACTTCCACCTTGGGCTCTAAGACCCGACCCAACATCGGGCTGCCGCTACCCGACTTGATGATGTGGGCGTGGAGCTAGACGCCGTCGCTGAGCGACCTCGACCCAGAATCTCTTCTTCTCCGACCGAGCTCCGGCAAGGACACATCTTTCTTCTTCTCCGACGGCTGCTATGAAGTCGCCCAGATCCCCAATCCTCAGACGCCGGAAAGAACTTCTTCCCCATTATTCAACGATGTCGACGACACAAATCTTGAACGATCCTTGACTTGGCTCTTGACTTGAGGCGGAGCTTGGAAAAATTGAAAGCGAAGAATGGGTTTCTGGATTGTTAAAATAGATTTTTGGGTTGTTAAAATGGCTTTCTGGGTTAGTGTTTTTAGGTTGATTAAATTGCTAGTGAACAAATCGATTAAAGAGCAGGGACGGTTTTTTGCTTTTTTTTGTTGATTAGGGATGAATTTCTGGGTTTAGATGTTCTTGACTTGAGGTTGAAGATGATGTATTTTTTATATTTTTTTGTGCAATGATATTTTAGACATTTCCAAGACAAAAAACAAAAAAAAAAGACCGCTGAAGTCAGCCAGGGACCCGAGACCAACATTTCTCTAAAAAGCAGGGACCTCATACACTATTTTTGAGACACAGGGACCTGCGAGTGATAACTATAATACAAGGACCTGAGGGTAATTTGCCCCTACATTTAATATCATTATTTATCTCCATCATTCTTCCCTGAGTGGAAAAATTCTTCATTGAATTTGATGTTGTCGGCCAGTTTGAGATCTTCGTACGTGCACACTTGAACATCTTCGAGCCACGTGTTGACACCTGGTATCTTCCATCCCAATATTTGGAAATCTTGGAACCATAAATATTCACATGAAAGACCACAAACTCACTGTTTTGGACAGATATTTCAGTATCCTTGAGACTGTTCCACGAGTTCAACAATGAAAAACTCTCAACATATGCGAACTTATCAACTTTGAGAAAATCAATATGCTCGACATAGTCGACCTCATAATCCTGGACAACCTAAGGTAAAAGCACATCCAACAACTTTGACAACGTAATTTCAAGAGAATGGGATGGAAACACTGTTAGGAGGCCCTCATGGAAAGTAAGAGAGAGACCGTTTAGGCCAGAGGAAGTATATTACTATATTATTATTAATAAATAAAATTTACCAAAAAAAAGATAATTAAGGTTACCAGGAGACGGTCCAACATAGAGGAGGCCCAAGAAGCCACACCGTTCAGGCCATAGGAAGCCCACGAAGACGGAGCCCACACGGATAGAATGGGATGGAAACACCGTTAGGAGGCCATCATGGAAAGGAAGAGAGACACCGTTTAGGTCCCCAAAAACTTTTTTTTGTTTCGAGGCTTGGAGCTGGCGGGAAAGGTGACATGAAAATAAACCGTCGAAAATTGTGAGATATAGTCGCCGGCATTTGTTCAAGGATTAAAGATAATTCTTATCTAATTATCAGTGATTATTAGATAGATTATTATCTTTAGATTAATTATGTAATTTATATTTACGAGCACTAATGAGTGTAACAAATAGTAAGTATGAATACTTGCTATTTTGATGAATAATTTTTTTGATAAATAAAATTCTACTAGTCATAAAAATATAATATACGGTTAACGTTTAAATTTGAATTGCAAGACTAAAAATGTTAACTTCGGAAGCAAAGCTTTTCTGCCATAAATTCTTTTTGTTTCCGGGCTGCTGAAGGTTTTTCATCATCTCTTACAGGTCTTTTGGGGTTTGGACAAGAAACTTGCTCAAAGGAAGCATTTTCCGTCCGTAAACTGGCTGATATCATACTCGAAGTATTCAACTGTATGTATTATATATTTTTTTAATTGTTCTGTTTTGCAAAGGTTCTTTCGAATCGCTTGAGATTACTTTTCTTTGTCCTACGTTTTGTCCTTTGTATGAACGCAGTTGCTTCTCCTATTTTCAGGCGTTGGAGTCTTTCTATGAGCAGTTCGATCCTGATTTTATTAACTTCAGGACAAAGGCTCGGGAAGTGCTACAAAGAGAAGACGACTTGAACGAAATTGTCCAAGTAAGTTTATTCTTTTGCCAACTCTTGAGCATTTTGAGATTAATGAAGATCCCAATTTCATCAGTTTATTTGTGTTCTCATACAAACCTCTCTGCCTGTTCTGTTACCCGAGTTCTAGTCTGTATAATGCCCAACATTATTCATTACAACAACCTGGCCAATCAGGTTGTCTGCCTCTGTGTGTGTGTGTGTAATGTCAAGAGTTGACCCACTGTTGGGTATCTCGTCGACCATGTTATTGAATGTGTGGTTATCTACTCGGGTGATATGCAGGCTGTGGAAAGGGGAGCTGGCATGGATGGTCAGAAGGTCACATACACCTTAATTAAGCATCGGCTGGGTGATCTCTTTTACCGCCTCGTGTAAGTAGTTAACTCAAGAGTAACCTCAAGAGGATTGACCATTTATAAAATTCTACCAAAACTGGTCCCGGATTACAATCTGTTTTTGTTGTTGCAGTTCTCAGAAGTTTGAGGATCCGGCAGAGGGCGAAGCAGCTCTGGTTGCGAAATTCAAGAAGCTCCACGAGGATTTGACCGCAGGGTTCCGTGCTGTCGAGGATGAAAGCCGATTAGTTTGGAAATATCATTCTGGGTCCTCTAGATTTCAGGAGGCGGTGCAGTACCACTAGGCCCTTAGTTTATCTACAAGTTTTGAAGTCCGAAGTGGTGGGCTCCTTGAGGTGGTTTTAGGCCTCTCTTCACGTTAGCCGCAGTTGTGTTATTTTATCGTGTACAAGTTTTCTTTGCCATTGAAGCATTTTTCTAACATCGAGAGACCTAAACAGCCATTGATGTATTTAGCCAATAAGTTATTGTTTTTCAGTTGGTGCTAATTTCTTCGTTTACAAGATGCCAATGTCGGAAGTTCTGATCATAACCTTGCCAGGCCATTAATTTCTAACATAAATTGAGTTTCATGGTTATAATCATAACGTTTAACAAAGAAAATCGTGATATCACGACTTAATAGCACTTCCAAGTGTAATCATTTATTAAGCTACTTGGGAAGAAGCAGCCATTGTCTGGGACTTCAGATGGAAGCGTGCACTAGTACCTGCGTCTTGCATAGGGTGCTTGGCGCCTGCGTTCGCTCAATTGTGCACTCAGAAAAGTATCCTTGACCCTATGAAGTTTTCTGACCACATCTCCGAGGTTTGCACGTTGGTTAGGAGATTCTTCAGAGCATGAAACTCCGATCTCTAGAACAGATATCAAACAGGTCACCTCATATTCTCTTGCGGGTGGAGTTGAGCTTGAAGCTATTTCTGTATCATCAACATCTCTTAGAGAAAGAACTGGATCCGCAACTTGCATTACTCTTTCTGGTAATGCTGCCTTGATGAAATCAACAAGATTTAACCCTTCTGTGAAGATGTCATCGGTTGGCCGCCTTCCGGAGAACATCTCCAATAGCAGGATCCCGTAACTGTAGATGTCACCCTCTTTTGAAGCAATGGCACCTAATCCATATTCTGCATGTCAAAAGTTCAGATCGACATCAATACTCGAATTATCTCAACTCTTGTCATTGCGTTACACAACGGAGTAATTTTAGTGGTTATATTCGTTCAAGAGTATTAGGATGTAGAAATTATATGAGAAATATATGAAAACGTTCCTATAACTCCAATCAAAATATTAAATTAATTGAATCTTGAATCGGTTTGCTTCTAATTTGTAGAAGGCTAATTGCATGTGTGACTTTTGATCACCTGGATTATATATGAAACAGATTCCAATGTAGCAAGTGGATAAGTAATTTGTACTGAAATGAAGAAAAAGCATGTACCTGGTGCGACGTATCCTGTTGTCCCTTGAATGCCGAGTGTGCTTGATTGGCTCTGCAATGAAGTAGGAAGGAACTTGGCGAGTCCAAAATTTCCGACATGTGAAACCATATCATCATCAAGAAGAACATTGTTAGGCTTCAAGTCGCGATGAATAATTGGTACTTCACAGAAGTCATGCAGATAATGCAATGCTGAACCCACGTCAATCGCAATGCTTAACCTTTGTAGAATGTCCAACGCTCTTGGCTGATCGGATCCAGAGTGCAGCCAACTTTCCAAGCTCCCGTTGGACATAAACTCAAAGACGAGAGCTTTAAATTCATCGCCTTTGTAGTCCAAGCTGGAGCAATAGGTAATGAGCTTAACGAGATTCCTGTGCCGAATGTTCTTCAATGCATTACATTCGGCTGCGATATAAATAACTACAGGAGCAACTGAGGGCCATCCAAAATACCAACATTACCTTACAAGATCAAAATAAACTAAAAATATCCATATAGACTCTGGAAATGGATAAAGTCCATTTAGACCTTGATCCTAGATCTATTAATCACACTTTACTCTAATTGGACTTTATTTAAATATTCGTTAGACCTATAAATTACCTATAAATATCAATATTCATTATTACCCAAAAGTTTTTAAATTAGAGAGTGGCTTCATAAAATTTAAAAAACAACAAAACCGTACCTCGCAGCCACCTCCCCCTATAAAGGAACAAAACCCTCATTTTACAAATTCAATTGACTAGTTAATACGCGCATTCGTTTCTTTTTACTGTGGTCAATTGTCATGTTTAGTTGTTGTGGAGTTTGGAGTTAGACATGGCTAAAAAGTGAAAGTAAATTTTTGTACTAATAATTATACCTACTAGGATTGCAGACTTCTGTCAATTTCTTCGTCCATGGTTGTATTTTATATTAGAATTTGTAGGGTTTATTTTAAAGTGGATGATTCTCAATTTTAATTTAATATTAACATTTTATTACGTTGACTTTCGAAAGTAGATGCAGATGAAGGCATTTTTTTTATGATTCATGTTATTTTTGGATTATGTTTATATTAAAATCATAAAAATACTTTGCAAAATAATGGATTTATGACAAGGATCTTGATTATAATCTAGATCTAGGTTTGAGTCTTTGTAGGGTCCAAGTAGAATTTGCAAATTAATGGATTTATCGAATTTTATAGACCTTATTCTACCCTAGTCATTGTAACTCAGATCTTGCTAAAGAAGTTTTACGTATAAAAAAATCTTTGACTTTAACCACCAAAAACAATGGTGGAAAACTTAACCAAAGAAGATGTCTTTTGGCGGCCATTTTATGTTCATAATTGGTGCCTTAATTCCGGAATGGGACCCTTCCACTATCTGCATCACCGCAACCCATGGACGAAGACAGCTCTATATATACACAGGCTTGCTGGAATTAATATCCCGGGACGACCAAGACTTTCGATCATTAAGGATGGACGGACATATGTGGCTCTAGCCACTTGAAAAAAAAAATCTTAGAAAACTTAACCAAATGAGACGTCTTTTGGCTACCAATTCCTAGTCCAAAATGGACGTTTTGGAGGACATTTTCAGTCCACGATGTCTGCCTTAATTTCGGATGGGAACTTACTACTATCTTCATCACGACGACGAGCTTTGTAATTGCAAAGAAAGAAACAATTAAGAGGTCCACCAACAAACGATTCTCTGGTTTTTTTTCTTTTTTCGGAAGGTAAAATATACGGAGTATCACAGAATCATTCCAAGAGTTTAGGATTCCCGAAGTCACACCATCTTTGAAATGCAACTGAGAAAGTACGTGTGTCTCATTACGGTGATGAAATTAATGGCACCGAAGACAGCTATAAATATGGTCTGCCCGCTAACTGGAATTATTTGCCCAAAGACTTGAACCAGGACACCCAGCACCACCACTTGAAATTATTTTTCCAGAAGACTTCTGATTGTATGCATGGCCATGGACGAGTTTATTTGTCACGGCAAAATGAATTGTAACTTGTAAAATGTTCTTACAAGTTTTAAGTGTTTGCGGGAAGTCCATCCGTGGAATACAATGGTCTATTTTTTCTAAATCAATAATCTCTCCAAAATTATATAAATTTTTGGTCTCATGGGACCGGTAATAAAATTTAGGAAAAATTTTACTTTAATATTTTGTGGTATCATAGATTCTCTTTTGACTATCCTACACTATGGTTTAAAACGCATAAAACAGATCCAAAACGTGTAGAACAGATCCAACTTATTTCAATTTTCATCAAAAACAAGTCCCCGGGCTGCACGAATTTTTTATATGAAATGACGTAGTTTCGTTAGCTAGGTAGACCGACATGTCATATGTGTCTGATATGAGTTAGCAATAACGTGACTAGTGTAAATAATCAAAATAGTACCTTATTTGTTTATAATTTTTGAAAAAATCCATCTCGCCTGACCTCTCCCCTCCCTTTCAAAGTCCAATTTTATCATCCACGTTATATTTTGATTTTTTTTCTGTCCTGCCATTTACAAAGAAACCACGACGAACCGGGGGAAGAAGGAGGATGAACCGCCGGTGGAATCACGCTCCTATGATGTACTTTTGTTAAGGTGTTGTTGCCTTCGTGTAACAACACGGATGGGTTTACAAATGAAGTTCAATTATTTATCAAAAATGATTTAAATACTCGACGTCCTCGTCACGCTTTGTCATAAAAAAAATATCTTGTTGATATAAATAATATAATTAAATCAGTTAAAATTTTTTAAACATATTTTTAACGTGGTATTACATTTTTTATCCTGCTCCTAATCCCATTTGCAATTATGAAAATAAATCCAGTTGTGTCAAGGACCCTAATTTCTTCATGCCGAATGCATCACATGTTAGAGAATCTAGCGTAGTTGGGCCCATTTTATAAGTTTGAAAATTTCACTTGTGCCTAGGGGTGAGTATGTGTCGGTGTCATGGTTTTTCAACCATTATTGACACCGAAACCGACAGCAGAAAAAAACTGAAATAGTCACCAACGGTGATATGATTTAATGGCACACCGATGGTGTTGCGGTGAGGCGGTGTGGAGTTGATCGGGTTGGCGGTTACTACAAAATGTTCATAAAAGATAATCTAAATAGAAACGACCAACCTAATTGGGCTTTACAAAACAAGGAAACTAAATTAAAGGCCCACGGCCAGCTAACCAAAAAATAAAGATAAAATCCAGCCCATCTTCTCCTCCCTTTTAGTTGTGGCCCACGATACACCCCAAACTCAGCTTCAAATTCCAGAAGCAACTTAGCCAAAAAAACTACTGTAACTTCCAAGTCTCTCTCCAGCTTCTTCTTCATCTTCTTAACCAAGGAAAGACCATCCATTTCTTCCACATAACAAACACTTTACCTGCAGAAGTTATCGAGGCCGGAGAGTGAACAAGTGTCGTTTGTCGAGGAAAAGATTGAGCCCACTGGATAGGAAGAAGACAAGAGCGGGGACGGTGAATGATTTGTGAGAAGGACTTTGGTGGAGGAGGAGGAGTAACAGTGTCCGCCGGCCGAAGAAGGGAGGAGGAGCGGGTGGTCGAAAATGGGAGGAGCTGTGGGCGGGTTCTCACTTCTCCTATTCTTCAGCAGATTCAGAGAGAGCGTTGGGTTTGTCGCTAGGTTTTACGAGAGGGTATTTATATTGTCGTTGTACCGGTGTGTCGGGCTTTTCAGAAAAGCAAACCGAACCAACACCGATAATTTTGATTTACAGCAAAACCAACCTACGACACTATTTTTATGGTCGGGTTGAATTTTGGATGTGTGTCGGCTGCGTCGGGTTATCAGGTTTGCGGTGTTGGTCGGATTTATCCTCACTCCTACTTATGCCGGGACCCGATTTGGTCCTGGGCCCATTATCCAGAATGGGCCTAGACGTTTATAAGGCTTGGGCACACGCGGGGGGCAGGCGAGGGCCTTATAGTAATAATACTCAAAACCACGGACAACGCCAATGGCTATTTCAAAATTAAAAACCCTGCTTAAAAAATGGATCAGACGGTTATGACAAGCAAATTTTTCGGGATTCAATTCCTCCTTCCTCATCAGGATCAAAACAAAAAAAAGGAGAAACTCCCACTTTCTCACAATCTACAGATCAAAAACCCTAAAATCACACCAAAAGGGCGGTGATTGAAACAGCAAAAACTACTGCAACCATCCATGGATCTTCAAATTATAGTGCAAGAAACTACTGCAACCACCCTAAAAGAAACACAAAAGACGTCAATAGATCTTCAAACTATAGAGCAAGAAACTTCAACCATTGAAGGTTAGTCGATCTTCTCCATCCCTCTCCCTACATCGAACTACAACCATCCATTCTAAAAATCAACATTGAAATCTAAAACTATTGCAGATCTAGAGCAATAAATGGGCGAGATAGCATGTTCAAATCAACACGGTTCAAAAATTTTGACTATGGAATCCCAGAGAGGTAATTATTAGCCTATCCCAGAGAGCTCTGACTTCGTACTAAAGATGTAGTTATTGTTATGTTATAATTTAATGGTTTGTGATGTTATGATACAATGGTTTGTTATGTTACAATTAAATGGTTCATCATGATATGATTTAATGGTTTGTTCAGTTATAATAAAATTATTTGTCACAACATCAAAATTTTCATCGCGACGTCGACCGACATAATCCCAGACGATTTGCATGAGACGACGAAGACGACTTCTTCTTTATTGGAAACAGACAAATGATAAGTATGTCGGCAACGTTACCGTTCGGCTTTCTTTGAGATCATTTTTTTTTCTTTCTAAAAAGAGTGACCAAATGATTAAATATTTATCACGGGGCGTGCAAGTTTTGGCCAACTTGCACAACACTTGAGCAACAGAGGTCTCATGGGTTACAATTTAAACAATTTTTGGAAAAACAATATCCTGTGTAATTTAAAATTGAAAAACAAATCAAGCTAGATTAAAATTAAAAAGATTTACATATTCTTTTCCAGCCATGCACAATTTAAAATGGCCAAAAGACCATTAAGTTTACCAAAAAATTGCTACTTTATCATATGTAAATCTCTCATTACCCAACCCATCCATCTCTCCCGAGGCCATGGAAATTATTTACCATATACATCCCTTGCCCAATCTAAAAAAACAGATGAATGTCTTGTATTTATGAATTATTTGAATTATATATATAATTAAAATTGTATATTTACAATTATAAAAAAGTATATAGGTCAGACCCTGCAGATTCTATAGACTCCACGGATCCTGAGAGTAGAGATATGGATCAAATAATAAAATTTTCAAGGATATGATATAAGTCCAACTCTCCAAATTAGGATGTGGATAAAATCTTACCTATATACCCTACCCGACCATATCCATTGTCATCCCTATACACCAGGGATATGATGTCGGGTCCACCGATGACATCAACGATCAACATAATTTCAAAATGACACTTATACTCTTCCAATTAAAAAATAAAAAAAATCTGATCATCTCCTTCCTCAGTTCCTTCTTCCTCCTGTAATCAATTCAACAAGATTCCTCTCGTAATCAATTTCTGGGTTTAATTTTTTAGCACCTCTTGTCTTGATTAGACAACAACCAAACAACCAATCTAGATCAGCCAGGGACCAAAAATGACTATTATTTCAAACTAGAAGGACCGAGAAAGACTTTTGAAAATAGTAAAAACTAAAAAAAAGATTTGCTCAAATACCAGGGACCTTAGTGTAATTATTCTATTACTATAATATAGTAACATCAGATATATGCATATTCCACATCGCCAATTCAAAGGTCCGGATATCATGATGTTATAAAAAAAATATGGAGAATACAGATTGTATATACATACATATATAATTGTATTTACCGACTAATATACGTTATTAAGTTGGCAATTTAAAAGAATCATTTAAAAATAATTGTATTTACTAACTAAGCTGTGGAATCATCACTTGGAAAGCAGGTATAACTATTTTCTTTTGGACAACTAGCTAATATATGCGTAGGCAATTCAAGAAAATAAATATTTGACTAATTAGTGAAATAACAAAATGTAGTAAGAAAGATAATTCGTATAAAAATATTAATATATTAATATAGTACTTATATGAAACCAAAAACCTATAATATGGTCGTGGTGAAGTCATTGAAGGGTTTTTGTTAGAGTTGTTCTCTTCTTAACAAACTGACTTGCCTTCTCTACGGAAGACAAAACAAGGAGGAAAAGAGAAGGAGATGACCGTTGCACAGTTGATGCGCTTTAGTTAAAATAAGGCCAAGTAGAGAAGTCCACGAAGAAAGGAAAAGACACACGACAGACCAAAATGGAGATTAAAAGAAAAGCAGTGATTGAAACGAAATTGGACGACTTTGAGAGAAATGGATCACGCGTCCGGTGCAGATATTTCAACAATTGCCAACTTTTTTAGGAGTGGCATGTGGCCGTATTTTTTGGTCTATTCAGGTTAGTATTTTGATATTTGAATATCTTTACATTTTTTTATATTCACAACCTTCCATTTCACCATCTGTCAGCCACAGAGAGTGACAGAGTCACTGTTTCTCTCTGTTTTCCTCTCTTTCTCGCTCGTCACATTAACGAGCCGTACCTTACCCATCAACAATGGTTAAAGATGGCAATTAGGCTCTTACCTTGAGGGTATGTCCTTGTTGCAGGTAAAGGAGTACAAGAACATTAAGAAAATTCAAGACGATTCAGAGTGGTCGTCCCAAGGTCGGTCTAATGAAGAGGGAAAAAAAGTGATAGACTACGAGCTACGGGCTAAGGAAAAGAAAAGATAAGTAAAGACTTATTGTTGTTGTGTTGATAATGATCTCCACCTTCGCCCAAACCCTCTTTATATAGAGAGTCTAGTCCTAACTTCGTCCTCAAGAATAGGAAAACTCATTTAGACCAATTCCAAATCAACCCGGCCTCGTAAAGAAAAATAATCGAAATCACTTCCAAAATAGGAGCGAAATCGTCTTTCCCACGAATTCTCCTTTCATATGTATCTGCCTTCTAAATGTGACCAACTTCCACATGTGACCACCTTCCATACATGACCACTTTCTAATACGAGATCGCGTCCTAAACATGAACGACACTGTGTCCTCAAAATAGGAATATCAAGGCCGTGGTAAGCAAGCAACCCCGGGCCAAAATAAGAAAATCTCAAATAATGAAAGATCCAGCTCGACTTAGAAAAATCTCAAAACTGCGATCATGCACCATAAAATTTGGCCTCAATATGGGAAATTCGTCCAGACCTCACACGAGAAAAGACTACGTCACTTGCCGACCAAAACATAAGACCAATCCCGAACGTGTGGCCGCATGGACGCCATGGCATCATTTTGGACGCTTGGAAGGGATATTTAGACGCCTTGGCATCGCTCCTCTTCGTCGATGTCCTCACGTCCTCATTTGATGGTCACGCACACCACTCTATTTTGAGAAGAAATGCCCTCATTGCACTTACAACGATCACGAGTACGCCCTACCAACTTCGAGCTTGTGGTCAAATGTTAACACCAATTCACCAAGGATGGGTATGGTTGTCTTAGTGCCCACCATGTGTTTGTAAAAATGTCAAAGCTCTTTTCTCCTGACGCTGATGCAGGGACGTGGACATGGTCTAGATACCCTTGGCGAGGCGATGTCGACATGGCCCAGACACCCTTGGCGAGGCGACATTTAACATGGTCCAGATGCCCTTAACGAGGCAACATGGACAAGCACCTTCATAAACTTTATGCTAGGAGTCGCCTTTACGGGCGTAGACTTGGAACTAAATCTCGCCTTCATTGACCCATACCTCATGTTGAGCATCACCTCCTTAGACATGATATATTTGCACTCCAACAGTCCTGTTCCAGACCTGAAGGGTCTAAGACCCGTTGGCTTTAACCGGGTCTAGACCCAGATCCTGATATTTTAAAAGGGTAAGGGCATGAATATGGATCTATTTGATCCTGCCCTGATCCTACTTGAATTTTTTGAAATAATATTAAAATAAGATACATGTATGTTATTACTGAACATAATACCAAATTCTCAATATCAACCTACTCGACTTCAATTTTTTAAATTTACTTGTTAAATTTCTTTATATTAAATTATGTTAATGAGCGAATCAATTGCATTCACATTTTTAATGTCTATTTTAATTTGAGAATATATAGTTAATTTTTTTTAATAAAATAATTTTTAGATAACATGGACTCGCGGATCGGCCTGATTCTGCCTGGATCCAGCCTAAATATTTATTTTTAAAGAGGATAAGGGTAAGGTTCTTAGTCCGACCTTTAAAAAGAGAGTAAGAATATGAGTCCTATGGATTCTATGTAGTTTATTTCAATTTTCCCATAAAACTTTTCAATACACTAAGCGAAGAAAAAAAGTTAAATCTCCAAAGTTTTCTCTTGATTGGTTTTAACAATTTGTGATGGAACATTCATATATTAAATTTTGATTTACATACAATCGAAAATATTTTTTTAGACATCTAAATACCTTTAACAAGAGATATTTATGTTTGTATGCATTTAAAATTTTTTAACAAAAAAGATTTCTAATGAAATTTATATCTATAGAATCTTTTTATATTGTTTTTGTGCCATCGTGTTCTTTAAACTTTAAATGGTAAAATGTGCAATTTTTCCATCCATACATCCCAGTGGCTCAAATCAAATCCAAGACAAACAATGCACCAATATTTGATAAACCTGACCCTCGGATGAAAAGTTATATTGTACAACTCGTATTAGAAGCTCATCAAATTACAATGAGCAGGTGTGAGTTAAGTCAGTAGGAATCATTAATTACAGTGCACTTTTCCTCCTTGAGAAGAATTTTTTTAAGTGGCTCGAGTTCATATGCTGCAAAATATGCACCCCTCAGTGATACCTAAGACACCAAACATAGCTTTACCATGTTGGAATGCACGGCTCTAAGAAGAATGATTTGATTGGATATGATTGGAATGGCAAGAAGAAATTTTTATGTGCAATATCCCAATGTACATGTTCAACATGTCTCAAAGATCATCAATGAAGTAAACTCCAAAGCTTGACCCAAAAAAAATCATCCAAAGGCCATGTTCAAATATCATCAATTTTTCATGAAAGGTTTTCAATATAACGTAGAAAGAACACCTTCGGTCTTTCTTTCTTCTTCTTGTATTCATTTTATACTCTTTCATTAATTGTTAACCAAATTGTGTCTATTTTTTAGGGTTTTCTAATGTTTTTTAAATCAATTAACATGTCATTTGGTTAAAATAAAAAATACAACAACACCAGATCAACTCGTTCTAATATTATGTTGGATTTTCTATATCATAACCAAAATTTTAAGACATTTGGTAGATAGATTTTTTGCAATTATAAAAAAGTCAATCACTCTTAGTAATGCGATAATTTCAACGGATCTAAGACGCATAATTTGAATTTGGGTAGACCCGGACGCCCCTACAAAAAAGAACCGAAAGCAAAGCACCAAACATGACCAACAAACACTTAGATTAACTGGCGATGACGTTGTTTTAGTTTATCTAGGTCTCGAGTTCAAGTCATGCAATAATATTAAATACTTGTTGAAATTTTTTTCACCTATCAAATTTTTTATTCAACTCAAATCTAGATTAGTCGGTCAGTAGGCCCAAATACTAGGGTTATAAACCAAGAAAGCACCAAACAGGGCCTTACCCTCTCTCTGGTGTTTCCCGCATAAGGCCCAACAAGCCCAAAACCCAAAATCCTTCTCTCAAATTCCCAAAACCCAGGAAAGTCTCCCAAAACCCTTGAAGTTAAAACAGAGATGACAATTAGACCCTTATCCTGAGAGTCTACCCTGATCTAGACCCGAAGGGTCCAAGATCCGTTGACTTTGACCGGGTCTGGACCCTGATCCTGCCCGGATCCTGATATTTTAAAAGGCTAAGGGTATGGATATAGATCTATAGGATCCTGCCCTGATCCTATCCAAATTTTTTAAATTAATATAATATATATTAATTATTAGACATAATACCAAATTCTCAATTTTTTTGGTAGATAAATATTCTTTATTAAAACAAAAATTCAAAACAGAGCAAGCGAAAAAAGAAAGACAAGATACATGGTCCCGATATTTACATCGGTTACAATCTCACCCCCGACCAAAACGTTCCCTCAATCTCAAGAGGTGAAGAAGAGAGACCTATAAATCTTTGTATGCAATCAAGAAAGTGAGCAGCGATTGATTGTGAATGATCGAGGCATTCGTCCAAAAGACCCACTCTTGGGCATGAAAGAGCACAGAATTCAAGAGAAGCTCATTATCGCACCTCGCCTCATTGAAGATAATACCATTACGAAGCAACCACAGGCCCCAAGTAATAGCAGTGAAATCACGAACCAAATTCTCAATTTTAACTTACCAAACTTCAACTTTTTTTTATTTGCTTGTTTGATTTCTTTGTATTGATATGTTTAATGAATAAAAATATCTCATTGCTATTTGAAAACTATCAAAAGATAATTTAATTTTTTTGAATTAAATATTTTATAAAAAAATACGGACCCGCGAGTCGCCCTGATCCTACCCGATTTTTTAGGACCCAGATCCTGCCTGAATCCTTATTTTTAAAGAGGATAAGGGTAAAGATCTGGATCGACTATTTAAAAAGAGGGTAAGGATCTGGATCCTATAGATGATCCTGCCCATTGCATCCCTAGTTAAAACCCTGGAGCCAATCGAGGCGAAGGAGGAAGAAGAAGGAGAAGAGCCTCTAAACGGCGCCGTTAGGTGGCGAGGCGTCCTCGTAAGCAATCAAACGGCATCGTTCACTGGCATTATACTATTAGCTGTAATCGTGATGGTGAAAGCGTACCTGAGGTACGAGGCGGCGGCGTCGTTTGGGGTCATAGCCTCGTTGGAAGGCAACATCACCTACGACGCCTCCGGCAAGTTCCTCCTCTCCCCGGCCCTCGGGAAGCTCTCCGTCTGGCACGTCCGACAGGGGACCTGTCTCAAAACCCTAACCCCTTCCCTTCCCTCTTCGAGCTCCGGCCCCGCGCTCGCTGTCACTGCCACCGCCTCCTCCCCATCCTCCCTGGTACACCGCCTGTTTATTACTCCGCCGTTTTTCGTTTACATTGCTTTGCCTTTTGTTTTAGCGATTAGGATTCGGATAGAGATCAGCGATTTAGGGGAGTAAAGTTGAGCTTAATTGATGCAATTAGGTTTTGTTTCAATGCTTGCTAGGTTTTTTCGATTCGTCGAGATTATTCTTTATTACTTTATGAAACTACAGTTTCCTGTGCGAACAAGATAACTGTCGATTGCTCAGCTGTTAAACACATTGTTTTGCGATTGAGCTTCTCAGGTTGCTAGTGGATATGCGGATGGGAGTACAAGGGTTTGGGATGTGGAGAAGGGGGCTTGCGAGGGCACCTTTAATGGACATAAAGGAGCGGTTACTTTCCTGAAGTATGACAAGACGTGGGTGCGTATCTCGCGTCTGGGAGCAAAGATAATGATGTCCTTTTGTGGGATGTGGTTGGGGAGGCTGGGCTTTTCCGCCTTCGTGGACATCGTGATCAGTTTTTTTTTTCCGTTTGTGTGTGTGTTTGTTAGGTTGATTGTCTTCTGTGCTCGGGTATTTATCTTTCATAGATGTTCCAAATCTATTATGCAAGAATCTCTCTTTGGACACTGTTTCATTAGATTTCTTTTTTATCTGTTTCTGTGTGGTCATTATGCTTGATTGTGCTTTAGCCAAGGAATTATGCAACTGACTTCCATATTATTGTTGTGTTTCATTCTCTATTTCCGTTACAGGGGTCTACTCACTTTCTAGTATTAAATGTAAGGACTTCGAAGATGAATAATGACGTGTTGGCAGTTGCTGTTAGTCCTGATGCTAAATACATTGCTGTTTCTCTGCTGGACAGTACCGTGAAGGTCAAGTTGGCTTCTAAAATATCCTTGAATTTGGTGTAGTTGATGACATTCGTAATGAAATCTGGTTTCAATATTGGCAACTTGATCGTAATAAGAGCCTCAGCTGTTTCAAAATTTTTGATGAATTTAGATGATCTGATATATTTTGTGTTTGGTAGTTGAAGCTTATGCCAGTAGCATGTTAGAAATTTACTCTTCATACCTAATTTGACATCCTAACATCTGTGTTGATGATTTGTAGGTAAATTTTTTCTATCATTATATGGTCACAAGCAATCGGTATTATGCATGGATATTTCATCTGATGGAGATTTGATTACTACTGATTCAAAGGACAAAAATTTGAAGATCTGGGGTTTGGATTTCGGTGATTTCCATAAATCTATTTTTCCTCATTCTGAAAGGTGCTCCATTTTTAAGAATCAACTATATGCTTTGCAGTTTTAATTGACTGATCACTGACACTTTAGCTGCTTATATACTTGCAGTGAAATTCGTACGGGATACACACTATCTGTTTAGTGTTGGCGAGGATCGGCTTGTAAAGTACTGGGACGCAGACAAGTTTGAACTTCTTTTGACTCTCAAGGGACATCATGATTCCATATAGTGTCTGGCAGTCAGCATTCTTCGTAACAGGATCTCATGACAGATCTATACGCCGTTGGGACCGTACTGAGGAGCCTTTTTTTATTGAGGTGCTTATATCTTGTGAGTGTGCTTGATTTTCTGTTTTCCTGGGAGATGAGACCCAACGTGACTTCTGTACTACTTTCAGGAAGAGAGAGAAAAGGGTGGACCAAATGTTTGAAGCGGATGTTGATCTATCAGAAAACAGGAACTTGCCGAAAGAAGAAATTCCAGAGGAGGGAACGGTGGCTGTTGCTGGGAAAAAGACTCAGGAAACTCTTTCCGCAACTGACTTAATCATTGATGCTTTAGATGTAGCAGAGGTGGAGTTGAAGCTTATAACTGAACATGAGGTATATATATTTTTACCTTTTATCATTATCTGTGCTCGTCTATTGTATTTGACATCTTTGGTCTTGGTATGTGGTAGAACTGCAGAGATTATAACTATGAGAGGAAGGCATAAACTAAAAGAGACTTCTTTATTGATTTCATAGTGCATAACCCTAAGGGTGCGTGGCATTATAGAGCCAAACACTAACAATCAAACTAGGAAAACCTTAAGAGGTAGTCCTCTAATCAGAACTAATCAAGGAAATACTGAAAGGGAAAGAGTACTGAATAGAAAATACAACTGAATAGAAACAAACTACTATTTCCTGGAGTCTTATAGATACGTAACTGCCTAAACATCAGTCTTGTCCGGGGCAGTCTTTGACTTGAGACCCACGTAGTGCTTGCCCACATAACAGTATGCCTGTACCTTAGAATATGATAAAACTTTGTGATAATAGTGATCTACTATGCTTGGACCCTTATGCAGAACATGGCAGTTGCTACTGATTTTTTTTTGGTAGCGTACAAGGTTAGTTTATTTTACATGAAGAACAAAAAGTAACACTGATGAAATGATCATTCTGGTATGTTATGGTATCGGAATTTGGAGAAGCTACTTCCATTCATCTATGCAGAACCTCAGACTTTTCTGCATAGATGTGAGTGTGACGATGGGAGCTTCGTAATCGGACTCCTGTAGATGTGAAGCCTTTCGAGGGCCTCCAAGTTCCCTAGCTCCTCGGGCAGCCCTTCGGGATCGAGACAAGTTAGTGTGAGTGCTCTAAGAAGCTTCATATCGAAGACGCATCTCAGAAGTGTTGGCAGGTTGGAGCATCCTGAGAGGTGAAGTTGCTGAAGTAGTTCCAACTTGGCAAATACCGCTCGGGAGGCTCCCTAGCCTATTGCAGCTTGTTAGATCCAATCTTACAAGCTGCGAGTACTGGTCGATCGATGCTGGCAGATCCTCGATGGATGTACCGCCTAGTTCGAGTATCTTTACCTCCGTCGGAACTTGTGGAAACTCAATTATCTTGAAACAATTCTCGAGCAAGATATAGTACAGGCTCTCCATATGCGCACAGCTCGGAAATTGGCTAATGCCTATGGAACCTTTAGCCTTCAGGTACCCGAGTTTGCTAAGATTCTGAATCGAGGATGGAATGATCTCGAGACTTTCACAGTGTGCGAGATTCAAAGACGCGAGATGTCTCAGATCTCTGATGGAGGGAACATCATCCAAATTAATGCATCCTGTCAGGTTTGGGATTTGTTCTGTTATATTTTGATCGTCTTTCGGAATCACAAATGTGGAGTATGCAGACCTGATCTGTTTTCCATAGCTGTTTCACTTGGCTATCAGGCATGTGGAGTTCTACAAGATTCTCTGGAAAAAAATCGTCCGGAAAGGATTCGAGAGGGTGCTGACACCAAGAGAGAAGCGTGAGCTCGCCGGGAAGAAATTCAAGGCCGTCCGGAAGGCTTAGTTTCAATTTCAAGGGGCTTGCACTGTAGAATTTGAGCAATCTGAGGTTATGCATCTGAGCGAAAGTTGCAGAGCTCAGTGCCAGTTCTCTAGTTTTGGACACAGTCTAATGATATGCCTTCAATTTTTTCTGTCCCCTGGTAACGAAAAGCACATGATCAGCTTTCATGTCGTAAATCGGAACATCACTTAAGATTCGAT
This sequence comes from Hypericum androsaemum, assembly GCA_963995505.1. Lineage (NCBI taxonomy): Eukaryota > Viridiplantae > Streptophyta > Magnoliopsida > Malpighiales > Hypericaceae > Hypericum > Hypericum androsaemum. Next base: position 10,730,300 of record OZ023197.1, read on the forward strand.
CGAGTTTTACCTTGTATCATCGTGTCAGATCCAGGGAAGATGTGCTGAATTCCAACCGAATGTCATCTTGCTCGGGCTCTCTGATTATGTTCTGCATACGCTGTCTAGCATTCAGTCCAACAATCTGGAGCAGACATTATTGGTATGACACCAAATATGTCGAGTTTTACTTACTTTAGGGAAGCCAAAGATATCTTATGCCATATTGCAAAATCTTTGATGAAAGGAGATATAAATATGACATCCTTCATATATTAAATTGGTTAATTTTTTATGGCGGTAGCAAAAAACATTTTCTTTGTGATTGAGAATATCTGCTTTGCTTAGCTGTCGGAAAATGTTGTTAGCAGTAAATAAAGTGGCCATATTGGTCAATTCTCTGCTTAGCTGTGGAAAAATATCCTATGTTTGATTCAGGTTGTTATTGGAACTTGAGAAATCAAGTCACTTTTTTTAGTTGTCTAAGGTGAAATGGTCTCTATGCGGGCTTTACCATTCTCAGACGCTTTAACGCTTCTATATCCTATCTGAAGAACTGGACTTGTAACCCTGATAAGGTCGGCTCTAGCTTGCCTCAAGTATTTTCTGTATGCATCACTAGAAGGATGTACATTTGTTCCATCTGTTCATGAAATTTCAACAATTGTTTGCAATATAATCATAGCTTATTTTTCTCCTTCCAGGTTGAGCTTGTGTGCGGAATTGCTACTCTGATACTGCAGATTCATTATAATCAGTTGATTACAAGCCCTGCTGCAAGGCCCGCCCTGATGGCTCTCTGTGATGTTCTTTATCCAAGAGTCAAGGTATTGACTAATCTGAGTGAGCGTACTGAGTACTGGACCCAGCATGATGAGTTTTTTTATTTCCATGCCGAAAGATCCCTTATTAACCCTACTTGAGCGTATGACAGGAATGCAAAGATACCCTTGGTTTTAACCTTGCTGCCATGGATCATCTGAAGGTGGATCATATGATTTTAATGTAAGAACGAGTTGTCGTCGGTTTTTTTTTTGTCTACTCTTGACATGTTTCTTCCTTTTGGTAATCTGATTGTATCAGCAAATGATGGCCTCGAGATCAGATGCACCTTTTAGAGATGCAACAGCAAAGTTGCTGGAGATCCGAGCACAGCAATCAGAACGTATGGAATCAAGGACAGAGACTAAAGGAGAAAAAAGGAAAAAGAAGAAACGGAAAAAACTTGATGATGGTCATGCACATGCTGAGAGTTGTTCCACTGTTGGGTATCTCGTTGTCCATGTTATTGAATGCACGATTATCTACTGTGGGTGATATGCAGGCTGTGGAAAGTGGAGCTGGCGTGGACGGTCAGAAGATCACATACACTTTTTAATTAAGCATCGGCTAGGAGATCTCTTTTACCGCCTCGTGTAAGTAGTTAACTCAAGAGTAGCCTCAAGAGGTTTGACCATTTAAGAAATTCTGCCAAAACTCATCCCCTAACCTGTGTTTGTTGCAGTTCTCAGAAGTTTGAGGATCCGGCAGAGGGTGAAGCAGCTCTGGTCGCGAAGTTCAAGAAGCTCCACGAGGATTTGACAGCCGGGTTCCGTGCCGTCGAGGATGAAAGCCGTTGAGTTTGGAAACAGTTCAGGATGTCTTATATTTCAGAAGGCTGAGCAATACTAGGCCCGTACTACAAGTTTTGAAGTCCGAAGTGGTGCTGTTTGGGCTCCTTGAGGTTGTTTGAGGCCTCTCTCGTCACATTAGCCGCAGTTGTGTGTTATTTATCTTTTTTTTGAAAGGTAAATTACACTAAGAATATGTTTATGCAAGGGTTTGAACCTTGGACTTCTGTCAAATCCTCTAATAACTACGCTGCTATGCTAAATGGCCCTTGGCTTGTGTGTTATTTATCGTGTAAAAGTTTTTTCTTTGCCATTGAGCCGGTGGAGCATCTTTCTAACATCGAGAGACCTAAACAGCCATTGATGTATTTAGCCAATAATTTATTGTTTTCCAGTTGGTGCTAATTTGCTCGCGCCACATCCCTAAAACGCGACGATAGAGGTAGACAAATTTCTTCGTTTACAAGATGCCAATGTCGGAAATTCTGATCATACCCTTGCCAGGCCATTAATTTCTAACATAAATTGAGTTTCATGGTTATAATCATAACATTTAACAAACAGATCAAGCAAAGCTAAAACAAAGAAAATCGCGATATCACAACTTAATAGCACTTCCAAGTGTAATCATTTATCCCTAAAAAAAGAGTGTGATCATTTATTAAGCTACTTGGGAAGAAACAGCCATTGTCTGGGACTTCAGATGGAAGCGTGCACTAGTACCTGCGTCTTGCAGAGGGTGCTCGGTGCCTGGCTTCACTCAACTGTGCACTCAGAAAAGTATCCTTGACCCTTTGAAGTTTCCTGAGCACATCTCCGAGGTTTGTGCGTTGGCTAGGAGATTCTTCCGAGCATGAAATTCCAATCTCCAGAACAGATATCAAACAACTCAGCTCATAGTCTCTTGCGGGTGGAGTTGAACTTGAAGCTATTTCTGTTTCGTCAATATCTCTTCGAGAAAGAACTGGATCCGCAACTTGCATCACTCTTTCTGGTAATGCTGCCTTGATAAAATCAACAAGATTTAACCCGTCTGTAAAGATATCATCGGTTGGCAGCCTTCCGGAGAACATCTCCAATAGCAGGATCCCGTAACTATAGATATCACCCTCTTTTGAAGGAATAGCACCTAATCCATACTCTGCATATCAAGACTTCGCATCAACATTAGTGCTCAAATTATCTCAAATCTTGTCATTCTGTAACATAATGAAGTAATTTAGTGGTTATATTTGTTCAAGACTATAATGATCTAGAAATTAGATGGGAAACATAGGAAAACCTTCCTACGACTCTACTCAAAACATAAATTAATTGAATCTTGAATAGGTTTGCTTTTGGTCATATAGTTGGAGAATCTGTAGAAGGCAAATTGCAAGTGTGATTTTTGATCACCTGGATATATATGAAACAAATTCCAAAGTAGAAAGGAAAAGGCATATACCTGGTGCGACGTATCCGGTCGTCCCTTGAATGCCGAGTGTGCTTGTTTGGCTCTGCAATGAACTTTCTGAGGTAGAAAGGAATTTCGCGAGTCCGAAATCTCCGACGTGCACAACCATGTCATCGTCAAGAAGAACATTGCTAGGCTTCAAATCACGATGAATAATTGGTACTTCACAGAAGTCATGAAGATAGTGCAATGCTGAACCCACGTCAATTGCAATACTCAGTCTTTGCTGAATGTCTAACCTCCTTGGCTGATTGGATTCAGGGTGCAGCCAAGTCTCCAGGCTTCCGTTGGACATGAACTCGAAGACGAGAGCTTTAAATTCATCGCCTTTGTAGTCCAAGCTGGAGCAATATGTAATGAGCTTAACGAGATTCCTGTGCCGAATGTTCTTCAATGCATTACATTCAGCTGTGATACTTTTGGAGGCTCCTTGCCGTTGAAGGTTAAGAACTTTAACTGCAACTGGTCTTTCGACTTGGTCGAGGAGCCCCTTGTACACAGAGCCAAAACTACCATATCCCATTAAATTTTGAGAAGAGAATCCATTGGTCGCCTCATGTAAACTCTTGTAAGAAACTGTGATGTGGGGTTCAGGCTCAAAGGTTGAGCTAGGTAGCTTCGGTTTCAATTTTTTCTTCCAGAAGAGAAGTAAAATGACTGCTACTAGGCCCGCAAACAGCAATAGACAACCAATTATGATAGGAAGCTTGAGATTAGTTGCCTTTCCTTTCTTCGATCGTTTGGCTGGACATTTCGGCAGATGAAGTTCCGGGATGCCACCACAAAGCCTACTGTTTCCTGCTAAGAAGATGGCACTTGCATTGGCAAAGACTCCTCCTATTGGCACCTCTCCTTCGAGATTGTTGAAAGAGATGTTTAAATACTGCAAGTACGTCAGATCCTTCAACACTCTTGGAATATTTCCTGTCAGGTTGTTTCCTGAAAGATCCAGGACCCGGAGTCCCTTCAACGAAGCCATAGCTTCAGGGATCATTCCTTGAAAAGAATTTCCTTGTATGTAGAGTTCTTCCAAGCTCAGACAGCTTCCAATGGTTGAAGGAATTTCACCGGACAACAAGTTGTATGAGATATTCAATACATTGATTGTTGTTAGCTTTCCTATTGTTTGGGGTAAGCTACCTGATAATCGATTATCGGAAAGTCCCAAGTATTTTGATAATGAAGGAATGTTTAGAATCTCCTCAGGTATATGTCCTGAGAGATTATTCGAGTCCATTTCAAAGAAAATTAGATCTTGGAACTTTCCAATGGATGAAGGAATTGACCCTTGTAGGTTGTTTGTAGACAATGAGAGGAGTGACAACTGACTCAGGTTGCCTATGGAGAACGGTATTCTACCCGATAACCTGTTTATGTCTAAGGTTAGTCCTTGCAGTTTCTGCAACTTCCCGATGTTGGAGGGGATCACACCCATAAAAAGGTTATACTCGAGGCCTAGTGAAATCAAGTTTGTGAGATTCCCTAAAGCATGAGGAATTCTACCAAATATTTGGTTCCTCCCGGCATATAATTCACTGAGCTGGGTTGAAAAATTGGCTATGGATTCAGGGAAAACACCTCCAAGATGGTTAGAAGAGAAATCTAACATTTCAAGTTTTCTACATCTTGTTAAAGATGCTAAAAAGTCTAGATCATTTGTGGAATTTCCCCCCAGATTATTGATTCCAATACTCAACCACCTTAGATTGGAAAGATCTCCTATATTAGAAGGAACTGGTCCACCAAAATTGTTTCTATCAATGTCCAATATTTGCAGCAGAGATGAATTAGGTAATGAGCTCGGAATTTTACCAGAGAGTTGATTCTTACCAAATTCAGCATATCTGAGGTTCGGAAGATTAAAGTCTTTGTCAGGAAGCCCTCCATAAAGTTTGTTATCACTGAATGACAAGATCTCAATTGAAGAGATGTTGAATAGAAATGGAGGGATGACTCCTGAAAAATTATTGCCACCAACTGTGAAATAAGTCAAGTTTTGTAGTCTACTCATCTCACTTGGAATCTTTCCCACCAGATTATTATATGCCAATGAAACTCGTTGCAGTGATGTAAGGTTGCCAAGAGACGATGGAATCATTCCTGTCAGGCTGTTTGCGCTAAGTCCAAGTCCCTGCAGCTTCACCAAGGAACCTAGCTCAGCCGGGATCTTCCCTCTGAGGTTGTTCCCTTGTAAATTCAACCACTTGAGGTTGGAGCACGAGGTCAAGTTGACAGGTATTTTTCCTCCCAGCGTGTTGTTGACAAGCGAGAGATTTTGCAGGCGGAACAACTTGCCCACTTGTGGAGGAACTGCACCCTGGAAGCTGTTGTTTTCAAGGTTGAGGTATTCCAAGAAGCTCAAGTTTCCGACATAGGGCGAAATTGGTCCTGACAGCTTCCACCCTTGTAGGATCAAAGAAACCACCCTCAGGTGGCGCTTGTTGCAAATGACTCCAGACCAGTTGCAGTGAGGGATGGAATCATTCCAAGAGTTTAGTATTCCCAAAGGATCAGTAGTTACACCTTCTTTGAAATGTAACAGAGCAAGTCTGTCTGTCTCGTTTCCCAGGGAGCTCAGTTGCACCGTTTGGAAATAGAAGGAACTAATAACTACCAAATGTAGTAGTTGAGATGAGAAGAAGCTTAGAGTAGACAACTTCATTGGGATTAGAAGATATTTTGGTAGATGTAGCAAGTTTTAGTGTTTATGGTAATGAGATTAATGGCACCGAAGACAGCTATAAATATGGTTTAAACGACTACTTTGGTCCCATTTTTTACGTCTAGTACTTTTCGATGTGGTCTGCACGCTAATTGGAATTATTTTTTCTAGGAAACCAAAGACTTAAACCAGGACCAAGCACCACCACTTGAAATTATTTTTCCAAGAAAACTTAGACTTTTGATTGTATGCATGGCCATGGACGAGTTTAGTTGTCACGGCAAAATGAATAGATTGATTCCTCGGAGATTTTCCACTCGTCACAGAAAAATGCATTGATTTGAGAAAGTCCATCCATGGAATACAATGGTATCTCTGAGAAATTTTAATACTTCTATATCGTAATAAAATTTTACACTTGTCACACACAAAAATCCGGTCGTACTAAAATTTTAATACTTCTAAATCTTACTATAATAAAGAGGATTCCCATTTTGGATGGTTTAGTGTCACAATTAGAAATGTCAAAAATGCCCTTATGTTAATAGGCTCCCGTGCCCGACTCTCTCTGTCCCCGTTTAGTCTCTCCGGCCCTTCTCAACCATCGGAGCCGTCGGTGTCTCTCTCGTTCTCTCTCCAGGTCGACCACAGGCACGATCTCTCATCTCTCTGTCTCTCACTCTCTCAGTTTCTGTCTCTCACTCTTGGTCTTTCTCTAGCTCGCCGGCGTCACCTCCACTCTGCCACCGTCGCTGGTGGTCAGAGGTCGGTCTATGGTTTTGCTTTCTTACGATTTCTAAGGAACACAGAGTGTGGAGAATGTGAGAAGGAGAGGAATTGTAGGGGAAGAGTGATTTATAGGGAGGGGAGTGTGTTTTGGTTTTTGATAGATTAATCATTTAATCTGGAGATTGAAATTATTTAAGGAAAGAGTGATGAGGATGCATATATGAGGTGATACGTGGAGGATAGTTTACACGTGGGGTTGAAGAGTGTACATTTTTTAAGTAAAGATCTAGCTTTTCCATCTGTTTGGATTGGATTGATATTGAATTCAGGAGACGTTGTTTTCTTTATCTATTTTTTGCATTTTTTGGTTGGTTTTTTATGGACAGTTGCCGGACATCCAATTTAGTTAGGATATATCATAGAATCTTCTTATATACATGTATATGAATATGGATAATAAGAATTTGGTCCGACCGGTCCAGAGGACGGGAGAAATCTCGGGTGGTCCTTCAGGTCGGTTTTTAAAACTATGTCTGTTATCACCCACTCGGCAACACCAAGTTGGACAAAATCAAGTGTAAAAGCTGTCTCTCACGCGGGCCTCGGGAGGTGCAACATTTGAGAGGGAAGTGGCTGACGTGTTGCTCCAATTCGACACGCGGAATTTCACCAACTATGATAGCCAATACGAGAGAGATAAGGCGGATGACGTGTCGATCATTGAAGATTCCGAAACTAGGGTTAGCACTGGATTTAAAGTTGTACAAAGTGACTTTATTTGTGCCCATTACTTTATTTGGACCGGAAATAGAAAATCAACCAAGACAAGTCTAAATCAGAATACTTTTGAGAGGGAACAATTTTGATTTTTCTCAAAGCTGGAATGTCACCAAAATAAGATTTGTTTTATGAGGTCGGTGATTACATTTTGGAAGGGGTCAATGTGATAAAGTTGGAATTTTTTACAAAAAATATTGTCTATAAAAAATTCTTATGATGTCTTAGCTAAATTAAAAAAAATAGTTTAATTAAATATCTAAAAGAGTATCTTATTTATTTACAGCAAAAAAAAATCAATAAACGATATGTAAAAGGACTTGCAGTTTCTGCAATTTCCCGATGTTGGAGGGAATCACACCAGTTAAAAGGTTATCCTCGAGGCCTAGTAAAATCAAGTTTGTGAGGTTCCCTAAAGCATGAGGAATTCTACCAAATATTTGATTGGTTCCAGCATATAAGTGACTGAGTGTCGAAAAATTGGCTATGAATCAGGCAAAACACCTCCAAGATGGTTGGAAGAAAAGTCTAAAATATCAAGTTTTCTACAGCTTGTTAAGGATGCTAAAAAGTCGAGATCACTCGTGGAATTTCTTCCCAGATTATTGTTTCTAATGTTCAACCTCCGTAGATTGGAAAGATCTCCTATGTTAGAAGGAACTGGTCCAATAAAATTGTTTTCTGCCATTTCAAGTTCCTGCAACTGAGATGCGTTAGTTAATGAGCTCGGGATTTTACCAGAGAGTTGATTTCCTCCGAAATAAGCGCCTCTGATGCTCGGAAGATTGAAGCCTTTGTCAGGAAGTCGTCCATAAAATTTGTTTGAAATGAGTGACAAGAACCCAATTGAAGAGATGTTGAATAGAAATGGAGGGATGACTCCTGAAAGATTATTGGCAGCAACTGAGAAAAAAGTCAAGTTTTGTAGTCTACTCATCTCACTTGGAATCTTCCCCACCAGATTATTAAATGGCAATGAAACTTTTTGTATTGATGTAAGGTTGCCAAGAGACGATGGAATCATTCCTGTCAGGCCGTTTGCGGCAAGTCCAAGTGTCTGCAGCTTCACCAAGGCTCAGCCGGGATCCATCCGATAAGGTTGTTCCCATGTAAAATCAGCACCTCGAGGTTGGAGCACGAGGTCAAGTTGACAGGTATTTCACCTCCCAGCGTGTTGTTTCCAAGCAAGAGAACTTGAAGGCGGAATAACTTGCCCACTTGTGGAGGAACTGCTCCGTAGAAGCTGTTGTTTTGGAGGTTGAGGTGTCTCAAAAAGCTCAAGTTTCCGACATAGGGCGAAATCGGTCCCGACAGCTTCCGCCCTTGCAGGATCAATGATTCGACCCTAAGGTGTCGCTTGTTGCAAATGACTCCAGACGAGTTGCAGTGAGGGTTGGAATCATTCCAAGAGTTTAGTATTCCCGAAAAGATCAGTAGTTACACTTTCTTTGAAATGTAACAGAGCAAGTCTGTCCGTTTCATTTCCCAGGGAACTCAATTGCGCCGTTTGGAAATAGAAGGAACTAATAACAACCACATGTAGTAGTTGAGATGAGAAGAAGCTTAGAGTAGACAACTTCATTGGAATTAGAAGAGAGTTTGGTAGATGTAGCAAGTTTTAGTGTGTATGGTAATGAGATTAATGGAACCGAAGACAGATATAAATATGGTTTAAACGACTACTTTGGTCCCATTTTTTACGTCTAGTACTTTTCGATGTGGTCTGCACGCTAACTGGAATTATTTGCCCGGGACACCAAAGACTTGAACCTGGGCCAAGCACAACCACTTGGAATTATATTTCCCAGAAGACCAAGACTTTTGATTAGTATGCAAGGCCATTGACGAGAGTTTAGTTGACACGACAAAATGAATAGATTGATGCCTCGGAGAATTTCCACTCGTCACAGAAAAATGCATTGATTTGGGGGAAGTCGATACATGGAATACTATGGTCTATTTTTTTTTATATTGATAATCTCTGCGAAATTATAATTTTTTTCAATAGAACAATATTAAAATTTAATAACTTTTATATCATAATAAATAATATTTTAGAAAATCTTAATGTTAATTTTAGATCCCAACTTAACAAATACATATATTTTATATACTTTTTGATGGAGGCGGAAATATCAAGAACATAACGATAGTAGAGAAAACCCTAGATTTTTATTATCAAAATCAAGTGCGTAAAATAATAGATAATATATCATATTTATAGAGAAACAAAATAAACTTATTACATAAATTTCTACTAAAAATTAAACTCTTAATAATAATCCTAAAATATAGATAATAACAATCCTAAAATTATAAATAATGACTAACAACCGTTGATAATGACTATATTTTAGTTTTATCACTCGCATATCCCTGTATTTCGGAAATAGTGTATGAGGTCCGTGCTTGTTAGAGAAATGTTGGTCTCGGGTCCCTGGCTGACGTCAGCACTTTTTTCCCCTTTTTTATGTGAAATGACCATTATACCCTTGAATTAAAAAACAAAAAACATAATCTTCAACCTTAAGAATACAAACCCAGAAATCAAACCAATAATAAACCAAAAAGAACCCTAATTTGTCGAATCCATCGAATTCCATCGAATCTGTCGAAAGACTTCCACCTTGGGCTCTAAGACCCGACCCAACATCGGGCTGCCGCTACCCGACTTGATGATGTGGGCGTGGAGCTAGACGCCGCCACTGAGCGACCTCGACCCATAATCTCTTCTTCTCCGACCGAGCTCCGGCAAGGACAGATCTTTCTTCTTCTCCGATGGCTGCTACGAAGTTGCCCAGATCCCCAATCCTCAGACGCCGGAAAGAACTTCTTCCCCATTATTCAACGATGTCGACGACACAAATCTTGAATGATCCTTGACTTGGCTCCTGACTTGAGGCAGAGTTTGGAAAAATTGAAAGCGAAGAATGGTTTCTGGGTTGTTAAAATGGATTTCTGGGTTAGTATTTTTAAGTTTTTTGGTTGATTAAATTGCTAGTGAACAAATCGATTAAAGAGCAGGGACAATTTTTTGCTTTTTTTTGTGATTAGGGATGAATTTCTGGGTTTAGATGTTCTTGACTTGAGGTTAAAGATGATGTATTTTTTATATTTTTTTGTGCAATGATATTTTGGACATTTCCAGGACAAAAAATAAAAAAAAGATTGCTGAAGTCAGCCAGGGACCCGAGACCAACATTTTTCTAAAAAGCAGGGACCTCATACACTATTTTTGAAACACAGGGACCTGCGAGTGATAAAACTATAATGCAAGGACCTGAGGATAATTTGCCCCTACATTTAATATCATTCTTTATCTCCATCATTCTTCCTTGATTGGAGAAATTCTTCATCGAATTTGATGTCGTCGGGCTGTTTGAGATCTTCGTACGTGCACTGTTGAACATCTTCGAGCCACGTGTTGATACCTGGTAGCTTCCATCCCAATATTTGGAAATCTTGGAACCATAAATATTCACATGAAAGACCACAAACTCACTATTTTGGACAGATATTTCAATATCCTTGAGACTGTTCCACGAGTTCAACAATAAAAAACTCTTAACATATACGAACTTATCAACTTTGAGAAAGTCAATATGCTCAACATAGTCGACCTCATAATCCTGGACAACCTGAGGTAAAAGCACATCCAACAACTTGACAACGTAATTTCAAGAGAATGGGATGGAAACACTGTTAGGAGGCCATCATGGAAAGTAAGAGAGACACCGTTTAGGCCAGAGGAAGTATATTACTATATTATTATTAATAAATAAAATTTACCAAAAAAAAGATAATTAAGGTTACCAGGAGACGGTCCAACATAGAGGAGGCCCAAGAAGCCACACCGTTCAGGCCATAGGAAGCCCACGAAGACGGAGCCCACACAGATAGAATGGGATGGAAACACCGTTAGGAGGCCATCATGGAAAGGAAGAGAGACACCGTTTAGGTCCCCAAAACATTTTTTTTGTTTCGAGGCTTGGAGCTGGCGGGAAAAGTGACATGAAAATAAACCGTCGAAAATTGTGAGATATAGTCGCCGGTATTTGTTCAAGGATTAAAGATAATTCTTATCTAATTATCAGTGATTATTAGATAGATTATTATCTTTAGATTAATTATGTAATTTATATTTACGAGCACTAATGAGTGTAACAAATAGTAAGTATGAATACTTGCTATTTTGATGAATAATTTTTTTGATAAATAAAATTCTACTAGTCATAAAAATATAATATACGGTTAACGTTTAAATTTGAATTGCAAGACTAAAAATGTTAACTTCGGAAGCAAAGCTTTTCTGCCATAAATTCTTTTTGTTTCCGGGCTGCTGAAGGTTTTTCATCATCTCTTACAGGTCTTTTGGGGTTTGGACAAGAAACTTGCTCAAAGGAAGCATTTTCCGTCGGTAAACTGGCTGATATCATATTCAACTGTATGTATTATATTTTTTTAATTGTTCTGTTTTGCAAAGGTTCTTTCGAATTGCTTGAGATTACTTTTTTTTTGTCCTCCATCTTTGTCCTACGTTTTGTCCTTTGTATGAATGCAGTTGCTTCTCCTATTTTCAGGCGTTGGAGTCTTTCTATGAGCAGTTCGATCCTGATTTTATTAACATCAGGACAAAGGCTCGGGAAATGCTACAAAGAGAAGACGACTTGAACGAAATTGTCCAAGTAAGTTTATTCTTTTGCCAACTCTTGAGCATTTTCTTCCGCACTTTATTCAATGAATGAATGAATGACTAACAAATGTAGTTGATTTGAGATTAATGAAGATCCCATAATTTCATCAGTTTATTTGTGTTCTCATACAAACCTCTCTGCCTGTTCTGTTACCCGAGTTCTAGTCTGTATATCTCCTATTTACACTCTCTCTAGGATCCTAACAAGTAATAGTTTAGCCGAGTGACAAGTTTAACAAGGATTTTTGGTCGTTTAATAATCCCATTCAGCTTTCGTGGCACCTTAATGCTGTTACTTTTCTGTTGGAAACTTTTGAACGCCTTTGATTGTTTGCTCTTCTGCAGCTTGTAGGAAAGGATGCTTTAGCTTTAGTGATACTGCAAAGCTTTTCAGGGAGGACTATCTTGCTCAGAATGCTTTTACCCCGTAAGTGATTTGTCAAGATTTTCTTGGAAAGCTAATTAATCTCCAAATCATATTTGGTTTACAGATATGACAAGTTCTGCCCCTTCTACAAGTCTGTTTGGATGATGCGCAACATAATTCATTACAACAACCTGGCCAATCAGGTTGTCTTCCTTTGTGTTTGTGTGTGTAATGTCAAGAGTTGACCCACTGTTGGGTATCTCGTCGACCATGTTATTGAACGTGTGGTTATCTACTCGGGTGATATGCAGGCTGTGGAAAGGGGAGCTGGCATGGATGGTCAGAAGATCACATACACCTTAATTAAGCATCGGCTGGGTGATCTCTTTTACCGCCTCGTGTAAGTAGTTAACTCAAGAGTAGCCTCAAGAGGATTGACCATTTATGAAATTCTACCAAAACTGGTCCCGGATTACAATCTGTGTTTGTTGTTGCAGTTCTCAGAAGTTTGAGGATCCGGCAGAGGGCGAAGCAGCTCTGGTTGTGAAATTCAAGAAGCTCCACGAGGATTTGACCGCAGGGTTCCGTGCCGTCGAGGATGAAAGCCGATGAGTTTGGAAATATCATTCTGGGTCCCCTAGATTTCAGGAGGCGGTGCAATACCACTAGGCCCTTAGTTTCTCTACAAGTTTTGAAGTCCGAAGTGGTGCTGCTGGTGGGCTCCTTGGAGGTGGTTTGAGGCCTCTCTTCACGTTAGCCGCAGTTGTGTTATTTTATCGTGTACAAGTTTTCTTTGCCATTCAAGCATTTTTCTAACATCGAGAGACCTAAACAGCCATTGATGTATCAATAAGTTATTGTTTTCCAGTTGGTGCTAATTTGCTCGCGTCACATCCCTAAAACGCGACGATAGAGTATTGAAAGATTAAAGATCATGATCCATGTTCCAGGAGATGCAGGTGTATTGCTGCAGATATTGTAGCAAGTTGCTGCATAATGTTGCTGCAGTATTCTGCAGATATTCTTGAATTCCTCCATTGCCAATTTGATGCAATTATTGGTGACTCCTTGTTCCAATAATTATCTTGTCATTCTCAGGAGTTGTCCCATGCATCAACCTCGATCCTATTCACTTTGACAGCTGGAATTCTTCTCTGCAACTCCTCGACTTCTCTGTCAACAGCCACATGCCACCTAAGCCTTGTACAGCTAGCCTAACGGCTAATAGGACATTAATTAGAGTCTCTTCACTTCGTGTATATATACTTGTACAATCTGGGTTGAATGAATAAGATTGACTTCTCAATTTAACATGGTATCAGAGCCAACCATCTAAATCAATTCAAATTCTTATTTCTTCTAAAATGGCCAATGAAGCCTCTGGTGTTGAACAAACCCTCGACGTTACTTCCTCAAATAATAACTTCAACCTTCTCAAGAAAATATCTGAGATAGATGGGAATACCACCCTCAAAATTACTACAGTTTCTTTCAATGGAAAGAACTACATGTCATGGTCTAAAGCCATGTTCATTGCCTTATGCGGAAGAGGCAGAGTGGGATTCATCAATGGCGATCTACCTGCCCCTGCAATCACTGATGCTCACTTCCCAGAATGGAGCATGTACGACCATCAAGTAATGTCTTGGTTGTTGAATTCTATTGATCCTGATTTGCATGATCTATTTACTTTTGCATCCAGCGCTAAGCAATTATGGGATTCTATCAAAGCTCTCTATTCTCAACAAGAGAATATCTACAGGATATTCGAATTGAAAAAGGGAATTTCTGACCTCCAAAAGGGAGAAAAATCCTTTGTGGAGTATCTTAGCAAGCTGAAAACAATGTGGGATGAATTATCCATACTTAGACCTGCCTCTACTGATCCAATTATCATTAACAAGAGAGAAGAAGAAGATCGTATCTTCAAAATTCTCATGGGACTTGGTCCGGAGTTTGAGACTCTTCAAGAACAAATCTTGACAGCTGCTGAACTTTCTTCATTCGACACTGTATGTGCCCAAATTCAGAAGGAAGAAACTAGGAAGAAAGTTGTGAGTTCATATCAAAAAGGTGAATCAAATTCTGAGGCCAGTGCTTTTACCACCAATGAGGACTCCTCTGCAATGGCAGCAAAACGATGGATAAATTCAAGAGGAGGAGGATCTTCAAATAGAGGGAGAGGTGGCAGGACTAATAAGTCTCACTTCTCTTGTGATCATTGTGGGAAATCTGGTCATACAAAAGAGAAATGTTGGATATTGCATCCCCACTTGAAGCCACAAAGAGAGCAATCCAACCATGAAAAGCCAAACCTCAATGCTTACAATGCTGGAGCTGTGTCGAATCAGGCATCCTCTTCTCAAATTTCAATTGAGGAGTTGGCTAAGCATGTGCTTCTTCACCTAAAAACCAACAATGAAATCTCTACAACTGCTTCTTACAGTCTCAGACAGAATAGTGAAGGTATGAGTGGTAAGAACTTGAAACTTTACTCTGCAACCTCTTATTCTATTGCTGCCATGTCATGCCATTCTGCACACTCTCAAAACATATTTGATACCACATGGATCATAGACTCAGGTGCTAATGAACATATGTCAAAAAATAAGGATTTAATTCAAAAAATCAGTCCCCTGCACAATCAATCAATTGTGATAGCCGATGGAACCAGAGTTCCTATACAAGGCAATGGCCTGACCAAAATTCTTCCGAACCAAAAGGACTTGGAGGTAATCTATGTACCAAACTTGTCGAAGAATTTGTTATCGATAAGTAAGATCACTCAACAACTTAATTGTCTTGCTATTTTCTCAGCTAATTCTGTGCAATTTCAGGATTGCAATACCCGGAAGATGATTGGTGAAGGGAAACTTGTTAATGGACTTTACCTTATTAATCACAGTCCCTGTGCTCTTATATCTCACAAGGACACTTCTTCTCAGCTTTGGCACGATAGATTAGGGCACCCTAATGAAGTAGTTCTTCATAAATTGATTCCAGAAATTGACAGAGGGCCTGCAACTTGTGAAAGTTGCGTGTATGCAAAACAATGTAGAACTCCCTTCAATAATTCTGAATCTATTTATGATGAGCCATTCCAACTCATTCATTCAGATGTGTGGTCTGCTCCCTTATCTTCTTATGATTGATTTCTTTATTTTGTTTCATTCATTGATCATAATAGTAGAGCTTCTTGGATATATCTCTTAAGACATAAGAGTGACGTGTTTAAGAAATTTCAGGAGTTCAATAACATGATTAATAATCAGTTTAATGCTAGGATTAAAATCTTTCGCACGGATAATGGAACTGAGTATATGAAAGATTTTAAGGAATATATTTTGAGACTTGGCATAATTCATCAGACCTCGTGTATATACACCTCAGCAAAACGGACTCGCTGAGAGGAAGAATCAACATTTGTTGGATGTAGCTAGAGCCATCATGTTTAGAATGAATGTGAAGAAAATCTATTGGAGCGATGCTGTTCTCACTGCATGCCATCTCATTAATCGATTGCCATGTAAAATCTTAAAAAATAGATCTCCCATTGAAATCTTGCTAGGCAGAAAACCTGACCTTACTTACTTAAAAGTGTATGGATGTTGTTGTTACACTCATGTTCCCCAAGAAAAGAGAGACAAATTGGAAAAAAAGGGCCATCAAGTGTATCTTTCTTGGGTACTCTACAACCCAAAAGGGTTATAAATGCTACTCACCTAGTCTGAATCAGAAGATTGTTTCCAGAGATGTTAAATTTCTGGAACACATCTCTTTCTTTAATGATCAAACTAGGAACAACATTCAGGGGGAGCTTGCAGATTTAACTACTAACCTAATTGTTAGCTTGCCTAGATCTAATATCATGCAGGAACCAAATCACACCATCAATTGCACAACTCCTTCTAAAGAATCTCAGGAAGGTACTTATGCTGACCCACAATATAACACTAGAAGTGAATCCAGTCCTAGTACTCTGCAGGATGAAATCCCTGCTACAAACTCTCCAACAGGTACACAATCTGATCATCCGCTTACTGATGATATTGATGACGTTGTGCATCAAGATGATGATGGCAACAACGTGCATCAATCTGATTATAATATCAGAAAATCTTCTAGAACAAAAATTCCCAATTGCCGACTTAAAGACTATAAAATTTATCATAGTCAATATCCAATTGAGGATTACATTTCCTATGATCATATCAGTGCTCAATATAAGACTTATCTTAGTTGCATTGACAAGGCCACAGAACCTAAGAGCTACCTAGATGCTATGAAATCTGATGTATGGAAGAAAGCCATATCTGAAGAACTCGATGCTCTGCATAGAAATAAGATGTGGTCTATTTGTGATCTTCCTAAGAATAAAGAGCCTATTGATTGCAAATGGATCTATAAGATCAAGCACAAGAGTGATGGGTCTATAGAGAGATTTAAAGCTCGATTAGTTGCAAAAGGATTCATTCAAACGCCTGGTATTGATTACAGTGAAACTTTTGCTCCTGTAGCTAAGATGAAAACTATAAGAATTCTGATCTCGCTTGCTATTAATCAAGGATGGAATCTTGAACACATGGATGTCAAGAATGCTTTTTTGCAGGGAGACTTAGAAGAAGAAGTTTATCTTAACTTACCTCCAGGACATACTCAAGAAGGGACAGGTAAAGTTTGCAGATTACATAAGGCAATCTATGGACTTAAACAATCTCCTCGTGCTTGGTACAATAAACTGAGCAAGGAATTGATGAGCTTGGGGTTTAAGAAGTGCTACTCTGATACCTCTCTATTTGTATCGAATAATGAACATGGTAAGATTATTGTTTTAGTATATGTAGATGATATTCTTATTACAGGAAGCAATGATCAACTTATCAAGCAACTCAAGTCTGATCTACATAGCCTGTTTGACATTAAGGATCTAGGTAAGCTCAAATACTTTCTTGGTGTTGAAATTGCTTACTCCTCTAAAGGTATGTTTCTTAACAAAAGAAAATATACGTTGGACTTGCTGAAAGAGTTTAAAAAGCTTGGTGCAAAGCCATTTAGAACCCCTATAGAACCTAACATAAAGGTTAATAATTGTGAAGAGGAGCTTTCCACCAATGTACTGAAGTTTCAAAGAATGGTTGGCAAGTTAATTTACTTGACTATAACTCGACCCGATATAACTTATGCTGTCAGCTTGTTAAGTCGAGTTATGCACTCCCCTAGAGTTACTCATGTTGAAATTATGGATCGAATATTGCAATACTTAAAAGGCTGCCCAGGTAAAGGCATCTTGATGAAAAAATCTAACAATCTTTGTATTGCTGCCTATGCAGATGCAAGCTATGGAGGAACAAGTGACAATCAAAAGTCCACCACTGGTTATTGTGCATTCATTGGAGGCAATCCCGTGGTATGGAAATAAAAAAAAATAGAACGTTGTATCGCGCTCTAGTGCTGAAGCGGAGTATCGAGCAATGGCTGATGCTACAAGTGAGTTAGTGTGGATTAAGAGCATACTGAGAGAACTACATATCAAAGTTCCATCACCAATGGAGCTCCATTGTGACAACAAGGCCGCCATATACATCGCATCCAATCCAGTATTTCACGAGCGGACAAAACATATTGAAATTAACTGCTATTTTGTTCGTGACAAAGTTCAAGAAGGAATCATTTGTACTCCGTATGTTCCAAGCTCCGAACAAACTGCAAACATATTCACCAAACCTATCGGGACTACCGTATTTGAACATCACTTGGTCAAGTTGGGAATTTGCGATATTTATCTCCCAACTTGAGGGGGAGTATTGAAAGATTAAAGATCATGATCCATGTTCCAAGAGATGCAGATGTAAAGCTGCAGATATTGTAGCAAGTTGCTGCAGTATTCTGCAGATATTCTTGAATTCCTCCATTGCCAATCTGATGCAATTATTGGTGACTCCTTGTTCCAATAATTATCTTGTCATTCTCAGGAGTTGTCCCATGCATCAACCTCAATCCTATTCACTTTGACAGCTGGAATTCTTCTCTGCAACTCCTCGACTTCTCTGTCAACAGCCACATGCCACCTAAGCCTTGTACAGCTAGCCTAACGGCTAATAGGACATTAATTAGAGTCTCTTCACTTCGTGTATATATACTTGTACAATCTGGGTTGAATGAATAAGATTGACTTCTCAATTTAACATAGAGGTAGACAAATTTCTTCGTTTACAAGATGCCAATGTCGGAAGTTCAGATCATAACCTTGCCAGGCCATTAATTTCTAACATAAATTGAGTTTCATGGTTATAATCATAACATTTAACAAATAGATCAAGCAAAGCTAACACAAAGAAAATTGCGATATCGCGACTTAGTAGCACTTCCAAGTGTAATCATTTATTAAGCTATTTGGGAAGAAACAGCCATTGTCTGGGACTTCAGATGGAAGCGTGCACTAGTACCTGCATCTTGCATAGGTTGCTCGGTGCCTGCCTTCACTCAACTGTGCACTCAGAAAAGTATCCTTGATCTTGTGAAGTTTCTTAAGCACATCTCCGAGGTTTGCACGTTGACTAGGAGATTCTTCAGAGCATGAAACTCCGATCTCTAGAACATATATCAAACAACTCACCTCATATTCTCTCGTGGGTGGAGTTGAACTTGAAGCTGCTTCTGTTTCATCATCATCTCTTCGAGAAAGAACCAGATCTGTTACTTGCATCACTCTTTCTGATAATGCTGTCCTGATAAAATCAACAAGATTTAACCCGTCTATGAAGATTTCATCAGTTGGCCGCCTTCTGGAGAACATCTCCAATAGCAGGATCCCGTAACTATAGATATCACCCTCTTTTGAAGCAATAGCACCTAATCCATACTCTGCATATCAAGACTTCGCATCAACATCAGTGCTCAAATTATCTCTTGTCATTCCGTAACGGAATGAGGTAATTTAGTGGTTATATTCGTTCAAGACTGTTAGGATGTAAAAATTAGATGAGAAACATAGGAAAAACTTCCTACAACTATAGTCAAAACATAAACTAATTGATTCTTGAACCGGTTTGCTTTTTGTCATATATATAAAACAGATTCCAGTGTAGCAAGTGGATAAGTAATTTTTCCTCAAATGAAAAAAAGCAAGTACCTGGTGCGACGTATCCAGTTGTCCCTTGAATGCCGAGTGTGCTCGTTTGGCTCTGCAATGAACTTTGTGATGTAGAAAGAAACTTTGCGAGTCCAAAATCTCCCACGTGCGCAACCATATCATCATTAAGAAGAACATTGCTAGGCTTCAAGTCACGATGAATAATTGGTACTTCGCAAAGGTCATGAAGATAATGCAATGCTGAACCCACGTCAATTGCAATGCTCAGTTTTTGGTTAATGTCCAATCTTCTTGGCTGATTGAATTCAGAGTGCAGCCAACTGTCCAAGCTCCCGCTAGGCATAAACTCGAAGACGAGAGCTTTAAATTCATCACCATTGTAGTCCAAGCTGGAACAATAGGTAATGAGCTTAACGAGATTCCTGTGTCGAATGTTCCTCAATGCATTACATTCAGTGGTGATACTTCTGGATGCTCCCTGCTGTTGAAGGTTAAGAACTTTGACTGCTACTGGTCTTTCGACTTGGTCGAGGAACCCTTTGTACACAGAGCCAAAACTACCATATCCTAGTAGATTATGAGAAGAGAATCCACTGGTTGCCTCATGTAAACTCTTGTAAGAAACTGTGATGTGGGGTTCAGGACCAATGGTTGAGCCAGGTTGTTCTGGTTTCGATTTTTTCTTCCAGAAGAGAAGTAAAAGGACTGCTACTAGACCAGCAAACAACAATAGACAGCCAATTATGATCGACAGCTTGGGGATGGTAGCCTTTCCTTTCTTCGATCGTTTGGTTGGACATTTCGGCAAATGAAGTTCTGGGATGCCACCACAAAGCCTATTGTTTCCTGCTAAGAATATGTCACTAGCATTACCAAAGACTCCTCCTATTGGCACCTCTCCCTCAAGATTGTTAAATGAGATGTTCAAATACTGCAGGTATGTCAGACCCTCCAGCACTCTAGGAATATTTCCTGTCAGGTTATTTCGTGAAAGATCCAGGACACGGAGTCCCTTCAACGAGGCCATAGCTTCAGGAATCATTCCTTGAAAGGAATTTTCTTGCATATAGAGTTCTTCCAAGCCCAGACAAGTTCCAATGGTTGAAGGAATTTCACCAGATAGCAAGTTGTATGAGATATTCAATGCATTAGTTTTTGTTAGCTTTCCTATTGTTTGGGGTAAGCTGCCCGACAAGTGATTTTCGGAAAGTCCCAAGTATACTGTTAATGAAGGAATGGCTAGAATCTCTTCGGGTACTTGTCCAGTGAGATTATTTGAGCTTAAGGAGAGGCTATAGAGATGTTGACAATTTCCAATGGATGAAGGAATTGATCCTTCTAGATTGTTGAAAGACACGTCAAGTTCTGATAGCTGACTTAGGTTGCCTACGGATTCTTGTATTCTACCCAATAACATGTTCCCGCCTAAGTCTAGTAATTGCAGTTTCTGCAACTTCCCAATGTAGGAGGGAACCGGACCTGTTAAATGGTTAACCTCAAGGCCTAATGCAACCAAGTTTGTAAGATTCTCTAACCCCGGAGGAATTACACCGAAGGTTTGATTGTTCCCGGCATATAACACATTGAGTTGGGTTGAAAAGTTGGCTATGGAGTCGGGCAGAACACCTCCAAGACTGTTCTCAGTGATTCCCAAGTATTCAAGGTTTTCACATCTTGCTAAAGATGCCAAAAAGTCTAGGTCATTAGTGGAATTTTTTCCCAGATTATTCTCCCCAATGTTGAGAAAGCTTAAATTGGAGAGATCTCCTATGTTAGAAGGAACTGGTCCAACAAAATTGTTTCTCGTAATGTCTAATACTTGCAATTGAGATGCATTATTTAATGAGTTTGGGAGTTTACCAGTGAGTTGATTCCCCCCAAGATAAGCTTCTATCAGGTTTGGAAGATTGCAGTCTTTGTCAGGAAGCCCTCCATAAAATTTGTTAATACTGAATGACAAGACCTCAATTGAAGAGATGTTGAATATAAATGGAGGTATGATTCCAGAAAGATTGTTGCTACTAACTGAGAAAAAAGTCAAGTTTTGTAGTCTACTCATCTCACTTGGAATCCTTCCCACCAGCTTATTATCTCCGAATGAAATTACTCGTAGTGATGTAAGGTTTCCTAGAGACGATGGAATCATTCCTCTCAGGCTGTTTACCGCAAGTCCAAGCATCTCCAGCTTCACCAAGGAGCCTAGCTGAGGCGGGATCTTCCCGCTGAGGTTGTTCCAGTTTAGAATTACTGTCTTGAGGTTGGAGCATGAGGTCAAGTTGAGAGGTATTTCACCTCCCAACGTGTTGTTGCCAAGCGAGAGATGCTGCAGGCGGAACAACTTGCCCACTTGTTGAGGAACTGCACCGTGGAAGCTGTTGTTTTGGAGGTTGAGGTACCTCAGAAAGCTCAAATTTCCGATGTGGGGTGAAATCGGTCCCGACAGCTTCCGCCCTTCCAGAATCAAGGACGCCACCCTCCCGTGGCGTTTGCTACAAATGACTCCAGACCAGTTGCAGTGAGGGACGGAATCATTCCATGAGCTCAGTATTCCAAGAGGATCGGTGGTTACACTGTCTTTGAACCGCAAGAGAGCAAGCCTATCAGTCTCAGTTCCTAGCATTCCTAGGGTGCTCAATTGCACCGTTTGGAAATAGAAGGAACTAAGAAGAACAACATGTAGTATCTGAGATGAGCATAAGCTGATTTTAGTACACAACTTCATTGGGAACAGAAGAGAGTTTGGTAGATTGAGCAAGTTCAAGTGTTGATAGAAGTGAGACTAACGGCAACGAAGACAGCTATAAATATGGTTTAGAAGACTACGCTAGCCCCATTTTTACGTCTTGTATTTTTCAACGTGGTCTGCACGCTAACTGGATTTTTTTAACTAGGAGATCAAAGACTTGAATTCATTTTAAAAATAAACACATAAATAATAAATATTTCAATTTACTATTTATTATATCTTTGTTAGTAAGCACGTATCACCTAACTGTAATTATTTGTCCAGGAGACCAAAGACTTGAGCCAGGACCAAGCACCACCACTTGTAATTATTTCTCCTAGAAGACCAAGACTTTTGATTAGTATGCATGGCCATGGACGAGTTTAGTTGTCACGGCAAAATGATTAGATTGATGCCTCGGAGAATTTCCACTCGTCACAGAAAAATGCATTGATTTAAGGGAAGTCCATTCATGGAATACATCCGTCTATCTTTTCTAAATTAATATCCTCTTTAAAATTATAAAAATTTCTTTCTCAAGTTGGTACAAGTATTAAAATTAATAACTTTTATATTGTAACAAATAATACTTTTCAGAAAAATATTAATGCTAAATATAGATTCCAATTTTGACTAATATTTTTTAATAAATACATATACTTTATGAATTAGGAAAATATTTTAAGATACTATCGTGTCTTATGCTTGCTTGTTTGATAATTTTTATATCATCATTCATCTTCCGAATCATTTTCAAGTAGTATTTGTAATCGTAATCTTGTTGTAATAAAAATATATTAATCACATGTAGCATATGAATAACATTTTCATATGTCAAAATTTTCTTGTGTCTTCAATATAAATAAAAAAACAACTATAATTTATTGATATTCTTTGTAACTTGCATATAGACAAAAATAATTTTATGTGTAAATATATATAGTAGGAAAAACTCAATTTTATATTTTGAAGCTAAACAATGTAAACCTTATGTGATAATTACTCTAAAGTAATATTTTTCTCTTGTTTCAATGACATTTCATTGTACCATCATTGTGCTCGTGTGCGGTAACAAAAAACTTAGTTATATTTGATAAAATAGAAGGGACTATACTTTTTAAACACGAGAAATCCTAAGAGTGATATTAAAAAATAGGAGAGATTCTAGGGAAATTCTCTCTATCTTAAATGTCACGACCCAAAAATAAAAATGACAAATGCCCGAGGTTTAAATATCCCGAACGGCACCATAATTTATTATAAAATAAATCAAAATATCCGAAATATTTATTCAATAAATATCATACGACTGTCATAAAAACTCAAATATAGAAAATTGAAAAAACAAAACCATGGTCTTTAAAATAAAATGAGAGGATGCATGCAACTGTAAGAACTACTCCCGATCCCGACCCTCTCCTAAACGATCTGAAACCACATAAATTAATGTGAGTTGTTGAAACTCAGTAAGTGGAACACAAATAAACATAAATCAGAACGTTCACAGATTTTATGAGCACATGTGCACTGATTAACTTTTTCAAACAAACACAGGGTCATTTATCCAACTACTTAGCCGACTAACAGAAATAGGACTCTGGAGCCTAACATATCATGACGAGATCCTCGTGTGGCACATATAAATACTTTTCTGTTCCTGCGGTGCAGGCCTATATGACAGAAAAGTATCCCCTCGACGAGTCCAGACTATTTTCACGCTTCCCATCCTTTCGATTACCCACACCTAGGGTTACCCGGTAGTCCCTTAATCTGTGTGAATAAACTACGGGGCCAGAATGGCGTGAGAATAATCCCGCATGTCCATTTCAGAATCGAATCAGGTCAAATATTCATATCTGAATCACATACAAGGCAGATCACATATCATATCAAAATCACATATTATCACATATCATATCAAAAATTGAATTGAAAATTAGATCAGATCATTTGAACACATCCAATTTGGAGTACCAAAGTATTCACATAATCCACTTACATGGAGTAGCCCTTAATCTGTAAAGCTTATCAATCACTCCACCGACGGCCTACTCGAAGTCCTACACAAATTCTAGATTAATCCCTATGAACGAAATTACTCACAGTGGAGGGAGGAAGGCGGACAGATCTTACCCCTCGATTCCTATGGTCCTAACTTGCTCCCTTGAAACCTCCTCGTCCGTTTGATCACTCCTCCTCCCTTTTGATAGCACAACTCGTGAGTTTTCTTTCGATATACATAAAATGAATGGACAAAAGTGGATCTCCTACTTACCTTCCAACTCCACATAATCTCTTATGTCTTACTCTCCTCCCAAGGTGCACACTTTGGTTTGAGTGTTCTCTCCGCCTTCACAGGGAGGGAAATTTCGTGAGTTTCTTTTGATGGCAGAAAAAGGAGGACGGCCAGCCTTTATTTAAAGCCAAAATCCGAGCTAAAACCCTAGTATTACCCTAATGAGACTAGGGTTCTTTGGCAAACTTCCCATATGATCCCCAAATTATTTAAAAGACCAATCACTACTAAAATTTAGATAACTTATTAGTTAAGTTTTCTGATTCTTACATTAAATGTCAACTTCCACCAGCCCAGTATTTTTCTATGATGTCCACGCGCTTGTTAAAATTAATTTCCACGGAGACCAAGACTTTTAACCATTATGCATTCTGATGTTACTGCAATGCATTATTGATCGATGCCTTAGAGAATTTCCATGCCTAGAACAACAACTTGTGGGCGGGGATTTTTTCTGAATAAGTTTAATTTTTATTAATATCACTAACTAGACAAAAGAAGAACTTGTAGTCTGACAACTGCCGATCTTTTCAAAATCTTGATACAACAGAATTCATTGAAAAAAAGATACACCAACAAAAGTGTACTATCGGTAGCACTACGTAATTCTTTTCCACCTCCATATTACAACTGTAAGAGGTATATCCAGTACAAACCACAAACATCCCGAAAATAAACCAAATTACATCGGGAGCTCACAAGAAAAATCAACACATATGGCCCAACCCAGCAGCACGTTGGATTGAAACAAGAGAAAACAAGACCCGGCCAAAGGGGAGCATTTATACCGTTCCAGAGAAGTCACCCCGACAACCAGCGACCATCCAACTACCCAGAAATTTCAAACATCCAGCCAAACACATAACGCACACGAGAGTCACCGATCACCAACAATCCACATGGCCATACGATGCGTTCATATTCTACTCAAAATCTTAAGACAATGAGTATGTCGGGCCCTGGAGGATGGACAGAACTTGCTAGAAGAGGCTTCATGAGCGGGTGTTTCTTTACTTGAGAGCTTTTGAGAGAACACACTCTCTCTAGAAAATAGAGAGAGAGACTTTTTTTTAAACTTACGTGGTTCAATATTAAATAGACACCAAGTGGTACTTTTTTTTTGTTTTTGATTTGCACCAAGTGGTATTTTGTTTTTGAGAATACACCAAAAAGTGACACTTGACCGACTTCTTGACTGGAAACAGACAAATAAGTCGTCAAGGTTACCTTTTGGCTTTCTTTTAGAGTTATTTTCGGATCATTTTTTTTCCTTTTCCTAAAAAAAGTGGCGAAATGACCCTTAAATATTTATTTTCGAGCGTGAAAAATATGTACAGAAGCACAGAACCGTTATCCTCTCCGAATTAATAACTGTTGCGGGAACAATAACATAATTGATACAAAAATATTTGAGACCGGATTGAGTGGGGACTAAAGAAAATTTGTCCACAGGTGGGGACTACATTTTGGGCCATCTGATTTGATTATCTTTAAATCTGATGGTCAATAACCTATCAGGTGATATTGGTTTGTATGTAAAGTGATATTGGTTTGCATGTGAAGTGATATTGGTTTGCAAGACACTAGTTTACATATGAAGTGATATTGATTTGCATGTGAAGTGATATTGGTTTGCATGCGTAGTGATATTGGTTTGAGTTAGTATCCATATTTGGGGACTACCCCAGTCTCCACCAAATTTGCCCCCAAAAATTTGGCCCTAATTCAGAAGGACTAGCACTACAGAGGGGTTGACAATGATATATTTTTCTCGGGTAGAATTTTTGACCCTAGATCTCTAAAATAATATTTTTCTCTCATCTCAAATCACTAGACTATATCAGTAATATGTCTTTTAAGAGAAAATTTTTCCCAACAATCTGCAGAGAAAATTAAAGACGTAACTTCGATAGGTAAAGACAATATGGAAAAGACTTTCACTACCCCACAAAACAAAAAAAAGACAATATGGAAAAGTTCAATTTGATACTGTATAGTTTTACATTTTTCACTTTCAGACATGTGGTTTAAAATTGGTATTTGAGTCTGAGGCTGCCCGATCAACTGGGAGATTTTTAAGACTATGTGAAAAAATTGTGGCAAATGAGTGAGATTAGTTGACGATGACATGTAATCTGATAGGTTATAAAAATAGTTCCTAGCTATTTTATATTTTTTAACCCAACAACGCAAAGCGAATACCTTGGCACTCCCAAAACGAAACATAACTCCCCCAAACTTCGATGTATTGCTCGACAAAAAGGAAACCAAACTCTACCATGAACACCATCTGAAACACCTCATTGTTTCACACCAGGAGAATAAACATAAACAAAACAATAAAGGAAAAAATTCATCAACCAGCTTAGAACCACCGCAAAAGAGAGTATATTGGAGGAGAGAGGCGGAGAACACACATCGTTACGTCCTCGTCGTAGACAACGTGTTTGGTCGAATTCCCTCGCCGGAGATTGTCGTTGTCAATGCAGGGAGGTCATCGTGGATAAGGGACATCGAGTGGATTATCTCAACGATGCATGCGACCGGCATCGCTGCAAACTCGGTCGCATCGATGATCTCGAAGGCAGCAATGTAGAGTACCGGATGGATGCGCTTCCCATCTGAGGAGGGAGTACCGCATCGAGTCGTGGATCTTCATCGGCTCCCAGAACGTAACCACCGCATCTAGGGCTTGGTTCACTGTGTTGGTCGTCTTGATCAGGTACGACATAAAATCAAATGCCACCACTTCAGCCTCGCTCTGGAGGACTCCCTGCTCCTCCTCAGTGATCACTTTGAGGTGTTGAGTGAATAATATAAAATAATTAGAAACTATTTTGGTAATTTACTGGATTATAGATCATCATCAACTAAACCAACCCATTTGATACATTTCTGCCATGTAGGCTTAAAAAATGCACCTAGTTGGTAGGGAATCCTCTGGCAGTAGTCCGGGACCTGTCTTGATAAAATTTGGTAAACCGTAGGGATTGGATTACAAATTTTAAAACATAGGATTTGAAAGCAAAAAATATAAAATAACAGGATACTAACATACTTTTTCCAAAATAATACAAGGTTACCAGGAGACGGGCCAACAAAGAGGGGGCCCAAGAAGCCACATCGGTTGGGCCAGAGGAAGCCCACGAAGACGGGGAGCCCACACAGACAGAATGGAATGGAAACAACGAGAATAAAACTGCGAACATCTTCTCGTACTAGGAGGCCGTCATGGAAAATAAAAGAGAGACAGTTCAGGTCACCAAACTTTTTTTTTTGTTTCGAGGCTAGGAGCTGGCTGGAAAATTAATTGGAAAAAATTGTGAGATATAGTCGCCGGTATTTGTTCAAGGATTAAAGATAATTAGCCGTGTTTGTTATATAGGTTATTGTTTTAGATTATTTTGGTGACGAGCAGTAACGCCTATGAAAAATAGTAAGTATTATATATTTTTTAATTGTTCTGTTTTACAAAGGTTCCGGATCCGGTGGACCCCTCTCTCTCCTGAGTGGGCTGAAAGGGCCCAATTTGGACCTCACCTGGATGGCCCGCCCTTGGCCCTAGTAGCTCATTTTCCCTCCTTAACTTGGATCCAGAAACTTCTCTGGATATTTTCTCTTTCGTTTCCCTTGATTTGACTGAAAGGAGAGATTGGGAGAAACAAAAAAAGACTTCTTGCCAAAAAAAGAGCGCCAACCAGAGCGCTGTCAGGTGCGTCTTCTCTTTCCTCGAGTTTCCCTTTTTCGTATTATCTGAATTGCAAGATTACAATTGTTGACCTTCAGAACCAAAGCTTTTCTACCATAAATTCCTTTTGTTCCGGGTTGCTGAAGGTTTTTTTTTTAAATCATATATATTTTTTATTAACATCAGGACAAAGGCTCGGGAAGTGCTACAAAGAGACGACGACTTGAACGAAATTGTCCAAGTAAGTTTGTTCTTTTGCAAAACTCTTGAGCATTTTTCTTCCGCACCTTATTCAATGAGTGATGACTAACGAATGTCTTTGATTTGAGATTAATGAAGATCCCACAAGTTCACCAGTTTATGTATTCTCTCGTTCAAACCTATCTACTTGTTCTGTTACCCGAGTTCTAAGTCTGTATCTCTCCTATTTATCCACTCTATAAGATTCTTACAAGTAATAGTTTAACCGACTGTCAAGTCTAACAAGGAGTTTGGGTTGTCCGATGATGGCATTCAGCTTTCGTGGCACCCTAATGCTGTTATTTTTCTGTTGGAAACTTTTGAACACTCTCATTTTGTTTACGACTCATGGGTGCCTTCGATTGTTTGCTCTGTTGCAGTTTGTAGGAAAGGATGCTTTAGCTGAGTCAAGATAAGATTACCCCGTCAGTGATACTGCAAAGCTTTTGAGGGACGACTACCTTGCTCAGAATGCATTTACCCCTATGTTGTCAATAGCAGATAGCGCTGCGTAGTGGTGATCTCCTAAAATGCTATAGCAGTATAGCGGATAGCAGGATGACCGTTATTGCAACGACTGAAAATGTAAACATAAATATTCAAAATTAAAGAGAACACTACACTTAATAATGATAATCAACTTTGTCAAAATTAAAGAGACCATCATACTTAATAATTATAATTCAAAAACAATTGATGATTTAAAATAGCATCCCATCAAAATTTTAATCAAGTTCCAAGTGATTCAAAATAATATCTCAAAATTCTCAACAAAGTGACAATCATGCTTTTTCCTCATCTTCACTTAGGTGAGGGAGAGATAAGACTTATATGAAAATAAATTGGGTACCCATTTGAAGTAGATATTTTATTGAGGTAAAAAATTACCTATATGCCCTCCATAAATAAATATCAGTTAAAAAATTAGGAGTAATTTAGGAATTCTCCCCAAAAGCTTAAATAACGACTGCTATACCGCTATTTGGCCGCTATAGCGGCCGCTACACCCGCTACTGTGTATAGCGTTTAACAGCTCCATAGTATAGTGGGGGTACCCAAAACGCCACATAGCACCGCTATAGCGCGCTATTGACAACATAGATTTACTCCATAAGTGATTAACAGTTCCAGATTTGTCAAGATTTTCTTCGAAGGCCTAATTAATCTTCAAACCGTATTTGATCTGGTCAATCAGGTTCGCGCCATTTGTTTTTGTGTGTGTAATGCCAAGAGTTGTTCCACTGTTGGGTATCTCGTTGTCAATGTTATTGAATGCGCGATTATCTACTGTGGGTGATATGCAGGCTGTGGAAAGGGAGCTGGCATGGACGGTCAGAAGATCACATACACCTTAATACCGACTCGTGTAAGTAGTTAACTAAAGAGTAGCCTCAAGAGGATTGACCTTTTATGAAGTTCTACCAAAACTGGTCCCGGGTCCTAACCTCTGTTTGTGTTTGTTGTTGCAGTTCTCAGAAAAGTTCGAGGATCCGGCAGAGGGCGAAGCAGCTCTGGTCGCGAAATTCAAGAAGCTCCACGAGGATTTGACTGCTGGGTTCCGTGCCATCGAGGATGAAAGCCGATGAGTTTGGAAAATCATTCTGGGTCCCCTAGATTTCAGGAGGCGGTGCAATACCACTAGGCCCTTAGTTTATCTACAAGTTTTGAAGTCCGAAGTGGTGCTGTGGGCTCCTTTAGGTGGTTTTAGGCCCCTCTTCACATTAGCCGCAGTTGTGTTATTTTATCGTGTACAAGTTTTCTTTGCCATTGAAGCATTTTTCTAACATCAAGAGACCTAAACAGCCATTGATATATTTAGCCAATAAGTTATTGTTTTTCAGTTGGTGCTAATTTGCTCGCGTCACATCCCTAAAATGCGACGATAGAGGTAGACAAATTTCTTCGTTTACAAGATGCCAATGTCGGAAGTTCTGATCATAACCATGCCAGGCCATTAATTTCTAACATAAATTGAGTTTCATCTTACTATAATAATGTAAACCTTCCTTTTTGGTCTGCCGCCTGGAAATGTCAAAATTGTCCTTCATATCTAGCATCCTGATCCTAAGCTCCTTGCGTTGATGGCGAACCGCGCTCCGTAGTCGCCCCACCTCCTTCGCTGCATCTTCCCTATTCCAAGCCGCAGCGTCCCTGTCCCCGTCCCCGTCCCTTCCGGCGACGGAAGCCTTCTCCCTGGTCCTCCGCTCGGCTCCGCCATGGACGGTGATGTTTTTGCGGATGCCTGGACAATTTTTTCCGACTTGATGCGGTTGACGAGGAAGCCCCAGCGACTCTGGTTCAGACGAAAAAGATGTTTTTTGCCATGCCGATGGGGCTGGTTCACGGCCTCCACTTGGGGACGGCCAAGACGGTAGAAGTCAGAGATCTGAGGAGCGGATGGAGGATTATTCAAGGAGAAAAAGGAAGGAAAAGTTAGGCAGACGAGGCTGTAGGAGAAGAAAAGGAGGCTGTTAATGGAGAAACGCATGGCCTGGAGCTTGAAGAAGACCAGAAATAGAAAGAGGAAAGAGGGAGCACTTTTTTTTTTGGCAAGGAGGAGGAAGAATTGAAGAGACAATGGAAGGGACGTGGCTCCCTTTGAAGTTGAAGTGGGGCCCGCGTGGAGTAATAAATTAATAATTTAACTACCTAATCTAGGAAACTAGAACTTTCTATTGGGACAAAAATTATTTTGGTTTCTGTAAGTTTGGGCTAATTTCTCAATGTGCACATATATTTATTATTCATTTATAATTTAAAAATATCCGGTCTGATTGTCGATCATGTCGATCACAATAGTTGACCCAAAGGTCAGACCAAAATCTATGTCAATCTCTGGATCCTTTTTGAAAACTATGATTATTTGTCTTTTTATTTGTGAGGTGTTATTTTTCAATTTTAGGAACGCATTAAAAATTTAAAATTTGATGACATAAATTTCTTTACTATTCTAAAGCCTAAATTAAAGTAATAATAATTCTTATTACTTTAGATACGAATTAATTAATAAGAGTTGATTTATTTAAAGAATTAATTAATGAGAGTATTCGATTTTGAATACGATTTAGGGATAAATTAGTGATAGTCAAAATGTCATTAATTTTGATTAAAAATTTATATTTTTGGACACAATATGGATTAGTACTTTGGAGTATGCATTGGTGTTCAAATTTTAGTTAAGATACTTCATAAATTCTTTTCTACAAATTGAACGGTTAGACGATCATAACATCATTTTTTTAAACTTCTCGAATTGCCCTGTTTTTATGAGGAATTTCGAAACTCGAAACCCCAAAACCAAAACCTAAACCTTAAACCCCAAAATCCCAAACCCCAAACCAGAAACTCCAAACTCTAAAATCCTAAACCCTAAACTCTTTGCGAGTTTTGAAATAAAATAACACTCGCATCGCGCGTGCGTCTTTGCTAGTGGTTATAATCATAACATTTAACAAACAGATCAAGGAAAGCTAAAACAAAGAAAATTGCGATATCGCGACTTAATAGCACTTCCAAGTGTAATAATTTATTAAGCTACTTGGGAAGAAACAACCATTGTCTGGGACTTCAGATGGAAGCGTGCACTAGTACCTGCGTCTTGCATAGGTTGCTCGGCGCCTGCCTTCGCTCAACTGTGCACTCAGAAAAGTATCCTTGGCCCTGTGAAGTTTCCTGAGCACATCTCCGAGGTTCGCACGTTGGCTAGGTGATTCTTCCGAGCAAGAAACTCCGATCTCTAGAACAGATGTCAAACAGCTCAGCTCATATTCTCTCCCTGGTGGAGCTGAGCTTGAAGCTCCTTCTGTATCATCAACATCGCTTAGAAAAAGAACCGGACCTGCAACTTGCATCACTCTTTCTGGTAATGCTGTCCTGATAAAACCAATGAGATTTAACCCTTTTGTGAAGATGTCATCTGTAGGCCGTCTTCCGGAGAATATCTCCAATAGCAGGATCCCGTAATTGTAGATGTCACCCTCTTTCGAAGCAATAGCACCTAATCCATATTCTGCATATCAAGAGTTCAGATCAATATCAATACTCTAAATGAATTATCTCAACTCTTGTCATTCTGTAATGCAATGAAGTAATTTAGTGGTTATATTCGTTCAAGAGTTTTAGGATGTAGAAAGTAGATGAGAAATATATGAAAACGTTCCTATAACTCCAATCAAAACATTAAATTAATTTAATCTTGAATCGGTTTGCTTCTAGTCTGTCGAAGGCTAATTGCATGTGTGACTTTTGATCACCTGGATATATATGAAACAGATTCCAATGTAGCAAGTGGATAAGTAATTTGTACTGAAATGAAAAAAGAAGAAGCATGTACCTGGTGCAATATATCCGGTTGATCCTTGAATGCCGAGTGTGCTTGATTGGCTCTGTAATGAACTTTGTGATGTAGAAAGGAACTTGGCGAGTCCGAAATCCCCGACATGCGAAACCATATCATCATCAAGAAGAACATTGCTAGGCTTTAAGTCGAGATGAATAATTGGTACTTCACAAAAGTCATGCAGATAATGCAATGCTGAACCCATATCAATTGCAATGCTTAACCTTTGTAGAATGTCCAACCCTCTTGGCTGATCGGGTTCAGAGTGCAGCCAACTCTCCAAGCTCCCGTTTGGCATAAACTCGAAGATGAGAGCTTTAAATTCATTACCTTTGTAATCCAAGCTGGAACAATAGGTAATCAGCTTAACGAGATTCCTATGCCGAATGTTCCTCAATGCATTACATTCAGCTATGATACTTTTGGAGGCTCGTTGACGTTGAAGGTTAAGAACTTTGACTGCGACTGGTCTTTCGACTTGGTCGAGGATCCCTTTGTACACAGAGCCAAAACTACCATATCCCAGTAAATTTTGAGAAGAGAATCCACTGGTTGCCTCATGTAAACTCTTGTAGGAAACTGTGATGTGGGGCTCATGACCAAAGGTTGAGCCAGGTTGCTTCGGTCTTAATTTTTTCTTCCAGAAGAGAAGTAAAGTGATTGCTACTAGACCCGCAAACAGCAACAGACTGCCAATTATGATGGGCAGCTTGAGACTAGTAGCCTTTCCTTTCTTTGGTCGTTTGGCTGGACATTTCGGTAGATGAAGTTCCGGGATGCCACCACAAAGCCTAATGTTTCCTACTAAGAAGATGGCACTTGCATTGGCAAAGACTCCTCCTATTGGCACCTCTCCCTCGAGATTGTTGAAAGAAATATTTAAATACTGCAAGTACGTCAGATCCTGCAACACTCTTGGAATATTTCCTGTCAGGTTGTTTCCTGAAAGATCGAGGACCTGGAGTCCTTTCAACGAAGCCATAGCTTCAGGGATCATTCCATGAAAGGAATTTCCTTGCATATAGAGTTCTTCCAAGCTCAGACAGCTTCCAATGGTTGAAGGAATCTCACCCGACAACAGGTTGTATGAGATATCCAACCCATTGATTGCTGCTAGCTTTCCTATTGTTTGCGGTAAGCTACCTGATAAGCGATTGTCGGAGAGTCCCAAGTATACTGATAAGGAAGGAATGTTTAGGATCTCTTTAGGTACATGTCCTGAAAGGTTGTTTT
This sequence comes from Hypericum androsaemum, assembly GCA_963995505.1. NCBI lineage: Eukaryota > Viridiplantae > Streptophyta > Magnoliopsida > Malpighiales > Hypericaceae > Hypericum > Hypericum androsaemum. The sequence continues at coordinate 10,764,184 of OZ023197.1, forward strand.
CGTCCAGTTGAAACGTATTTAGATACTGACACTTCCTAATGGATGAAGGAATTGACCCTTCTAGGTTGTTGAAAGACAATGATAGGATTGACAATTGATTTAGGTTGCCTATGGAGAATGGTATTCTACCGGATAACCTGTTCCGGTTTAAGACTAGTTGTTGCAGCTTCTGCAACTTCCCGATGTTGAAGAGGATCACCAAATATTTGTGACAAATATTTGATTCATCCCAAATTCAGGTAATCAAACCAGACCAGTAAAAAGGTTATCCTCGAGGCCTAGTGTAATCAAGTTTGTGAGATTCTCTAAAGCAGGAGGAATTCTACCAAATATTTGATTGCCTCCAGCAGATAACCAACTGAGTTGGGTTGAAAAATTGGCTATGGAATCAGGCAAAACACCTCCAAGATGGTTTAAAGTAAAGTCCAAAATTTCAAGTTTTCTACAGCTTGTTAGAGATGCTAAAAAGTCTAGATCATTTGTGGAATTTCTTCCCAGATTATTGCTTCCAATGTTCAACCACCTTAGATTGGAAAGATCTATATTAGAAGGAACTGGCCCACCAAAATTGTTTTCATCAATGTCCAATCGTTGCAGCAGAGATGCATTAGTTAATGAGTTTGGGAGTTTACCAGTGAGTTGATTCATCCCAAATTCAGCTTGTCTTAGGTTCGGAAGATTGAAGCATTTGTCAGGAAGCCCTCCATAAAATTGGTTTGAAGCGAATGACAGGACCCCAATTGAAGAGATGTTGAATAGAAATGGAGGGATGACTCCTGAAAGATTATTGACACCAACTAAGAAAAAAGTCAAGTTTTGTAGTCTACTCATCTCACTTGAAATCTTTCCCACCAGTTTATTACCTGCCAACGAAAAAACTTGCAGTGATGTAAGGTTGCCAAGAGACGATGGAATCGTTCCTGTCAGGCTGTTTGCTTCAAGTTCAAGTATCTGCAGCTTCACCAAGGAACCTAGCTGAGCCGGGATCTTCCCGCTGAGGTTGTTATATTCGAATACCATAGTCTCAAGGCTGGGGCACGATGTCAAGTTGATAGGTATTTCACCTCCCAGCGTGTTGTTGCCAAGCATGAGATGTTGCAGGCGGAACAACTTGCCCACTTGTGGAGGAACTGCACCGTGGAAGCTGTTGTTTCCAAGGTTGAGGTATTTCAAGAAGCTCAAGTTTCCGACATGGGGCGAAATTGGTCCCGACAGCTTCCGCCCTTGCAGGATCAAAGAAGCCAGCCTCAGGTGGCGCTTGTTGCAAATGACTCCAGACCAGTTGCAGTGAGGGATGGAATCATTCCAAGAGTTTAGTATTCCCGAAGGATCAGTAGTTACACTTTCTTTGAAATGTAACAGAGCAAGTCTGTCCGTCTCATTTCCCAAGGAGCTCAATTGCGCCGTTTGGAAATAGAAGGAACTAATAACTACCACATGTAGTAGTTGAGATAGGAAGAAGCTTAGAGTAGACAACTTCATTGGAATTAGAAGAGAGTTTGGTAGATGTAGCAAGTTTTAGTGTTTATGGTAATGAGATTAATGGAACCGAAGACAGCTATAAATATGGTTTAAACAACTACTTTGGTCCCATTTTTTACGTCTAGTACTTTTCGATGTCGTCTGGAATTATTTGCCCAGGAGACCAAAGACTTGAACCAGGACCAAGCACCACCACTTGAAATTATATTTCCAAGAAGACTTAGACTTTTGATTGTATGCATGGCCATGGACGAGTTTAGTTGTCACGAAAAAATGAATAGATTGATTCCTCGGAGATTTTCCACTCGTCACAGGAAAATGCATTGATTTGAGAAAGTCCATCCATGGAATACAATGGTATCTCTGAGAAATTTTAATACTTCTATATCGTAATGTTGAAGTGCAAAAAAAATATGTCGGGAACTCGGAGTTGACTAGGGCGATCATAGAGAGGTACCTGTACTTGGACTTCAACTTGAGTTGGCCAGGTGTGCTCAAGTCGGCTTGGGTGCCCTCAGTCTTGAATCAACTCGGATGCCCTTAGCTTCAAATCGGCTTGGGTATCCTCAACCTTGAGTCGACTTAGGCACCCTCATGGTAAGGCAACCTGATTACCCTTGACCTCAAATTAGCTTGGGTGCCCTTAGCCTCAAGTCCGTTTGGATATCCTCGTCCTCGAATCACCTTGAGTACCCTCAGGGTAAGGCAACCTGGGTACCCCCGGCCTCAAGTCAGTTTGGCTACCCTCAGCCTCAAGTGAGGTGGAATTCCCTTGGGTCAGGTCAGATAATTGTTAGGGATAGAAGGAGAAGGGTCAAAACCCGGCTCCAAGTGAGGGGAGGCAAGCCTGGCGCCAACTGAGGAGAGGTAAGCCCGGTGCCAACCGAGCGAAGGTGAGCCTGGCCCTAATTGAGCAAAGGAGAGTCCAGTGCCAACTGAGGGAAGGTGAACCTGGTGCCAAGTGGATGAAGGGAAACCCGGCGCCAAGTGAGAGAACCAAATCAGGCGCCAAGTGAAGGCGGTTGAAGGGGTTATCAGCTATCTGCAGTAAAATGGTTGTAACTTCTGACTAGAACATCAGATTAAGATGATTCAAATTTCTATGGGACTCTAAGACATAGAGATATAATTTTTAGTTTATTAATTATTTAAATTAAAAGTGAAAGGATGTCTAAAATCAGCTCCAAATGTGGGCAGTAAACCCAGCGCCAAGTAGAGGAAGTAAATCCGGCGCCAAGTCGTATCTTTTGACTCGAATCTCAGATTGAGGACATTCAAGTTTTGTGTGAAGGTAAGATATAGAGTTACAACTTTGTAGTTTATGACTTCTTGAAATTCGAAGTAGAGGAATGTCAAAAAGTTGCTTGAAGCAGACACGGTGATGAACAAGGCACCTAAACCCAGCGCCAGTTAAGGACACCAAGTGGGGCGCTGGCTGCCCTTAGCTCAAGTAGGGATCAGGTTTCCTTTTGCTTCGAGTGAAACAATGATCTCTAAGGGTTGAAAGCGGTGCCCAGCGTATGTGATTATCAAGAAGAGTTTGATAGCTCAAGGAGACCGGGTGTACTCGGGCTTTCATGAGGTAAAGATAATTCTCAGTAGATAGAGATAAACCTAAACTCCGAAAAGGGTGAGATAAGCTTGAAAAGTCCGGATACGATCGGGTTCGAGGAGGCACGTAAACGTCTGGAGACCAAAAAGTTCGAGTCAAGGGGCAAGGTCTTAGCCCGAGGAGGATAAGGTTAAGCGTTGACCAGGGATGGATGAGGATGAGCATTGGCGGAGATAAGTTTGGAGTATCCGAGGTTGACTACAACACGGACTCTGAGGGAGGCCGGGTCGGTTTTCTTCTCTATATAAGCAAGGCAAGGGGCAAAGCGGAGCGGCATCCACAAATCAACACACAACATCTATTAAGCTTTTTATCTTAGTTTAGGCTAGTTAGTAGTCCCGGCTCCGGCCATCCCTATTACCTTCGGCATTAGACCGACCTTGGGACGAGCACTCTAGACCGCCACGAGATCGTTCTTAACGTTCTCTCATTTTTTTCCCAACACGTAATAAAATTATACACTCGTCCCAGAAAAAAATCCGGTCGTACTAAAATTTTAATACTTCTAAATCGTAATAAAGGGGATGGGTGAGACAAGGAGGAGGGTGGAGGCTCAAGAAAGGTGACGGTGGGATTCTAACAAAACCGTAGGAGAGAAAAGGAGAGCTCCCAATTTAGGTTAGGAGAGAACCTCTCTCTAAAAACTAGAGAGATCACAAGATTCCTACTTTAAGAAACCCTGGTTTCTAACCCTATCACTATCAGCGTCACCACCACGAACTTTGTAGTGGGTAAAAAAGAAAGAAGGGAAAAAACCAAGAATTTGAACCTGTTAATAAAAAGTCGACAAATCCACCCACCACAATAAAAAAATCCTAAAAAAAAGTCTGCCCCACCCACCTAATCCAACTTAATAGATTGACCATGAACCCCAAACAATAAAACTCCTCCACCATGGGGTTGGATTGGGTACGAAATGTTCAGATTTCTAACTGTTCGGAATGATGACACGCGGGAACTTTTTTGCAAAAATACTAAAATATAAGGACCAAAATGAAAAAAGTCATGCGCAAACACAGGTCAGAAACAAATGCCATTATAACATAACTGCGCATCCCAGTATCACATAAGTACACATGCTAGTATGATCTTTTTACAAAAATGCTAAAATACATGGACCAAAATAAAAAAAACCATGTACGCCAGTATCATAAACAGGATATGCCGCTGTCACAAAAACAAATGCCAGTATCACATAACTGCGCATGCCAGTGCGATCCCCTCTTTACTCCAAACCGTTCGGAATGATTTCTTCGCTCTATACCCAATCCAAAGCCCTCTACCATCTCATTATACACAGCCTCTAACGATAAAATAAAATCGCCTACTTATCAACCAACATGAAACAATTTTCATACAAATAACATCAAAAAAAAAAAGCCGCAAGAAAAATAACTACATTATATACAATTTATATAACTAGCAAAAAAATTCATTTGAAAATAACAATTTCTTTTGATTATGAATTATCACATAATTTGAACTATATGGGCTACACTTAGTCCAAAATGGAGGTTATTGCGATCATTTTCAGTCCACGATGTCTGCTTAATTCCAGAATGTGACCCTACACACTATCTGCATCACCACGACCAACTTCGTAGTTGGAAAGAAAGAAACAATTGAGTCGTCCACTATATTCTTGAGTCGTCCACGATACAACCTGTTGGAGGTCAAATATTTTGCATTCATGGAAGCGAGGTTTGATATCAGGTCTGCATCTTTGGAGACGAACTTTGGCTTGAGATCCATGTCACGAAGTCGGTGCCTAGCACGAAGTCAGGTAAGAGAGCCTTGGCATTTCCACAAGCACATGGTGGGTACTAAGGCAGCCGCGTCCATCCTCGGGAAATTGGCCGTAACACTCTACCAAACCTCGGAATGGAGTGATTCTTATAGCCATGGAAAGCCAAGAAGTATATTTCCAACATATATTTGAAGAGTCTTGCCTAAATATGCATGGAGGAGGATCAAAATGAGGTTTCAAATTTCGGTGTTGGTTACCTCGTCAAGGACCATTACATTTTGGTAGAAAAACAATAGATTCAGTCTCATGCCTCCGATTGAGAGGATTCAAGTTTTTTGAAAAGTCAAGACGTGGATCTACAACTTTGTAGTTTGCAATATTTTCAGAATCAGAGCAGAAGAAGGTCAAAAATGTAGGTTAATATAGATATTTACTCTAGGTTCGAAACTGGATGCCTCGGCTTTTGAGACATCTTATCCCCACGTGTGGGTATCCGAGTTGGATGCCTCAGCCCATAGAGTGATATGTCTGGGTGGGCACCTCTACCCTTGAAGCGGATGTCCGAGTGGGCGCCGTCTCGCTTTAAGCTTGGTAATAGACACCGTCCCGCTTTGGACTTGGCAGTAGGCATCCTCCCACTTTGGAATTGGTAGTGGATGCCGTCCTTCCCGCCTTGGACTTGGAAACCATCCATCCCGCCTTAGACTTGGTAGTGGACGCTGTCCATCCCATATTAGACTTGGTAGTGGACGCCGTCCCGCCTTGGACGTGGTAGTGGATGCCATCCGTCCCGCCTTGGACTTGGTAGTGGACGCCGTCCCACTTTAGACTGGTTAGTGGGCGCCGTCTCGCTTTAAGCTTGGTAGTGAGCGCCATCCAGCTTTGGACTTAGAGGTAGGCGTCCTCCTGCTTTGGACTTGGTAGTGGGCGTTGTCTCGCTTTAAGCTTGGTAATGGGCGCCATCCTGCTTGGGGCTTGGCGGTAGGCGTCCTCCTACATTGGACTTACACTTTGACTTACAAGATGGGAGCCTGGATGGGCACTTTGACCTACAAGGCAGGAACCCGAATGTATGGTTTGATCTACAAAGTGGGAGCCAGGATGGTTACTTTGACCTACAAGGCAGGAGCCCGAATGGTCGCTTTGACCTTCGAGGTGGGAGCCCGGAGGGCGCTTTGACCTTTGAAGTGGGATGTCCGGGTGGACGCCTCGGCACGCTAAGTGGAATGTCCAAGAAGTAGGATGTACGGGTTGGACGCCTCGGCCCGAGAAGCAGAATGTCTGATAGGGCGTCTCGGCCCATAAGGTGAAAGCCTGATAGGGTGCTTTGGGCTTTCGAGGAGATATCCGGGATTAATATTTTGGAGTTGCTTTGGACAATGATGGATTTGAGACGAGATTTTGCATAGAAGATTCGAGAAGATCAGGTCGGTCTACATTTTCCTAAATTGAGCTGGATCTTTAAGCAATATTCGAGAGGGTTTAGGCGGCCTAGGGTTTTTGGACATTGGAGGCGGTTTAGGGTTTTCCTAATATGGAGGCCGGACAAAGTCACTCTCTATATAAGGACGGCAAGACAAAAGGAGAAGAGGATCCACAACACAACAACTTATTTACTATCTTGTTGTTTTTCCTTTCCGTAGCCTAGCGTAGCCCGTAGCATAGCTCTAGCTTTAGTCTTAGTATAGACCGACCTTGGTCATTGAAACAGATTCGAAAGTTCCATGTCTCAAATCTAAATTAGTTAGCACACTGGACTAGATATCAGATGGTATAAAACAAAAAAAAAGGTATTCCCTTCTTTTTCCTTCTTGTTCGGCATTTTGTTTTTGTTTGGCAAGTATTGTGTTTCACATTGTTAGCTCAAGACAGTAAAGCTTTTATTTTCAGATTGTTGTTTGCAATTTAAAAGACGTCAAATCTTAAGCTATTGTATACGTTGAACGAATCAAATTAACTTAACCAACTTTACTTTTTTGAAACGGTATATTATATTCATCTTCAATCACAGTGTACATATACAACAGCCAGCAGCCGTTGCAAGGGAAGTAACGGGGCAAAGAAAATACACCTCCAGCGAAACCACAAGCCGGAAGTCAGGAGAAGCCACAACCTAACCACCGACTTAACCAACTTCAGTTGGAAGCCAAATTTTTATTGCGAATGCAACGAAAACCATAAAAATACAAGTATAGAAAATTAGAGAAAACCTAATTAACATTATTAAGAAAAATGAACAAAAAAAAGTCCATTCCTCGCATTGGCCGTACTTGCAGGTGACAAAGTTGATTACTATCGAAAAACTAAGGAGTAAAGACCATATAACACCTCCGAGTTGTTTAAAATATTTAATTAACTCCTAGACCCTTTTCTTAAGGGGAAAAATATCACATATATATTAACTACTTAAGTAGGGAAATCTGTGAACAACAAAACATCAAGCTCCACTAGATGGACCACAAGCTAATCCCCGGGGAGTGAAAGTAACCTAGTCTATCTACAGAACCAGTCCGCAACTTGGTTTCAAGTTCTAGGAATCAAAGCCAACCAACAATTGGGTAAATCAAGCAACAAGAACCTAATCTTTACAACAAGTGGTTCGATTTGCCAGTAGACTAGGGAAGAAGAATCATTTACAAAATTGTGGGCCAACAGACAATCGGTCTTCACCAAAGAGTTCAGACCCTGGAACTTTTGTCTGATGATGGTGAGAGCAAGTTTGATTGCCAACAGCTCAGCCTCAAGAGGTGATTGAGCATTCCTAAGATCCGTATGACCTTCAATAATAAGGCCTAAATGATTACGAGCAATTGCAGCCACCCCTGCTTGAGAATTTTTATCCACCCAGGAGGCATCACAATTAAATTTGACAGCACCCAGTTCCGGGGCCAACCACGAGCTGAGCCGTACAACAGCATCACCAGGACGCAGCCGTTTCGAACCTGTTAACTGCAAATATTCATGACACAAATAAGAGGCCAAGTTCAATGTTGAATCAGATCAATTTTTACTCCCTCAAAGAGAGAGTGATTCCTAGACAATCAGATGTTCCAACATAGAAACATAGCTAGGGAAAGCAGCTTAAGATCTGCAGAAGATTTTAAATGACGGGCTATAGCAATAAACTAACAATTGAAAGAACTATACTCAGTCCTATCAAATCTAAGACCAAAAGGGTTAGCAATCCAGGTAGCCCTAGCATGGGGGCATTCAAAAATTAAGTACAAAACAAATTCATCATCAAATCCACAAATATGGCACAGAGGAATCGGGGACAAATTTTGCCTAAAAAGATTTGCAGCATTAGGGATCCCGTTTCTGATAAGCCTCCAGATGAAGTTTTTCACTTTCGGTGTAACCTTAAGCTTCCACAGTAGTTTCCAAGTACCTGAGTCAAAGGGAATAGAATTAGTGTCAGTTATCTGAAGATTTAGACTGTCCGAGTGTTGTTTTTTAAGAACCTGATAATCATGGTTAACAGAGAAGCACCCATCGACACTATGTTGCCAAACCAACTCCTAGACCGTTGATGTCGCAGTTTTGGCCTAAATCGTTGGTTTCACGGTTTCGCAGTTGCAACCAACTACTTTGAGCTAATGAATCATTTTTACTAAAAGATTACATACATACATTTATATATAACGTTGTTTTTAACTATCTGCATCACCCAAAAGACAATCAAGTCGTCCACTAATATTCCAAATTTCGATCGGAGTTGCAAAATATTTCAACCTGACGCACACCAATAATGATCGCGGGAAACAAGAAGAAGACGCGTCCGCTGTTACCAATCATAGCCTATATATAGAGGCATAGATCATTGTACACAGCACTTTTGGATTGAAATAAGATAGTCAAGTAAAGTTCGTTCTATTTTCATTACATCCAATTGTCTACGTACTCGTGTGGTCCACTTGCACGCTGCCTTTGAACTCTGGTGCTCGATGAATGAGGTTCGACAATGGATGACAAGATGGACATCCCAACCAACACACAGTATAGCATGAAAAAAGTTGACCTCAAGAATCGAGAAGACCTCTCCCATGCTAACTCGAACTCGAGAATAAGTGCCCAAAGTCCTGCCACTAACAATCCCATTTTTCATTTTACTTAAAAAAAAAATCGAGGAGAACTTAACCAAATGAGACGTTTTTCGGCTGTGAATTAATTATCAAAAATGGACGTTTTGGCGGTCTTTTCAGTCCACGATGTGTCGCTTAATCCTAGAATGGGACCCTTCCACTATTTGCACCACCACCACGACGATGAACTTCGCAGTTGGAAAGAAAGAAACAATTTAGTCGTCCACTATATATTTTTTTATAAATAAAGTTGTATTATTTTAAAAAAAAATACTCTGTCACGAGCTTAACTGGACATCACCCTGTTAGCTGCCACATATATATTGTAATTAAGCATGCTTTCCTTATTTTCCTTGTTCGTTGTCATGCAGTTAGGCACGACCCATCATGTGAGTTGCACGTAAGACTTAGTGGGTAGTTGCTTGTTAACTTCCTACTGGATGTAATATATATTGCAAGTAGTCTGGATAATTATGTATGCAATGAAATATTATCCTCTCAATTCCTCTTCCCTTTCTTCTATCTCCCCTCTAACTCTCCTCTCCCTCCTATAATTCTGCTTCTTCAAATCAGTACTGTTACATACTCCAAAGTACGATACCTAATATACTAGATAACTAGTTATCAGAGCAACGCAATGATAAACGCTATGTACTACACTTCCCAAAAAATCCCACAGTTACCTACACCCGAAATTTGAACCCCAAAACATCAAAAGTCAAAAACAAGGCCCGTACCAAAACTTCATGGAGGATCATGGCACTCATGGATGATCGTCCACTATATTTTTCAGGCGTGCTTGTTTCATCCGTTGACATGAAATTGGAATTTTGAAAAGGGATTTCTAGAATTTGTTCTTGGAAATAAATTTAATTGACTCCAATAGGAAATAGGATACAAATTATATCATAGTTGTTAGAAGAGGAGATGTTGAAAATTCTAAATGGCTTATTCCAAGAATGAGGGTAATTCTATAAATGTGGGTAGGGTCCAATCGAACAAAGCCCAGACAGAGAGAAAAGAAATAAAGAAGCCCGCCCGCCTGCCTGGAAGGAGAAACGCGTGAGGGACTGCTCATGTCCGTACCACCTGGAAAAGGACAAGCCAAATATTTTCCTGCAATGATGATGTAATTATTATTATTATATTTTCCTCTTCTTATTTTAGAGTTAGTTAGCAAGAAAGAAGAAATTAGAAATCGAAGCTGATCATACAATCTCTTCCCAGAATAATGAATTCCATCAGTTCAAGAAGGGGGGAATTTAAGGAAAATAATGTTGCCTCTTTACCATCGAACAGAGGAGGCAGTCGATCAGACCCACCAGGTGCTTGATGAAATGCCCAACTCGGAAATAAAGGACAGTCACTTTGTGGATAAAGGTAAATCTCCAAATGCTGGGTAGTAGCTGTCAGGATGAGGATTTAGATGGACCCCTAGCTAGGAGACTGGTTTGCGGGTAGGATGTGCTTGTATTTACTTCTCGCATTTATATAAGGACTTGACCCCGCCATTTCCACCAACAAAAAGAAGAAGAAGGTAAATCTCCAACATGGGAAGAAGCAAGTACGGGCTTAGAAAATTGTCAGGGTCTAGGTCAAGACCTTACAGTTCAAGTTTTGAGAGGACTCATCACCGAGTACAGGGCGAGTGAATTTTTTTTGTGGGGACGAAACAAGAGGTTGGAAAATTCGAATTGTTATTTTGTTAATAACGTTGTGCATATCTTAAGAAAATGGATGATGGCATCTTATGTAGCCACACAGTGACACATATGGCTGTTTATAGATTGGATAGTGGTGTTTGAAAATGACGAAGGAAGTCTTCTATGCTTCACTCCTTTTTTCTTGCTGCTCCGCTTGCTATTTCGATTGCTTTCAGACTCATTGAAGATATTATGGCGTCTTCAGGGATTACCATAGCAGAATACTTCAGAGATATGGGGTACAACGTTAGTATCATGGCAAACTCGACATCTCGCTGGGCAGAAGCTCTGCGTGAAATTTCTGGACGACTGGTAATCGTTTAAATTAGTTTTTTATGTTTTTATTTTGCTGGTAACATCATGTATTTTTTCACGCGCCTTCATTGTTGCACCTGGGTTTAATGTCATCATTATATAAAAAGGACTTGCGTGCAAGAATTTTTGCCTGCAGTTGATTCTGTTGCTGACATATGTCTTTTCTCATAGTTTCAAGCCATCATGCCACTTTTGACGAAGTGGATGTTTCCTGATCTTCCAGTTCTAAACCCCGAGTTCATAGGAGCGCTGACATATTTATTTTTTATAATTGATCATTTTTTATTCTTCACTGTTCTTATATCTACATTCAGAAAGTAGCTTTTGTTTTTTTTGCCAATGTCAAATGTGTACTTCTAAATCTGTGTCGCTCATTGGAGAAATTCTTTTGTATGATTTTGATCCGTTCTTCGTCTCTGTCTCATTTGTCTTGTAGGCGGAAATGCCAACAGATAGTGGCTATCCTGCTTATTTGGCTGCTCGTCTAGCCTCTTTCTATGAACATGCAGGCAAAGTCAAATGTCTTGGGTCGCCAGAACGGACTGGTAACGTCACAATTGTTGGTGCTGTTTCCCCTCCCGGAGGAGACTTTTCTGATTCTGTCACATCTGCTACCCTTAGCATTGTTCAGGTATGGACGAGTCTGTCTGATTCTCTTCATGTTTAGTGCAATAACTGGGTTGTGCTTCAGTGGGTTAGACAAGTGCTGATTCTTCTCACTTCTTTTCTGGTTATAAACACAATTTTAATCTTCTCTTTAGTCAAATGTCAACATTCATGTTATATATAGCACTGATTCGTGAGGTAGATGCATACCATCCTGTGGCTAGTGATGTGTAAAACGTGATGTGGTATTATGATATTATCTGAATCGCAAGATTACAAATGTTAACTTCGGAAGAAAAGCTTTTCTACCATGAATTCTTTTTGTTTCTGGTTTGCTGAAGGTTTTTCATTATCTTTTACAGGTCTTTTGGGGTTTGGACAAGAAACTTGCTCAAAGGAAGCATTTTTCGTCTGTAAATTGGCTGATATCTTATTCGAAGTATTCTACTGTATGTATTATATATTTTTATTGTTCTGTTTTGCAAAGGTTCTTTCGAATTGCTTAAGTTTGTCCTCAAACTTTGTCCTACGTTTTGTCCTTTGTATGAATGCAATTGCTTCTCCTATTTTCAGGCGTTGGATTTTTTCTATGAGCAACGATCCTGATTTTATTAACATTAGGACAAAGGCGCGGGAAGTGCTACAAAGAGAAGACGACTTGAACGAAATTGTCCAAGTACGTTTATTCTTTTGCAAAACTCTTGAGCATTTTTCTTCCACACTTAATTCAATGAATGAATGAATAATGTCTTCGATTTGATATTAATGAAGATCCCGTATTTTCATCAGTTTATTTGTGTGCTCATACAACCTCTCAGCTTTTTCTTTTACCCGAGTTCTAGTCTGTATCTCACCTATTTACACTCTGTAGGAACCTTACAAGCAATACTTTAGCTGAGTGACAAGTTCAAGAAAGAGTTTGGGTCGTCTAATGATGGCATTCAGCTTTTATGGCGTGTTAATGCTGTTATTTCTTTTTGCCATTGTTGGCAACTTTTGAACTTTTTCATTTTGTTTACAGCTCATGAACGCCTTCGATTGTTTGCTCTTCTGCAGCTTGTAGGAAAGGATGCTTTAGCTGAGTCGGATAAGATTACCCTGGATAATGCAAAGCTTTTGAGGGAGGACTATCTTGCTCAGAATGCATTTACCCCGTAAGTGATTAACAATTCTGGATTTGTCAAGATTTTCTTTGAAGGCCTAATTAATCTTCAAACTGTATTTGGTTTTACAGATATGACAAGTTCTGCCCCTTTTACAAGTCGGTTTGGATGATGCACAACATTATTCATTACAACAACCTGGCCAATCAGGTTCGTTCCCTTTGTGTTTGTGTAATGCCAAGAGTTGACCCACTGTCGGTATTTCGTTGACCTTGTTATTGAATGCACGATTATCTACTCGGTGGATAAACAGGCCATGGAAAGAGGAGCTGGCATGGATGGTCAGAAGATCACATACACCTTAATTAAGCATCGGCTGGGAGATCGCTTTTACCGCCTCGTGTAAGTAGTTAACTAAAGAGTGGCCTCAAGAGGATTGACCATTTATACCAAAACTGGTCCCAGGTCCTAACCTGTGTTTGTGTTTGTTGTTGCAGTTCTCAGAAGTTTGAGGATCCGGCAGAGGGCGAAGCAGCTCTGGTTGCGAAATTCAAGAAGCTCCACGAGGATTTGACCTCAGGGTTCCGTGCCGTTGAGGATGAAAGCCGATGAGTTTGGAAATATCATTCTGGGTCCCCTAGATTTCAGGAGGCGGTGCAATACCACTAGTCCCTTAGTTTGTCTACAAGTTTTGAAGTCCGAAGTGCTGGTGGTGGGCTCCTTGAGGTGGTTTTAGGCCTCTCTTCACATTAGCCGCAGTTGTGTTAATTTGTCGTCTACAAGTTTATTTTGCCATTAAAGCATTTTTCTAACATCGAGAGACCTAAACAGCCATTGATGTATTTAGCCAATAAGTTATTGTTTTTCAGTTGGTGCTAATTTGCTTGATCCACATCCCTAAAACGCGACGATAGAGGTAGACAAATTTCTTCGTTTACAAGTCGGAAGTTCTGATCATAACCATTAATTTCTAACATAAATTGAGTTTCATAACATTTAACAAACAGATCAAGCAAAGCTAAAACAAAGAAAGTCGCGATATCGTGACTTAATAGCAGTTCCAAGTGTAAATCATTTATTAAGCTACTTGGGAAGAAACAGCCATTGTCTGGGACTTCAGATGGAAGCGTGCACTAGTACCTACGTCTTGCATAGGGTGCTCGGTGCCTGCGTTCACTCGACTGTGCACTCAGAAAAGTATCCTTGACCCTTTGAAGTTTCCCGAGCACATCTCCGAGGTTTGCGCGTCGGTTAGGAGATTCTTCCGAGCATGAAACTCCAATATCTAGAACAGATATCAAACAGCTCACCTCATATTCTCTCGCTGGTGTAGTTGAGCTTTTAGCTATTTCTGTATCATCAACATCTCTTAGAGAAAGAACTGGATTTGCAACTTGCATCACTCTTTCTGGTAATGCTGCTTTGATAAAATCAACGAGATTTAACCCTTCTATGAAGATGTCATCGGTTGGCCGCCTTCCGGAGAACATCTCTAATAGCAAGATCCCGTAACTGTAGATGTCACCCTCTTTTGAAGCAATGGCACCTAATCCATATTCTGCATATCAAGAGTTCAGATCAACATCAATACTCGAATTATCTCAACTCTTGTCATTCCGTAACACAACAAAGTAATTTAGTGGTTGTATTCGTTCAAGAGTACTAGGATGTAGAAAGTAGATGAGAAATATATGAAAACGTTCCTATAACTCCAATGAAAACATTAAAGTATTTTAATCTCGAATCGGTTTGCTTCCGGTCTGTATAAGGCTAATTGCATGTGTGACTTATGATCAGCTGGGTATATGTGAAACAGATTCCAATATAGCAACTGGATAAGTAATTTGTACTGAAATGAAAAAAAAGCATGTACCTGGTGCGACGTATCCGGTTGTCCCTTGAATGCCGAGTGTGCTTGACTGGCTCTGCAATGAACGTTGTGATGTAGAAAGGAACTTTGCGAGTCCAAAATCCCCGACATGCGAAACCATATCATCATCAAGAAGAACATTGCTAGGCTTCAAGTCGCGATGAATAATTGGTACTTCACAGAAGTCATGCAGATAATGTAATGCTGAACCCACATCAATTGCAATGCTTAACCTTTGTAGAATGTCCAACCCTCTTGGCTGATCGGATTCAGAGTGCAGCCAACTCTCCAAGCTCCCGTTTGGCATAAACTCGAAGATGAGAGCTTTAAATTCATCGCCTTTGTAATCCAAGCTGGAACAATAGGTAATGAGCTTAACGAGATTCCTGTGCCGAATGTTCCTCAATGCATTACATTCAGCTGTGATACTTTTGGAGGCTCCTTGACGTTGAAGGTTAAGAACTTTGATTGCAACTGGTCTTTCGACTTGGTCGAGGATCCCTTTGTACACAGAGCCAAAACTACCATATCCCAGTAAATTTTGAGAAGAGAATCCACCGGTTGCCTCATATAAATTCTTGTAAGAAACTGTGATGTGGGGCTCATGACCAAAGGTTGAGCCAAGTTGCTTCGGTTTCGATTTTTTCTTCCAGAAGAGAAGTAAAATGACTGCTACTAGACCCACAAACAGCAACAGACAGCCAATTATGATGGGCAGCTTGAGACTAGTAGCCTTTCCTTTCTTCGGTCGTTTGGTTGGACATTTCGGCAGATGAAGTTCCGGGATGCCACCACAAAGCCTACTGTTTCCTACTAAAAAGATGGTACTTGCATTGGCAAAGACTCCTCCTATTGGCACCTCTCCCTCGAGATTGTTGAAAGAGATGTTTAAATACTGCAAGTACGTCAGATCCTGCAACACTTTTGGAATATTTCCTGTCAGCTTGTTTCCCGAAAGATCGAGGACCCGGAGTCCCTTCAACGAAGCCATAGCTTCAGGGATCATTCCTTGAAAGGAATTTCCTTGCATATAGAGTTCTTCCAAGCTCAGACAGCTTCCAATGGTTGAAGGAATCTCACTAGACAGCAAGTTGTATGAGATATTCAACTCGTTGATTGCTGCTAGTTTTCCTATTGTTTGCGGTAAGCTACCTGATAAGCGATTATCAGAAAGTCCCAAGTATCTTGATAATGAAGGACTATTTAGAATCTCCTCAGGTATATGTCCTGAGAGATTATTCGAGTCCACTTGAAAGAGATTTAGATCTCGGAACTTTCCAATGGATGAAGGAATTGACCCTTGTAGGTTGTTTGCAGACAATGAGAAGAGTGACAACTGACTCAGGTTGCCTATGGAGAACGGTATTCTACCCGATAACCTGTTCGAGTCTAAGAAGATTTCTTGCAGTTTCTGCAACTTCCCGATGTTGGAGGGGATCACACCCGTAAAAAGGTTATACTCGAGGCCTAGTGAAATCAAATTCGTGAGATTCTATAAAGCAGGAGGTATTCTACCAAATATTTGGTTGCGTCCAGCGTATAACACGTTGAGTTGGTTTGAAAAATTGGCTATGGAATCAGGCAAAACACCTCCAAGATGGTTAGAAGAGAAATCTAACGTTTCAAGTTTTCTACATCTTGTTAAAGATGCTAAAAAGTCCAGATCATTCATGGAAATTCTTCCCAGATTATTGGCTCTAATGCTCAACCACCATAGATTGGAAAGATCTCCTATGTTAGAAGGAACTTGTCCAACAAAATTGTTTTCAGAAGTGTCCAATATCTGCAGCTGAGATGCGTTAGTTAATGAGTCTGGGAGTTTACCAGTGAGTTGATTCCCCCCAAATTCAGCTTCCAGCAAGTTCGGAAGATTGAAGCCTTTGTGTGGAAGCCCTCCATAAAATTGGTTTGAAGCGAATGATAGGACCCCAATTGAAGAGATGTTGAATAGAAACAGAGGGATGACTCCTGAAAGATTATTGACACCAACTGCGAAAGAAGTCAAGTTTTGTAGTCTACTCATCTCACTTGGAATCTTTCCCACCAGTTTATTATATGCCAATGAAAAAACTTGCAGTGATGTAAGGTTGCCAAGAGACGATGGAATCATTCTTGTCAGCTCGTTTTTGTCAAGAGCAAGTATCTGCAACTTCGACAAGGAACCTAGCTGAGGCGGGATCTTCCCGTTGAGGTTGTTCCATTGTAAAACAACCCTCTCGAGGTTGGAGCATGAGGTCAAATTGACAGGTATTTCACCTCCCAATGTGTTGTTGCGAAGATTGAGATGTTGCAGGCGGAACAACTTGCCCACTTGTCGAGGGATTGCACCGTGGCAGCTATTGTTTTGTAGGTTGAGGTATCTCAAAAAGCTCAAATTTCCGATGTGGGGCGAAATTGGTCCCAACAGTTTGTGCCCTTTAAGAATCAAGGATGCTACCCTCAGGTGGCGCTTGCTACAAGTGACTCCATACCAGTTGCAGTGAGGGACAGAGTCATTCCAAGAGCTCAGGATTCCCAGAGGATCGGTGGTTACACTCTCTTTGAAATGCAACAGAGCAACTCTATCTGTCTCATTTCCGAGGGAGCTCAATTGCACCGTTTGGAAATAGAAGGAACTAATAACAACCACATGTAGTAGTTGAGATGAGAAGAAGCTTAGAGTAGACAACTTCATTGGGATCAGAAGAGAGTTTGGTAGATGGAGCAAGCTACGCTCTATGTATTTATTTATTTATTTTATTGAGAACAAGGGAGCTCTATATATATAAACACTCTATTGCTGGAATTAGTTTCCCGGGAAGACCAAGACTTCTGATCATCGAGGATGACCCTAGATTGCTTCGTCACAGTGAATCCATTGATAGAGTGGAGAATTGACCAAGACTTTTGAGTCTTTGTCGGACAGGTTGAAGGAAATGAACTAGTTAGAGAGCTATATCTACAGTATAAAATGGACTCAAGTGGTGGAGAAATATCCGAGGATAATTTTGTCTTTATTTTATTTTTAGATAGCATAAGTTTATGTCGGTAGAAATTTTATTATAAATAACTACAGGAGCAAATGAGCACCATCCAAAATACCATCACAGGAACACGCCCGCTATAAAATTCATAAAGTTTTTAGATTACATAGTCTCTTCATAAAATTTAAACAACAACAAAACCCTACCTCACAGCCTCCTCCCCCTATAAAGGAACAAGACCCTCATTTTACAAATTCAATTGACTAGTTAATACCCGCATTTGTTTCTTTTAACTGTGGTCAATTTTCATATTTAGTTGTTGAGGAGTTTGGAGTTGGACATGGCTAAAAGTGAAAATAAATTTTTATGCCAATAATTATACCTACTAGGATTGTAGACTTCTGTCAATTTCTTCGTCCATGCTTGTATTTTATATTAGTATATGTAGGGTTTGATTTTATAGTGGATGATTCTCAACTTTAATTTAATATTAACATTTTATTACGTTGATTTTCGAAAGTAGATGCAAATGAAGTCATTTTTTTATGATTCATGTTATTTTTGGATTTTGGTTATATTAAAATCATAAAAATACTTTGCAAAATAATGGATTTATGACATGGATCTTGATTATAATCTAGATCTAGGTTCGAGTTGTTGTAGGCTCTAAGTAGAATTTGCAAACTAATAGATTTATCAAATTTTATAGACCTTATTCTACCCTACTCATTGTAACTCTTATTGTAGTTGGGATCTAGCTAAACTAGTTTTACTTATATAAAAAATCTTCGACTTTAACCACAAAAAAAACGGTGGAAAACTTAACCAAAGAAGACGTCTTTTGGCGGCCATTTTATGTTCACAATTGGTGCCTTAATTCCGGAATGGGACCCTTCCACTATCTGCATCACGGCGACCCATGGACGAAGTACTGGATTTGGTCCTTGTAGGCCAAATCCAACCAGTATCGTTTAGGACGATCCAAGTTTAAGTGTTGATGGTAATGAGATTAATGACACCTAAGACAGCTATAAATATGGTTTAAACGACTACTTTCGTCCCATTTTTTACCTCTTGTACTTTTCGATGTGGTCTGCCCGCCAACAGGAATTATTTTTCCCACTTGAAACCAAAGACTTGAACCAGGACCAAGCACCACCACTTGAAATTATTTTCCCCAGAAGACTTGGACTTTTGATTGTATGCATGGCCATGGACGAGTTTAGCTGTCACGGCAAAATGAATAGATTGTTTCCTCGGAGACTTTCCACATGTTAGGAATTCAGCAAGCAAGAGAAAAAAATGCGCAAAGAACACGGACACAAGAGGTTACGTGGTTCGGCCTAATGCCTACATCCACGAGAATAAAGGAGAACTTTTATTGATGAGTTTTCGAGCCACAAAGCCATACAAAACCTTAGGGTAACATGCCTTTATATAGAGGCAAACCCTTGTACATCAAGTAATCTATTTAGGTCGAATTAGGAGAACAAAACAAGAGTCCGAACTAAATTGGAAACAAGTTCACAAATCTTTCCTGTTCAATTTCTCGACATCTCTAACAATCTCCACCTTGGCGAGAAATCATCTCATGGACGAACCATGAAGCTCTATCCGAACTTCAACAAACTCCACCTTGATGAAAGACCGCCCCATAAAGAACCATGAGAACTTGAGAAACCAAACCGACTCTACCAGCTCCACCTTGACCATAGATACACCTACCATCAATAAGACCATCTCAACTTTCTCTCTTCCTTTTTAGTTCAATCACTTGGAGCCAGCCCCCAAACTTGAGCTTCCGAGCTTGCTTGGCGTCTTCCCTCCAATCTCCATCAAACTCCAACTAGCAAGTCCACCTGCTGAAGCAACCTTGCGACCAATAGATACGCCCTCTATTTTTCGGTCAGCCCCATGCTCCGCAACCTCGAACTACTTTTCCGCTGGACCTTTTTGCCTCAAACCAATGCTACTTGCTATAGCATACAAAGGGCAACCTTTTGTTCTACTAAGTAGAACCCTCAACATGCCTCGAACTCTACTGTTCGGCCTTGAATGAGATACCCGATTCGCCCGTGGTGTCACCAATGGCTTTGCATGCCCAATGCCAAACCTACCCAACACCTTTGACGTCGACGTTCCTTTAGACAACCATAGCGGGGCCCAGCTAACAAAGCTTCTCCTAGACAACCATGGCTCTTTGCCAACTATGCCTCCACGAAACAACCATAGCTTGCTATCCATGTCTTCGCGAATCCCAACTACACTCAAACCATCCATGTCAAGCCTTTGCTCCCTCATACGAACCAACCTCATATGACCTGAGCTTTTTCCCACTTCATCAGACCCATTGATGTGACTCCACCTACAATAATGTTCCCCACTAACCTGTAGGTATTTCCTTTCACCCTTCATCCCTACCATCGCATCCTTCTCCACCTTCATTAGCATACCTTTATAACTATCACTGTTATAATCCAAGGTTCCTAATGAAAAGAGATTACCAGGATGCATTGGACTTGATAAGACAGAAAGCCAGTCACTATCCGACCCGTCTGAACATGTGGCCATGGCTGTGGATGCCGATCCCTCCTTGTTGTCTTGATTCCCAGTTCGTCCTAGATAGTCCCCTTCATGTGCCCTTCTCCGCACTTGAAGCCACTTCCATTGAACTTCTTTGACTCCGACCTGGATCCTCTTCCACAACCCAGCTGGTGGCTCCTCATCATCCGCCAAGCACAAGCGAATCTTCGATACCGCCTTGGCCTCCAACTCTTCCCACTCTTGCTCCTCCATCTTCTCGGACTTCTTCTCCGAGAGCGCGATGACCATCCCTTGCTGCACGAGGAGATCGTTGACACGCCTTTGCCATAACCTGAAATTCAACAAACTATCGAACTTCACAAGAGCAAACTTCGTGCCGTGATCCGACATCCTCCAACCTTAGCTCTTGATACCACTTGTTAGGAATTCAGCAAGCAAGAGAAAAAACCGCGCAAAGAACACGGACACAAGAGGTTACGTGGTTCGGCCTAATGCCTACATCCACGGGAAGAAAGGAGAACTTTTATTGATGAGTTTTCGAGCCACAAAGCCATACAAAACCTTAGGGTAACATGCCTTTATATAGAGGCAAACCCTTGTACATCAAGTAATCTATTTAGGTCGAATTAGGAGAACAAAACAAGAGTCCGAACTAAATTAGTACAATTGGTATCAGAGCCGGATCTGAGTTTCGAGTATTCGAGTTTTTAAAAAAAAACATTAACAGTAACTGCGTGAACAGTACCGATTTGGGCAAAATCAGAATTTAAGGTTTCGAAACCCTTGGAGCCGCCAGCCGCCACCGCCGACCGCAGCCCGAGTCCAGCCCGCCGCTCGTGTCCTCCTCGTCGCCTAGAGGAGGCGACCACCGCCTGCCGTTGAAGAGAAGCTCGGCGTCGAGGAGAGGAACTACCGTTCGCAAGGAGAGAGAGAGCTCGGAGAGAGCCGCCCTTGCCTCCGACCGTCCCCGCTGCTGAGAAGAAGAATCGGGGAGAGAAAGTCGGCGGAAGGAGGGAGAGAGAAAGTCACGAGGAGAGAGAGAGAGAGATACGGGGAGAGAGAAAGAGAGGTGAACTCCGCGTCTCTCCACCGCCGCCCAGCCGTATCGCCGCCCAGCCGTCGCCTTGAAGGATTGGGGGTTGAAAACCCTAATTTCTTGGATTGGGAATTTCGGGTCAAAAGGAGTTGACTGACCGGTTTGGGTTTTTCTGGTCCCACCAGAAGATGATTTTGGGGCTGGCTAGTGATATTTTGACCAGTTTTGAGGCTGATATGTCTGGTTTTTTGACTATATTCGGTAATTGAGGCTTGGTGGATGTGATTAGTCTTGGTTTTGAGTTGACCAGACTTGTTTTTGGGGCGGAGATCATATGGTTGATCCTTGGAAGTAGACCTGTTAATGGCTTAAATGTCTGGGTCTTATTTTGGATCATGAAGTTTGGGTCGGGTTTGATGGGCGTGGTGATTTTGTTTATCCGAGTTGAAGTATTTGACTAAAGAAGGGTCAGATTGGGGTCCTGTTGAATTGAAGATTGGTTCAAGTCTTGGAGATTCACGGTTGAAGATCGGTCATATGATTTGGATCAAGGTGGAGACTTGTGGGTGTTTGACCCAAATCTTATTGGACTTTGAGCCCAGGTCCAATGGTATCTCCTATACATGTATGTGGTATTATGTGTGTAGTCGAGAGTGGTGTGAGAAAGTTAGAGGAGCTTGAGGCGACTTCTTTCTCCAGAGACTCCCTTGTTCCATGGGATTTGATCAGGTCTGTTTTGGGTTCATGGTTGATCGGTCATGGAGTGGTCGTATCATGTTGGAGCAAAAAGTGAATCATGTGAAGACCTTGAGCATTGTTTGGACTAGTTACTCGTTGACGATGAAGGCGAAGATATCCAAGTATCAATTTTTTTTTACTCACATGTTATGCAGTGTATCTCCTGGTTGCCCACGAGGATGGAGGAGTGAGGTGTAATAGCAACAGCAAGCTTGGTGTCCAGAAGGTATTCACGTGAAGGTGATGTAAAGTCCTGTAGCTGGTAGAGAATTCCAAGATTGATGTCTAGAAGGTGTTCACGCGAAGGTGATGTAAAGGCCTATAGCTGGTGTCCTCATCTCTTATTTGGACTGAGATTGGTGTTCGCTCGGCGATGTAACCCCAAGAGTCGGTGTCCACATGATGGTGGAGGTTTCTCGTGGAGGTGGAGTCTGCTATGTCGGTAGAGAAATATTTTGAGAGTGCCCCGTAAGAGTACACCATACTGGGATGAGTATTGGTTATGCTGGAGCTTCTGGGATTGAAGCTGGCCTAAGAGATTTAGGCATTGTTATGGGCGTTGGAGTGGTTTTCTCTAATGTGAAAAACTCTCGTGTTGCACGCATGGTGATTTTCCCTTGTCGTATTGGTTCTTCTGGAGTTGAAGACCCGAGGTGAGTATATGTGTTGAGATACTTGTGGAAAATTCCATTCGAGGTGGAGTTTTCAATATTGAGGCGGATGATGATATGTGGAGCATGAAGCTTATTGGAAGAGACACACAGTAAAGATGGTCTGATGTGGACGATGAGCTTGAAGCTTGAAAAGACGATTGATTTTGGAATTTGGTCCAAGGTGGAGATTGTTAGGATTTGTCCCAAATTCTTAATTAGAATAGAACTCTAATTCATATTGATGAATATATTGGACTTGGCTCTATATATAGAGGGCTAGGGGTTAGGAGTTCTTTGGTCTTTGCATAACGCAATAGTAGTATAGGCACGAGAGAGTTAGGCTTGAGGCACCGTCTCGCCTATGGCTTATGTACCATGTATCTCCACATAATATAGTGATGATCGTCTCGGCCCCGTGGAGTAAGTCATTCGACCGAACCACGTAATTCTTGTGTCTCGTGTTTTACTCGTTTCGATCTTATTTCTCAACACCACACGTCACAGAAAAATGCATTGATTCGAGGGAAGTCCATCCATGGAATACAATGGTATCTCTGAAAAATTTTAATACTTCTATATCGAAATAAAATTTTCCACTCGTCACAGAAAAAAATCCCGTTGTACTAAATTTTTAATACTTCTAAATCGTAATAAAGTGGATGCGTGAGACAAGGAGGAGGGTGGAGGCTCAAGAAAGGGGACGGTGGGTTTCTAACAAAACCATAGGAGAGAAAAGGAGAGCTCTCAATTTAGGTTAGGAGAGAACTTCTCTCTAAAAAGTAGAGAGATCACAAGATTCCTACTTTTAGAAACCCTGGTTTCTGACCCTACCACTATCAGCGTCACCACCACGAACTTTGTAGTGGATAAAAAAGAAAGAAGGGAAAAAACTTAGAAATTGAACCTGTTGAAAAGTCGACAAATTTTAATATATCGTACTAGAAGGAGGTCTAGTCTTTTGTTAATTAGTTCTAAATTTGAGAAATTGAACTCGTTAATTTCTAAAAAATCAATTTTCTTTCCAAACATCACATGAGAGTACCAAATTACTCTTCCATCAATTGAAATCTTAAAACTCACCATAAACATGTTAAACCTAGGTTAAAAGAAATCCACCCACCACAATAAAAAAATCCTAAAAAATAAGTGTGCCCCACCCACCAAATCCAGCTTAATAGATTAACCATGAACCCAAACAATAAAACTCCACCATCTCATTGTACACGGCTTCTAACAATAAAATAAAATCGCCTACTTATCAACCAATATGAAACAATTTTCATACAAATAACATGAGGAAAAAATATAAGCCGCAAGAAAAATAACTACATTATATACAATTTATATAACTAGCAAAAACATTCATCTGAAAAAAAACAATTTCTTTTGATTATGAATTATCACATAATTTGAATTATATGGGCTACACTTAGTCCAAAATGGAGGTTATTGCGATCATTTTCGGTCCACGATGTCTGCTTAATTCCAGAATGTGACCCTACACACTATCTGCATCACAACAACCAACTTTGTAGTTGGAAAGAAAGAAACAATTGAGTCATCCACTATGTTCTTGAGTCGTCCACGATACAACCATCTCAAATCTGAATTTTTTTATAATGAGATTTATAAAATGGAACTACGTGTCATTGAAACAGATTTTCCATGTCTCGAATCTAAATTACTCAGCACACTAGACTAGATGTCAGATAGTATAAAACAAAAAAAAAGTATTCCCTTCTTTGGCCCTCTTGTGTTTCACATTGTTAGCTTAAGACAGTAAAGCTTTTATTTTCAGATTGTTTAAGAGAGTAGGGTTTGCAATTTAAAAGACGTCAAATCTTAAGCTATTGTATACGCTGAACGAATCAAATTAACTTAACCAACTTTACTTTTTTGAAACGGTATATTATATTCATCTTCAATCACAGTGTACATATACAACAGCCAGCAGCCGTTGCAAGGGAAGTAACGGGGCAAAGAAAATACACCTCCAGCGAAACCACAAGCCGGAAGTCAGGAGAAGCCACACCCTAACTACCGACTTAACCAACTGCAGTTGGAAGCCAAATTTTTTATTGCGAATGAAGTGTAGAAAATTAGAGAAAACCTAATTAACGTTATTAAGAAAAATGAACAAAAAAAAGTCCATTTCTCGCATTGGCCGTGCTCGCAGGTGACAAAGTTGATTATTATGGAAAAAATAAGGAGTAAAGACCATATAACACCTCCGAATTGTTTAAAATATTTAATTAACTCCTAGACCGTTGATGTCGCAGTTTTGGCCTAAATCGTTGGTTTCACGGTTTCGCAGTTGCAACCAACTACTTAGAGCTAATGAATCTGTTGCGGGGAAAAAGTGGTACAAGAATACTAAGAAAACCCAAGACGATCCGGACTGATCATCCGAAGGTCGGCATAGCGGAGGAGAAAAAGATCTACGAACTAAGTCTAAGCTAAGGGAAAAAGATAGAGAGGAAGATAATTGTTGTTGTTATTTTTGTGATGGGGTTGTTCTTCTCTTTTTTCAAGCCCTCTTTATATAGAGGTCGCTCCAACCTAGCTTCCGGCCTTCGTATAGGGAACTTCCAAATCAAGTTGTGCACCGTATAGAAAAATTTCAACCCGGTTCTTTCCAATATAGCGAGATTCATCCGGGTTGCATAGGAATGTCCTAAACCGACATCCTAGAATAAGGCAACCTGGTCCTAAACAAAAGACAACCAAACTGTGCCCACCAAGAAACCCGGCACAAATAGGAAATCCGGATCCGCCACCAATATAGGGAAAATCTCGTCAAGCCTTGTTTAGGAAAATATAAACCGACTTGCCCAAAAATAAAGGCATCCGACTTCCAATTAGGAACGTTGAGGCCGTACCAAGCAAGCAACCCGGCACAAAATAGGAACAAACCCGACCTCGAACCAAATATCATAGGATCTGGTCTTGATATAGGAAATAGGGATGGCAGAAATACCCATACCCTGAGGGTCGGACCCTACCCTTACCCTACGGGTCTATGGTATGTTGACTTTGACTGGGTCTAGGGTAGGGTATGGGTATGGGTCCATGTTTAGAGGTAGGGTATAGGGTAGGGTATGAATCCATAGCTAGACCCTGTGGGTCGGACCCTACCCTTACATTTTTACCATATTTTAGACTCTACCCTAATTAGACTATAGTTAGACCCTTGTTAGACCGTATTAATAATATATATAATATACTTTACGGTTAACTTTAACATATTTATTATGTTATTCCGCAACTAGCTTAGAAGATGTCGTGAATGATGGATCACTAGAAGCTGACATGCTATAGTTTTCTTTTGTTGAATTGTTTATATACTTCAAACTCTAAAAAAAAAAACCTTGGACTATTGAAATTAAATTACAAATTTTGATGTTTCATCAATTTTCTATTGAATGTTGATGTGTAACGTAGTAGATGTCTTGAATTTATTTAAATTTTATATAAAAATTAAGTTTTGATAAAAAATTATCAAAATGCAGAACGTTAAAGGGTCGGACCCTGCAGACCCTGTAGACCCTGGGTATCTAGGAGGGTAGGGTATGAATCTAACAATAAAAAATTTGTAGGGTCGAGGGTAGGGTATGGGTCCATAAAAAAAACTAGGGTATGGGTAGGGTCCTATCAATACCCTACCCTACCCTACCCATTGCCATCCCTAATAGGAAAAACTCGTCCCGGCCTTAGACAAAGCTGCATTGGTATGCCTCCAAGACACAAACTCATCGTTCCGGTCACGAAGCCCAACTTTGTTGTTCTGGTTGTGAAGCCTAACCTCGTTGGTCCGATCACGAAACCAACCCTCATCGATCCAGTTGTGAAGCACCTCGTCTGGTCCGAACAAGAGGTGTTAGTTAGGCTCTAAAATATAAACATGTCGGTCTGGTCACAAGGCCCAAACCTTGTTGGTCCGATCACGAACCCCCAACTTGTTGGTCCGTAAATGAAATCCCAACATATCAGACCGATCACAAAGAGAAATGAAAGAGGCCCGTGGACCGGCCCAAAAGCATGGTTGTCTGACTTGAAATGGGCCACCGGTCTTGTAATGGGCCGCTGGTCTCATAATGGACTGCCGGTCTTATAATGGGCTCGTTGGTCTGGTTATGATTAAGAGAGGGCTATGATTTAATTTCCATCGAGATAGGTGTGCAACTTGCACTTCCAAAAATTGTGTGCACCAGGCTATGTTTGCAAGTTCTCTATCTAGTCTCTCTTGGATACCACCACGCGACCAAGTGAATCGAGAGCCCACAAACCCAAGGTCAATGAGGCTACATCGCTCAATCCACTCTTTGAACTTTGCATGCTTTGTGCCTCTGATTGGAGCACCATCCACTTTGCCATCGGAGACCAAGAAGATATTGAAGTCTTCCGCTAAAAGCTAAGGGCCATCCATGGAGCTCGTAATGTTTTTCAGCTTCAGCCACATATCCTCCATCATGTTCGCCTTTGGATGGCCATAAATGGCAGTGAAAAACCAGCAGCTCGGATAGCCACCCTCAAGCTCCATGTGGATGAACTGTCTATCCATGGTGAGACACGAAATGCGGGTGGTTTTTGCACCTTACAGAACTCAGTTGCCTCCAGAATGTCCATCCATCGGTGCCTGAATCATATTTGGAAATTTTAGTATTTTAGCTAACAAATTCACACGATGGCTATAAATCTATGTTTCCAAAAGAGTAAGGACATCAGGTTAGTGCGATCTATGCAATTCCTTAATAGCAGCTTTGAATTTGGTGCTAGCCGTACCTTGGCAATTAAGATATCTAACATTACAAGAAGATAAGAGGTAGAGCAGTATATGAGAGGGAAAGAGTTCATAGGAAACCCCCTGGTCCTTGTGGTACGTTCTAGTTTTAAGTGGCCTCATCCTTAGAATCACCAACCTCCATACTTGATGGTGAGGGGGTTCGTAGGGCCCACATACTCTCCATCATCATCCATAGGATGGGTGCTCTCCTCTTTTGGGTCGGGGTCAGGGTCCCCTTCTTGGGTCTTCCGAAACTTTTCCTGCGAGCCTGCATTGTGAGTTGGCGAGGCGGGCTCGGGGAATGAGGGGGTTATGGAGAACTTAAAAGGTATAGGGGTGCTTGCGGTGTCATTGTTGGGATAGGGATGGTCCGCAGAGGGAGATGTGGAACTAGCGTTGGTTGAGGGGGTTCTTTTTTTGGTGGAATTTGGGGTTTTCGATAACAAATAATTCTTTTTTTTTGGAAAAATTTGTGGGTTTAAATTATTTTCCATAATTCCGGATCTTGGACGGTCGTTGGGATTCGATCCTTCTACCTCATGCTTAAAGACTGACATCGTATCCATCAGAACATACATGCGGTGGTACAAATAATTCTTTTTGGATTAGGCGGGAGGTGGAACTGCTGACTAGAGCCCGGAGCGGCTTTGGGATTTATGGTTTTCTTATCCTTGGGAGGATGGGCTTTTGGTGGTTGGGCTGAGTTGGGCTTAATAGGATTGGTGTGGGCTGGCGTTTTGGTAGCCAGGGACGAAGTGGCCTTTTGCTCGACAGGAATACGGTTATTCGAAGTCATACAATTGGACAAACTCAAATTCTTACCGTTAGGTGTACTGTGGGTCACGTGAACCTGGCTGTGGGCGGGTTCTCTTTTGTCAGCTCTCTCTCATTAGACATACCCTAGCTCTCTCTCATTAGACATACCCTGCAAAATATTAAAATTGTTAGCTTGAATAGGTAAGCTTTCCATTACCTCTTGTCCCTCCCTTTGTACTCCCTCCTCCCCGAATCGGTCCGCCAGCTCCGCC
The DNA here is from genome assembly GCA_963995505.1 of Hypericum androsaemum. Lineage (NCBI taxonomy): Eukaryota > Viridiplantae > Streptophyta > Magnoliopsida > Malpighiales > Hypericaceae > Hypericum > Hypericum androsaemum. Next base: position 10,792,449 of record OZ023197.1, read on the forward strand.
CTCTCAGGTTTTCGCAGCGGCTCTGGAGCCACCGGCGGCGATGGTGGATAGTCTTCCTCCGCTGTGTAGTTCTCTGAGGGCACCCTACAAGATGGCTTGGTGTGGCCATAGCAGCCACAATTAAATCAGATCAGGTGGAGGCCCTCGCATTGAAGTTGACTTCGAAACAGACCCGAGCAAAGCTTCCTCTCATTCATTCCTCCATTTTAGTATCAATTAGAATTGGTCTCCCAATCTGATGGCCCAGCTTATGGAGGAATTTCGAGTGGCAGAACTCCATCGAAAGGGTGGGAACACAAAACCAGGCAACCATCTTGGATGTGTTTGTGGACGAAGGATCAAACTTGGGCCGCCATCGTTGGACTGTTACACCAAAAAGTGGACTTGACCGACTTCTTGACTGGAAACAGACAAATAAGTCGTGAAGGTTACCTTTCGGCTTTCTTTTAGAGTTATTTTCGGATCTTTTTTTTTCCTTTTTCTAAAAAAAGTGGCGAAATGACCCTTAAATATTTATTTTCGAGCGTGAAAAATATATATAGAAGCACAGAACCGTTATCCTCTCCGAATTAATAACTGTTGCGGGAACAATAACATAATTGATAAAAAAATTCTGGCCCTAAATCAGAACTAGCACTACAGAGGGGTTGACGATGATATATTTTTTTTTCATAGAATTTCTGACCCTAGATTTCTAAAATAATATTTTTCTCTCATCTCAAATCACTAGACTGATATCAGTAATGTCTTTTAAGAGAAAAATTTTCCCAACAATCTGCAGAGAAAATTAAAGACGTAACTTCGATAGGTAAAGACAATATGGAAAAGACTTTCACTACCCCGCAAAAAAAAAAGACAATATTGAAAAGTTCAATTTGATGCTATATAGTTTTGCATTTTTCACTTTCAGACATGTAGTTTAAAATTGGTATTTCAGCATGAGGCTGCCCGATCAACTGGGAGATTTTTAAGACTACGTGGAAAAATTGTGGCAAATGAGTGAGATTAGTTGACGATGATACATAATCCGATAGATTATCAAAATAGTTCCTAGCTATTATATATTTTTTAACCCAACAACGCAAAGCGAATACCTTGGCACTCCCAAAACGAAACATAACACCCCCAAATGTCGTGAATTTGAGAATTGGAGTGGACTACTGCGAAACACAATTACACAACATAGGCAATGTAAGCTTCATGTTGGGCTTTTTTGGGTGGGCTCCAAAAGTTAGACTTTTTTCTAATTTGGATATTCGGATAATCCGAAATTACAATTTTAATATCCGACTCCGAATTTGAATCCAAATCCGAGTTCAAACATAAAATTATCCGAATCCGAATTCGAAAAAAATTTCGAATATCAGATAAGATAACAATAATATGCTCACCCCTAACTGGTGCCATCATTCCGGAATGGGACCCTCCCACTATCTGCATCTCCGCGACCCATGGACGAAGACAGCTATATACATACACACGCTTGCTCGAATTAATTTCCCGGGAAGACCAAGACTTTTGAACAATGTGGATGGACACGGACGAGTGAGGTTCTTCGGCACAGAGAATCCATTGATGCAATGGGGAATTGACCAAGACTTTTGAGTAATTGTGGGACAGGTTGAATGAAATGAACTAGTTTTTTTTGTGAATGGAAATGAACTATTTAAGAGTGGTGTATCTACAAGATAATGAACATTGATATTTATATGTAATTTATAGGTCTAAGGAATATTTAAATAAAGTCCAACTAGAATAAAATGTGATTAATAGATCTAGGATCAAGGTCTAAATGGACTTTATCCAGTTCCAGACTAACCCTGTCTATATGGATATTTTTAGTTTATTTTGATCTTGTAAGATAATGTGGGGGTCCTGTGATGGTAGTTTTTTTAAAACATCTTTTTTTTAAACATTTGTGATAGCATTTTGGATGGCGCTCATTTGCTCCTGTAATTATTATTTTTCCTTTGAATCGGTGAAATACTTTATTAAAACCTTGAAAAGAAATGTCCAGATACAGAATGTGCCGAGGTTGCACAAGGCACCACAACCTAGAGATCATAGACGTCAAGAAAGGTAAAATATAATTCATTTCCATCAACCTGTCTGCCAATGACTAAAAAGTCTTGGTAAATTCTCCATGGCATCAATGGATTCACTGTATTTTCTCCCCAAAAAAATCAATGGATTCACTGTGCCGAAGCAAGCTAGGGTCATTCTCAATGATCAAAAGTCTTGGTCTTCCCGGGGGAGTCAACACTCGGGTGATGGGTGGGGACGACTCGGGTAGAAGGATTCCATAGTAAATACTATTATTTTTCAAAAAATTTTGTCAGACAAATTTAGTCAGGTTGGTCTTAGCTCCGGTGCTTTAAACGGGTATTGGATTCTATTCCCCTCCTAAGCATAATTTTTTTATTTTCGCCAGAGGTGGAAATTGACTCACCGAACTCAGAGAAATAAGGTAGGAATCGTTGTTATCCTACCCACCATGTGTTGATATTGTAAATGCTATTATTACTACTATATTACTATTTATAAATAAAGAAAATTTACCAACCAAAAGAAAAAAAAATTTCCAGCAAGCGTGTGTATATATTGAGCTCTCTTGTTCTAAAAATACATATATAGAGCTGTCTTCGTTGTCATTCATCTCATTGCCATCAAGACATAAACTTGCTCCATCTACCAAACACTCTTCTGATCCCAATGAAGTTGTGTATTAGAATTAGCTTATGCTCATCTCAACTACTACATTTGGTTCTTATTAGTTCCTTCTATTTTGGAACGGTGCAATTGAGCTCCCTCGGAAATGAGACTGATAGACTTGCCCTGTTACATTTCAAAGAAAGTGTAACTACTGATCCTATGGGAATCTTGAGCTCATGGAATGATTCCGTCCCTCACTGCAATTGGTATGGAGTCACTTGCAACAACCGCCATCGGAGGGTAGCGTCCTTGATCCTTGAAGGGCAGAAGCTGTCGGGACCAATTTCAACCCACATCGGAAACTTAAGCTTTTTGATGATCCTCGACCTACAAAACAATAGCTTCCACGGTGCAATTCCTCAACAAGTGGGTAAGTTATTCCGTTTGCAACATCTCTTGCTTGGCAACAACACGTTGGGAGGTGAAATACCTATCAACTTGACTTCATGTTCCAACCTCGAGACACTGGATTTCGAAGGGAACAACCTCAGCAGAAAGATCCCGGCTCTGCTAGGTTCCCTGGTGAAGCTGCACTTTCTAAGACTTGACGCAAACAGCATGACGGGAAAGATTCCATCGTCTCTTGGCAACCTTACATCACTGCAACAAGTCTCATTGTCATATAATAAACTGGTGGGAAAGATTCCAAGTGAGATGAGTAGATTACAAAACTTGACTTTTTTCTCAGTTGGTGTCAATAATCTTTCAGGAGTCATCCCTCCATTTCTATTCAACATCTCTTCAATTGAGATCTTGGTATTCACTTCAAACCAATTTTATGGAGGGCTTCCCGACAAAGGCTTCAATCTTCCAAACCTGAGAGAAGCTGATCTTGGGGGGAATCAACTCACTGGTAAACTCCCAAACTCATTAACGAACGCATCTCAGCTGCAACTATTGGACACTTCTGAAAACAATTTTGTTGGAGATCTTTCCAATCTATGGTGGTTGAACATTAGAGCAAATAATCTGGGAAGAATTTCCACGAATGATCTGGACTTTTTAGCATCTTTAACAAGATGTAGAAAACTTGAAATTTTAGATTTCTCTTCTAACCATCTTGGAGGTGTTTTGCCTGATTCTATAGCCAATTTTTCAAACCAACTCAACGAGTTATACGCTGGAAGCAACCAAATATTTGGTAGAATTCCTCCTGCTATAGAGAATCTCAGAAACTTGATTGCACTAGGCCTTGAGAATAACCTTTTTACTGGTGCGATCCCCTCCAACATCGGGAAGTTGCAGAAACTGCAAGGACTAGCCTTAGACTTGAACAGGTTATCGGGTAGAATACCGTTCTCCATAGGCAACCTGAGTCAGTTGTCACTCCTCTCATTGTCTACAAACAACCTGCAAGGGTCAATTCCTTCATCCATTGGAAAGTTCCAAGATCTAATTTTCTTTGAAATGGACTCGAATAATCTCTCAGGACATATTCCTGAGGAGATTCTAAACATTCCTTCATAATCAAAATACTTTGGACTTTCCGATAATCGCTTATCAGGTAGCTTACCCCAAACAATAGGAAAGCTAACAACAATCAATGCATTGAATATCTCATACAACTTGTTGTCCGGTGAAATTCCTTCAACCATTGGAAGCTGTCTGAGCTTGGAAGAACTCTACATGCAAGGAAATTCCTTTCAAGGAACGATCCCTGAAGCTATGGCTTCGTTGAAGGGACTCCGGGTCCTGGATCTTTCAGGAAACAACCTGACAGGAAATATTCCAAGAGTGTTGAAGGATCTGACGTACTTGCAGTATTTAAACATCTCTTTCAACAATCTCGAGGGAGAGGTGCCAATAGGAGGAGTCTGTGCCAACGCAGGTGCAATCTTCCTAGCAGGAAACGGTAAGCTATGTGGTGGCATCCCGGAACTTCATTTTCCGAAATGTCCAGCCAAGCAATCGAAGAAAGGAAAGGCTGCCATCCCCAAGCTGCCCATCATAATTGGCTGTCTGTTGCTGTTTGTTGCTATTGTATCAATACTTGTAGCTCTCTTCTCAAAGAAGAAATCGAAATCGAAACAACCTAGTTCGACCTTTGGGCCTGATCCTCACATCACAGTTTCTTACAAGAATTTACACGAGGCAACCGGTGGATTCTCTTCTCAAAATCTACTGGGATATGGTAGTTTTGGCACTGTGTACAAAGGGCTCCTTGACCAGATCGAAAGACCAGTGGCAGTCAAAGTTCTTAACCTTCAACGGCAAGGAGCCTCCAAAAGTATTATAGCCGAGTGTAATGCCTTGAGGAATATTCGGCACAGGAATCTCGTTAATCTCATTACCTATTGCTCGAGCTTGGACTACAAAGGCGATGAGTTTAAAGCTCTTGTCTTTGAGTTTATGTCCAACGGAAGCTTGGAGAGTTGGCTGCACTCTGAATCCGATCAGTCAAGATGGTTGGACATTCTACAAAGGTTAAGCATTGCGATTGACGTGGGTTCAGCATTGCATTATCTGCATGACTTCTGTGAAGTACCAATTATTCATCGCGACTTGAAGCCTAGCAATGTTCTTCTTGATGATGATTTGGTTTCACATGTCGGGGATTTCGGACTCGCAAAATTTCTTTCTACATCACAAAGTTCATTGCAGAGCCAATCAAGCACACTCGGCATTCAAGGGACAACCAGATATGTACATGCTTTTTTTTTCATTTCAGCACAAATTACTTGTCCACTTGCTACATTGGAATCTGTTTCATATATATATCCACGTGATCAAAAGTCACACATGCAATTAGTCTTCTACAGACTAGAAGCAAACCGATTCATGATTCAATTAATCTAATGTTTTGATTAGAGTTATAGGAACGTTTTCATATATTTCTCATCTAATTTCTACATCCTAATACTCTTGAACGAATATAATCACTAAATTACTTGGTTGTGTTACGGAATGACAAGAGTTGAGATAATTCTGAGTATTGATGTTGATCTGAACTCTGGATATGCAGAATATGGATTAGGTGCCATTGCTTCAAAAGAGGGTGACATCTACAGTTACGGGATCTTGCTATTAGAGATGTTCTCCGGAAGGCGGCCAACCGATGACATTTTCATAGAAGGGTTAAATCTCGTTGATTTTATCAAGGCAGCATTACCAGAAAGAGTGATGCAAGTTACAAATCCAGTTCTTTCTCTAAGAGATGTTGATGATACAGAAATAGCTTCAAGCTCAACTCCACCAGCGAGAGAATATGAGCTAAGTTGTTTGATATCTGCTCTAGATATTGGAGTTTCATGCTCGGAAGAATCTCCTAGCCGACGCGCAAACCTCGGAGGTGTGCTCAGGAAACTTCACAGGGTCAAGGATACTTTTCTGAGTGCACAATTGAGCGAACGCAGGCACCAAGCACCCTATGCAAGACGCAGGTACTAGTGCACGCTTCCATCTGAAGTCCCAGAGAATGGCTGCTTCTTCCCAAGTAGCTTAATAAATGATTTACACTTGGAACTGCTATTAAGTCGCGATATCGCAATTTTCTTTGTTTTAGCTTTGCTTGATCTGTGTTAAATGTTATGATTATAACCATGAAACTCAATTTATGTTAGAAATTGATGGCCTGGTGGCAAGGTTATGATCAGAACTTCCGACATTGGCATCTTGTAAACCAAGAAATTTGTCTACCTCTATCGTCGCGTTTTAGGGATGTGGCGCGAGCAAATTAGCACCAAATGAAAAACAATAACTTATTGGCTAAATACATCAATGGCTGTTTAGGTCTCTCGATGTTAGAAAAATGCTTTAATGGCAAAGAAACTTGTACACGATAAAATAACACAACTGCGGCTAATGTGAAGAAAGAGAGGCCTAAAACCACCTCAAGGAGAGCCCACCACTTCGGAATTCAAGACTTGTAGATAAACTAAGGGCCTAGTGGTATTGCACCGCCTCCTGAAATCTAGGGGACCCAGAATGATATTTCCAAACTCATCGTCTTTCATCCTCGACGGCACGGAAACCTGCTGTCAAATCCTCGTGGAGCTCGAGCTTCGTAGTTGCAAACAAAGAAACAATTAAGTCGTCCACTAACAAAAGATTTTATGATAATTTCAGAGAAGTTAAGGGTTGGAGCACTCACAATTGTAATTATGGGGTAAAAAATTTTATCTTTAAAAAAACGATTCTTTGTTTTATTCGAAAGGTAAAATATATATTTTTAAAAGAAATACATATTTATTGCTTCGCACAATAGATTCAATGAACGTCATAGAACGACCAGCTGCACAAGTATATCAACAAAAGCGCAGGGACTAGAAAAACTCTCAAGCTAAACTCACATTCGAATATATTGAAAATGCCTTGATGTTTTGATTAAGTGTATATCAGATTTCGGTTAAGTATGATCAAGAAAGAAACTATGCATAATAGTACACTGATCGTAAATTCAGTTATCTTTAAGTATTACAAAATGCTAGTCATGAGCAAAAGGATAAAGAAGTATATCGAGAGATCGGTAATAAGCTACGAGAAATTAACTTCTAAGTTAGGTAAGTGACTTCTTCTTTGAGACTAAGTTTATTCTTATGCTGAATCATAAACTTTGCTGTCGTGTGATCATTAATTTCTTGGTGAAATTTGCTCGTCACTTGGTGGGCGTATTGTTTTAATTAAAGCTGTCCTCTCTAGCTTACCTGCATATTACATGTCCCTCTACAAAATGTATGCTGGGGTTATTTAGGCTATTGAGCGAAAATGCGTGAATTCTTGTGGTCTGAAAACTCGGAGAGAGTTAAATCATCACTGGTGAAATGGGATTCAGTAACTTGCCCTGTTGACTTCGGAGGAATTGGAATTCAGAAGCTGAGGGAGAAGAATCAGGCAATGCTTATGAGGTAGATTTGGAAATTCATATGCAATCAAGAATCTCTTTGGGCAAGAACCATCATAGTTATTCACAAATTCACACCCTCTACGACTTTATCTTTTTCGGGAGGCAACTATAAGCGAGGGACTTGGGACACGATTGCTAACTTGGCAAGGGAACCATCTACTATTTCATGTGCTTTCTTTGAAGGTCTGAAGCTACACGTCGGAAATGGAAGCATATTTCTTTTTTGGTATGACAATTGGTTGGAGGGTGGGACCTTGCGCGATAGGTTTCCTCGGCTTTATATGATCTCTAACCAGAAATCAAACTCAATTGACGAATGCTCGGTTTGGTCAGGCAGCACTAGGTCATGGTCGCTTACATGGCGAAGAACTCCTTATGATTTTGAGAGGGAAGACGCTGCTACTGTTAGCTCTTTCATGGGCTAATCTGGATGTCAATAGTGACTTGGTTCTTTGGGCAGATGACAATGACCAATTTCTCTTCCAAATCCCTATAGTTAAAGCAATTTGATGATATGATCATCACCCCAGCAATAGAGAAGGTACGCCAAGTGTGGGATCGAAGAATTCTATTCAAGGTGGAATGCTTTATTTGGATTGCTATACAAAATACGCTGCCAACAAGGGACAGTCTTATCAGGACTGACATGTTGGATCCTTGGGATTCACTCTGTCCTTTGTGTAACGATGTTGATGAAACCGCGAGTTACCTCTTCCTTCATTATTTATACTTTTCTAAGAAGGTAGGTGTTGTTGGGTGCGTGGGCAGTGAAATTGGAGGCTCCCTCTCGGCATGTATTAATTTGATTAGAGGTGTTATGGTTCAAAAAGTTTGGTACACGATTTTTGGTGCAATAATGTGAGGCGTTTGGAACCTCCAGAAAATCGTGCAATTTTTCGAGACGAAATGTGCAAAGAGACCTTCTTTGGTATTCCACTATCTTCACAATTCAAGAATGGTTGTCTTGGACGGATATGACCAAGAATTACGGGAGGCAATATTTTTTATTACTTCTTGAATAGTTTTACCATGGTGTTCCTAGGTTATAAATTTTAGGAATAAATGGTAAATAGCCCTTTCTACTTGTCCAAAAGGTACAATTAACACCTTATACTCAAATTTGGATCAATTAGCACTCTATACTTGATAAATTGGAGCAATTAACACCTTACAATCAATTTTAGTGACATTTCATTACTTAGGTGGCATCCATGTCATTTCAAATACCATTTTATTATTTATTTGACTTAATTTGATCCATTTATATTTAGAATTAATTATTTTTAAATAAAAAAATATATAATTATTTAAAATATAAATAAAAACCAGGAAATACTAAAATTTGAAAACATAAAATTTAAAAATCCTAGAAACTCTATATTAAAAATAAAAACAAGAATAAAAAATATTAAGATTAAATAGCAAATTTACAAAAATCAAAAAAAAGAATAAAAAATATAATTAATGACGTAAAAACTCTCACTAAATATTAAATTCAATAATATTCCGGAGAATAAATATAGAAACAACATAAAAATAATATTCTTAAATATTAAACTTTAAATAGAAAAATAAAGAATAAAAAAGTGCCACGAGGGAGGATGAGTAGGCGAGGGTTTTCTTAGTTTTTAACTTTATTTAAAATTTAATTTTTTTGATTAATTTTTATTTATCGTTCCAAAAAATTTTAAATTTTTTTTTTCAAATTTTAGAATTTCTGGATTTTTGATTTTTTTGAATTTGTTTTAGATGTTATATTTAAATAATTAATTCTAAATATAAATGGATCAAATTAAGTCAAATAAATAACAAAATGGTATTTGAAATGACATGGATGCCACCTAAGTAATGACATGTCACTAAAATTGATTGTAAGGTGTTAATTGCTCTAATTTATCAAGTATAGGGGTGCTAATTGATCTAAATTTGAGTATAATGTGGTAATTGTACCTTTTGGACAAGTAGAAGGGGTTATTTGTCCTTTATTCCTAAATTTCACAAAGGGAATTTGTTCAAATCTACTTATAAAAAAACAAAGTATCTATGACCTGAAGCACGCCAGAAGAAGTGGCACTCATAAAAAAATTCCAAAGTTCTTTCGACCGGAGTCACAAAATATTTCGACCAGACGGACACCAATAATGATCGCGGGAAACAAGAAGAAGACGCGTCCGCTATTTCAGACATGGAATTTTGGAAACAATGTAACTTTTTAAATAGTTTTGTAACTTTTTTTTATTAGTCTTGTAACTTGATGCAGGCAGAAACGTACAGAATACAACGATAGTAGTCTCGATCTGTTGATTCTACGGATACCGAAAAGCGACAGATAACTCGAAAAAATCCTTATTTATATTTATCAAAATTCAACCAACTAAGACAATAGACAATATATCTTATTTATAAAGAACTAAAATAACTTATTAACTAGAATCCTACTATAAATAAAACTCATGATAATAATCTAAAACATAAAGCTAATTAATAAATATGTCTCCATCCTTATCTCCATCGTCCTCCCCCGGTTGGACAAATTCGTCCTCGAATTTGGTGCGTGCACTCTTGAACATCTTCGAGCCACATGTTGACACTTGGTATCTCTCATCCTAGCCGAACAAATATTTGGAAATTTTGGAACCATAAATATTCACATGAAAGATCACGAACTCCTTGTTTCGGACGGATCTTTTAGCATCCTTGAGACTGTTCCACGAGTTCAACAATGGAGAACTCTCAAGCTCAGAGTTCTTCCAAGCTCAGACAACTTCCAATGGTCGAAGGAATTTCACCAGACAGCAAGTTCTATGAGATATTCAATGTATTACTTGTCAGCTTTCCTATTGTTTGAGGTAGGTTCCCTGACAAATGATTTCCGGAGAGTCCCAAGTATATTGATAGTGAAAGAATGTTTAGGATCGCCTCAGGTATATGTCGGGTGAGGTTATTTGAGTCAAGATTGAGGTAATTAAGATTTTGGCAATTTCTAATGGACGAAGGGATTATTGACTCTTCCAGCTTGTTGAAAGGCAATGCGAGCGTTGACAGCTGACTTAGGTTGCCTATGGAGAATGGTATTCTACCCGATAACCTGTTCCTACTTAAGGTTAGTCTTTGCAGCTTCTGCAACTTCCCAATGTTGGAGGGGATCACACCCGTAAAAAGGTTATGCTCGAGGGTTAGTGAAATCAAGTTTGTGAGATTCTCTAAAGCAGGAGGAATTCTACCAAATATTTGATTGCCTCCAGCAGATAACCAACTGAGTTGGGTTGAAAAATTGGCTATGGATTCAGGGAAAGAACCACCAAAATTGCAAGATGCAATGTCTAGAAATTGAAGTTTTCTACAACTTGTCAAAGATGCTAAAAAGTCAAGGTCATTTGTGGAATTTCTTCCCAGATTATTGATCCCAATACTGAGGAAGCTTAAACTGGAGAGATCTCCTATGTTTGAAGGAACTGGTCTAACAAAATTGTTTTTCTTGATTTCAATGCTTTGCAATTGTAATGTCTCGTGATTTGACCGACTTTCTCTACAGACCAACACGAGTCTTTTTCATGATGTTTTGTCCTCACTCACACGCATTTCGGAAAACTTTTCAGGAGGTCACCCATCTTGATCCTACTCCCGGCCAAATGCGTTTAACCTTGGAGTTCTCTCAGGATGTGCGCCGGAAAAGAAGGTGCACCTTTTTGGTATAGATTGTACCAATCAAATCATTTAAACATTTCAAACAGAACAGATCATTAACGGGGTATCACATTCACCCTTCTTAAATACGCAACGTCCTGGTCGCGCCAGACACAGACAATCCCAGAATCCCTCAGTTGCAGGTGCGTTCGATCCCCAAACTACACCATACAAGCCGAGTTTGCTCTGATACCCTATGTAAAGCCCCATGATCTGACCGACTGTCTCCACAGACAATTATAGTTCAGGGGGTGAGTGGCGAATATGTCAAACACCAGGAGTCTGATAGTAATTATTCCAATAATTATAGTTATACTAGGCAGGGGTAATTTTTCACATAGAGATAAAAAGAATAAGCGGTGTAGGGAAATTGCAGTGTCACGTCATAACAGCACAATTTGCTTCGCGACGACGACCGACTTGATCCCAGAATTGACCTCCACAACATGCCTGAGAAGACGAAGACGACTTCATGAGTGGACAAATACTTGAATACCAGACATATTTCAAAGGTATCAGTTCTCTTAGTAATATTTTTCACATAACATTTGAACTCATAAACCTTTTTAACCAACTACCATTCACCCTACCTTTTGCCTTTCTTTTAGACTTCTTTCAGATCATTTTTTTTCTTTCTAAAAAGAGTGGCGATATGAGCCTTAAATATTTATTACCAAAGTAACTTCGATAAGTAAAGATCATTGTTTTTGAGATGGCGGTTCGACCGGTCAAACTATGAATCGGAGTCTTGGGCGGGTCAGAAAACCAGATACGTATGTTTACCTAATAAACAAGATAATTTTTGGCCAGACTGGATGGTTGGCTCGGATTTTTGACCCGAAAAATCTGGTTCGTTAAGTCAGGTCCACTGGAAGGGCAAAAATCAGAAAGCCTGGTTCTATTTTTTACTAATTTTGCACCCGATTCTTTCCCCCAACCCCATCACAGAGCTCCAGGTGACAAAGTCGAAGATGGCGACGGTGGTGGGAAGCCCAGCCACCGAAGTTCCTGGCCTTCAAGGAGTTAAAAGTCTCCCTGGCCCGATCGATTGTCACCGCATCAAAATCGTTGTCGTCGACGATAGCCTTGACCATCTTTCGGAGCTACTCCTTGTGGTCAACCACCGCCTGATCGAAATCAACCACCCGTCTTCGCCATTGGACTAACAATCACCACCGTCCTTCTAACTATTTCCTTTTTTTTCTCTTGTTCTAAGAAAGGAAGAAAAAAAGAGATGAAAAACGAGGGGAAAAGAAAAAATAGAGTAGGAAAGGAGACCGTGAAAATTGAAAAGACTAAAGGAGATGAAGTGAACTATAAGAGGAAAAGAGGGGAAAAGAAAAAAAAATTGAGCAGGAAGGAAGAAGAAAAGACAGGAGAGAGAGAGAGTAATAATAAATGGAGATAATTACTATGAGGACCCCAAGGTTTAGTCAAATAGACTCTGAGGACCCTGTAGTTTTTCTATTAATTACTGAGCCCTTGTAGTTTGGTTATTATTATACACTCGGGTCCCTGAAGCCAGATCGGAGAAATTTCCGGCGAACTGCCCACTCGAAATGACTAAAATGCCCCCACTTAAAATGAGAAAAAAAAAACACACTCTCTCCTCCCTCCCTTTCTCTTTCCCTCTTCCTCTTCCTCCATGAGTGGACCCTAAACCCCTCCCCTCAGCTAAGCAACAGCGACAATGAAGTACAAATCGAGGGTTTCGTCGTCCAGACGTAAGTGCTGATGGAGAAGATCTTCCAGAAAATCATCTCTGTTTTTGAATCAAGACTAAGGGATTCAGAAATAGCCAAAAAATTATAAAAAAAAGAATTGAAACCTTCGTGAAATACATGGCAATAATGGAGATTAAGGGATTTTAGATCTCGAATGAGAAAATTGGGAAGAGGGCGATGCCGTCTCTCTCTCTCTCCCCTACCCCCGTCGCCAGGTGGTTCCCTGCTGCTCGTAGGCCACCGTCGCCAGGCGAGTCTCCATCAGCACTTGCGTCTGGACGACGGGGGTAGGGGAGACTCCATTGCTCCGGCAGTGAATCCTCAGTGTTCGACTTGGTTAGAAGCTGAGGGCATCCCTGTAAGATCCTCTCAGCAATCCGTGTCACTCCATACATTGCTACAAGGCGTAGGAGCATATTCAACTCGTCGACGTCGCTGGACAGATCACCGGCCGATACGAGACCTTCAAACGACTCATCATCTCCTCTAACAATAGCATCGTATAACTTGCTTCGCCCCTATTTTGTTGACTGGTACCTAGTAATAAATTGATTAGATTGTATAATTGGAACTTCTTGTGATGACTGAGGGAAGGGGTTTAGGGTCCACTCATGGAGGAAGAGGGAGAGAGAGAGTGTTTTTTTTTTCATTTTAAGTGGGGGCATTTTAGTCATTTCGAGTGGGCAGTTCGCCAAAAATTTCTCCGATCTGGCTTCAAGGACCCGAGTGTATAATAATAACCAAACTACATAGGCTTAGTAATTAGTAGGAAAACTACAGGATTCTCATAGTCTATTTGACTAAACCCTGGGAGTCCTGATAGTAATTATCTCTAATAAATGGGTAAAAAGCTTCGAGAAACTTGAGGCTTTAAAAAAAGCCTAGAAATTTCATGGGTAAAAAGAGGGAAAAGTGATGCTTGTCAGAAGCCTAGAAGTTTCCTTCTGGAAAAAAAGCCCAGACGTTCCATGCAGTACCCTAATGTGTGTAATATATATGATAAAAAAACTTTGGTCTGACCGGCGGTCTAATTGGTCAGACCGATTGACCCAGAGGATGGGAGAAATCCTGAGTCGCTCTCTGGGTCGTTTTTGAAAACAATGGTAAAGATAATACAAGGTTCAAATTTAAATAATATTTTTCAAAAATTTGTAGTTATAAAATAAAATAAAATAAACGCCGATGTGAATCAATACCTCCTTAAACATCGTCAACGTGCGATGAAATAGGAGGTTGTTGAAGTGGAGCATGTACCTGATGTTTCTTCTGATGAAGAAGAAAGAAAAGGAAATGGCGGGCCGACCGTTGCAATGTGTATTAAGTGGTTTTGGGCCCAATGGAACTAAGCCCACACAGAGAGAGAAGAAATAAAGAAGCCCGCCCGCCTGCCTGAAAAGGAAAAAAGGCGTGAGAGACTGCTCATGTCCGTACCACCTGGAAAAGGACAAAGCCAAATATTTTCCTGCAACGATGATCTCCGATCCCGAGGAAGATTTGGCAGTTATGATGATGTAATTATTATATTTTCCTCTTCTTATTTTAGAGTTAGTTATCAAGAAAGAGGAAATTAGAAATCGAAGCTGATCATACATACTCTTCCCGGAATAATGAATTCCGTCAGTTTAAGAAGAAGGGAACTTAAGGAAAATAATGTTGCCTCTTTATAATCGAACAGAGGACGCAATCGATCAGACCCACCAGGTGCTTGATGAAATGCCCAACTCGGAAATAAAGGACAGTCACTTTGTGGATAAAGGTAAATCTCCAAATGCTGGGTAGTAGCTGTCAGGGTGAGGATTTAGATGGACCCTTGATAGGAGGCTGGTTTGCGGGTAGGATGTGCTTATATTTACTTCTCGCATTTATATAAGGGCTCTACCCCGCCATTTCCACCCAAAAAAAGAAGAAGAAGAAGGTAAATCTCCAACATGGGAAGAAGCAAGTACGGGCCTAGAAAATTGTCAGGGTCTAGGTCAAGACCTCACAGTTCAGGTTTTGAGAGGACTCATCACCGAGTACAGGGCGAGTGAATTCTTTTTGTGGGGACGAAACAAGAGGTTGGGAAATTTGAAAAGCAAGTTTCTGTTTGGTATGTCGTCAGTTCATGTTATTGAATGCGCGGTTATCTACTCGGCTGATATGCAGGCTGTGGAAGGGGAGCTGGCATGGATGGTTAGAAGATCACGTACACCTTAATTAAGCACCGGCTGGGAGATCTCTTTTACCGCCTCGTGTAAGTAGCTAACTAAAGAGTAGCCTCAAGAGGATTGACCATTTAATTCTACCAAAACTGGTCCCAGGTCCTAACCTGTGTTTGCGTTTCTGTTTGTTGTTGCAGTTCTCAGAAGTTTGAGGATCTGGCAGAGGGCGAAGCAGCCCTGGTTGCAAAATTCAAGAAGCTCCACGAAGATTTGACCGCAGGGTTCCGTGTCGTCGAGGATGAAAGCCGGTGAGTTTGGAAATATCATTTTGGGTCCCCTAGATTTGAGGAGGCGGTGCAATACCACTAGACCCTTTGTTCATCTACAAGTTTTGAAGTCCGAAGTGGTGCCGGTGGTGGGCTCCTTGAGGTGGTTTGTGCTTCACTCCTTTTATCTTGCTGCTCTGCTTGCTATTTGGATTGCTTTCAGACTCATTGAGGATATTATGGTGTCTTCAGGGATTACCATAGTAGAATACTTGAGAGACATGGGGTACACGTTAGCATGATGGCAGACTCGACATCTCGCTGGGCAGAAGTTTTGCGTGAAATATTTGGACGACTGGTCTGCCTTTTGCCTCTCCCTTATTAGTTACTTTGCTTAAAGATATTCTCCTCTTATTGCCAGAAGGAATCTTATTCATCTTCTTTATTGATGTTATGTGTGAATATAGTGTAAAAAAAAATGCTGAATGAAAGGTTCCACATCATTTAGTCTCAGAGCCCGAGATGATTTTTGATCAAGTACTTGCTGATCAAAAGAATTGTGATTAGTCATTTAAATTAGTTTATTTATGTTTTTATCTTGCTGGTAACATCGAGTATTTTTTTCACGTCCCTTCATTGTTGCATTAATCCTTATCCGTGGTTTAATTTCATCAATATATAAAACAGGACAAGCGTGCAAGAATTTTCACTTACAGTTGACACTGTTGCTGAAAAAGGTTTTGTCTCATAGTCCAAGCCATCAGCCCACTTTTGACAAAGTGGATCTTCCACTTTCTAAACCCCGAGGTCATAGGAGTGCTGACACATATATTGCATATCATTGATTGTTCTTTATTCTCCTCTGTTCTTATATCTGCATTCAGAAAATAGCTTTTGTTTTTTTGCCAATGTCAAATATGTATTTCTGAATCTGTGTCGCTCATTGGAGAAACTCTTTTGTATGATTCTGATCTGCTCTTAGTCTCGGTCTCAATTGTCTTACAGGCGGAAATGCCAGCAGACAGTGGCTATCCTGCTTATTTGGCTGCTCGTCTAGCCTCTTTCTATGAACGTGCAGGCAAAGTCAAATGTCTCGGGTCGCCAGAATGGACTGGTAGTGTCACAATTGTTGGTGCTGTTTCCCCTCCCGGAGGAGACTTTTCTGATCCTGTCACATCTGCTACCCTTAGCATTGTTCAGGTATTGACAAGCCTGTCTGATTCTCTTCGTGTTTAGTGCAATAACTGGGTTTTGCTTCAGTGGGTTAGACAAGTGCTGATTCTTCTCACTTCTTTTCTGGTTCTAAACACAATTTTAATCTTCTCTT
This sequence comes from Hypericum androsaemum, assembly GCA_963995505.1. NCBI lineage: Eukaryota > Viridiplantae > Streptophyta > Magnoliopsida > Malpighiales > Hypericaceae > Hypericum > Hypericum androsaemum. The sequence goes on from OZ023197.1 coordinate 10,809,149, forward strand.
TAGTTAAATGTCACCATTCATGTTATATATAGCACTGATTCATTTTGTTTACAGCTCATGAATGCCTTCGCTTTTTTCCTCTTCTGCAGCTTGTAGGAAAGGATGCTTTAGCCGAGTCAGATAAGATTACCCTGGATACTGCAAAGCTTTTGAGAGAGGACTATCTTGCTCAGAATGGATTTACCCCGTAAGTGATTAACAATTCCGGATTTCTCATGATTTTCGTGGAAGGCTAATTAATCTTCAAACCGTATTTGATTTACAGATATGACAAGTTCTGCCCCTTTTACAAGTCTGAATGCGCAACATTATTCATTACAACAACCTGGCCAATCAGGTTTGCTCCCTTTGTTCGCGCGTGTGTGTAATCTCAAGTATTGACCCACTGTTGGGTATGTCGTCAGTTCATGTTATTGAATGCGCGGCTATCTACTCGGGTGATATGCAGGCTGTGGAAAGGGGAGCTGGCATGGATGGACAGAAGATCACATACACTTTAATTAAGCATCGACTGGGAGATCTCTTTTACCGCCTAGTGTAAGTAGTTAACTAAAGAGTAGCCTCAAGAGGATTGACCATTTATGAAATTCTACCAAAACTGGTCCTGAGTTATAATCTATGTTTGTTGTTGCAGTTCTCAGAAGTTTGAGGATTCGACAGAGGGCGAAGCAGCTCTGGTCGCGAAGTTCAAGAAGCTCCACGAGGATTTGACTGCCGGGTTCCGTGCCGTCGAGGATGAAAGCCGATGAGATTGGAAATCATTCTGGGTCCCCTAGATTTCAGGAGGCGATGCAATACCACTAGGCCCTCAGTTTATCTACAAGTTTTGAGGTCCGAAGTGGTGCTGGTTGGCTCCTTGAGGTGGTTTTAGGCCTCTCTTCACATTAGCCGCAGTCGTGTTATTTTATCGTGTACAAGTTTTCTTTGCCATTCAGCCATTCAAACTTTTTTCTAACATCGAGCGACCCAAACAGCCATTGATGTATTTAGCCAATAAGTTATTGCTTTCAGTTGGTGCTAATTTGCTCGCGCCACATCCCTAAAACGCGACGACAGAGGTAGACAAATTTCTTCGTTTACAAGATGATGCCAACGTCGGAAGTTCTGATCATAACCTTGGCAGCCCATTAATTTCTAACATAAATTGAGTTTCATGGTTATAATCATAACATTTAACAAACAGATCAAGCAAAGCAAAAACAAAGAAAATCGTGATATCGCGACTTAATAGCACTTCCAAGTGAATCATTTATTAAGCTCTACTTGGGAAGAAACAGCCATTGTCTGGGACTTCAGATGGAAGCGTGCACTAGTACCTGCGGCTTCACTCAACTGTGCACTCAGAAACGTATCCTTGACCCTGTGAAGTTTCCTGAGCACATCTCCGAGGTTTGCACGTTGGCTAGGAGATTCTTCCGAGCATGAAACTCCAATATTTAGAACAGATATCAAACAAAACAGCTCATATTCTCTCGCAGGTGGAGTTGAACTTGAAACTTCTTTTGTTTCATCATCATCTCTTTGAGAAAGAACTGGATCTGCAACTTGCATCACTCTTTCTGGTAATGCTGTCCTGATAAAATCAACAAGATTTAACCCGTCTGTGAAGATGTCATCGGTTGGCCGCCTTCCGGAGAACATCTCCAATAGCAGGATCCCGTAACTATAGATATCACCCTCTTTTGATGCAATAGCACCTAATCCATACTCTACATATCAATATTTCACATCAACATCAGTGCTCAAATTTTCTCAACTCTTGTCATTATGTAACATAATGAAGTAATTTAGTGGTTATATTTGTCCAAGACAATAATAATGTAGAAATTAGATGGGAAACGTAGGAAAACCTTCCAACGACTCTACTCAAAACACAAATTAATTGAATCTTGAATCGGTTTGCTTTTAGTCGTATAGTTGGAGAATCTGTAGAAGTCTAATTGCAAGTGTGATTTCGATCACATGGATATATATGAAACAAATTCCAATGAAGAAAGGAAAAGGCATATACCTGGCGCGACGTATCCGGTTGTCCCTTGAATGCTGAATGTGCTTGTTTGGCTCTGCAATGAACTTTCTGAGGTAGAAAGGAACTTGGCGAGTCCGAAATCTCCAACGTGCGCAACCATGTCATCGTCAAGAAGAACATTGCTAGGCTTCAAGTCGCGATGAATAATTGGTACTTCACAGAAGTCATGAAGATAGTGCAACGCTGAACCCACCTCAATTGCAATACTCAGTCTTTGGTGAATGTCTAACCTCCTTGGCTGATTGGATTCAGAGTGCAGCCAACCCTCCAGGCTTCCGTTGGACATGAACTCGAAGACGAGAGCTTTGAAGTCATCGCCTTTGTAGTCCAAACTCGAGCAATAGGTAATGAGCTTAACGAGATTCCTGTGCCGAATATTCCTCAATGCGTTACATTCGGCTGTGATGCTTTTGGAGATTCCTTGTAGTTGAAGGTTAAGAACTTTGACTGCTACTGGTCTTTCAACTTGTTCAAGGAGCCCCTTGTACACAAAACCAAAGCCACCATATCCCAGTAGATTTTGAGAAGAGAATCCCTTGGTTGCCTCATGTAAACTCTTGTAAGAAACTGTGATGTGGGGTTCAGGCTCAAAGGTTGAGCTAGGTAGCTTCAGTTTCAATTTTTTCTTCCAGAAGAGAAGTAAAATGACTGCTACTAGTCCCGTAAGCAGCAACAGACAACCAATTATGATCGTAAGCTTGAGATTAGTTTTCTTTCCTTTCTTCGATCGTTTGGCTGGACATTTCGGCAGACGAAGTTCCGGGATGCCACCACAAAGCCTACTGTTTCCTACTAAGAAGATGGCACTTGCATTGGCAAAGACTCCTCCTATTGGTACCTCTCCCTCGAGATTGTTGAAAGAGATGTTTAAATACTGCAGGTACGTTAGATCTTGCAATGCTCTTGGAATATTTCCTGTCATGTTGTTTCCTGAAAGATCGAGGAACCGGAGTCCCTTCAACGAAGCCATTGCTTCAGGGATCATTCCTTGAAAGGAATTTCCTTGCATATAGAGTTCTTCCAAGCTCACACAGCTTCCAATGGTTGAAGGAATTTCACCGGACAACAAGTTGTATGAGATATTCAATGCATTAGTTGTTGTTAGCTTTCCTATTGTTTGGGGTAAGCTACCTGATAAGCGATTATCGGAGAATCCCAAGTATTTTGATAATGAAGGAATGTTTAGAATCTCCTCAGGTATATGTCCAGAGAGATTATTCGAGTCCATTTGAAAGAAATTTAGATGTTGGAACTTTCCAATGGATGAAGGAATTGACCCTTGTAGGTTGTTTGCAGGCAATGAGAGGAGTGACAACTGACTCAGGTTGCCTATGGAGATCGGTATTCTACCCGATAACCTGTTCGAGTCTAAGGCTAGTGCTTGCAGTTTCTGCAATTTCCCGATGTTGGAGGGGATCACACCCGTAAAGAGGTTATACTCGAGGCCTAGTGAAATCAAATTCGTGAGATTCTCTAAAGCAGGAGGAATTCTACCAAATATTTGGTTGGTTCCAGCGTATAACTCGCTGAGTTGGGTTGAAAAATTGGCTATGGAATCAGGCAAAACACCTCCAAGATTGTTAACAGAGAAATCTAACGTTTCAAGTTTTCTACATCTTGTTAAAGACGCTAAAAAGTCCAGATCATTCGTGGAAATTCTTCCCAGATTATTGTCTCTAATGCTCAACCACCATAGATTGGAAAGATCTCCTATGTTAGAAGGAACTTGTCCAACAAAATTGTTTTCAGAAGTGTCCAATATCTGCAGCTGAGATGCGTTAGTTAATGAGTCTGGGAGTTTACCAGTGAGTTGATTCCCCCCAAATTCAGCAATCATGAGGTTCGGAAGATTGAAGCCGTTGTCAGGAAGCCCTCCATAAAATTTGTTTGAAGTGAATGAAAAGACCTCAATTGAAGAGATGTTGAATAGAAATGGAGGGATGACTCCTGAAAGATTATTAGCACCAACTGAAAAAAAGGTTAAGTTTTGTAGTCTACTCATCTCACTTGGAATCTTTCCCACCAGCATATTATATTTCATTGAAACTTGTTGTAGTGATGTAAGGTTGCCAAGAGACGATGGAATCATTCCTGTCAGTCTGTTTGCGCCAAGTCTGAGTGTCTGCAGCTTCACCAAGGAACCTAGCTCAGCCGGGATCTTCCCGCTGAGGTTGTTATATTCGAATATCAGAGTCTCGAGGTTAGAGCAAGAGGTCAAGTTGACAGGTATTTCACCTCCCATCGCATTGTTGGCAAGCCAGAGATGTTGCAGGCGGAATAACTTGCCCACTTGTGGAGGAACTGCACCGTGGAAGCTGTTGTTTTGGAGGTTGAGGTATCTTAAAAAGCTCAAGTTTCCGATTTGGGGCGAAATTGGTCCCGAAAGCTTCCGCCCTTGCAGGATCAAGGACACCACCCTCTGGTGGCGGTTGTTGCAAGTAACTCCAGACCAGTTGCAGTGAGGAACGGAATCATTCCAAGAGATCAGGATTCCTAGAGGATCATTAGTTACACTTTTTTTGAAATGCAACAGAGCAACTCTATCCGTCTCATTTCCGAGGGAGCTCAAGAAGGAAGTAAAAAGAACCAGTTGTAGTAGTTGAGATGAGCAGAAGAAGCTTAGAGTAGACAACTTCATTGGGAACAGAAGTGAGTTTGGTAGATGTAGCAAGTTTTTAGTGTTGATGGTAGTGAGACTTAATGGCACCGAATATAAATATTCACACGCTTGTTGGAATTAGTTTCCAGTAAAAAAACAAGACTTTTGATCATTGTAGAACAACTTGATTGTGGGACAGGTTGAAGAAAATGAATCACATGTCGATTATAGGAGAGTTGAATAATGTCGTGGCGAGCATTTGCATATGAAATAGCACATGACTGGAATGAATAGTCCGGTTTATCTGTATGTGGAAAAGTGGGGCTACTCTATTGGTCTAACGGTACATTTATATAATTTTGTCATTTATATGATTTAAGTTGATATAGAAATTTAACTCAAAAAGTAAACTCATATATATATATATATATATATATATATATATATATATAATTCGTTCTTTAATCAACAATAATATTCTTGGCAAAAGAGATTCCAAAAACCATTAACTAGTCATTTAGTTGATTGCTAGTGAAAAAATATATAATTGGTTATACATATCAAATATATGTTAGGTATTCTACAAGAGTAAAGTATAAGATATTATACTAATTAATTATAATATTATATACCAATCATATTATATAAATATTATACGTTATTACAATAATTTGGTAATTGGTTTCAAATTTTTCCTTGCTCTTTGAAGCTCTTCCAAAATTAAAGATGTCACCTTATTTGGGACTCTCTACACGTAGTTATTGATGTCGATTTATTCTATTTAATTAATAATTTGTCTATGCATTCCCTGTATGTATCAAGGAAATTCTTATTTACATAATAGAAATCATATGTAAAAAAAAACATGTCGTAATTCTACTCATCTCATGAAAACCAAGTTATTCATATTTTTTGGATCGGAAAAATCAAAGTTGATCAAATTACCAATCCAATTACCTATCAACTCAAAATTAAAGAGCATCTAGAAGATATCAAAAATCATCTCCTCATCATTTAGTATTCGCGGGAATGCAAGTCCCCACCAAACAATTGCTAGAGCAGTAATGGATTTTTTTAGAAATTATCTTTCATCACTAAAAAGATAATTATTTTTAATTTTTCTAGAATCAAGCTCAATTATTAATCATGTTACTTGTTAATTGGTACGTAGGGACAACATAAAATTTCTCGACTTGTTTATAGAAAAAGAAAGAATATATGACACATATACTAAAATAGAAAAATAAGTAATAAAAAAAAGAGATATAGTATATAAGAAAACGCAATAAAGTAATAAATGTGTCCTAAGGACAAATTTCTGGGGCCCATAATAATTGTAGGACAAGATTTCGAGGTAGCAAGCATAATCTAGGATGGAAAATACAGTCCATTCACATCAGAAAGCAGCCACAGAGATCAAACATAAGAGGTGCAGGAAAATTGCAATGTCACATCATGACAGCACAATTTTTTATCCCGACGACGGCCGACATAACCCCAGAATGGACAACCGCGAAACGACCACTTCTTTATTGGAAAACAAACAAATGATAAGTACGTCGGCAACGTTACCTTTTGGCCATCTTTGAGATCGTGTTTTTTTAAGAATAAAGATTAAATAAATCACTCTCTATATACACAAAATTTAATAAACACTCTTTATTTAAAATAGGTCCATTGAGCAACCCCGTATTTAGCAAAATCGATCAATAAAAATTCCGAGATTCATTTTCCTGTGGTTGATTACACCACGTTAAACCTTCTTAAAAAAGTGACTAAATGATTAAATATTTATCACCAGGCGTGCAAGTTTTGGCCGACTTGCAAAACACAGTTTTTTTGGCAAAAATACTTGAGTATGATAAAAAATTGAAAAATGAATCAGGATAAATTAAAAATTAAAAATATTTTTCTTATTCTTTTTTATTTATTTTTCAAAACAAAATTACAAACATTTTTCTGATTTAGTCCAAAAAAATTGTTCATGTAGTCGTGTGTCAATGAGAAAAATCTCTATTGACATTTTTAAACAACTAAGTATTAATTTGCAAGTCGATCAAACTACATTGTACTAAATATAATTTTATCTTTTTAATTTTATGCGTAGATGAATCATCTGTTCTCTTCTTAGCCACTCCTCGTCGCTAGGTGTCTTTATTTGGGATTTTTTTTAAACGGTATTACTGTTCATGGGTTTTTTTTATCAATTCGGTGTTAAAAAAAAAGTTTCCCGGAAATAGTGTCCACGTGGGCAACCGAAATTTTTTTCCGTTTCTCAAACCAAGAAACATAATTTTTTCCCATTTTTACCGAGAAACATAAATATTTTCCGTTACCAAAAAATCGGAAAAATTTCTGTTTCTTGATAACAAACGGAAAGAATTTCTGTTTCTTGGTCGAACTTTTATATAAAAGCCCGCGCGCCCTTCAACTAGGCTGGTCTATTGATTAAATCCTCGCCGAATTCCCAATGGCTCGCGGGTTCGAATCGCTTTATCCACGTTTAATTATTTTTCCATGTGATGGCAAAATTTTTCTTTTGGTACCAAATATTTTTATGCGATTTCATTTTCGTACATTTTAACTATTAAAACTTCGACATACCATAATGGAGGGATAGAGGGATTTGAACCCCCGAGCCATTGGGAAATCGGCAAGGATTTAACCAACAGACGAGACATACTTATCTGGTTGATTGGCGCGCGGGCTTTTATATAAAAGTTTATCCAGGAAACTGAAAAAAATTTCAGTTTGCCACGTGGACACCATTTTCGGGAAACTTTTTTTTGTAATACCAGATTGATAAAAAAACAAAGAAAAGTAACACCGTTTTGAAAAAAAATCCTTTATTTGCTCCTTTTTTCTTTGTTAATTGGTGTGCAGTATTTTTTTCCAGAAGCCGTCCAGTAGTGTATCTGGATCACAAGAGAAATAATTTCGGGTTCTAATACAAAAAAATGGGAAAATACAAAATTTAGCATCTCCTTCACAGCTTTAATCTCTTTGACAACTTTCCAGATAAAATAAATAGGAAATTTATTGGATCATTGGGTGATTGATGTCGAGGTGGAGAATAAAGATTACCATCATTTTCACTCAATATAAGGGTGATGGCGGGCCGGTTCTAACAGCCCGACTGGCGGTTCCCATAACTAGAGCCTAACTCGTGTGGAACCCGATTATATTTTGATTTTTTGGAGTTAAGAATATGTGGTAAATTTCATTTGGTATATTAAGTACAAAGTTAAATACTTTAATTTTTTTTTTCAAAAAAAGTAGACCGCCCTGTTTAACTGCCAGATCAATTGTAACTAATGGTTTTAGAACCGCCCTTGAACCATAGGGTGGTTCCGGTTTAAGTTCCATATATATGGAACCGTGGAACTGACGGTTCCGTCACCCCTAACTAAATCTTTAAAAAGTCTACCAACATAGCTCTTTCTAACAAGTTTTTAAAATGCACAATCAAGGCTCGGTAATACCATTTATCATCTCATGAGCAATTAGATAGCCGTTAAACATATTGAGATCGGAAAGAACACTAAAGACGAAAACACTTTGTTTGGTCTCACACTAAGCTAGGGAAGCAAGTGGGAATTTCTTTAACATTCTTCTCACCAGCTAAGAAGAAGAATTGCTCTTGAAAAAAGGCTAAAGATGAGAATTGATATTTCAACAAAGAAATTAGAGGTCAAGTTACTGATCACTAGTAACACAAACTTGTGTTGAAGCGTAACTAACTCACATTGTACAGAACTCCAAAAATGGCATAGTTAGACGCGTTTTTCTAGTGCTATGCTAAACTGGTAATTGCAGAGGATCGGAAATACTGTTGATTCGGAGGGTTGGTGTACTTGATTAGGATCTACTTCGGTCGAGGCAAGTGTTGGACACTTTCTCCGTAAGACGAGATTGCCCCGTATATTTCAGTGCGGTACGGGCTACGGCAATTGTCCCCAAGATACAACGACTGTTAGGGCATTTCCAAGAACGTTGCACACGTATCTCGAAACTTTCGGGCGAACCCTTATATACCCAGAACTTTCGGACTCTTTTCTAAGTGAAGAACGGGGGAAAGAGGAGAAGACAACAATGCTCGGGATATGCACTTGCTGCTGGGATGAGGAAAATGGCAAGGGGGGCACGCCTATTTATAGGCTGGAGGAGGCAGGGAGGCAGCCACCCCGAAGGGACGCGTCCGCTCAGCCAACAGGCTGTCTGGCTGCGCTCGTGGCCCTTCGGTGGCTTCTGGATCCTTCCAGGCGCGCTAGGCTGCGCTCGCGCCCTTTCGCGAGGGATCTCGCGACCCTTCGACCTTCTGGAAGTCTCCCGCACATTCCAGCCCTTCGTGCCTCTTCGGTGGCCATCCTAGAAGGCGCTCGCAGCTCCTCGTCGCTTCGGTAGCTGCGCAGCTGCCTCCGAACCCGGGCAAAATACTTAAGGCTCCTCCAGCTCCTCGCGACGATGCGCACGTGCGAAGTGCCAAGTGCGCCACAAAGCGCCCATTGCGACCTGCGTCCAATACGCCATGCGCACATGCGCGTGCTCGTGCTCGTGCTCGTGCTCGTGCTCGTGCTCGTGCTCGTGCTCGCAGGCAGCTAGCGGTGGCTCAGCCTTTTGGTTAGCCAATCAAGTTGAGAGGCAAGGAGGGGAATTCCTTATAAACAAGGAAATCCTCCTTGCTCTAATCAATGTGGTATTGCCCCTTTCATTTTCCTTTTGGGCCTCTACTTTGGGCCTTACTACTTTGGGCTTTGCATTGAATTTTCATTCAAAACCCAACAATCCCCCACATGAATGATGATTAATGCATGCAAACTCTAATCGAAAGTTCTGACGTATTATTATTGCATCGAGACAGGTAGCTTGCGGCTTTGAACCTTCTCTAGTAATATATTATCAGATTTACTCGCTGCTCGGTGAACGTGATGTCTTGAACCGTCAGCTTTTTGCGTAAACCAAGACAATAACATTTACACAATAATAACCCTAGTATATTTGAGTTCTCACGTTGTGTCCATTTCGGCCATGGACCGTATCTTGGATTCATAAGTGTTTTTTCTGTTTGAAGCGGCCTCACTTCACACTTACATAGGTGATCTCCTATCAGGGGTATCCTGCCATACTCCACCTTTATCAAGGTATAGGAATCATTAAAAGCGTAATGCTTAACCTTAGCACACCTCTGCAGGTTAATACCTGGGCAGCTTCTGAGAATGAGATAGGTTCTAGGTAATTTACTGAACCCTCCATAACTTAGTTGTCTCATTGAACCAAGTTCGTGGGATCTCCACTCATCATGGTTGAGTTACCGCTACGGACGTTCTTTAGTGTGTGGATTTTAATCCCATTCCCCTTACTGCGTTGTACATTTGATCTCTATTGATTCCTTTCGTAAAAGGATCAGCTAAGTTATCCTTGGACTTTACGTAATTAATGGTGATCACCCCACTAGAGATCAACTGTCTAACGGTATTGTGTCTCTGACGGATATGCTGAAACTTTCTGTTGTACATTGTACTTTGTGCTCTCCCGATTGCAGACATGCTATCACAATGTATCAATAAGGGAGGCACTGGTTTGCTCCAGCATGAAATATCCTCTAGGAAGTTTCTGAGCCATTCTGCTTCTTCCCCAGCTTTGTCTAGCACTATAAACTCTGACTCCATGGTGGATCGAGCTATGCATGTTTGTTTAGAGGACTTCCAAGACACAGCTCCTCCTCCTATGGTGAATACGTATCCGCTCGTAGATTTGGAGTCTTTTGTGTCTGATATCCAGTTTGCGTCACTGTATCCTTCTAATACAGCTGGATATTTAGCATAATGTATGCCATGGTTTATGGTATGTTTTAAATACCGTAAAACCCTTTCTAGAGCTAGCCAGTGATCCTTTCCTGGATTACTTGTGAATCTGCTAAGTTTACTAATTGAGTATGCAATATCAGGGCGAGTGCAGTTTGTTAAATACATCAAGCTCCCGATAATTTGCGCATACTTCAGTTGAGATACTGGGTCCCCTCGATTCTTGGCTAAGTGTAGATTCAAATCTACTGGAGTCTTAACCGGAGGTTTGTCAAAAGCTTCGAATTTCTTGAGCACGCTTTCCACGTAGTGGGATTGTGTCAAGATAATTTCGTCAGCTTTTCTAGAAATTTTTATACCTAGTATGACGTCTGCCAGACCCCATATCTTTCATGTCAAAGTGATTCTTTAACATGTTCTTAGTTTTCACAATAACCTCTTTATTGCTTCCCGTAATTAATAAGTCATCTACGTAGAGACATACAATTACGTAAGCTTCAGGTGTGCCCTTAATGTAAACACATTTATCGCACTCATTGATCTTAAATCTATTTGACAATATTGTTTTGTCAAATTTCTCGTGCCACTATTTCGGCGCTTGTTTTAGCCCGTATAGTGACTTGACTAGTCGACACACTTTATGCTCTTGACCGGGAGCCACAAACCCTTCAGGTTGCTCCATGTATATCTCCTCTTCCAGTTCTCCATTTAGGAAAGCTGTTTTTACGTCCATTTGGTGGATCTCGAGGTTATAGAGTGCTGCAACAGTTATGAGTACTCTAATTGATGTGATTCTTGTGACCGGTGAATACGTGTCAAAGAAATCATATCCCTCCTTCTGTTTGAACCCCTTAGCTACCAATCGAGCTTTGTACTTGTCGATTGATCCATCAGCTTTGTATTTCCTTTTTAGGATCCACCTGCATCCCAAAGGTTTGCAGCCCGGCGGGAGATCCACGATTTCCCACGTGTGGTTTTGCATAATAGATTCTATCTCACTATTGATAGCTTCCTTCCAGAGAGGAGCATCTGGACTGGACAATACCTCTTGGATTGTCCTGGGTTCATCTTCTAACGCATAGGTTAGATAATCCAGACCGAAAGATTTGGTTACCTTCGTCCGTTTACTACGTCTAGGTTCATCATCTTTCTGATTTGACCTTTGCGTAGTCTCGTGAGCCCTTTTCTTCGGACTTTCTTCCTTTCTTTCCTTATTAGGAAAGCTATCTTCAAAAAATATTGCGTTCCTTGATTCTATGACCATTCCCGTGTTTATCTCAGGGTTTTTAGATTTATGCACCAAAAATCGATAAGCACTACTATTTTGCGCATATCCGATAAATATGCAATCAATGGTCTTGGGTCCTATTCTCACCTGCTTAGGCTTAGGTACTTCGACCTTTGCTAGGCACCCCCACACTTTAAGGTAACAGTAGGAAGGATTCCTTCCTTTCCATAGTTCATATGGAGTTTTATCCCTTTTCTTGTGTGGCAATTTGTTTAGAATGTGGTTAGCTGAGAGCACAGCTTCCCCCCACATGTTCTGGGGTAAGCCTGAGCTAATCAACATAGCGTTCATCATCTCTTTAAGAGTTTGATTTTTTTCGTTCAGCTACGCCATTGGATTGAGGTGAGTATGGAGCAGTCGTCTGATGAATAATGCCATGTTCTTGACGGAGTTCCTCAAACGGAGCTACATATTCTCCACCTCGATCACTTCGAATCATTTTGGTTTTTACGCTGAGTTGATTTTCAACCTCATTCTTATATCTCTTAAAGGCATCAAGAGCTTCGTCTTTGCCTTTTAGGAGATACACGTAACAGTATCTCGTGCAATCATCGATAAACGTGATGAAGTATTTCTTCCCGCCTTTAGTTTGCATGTGTTTCATATCGCAAGTGTCCGTATGAATTAATTCTAAAGGCGTAGTACTTCTTTCCACCGAATGGAAAGGTACTTTGGTCATTTTAGCCTCCACACATACTTCACATTTATTGGATGGGTTGAACTCTAGATTTGGTAATAAATTTAAACTTACTAATTTTCTTAGCGAGTTTAAATTTACGTGTCTTAATCTATCATGCCATAAATTAGAACACTCGGTGCTAGTAAGAAGAAGCGTTAACTTTATTTTCACTGTTAAAGGTGCGATGTACAGTTATTACATTCATCTTAAACAGCTCCCTTTCTAGATAACCCTTTCCTATGAATTGACCCGCTTTAGTCAGTACAAACTTATCAGCCTCAAATACAAGCTTAAGACCGGCTTTGCTTAACAGTGAGCCGGAAACTAAGTTCTTGCGGATGTCCGGGACATGTAGCACATCCTTGAGGGTCAGCTCCTTTCCTGAGGTCAGCTTCAGGACCACCTTACCCAGGCCTACGATCTTGGACGTTGAGGAGTTTCCCATGAACAGCTTTCGGCCGGTGATCGGGATATAGTTCGAGAACATCTCCTTGTCCGAGCAGATGTGGCGGGTAGCTCCAGTGTCCACGAACCACTCTCTCGGATTGTCCACCAGGTTGGCTTCAAACACCACAGCTGACAGATCCATCTGGGACAAGTCTTCAGCCAGGTTAGCCTTTCCTTGGTCGTCCTTTTTCGGCTGGCGACAGTCCTTAGCCATGTGGCTGGGTTTGCCGCAGTTGTAGCAGTCGCCCTGATCTTCTTATTCTTTTTCTTCTTGGGCTCTTGCTTCTCCTGCTTATCCCCGGACTTTTTCCTCTTCTTGCCACCTTTTCCCTCGGCGAGGTGCACGGTGGTCTCAGAGTTGGCCTTGCCTTGCTTGACTTCAGACTTTCGGTTGTCTTCCTCGATCCTAAGTCTCACGATCAGGTCTTCTAGGCCCATGTCCTTCCTCTTGTGCTTGAGGTAGCTCTTGAAGTCCTTCTAGAGCGGGGGGAGCTTCTCGATCATCGCAACTACTTGGAAGGACTCGCTGAGTTGCATCCCTTTGGCTTGGATCTCGTGAAGGATCAGCTGCAACTCCTGCACTTGGTCAATGACCTTCTTGGAGTCCACCATCTTGAAGTCGAGGAATCGTCCGACGATAAATTTCTTCGTCCCAGCATCCTCCGTTTTGTACTTCTTCTCGAGTGAACTCCACAGCTCCTTATCGGTCTTGGCTGCCGCATAGACATTGTAGAGCGTGTCATCTAGTCCATTCAGGACGTAGTTCCAGCATAGAAAGTCGCTATGACTCCATGCATCGAGGGCGTTGATCTTCTGTTGATCTGCCTCATTTTCTGCCACCTTCGGAGCCTCTTCCTTCAAGAATCGGACCAGGTTGAGCGTCGTTAGGTTGAACAACATCTTTTGTTGCCACCTCTTGAATTCGGTACCGTTGAACTTGGCCGGCCTTTCGGCGTGGACAGTTCCCAGGACCGCTGGCACTGGTGCTGAGCTTGTTGATGCCATCTTCAAGTACACAATCTCGTCTTACGATTGTTGATTCGGAGGGTTGGTGTATTTAATTAGGATCTACTTCAGTCGAGGCAAGTGTTGGACACTTTTTCCATAAGACGAGATTGCCCCGTATATTTCAGTGCGGTACGGGCTACGGCAATCGTCCCCAAGATACAACGACTGTTAGGGCATTTCCAAGAACGTTGCACACGTATCTCGAAACTTTCGGGCGAACCCTTATATACCCAGAACTTTCAGACTCTTTTCTAAGTGAAGAACGGGGGAAAGAGGAGAAGACAACAATGCTACCCCGAAGGCAGGGAGGCAGCCACCCCGAAGGGACGCGTCCGCTCGGCCAATAGGCTGTCTGGCTGCGCTCGTGGCCTTTCGGTGGCTTCTGGATCCTTCCAGGCGCGCCAGGCTGCGCTCGCGCCCCTCGCGACCCTTCGACCTTCTGGAAGTCTCCCGCATATTCCAGCCCTTCGTGCCTCTTCGGTGGCCATCCTGGAAGGCGCTCGCAGCTCCTCGTCTCTTCGGTAGTTGCGCAGCTGCCTCCGGACCCGGGCAAAATACTTAAGGCTCCTCCAGCCCCTCGCGAAGTGCCAAGTGCGCCACAAAGCGCCCATTGCGACCTGCGTCCAATGCGCTATGCGCACACGCGCGTGCTCGTACGGTGCCGTCCTCGCAGGCAGCTGGCGGTGGGTCAGCCTTTTGGTTAGCCAATCAAGTTGAGAGGCAATGAGGGGAATTCCTTATAAACAAGGAAATCCTCCTTGCTCTAATCAATGTGGTATTGCCCTTTCATTTCCCTTTTGGGCCTCTACTTTGGGCCTTACTACTTTGGGCTTTCCATTGAATTTTCATTCAAAACCCAACAAATACTACGAACGACCTGAGAAACTTCGCAGATACGAGAACGGAGATTTGGTCCAAGTGGTAACTAACCCGCAAGCAAACACATCAGTAGATTCTAGGGACTATACGGTAACAAACCTTCTCTCAGTACAGCTTCCAGTACTTCCCATACCTGCAAACAAGATATGTAAGATAGTTTGCTCAACTAGGTGAAATGGTTTTTACGCAGAGTTTTGCAGAGTGTTCGACTGATCATTCGCAAGAAAAAGGCATTCTCCGGAATGTTTTCGCTGAACTTTTTTTCTTGAAAGGGAATGTTCACGTTAAACTCGTAGATTTGCTTACTTTGAACAACGGTCATCATCCCTTAAAGCTCGATCGAAAAGAAGGATAGTCAGAAAAGTGACGTAGAAGTACGGTAGTGCCTGCAGAGAGGTCCACGAAGAAAGGAAAAGACACACGACAGACCAAAATGGAGATAAAAAGAAAAGCAATCATTGAAACGAAATTGGACGAGTTTTGAGAGAGATGGATCACGCGTCCAGTGAAGAATTTAGTTAGTAACATAAATATACCAAAAGAAAACATTCAAGACTTGTAAAAGCCGATATTTTATCACCACTTGATTTAAGTGTGATCCCGGTCTTTCATTTCGAAGGGATTGGATTTTGGCCAGTCCATCGAAGCCCATCACTATTTTTGGTCTGATTATGTACACGACATTAGTCCAATTAATTAGCTCATGAAATATGGGCTTTTCTGTGAGCTCAAGTGAAGCCCAGCCCAATCACCTATAGGAAAAGGAGAAATTTCCTAATTGTTCCTTAACTCTGAAAAGCCACCAGCTAAATATGAGGAAGAAAGGCCATAAATAATCAGGAGAAAAAGATTCGTGATTGGTGAAGAAACGATAAATAAGAAGCAGGGGTAGAGATGACTGGGAGAGACGACTTCGACTCGGACGCGCCCAAGGAAATCACGTTGTAGCAAGTTCGTCTGGAAAAATCGAAACCCCAATTCTCTTTGTTAGACTACAAAATATTTACAACGCCTAGTACTGCTAGACTACAAGTCCTTTGGCCTCCAATTCTCTCTTACTCGGTTGAAATTGATTTTTTTTTAATGATCAGGGTATTTTGCCCGATGAGGAGATTAGAAAAGCTAATAAGAAAAAATAAATCGTTACTTTCTTCTGTATTTCCTACTACGGACTTTCTCTATATCTCTCAATTCTTATGATGCAATGAAATGTGTATATCTACTTGTGGTGCTGAATGTTTTGACAAACTCCCTTTCAATTTGTATCAGATTAATCAGTGGCGCGCAGCTTCGAAGGGAGTGCTTCCTTTGAGAATGCTATGTATTTTCCCAATGTTTTCTTGTATAGTGATGTGAACTCTGTTACAGATCCATGCGGAAGCCAGATCTATCTACGTTCAGATTGATGAAAATCTCGACCCGTTGTTTGCGCCTTTGCAAGAACCTCAGTATGAACAACCTCGACCCGCTGCTGTAGGGAAACAAGAACCTCGATTTGATGAAGACGCCACAACGACGCCACAAACGGTGATGTAGATCCGCTTGATAAGTCGTAGGAGAACGAACGGAATCACTCTGTTATGTTCAAACAGCTCAAATTATTCTTCCATTCTCATTGATAATGCCTCTATATGTAGGCAGAAAGTTACAAAGAGATTCATAATGAAACAAAACTTCTAACTAGGTAAATATGACATAAAAAAGAAACTAATAAGAAAAACAACTCTAGTCCTCCTAGGAATGCTCAAAAACGTGATTATCACATAAACACCTTCTTAAACAAACTTGAACTTTTAAAGAAACAAAATTCTCACATTATTAACTTCCTAAATAGACTAGAACTCTTATGAAATAAAATTAACATATAATTAACTTCCTAAACAGACTCAAAAATCTTAAAAATAAAATTAGGCTTATTGCTAATCAGATTCATATCATTCCCCTCCTCTTGAAATGGATTTGTCCTCAAATCCTTGCATACGTCATGTTTTTGCCAATTCACAACCATGCTGGAGCAAGATGAAAACTTTGAACGTCGTGGCTGCACTTGATACCTTCCATTCCAACAGTACAAGTACTTCGATGTTAAAAAATTTGAAGTCATATTCAACTCAAAAGCTAAAGACCTACAAATTTGTATAAGTCTTTCTGCAACCTTCAAAGCATTCCACAAGTTCACCAGTTCTGACTCTCCAACGTAATCAAACTTGTCAACTCCCAAGAAATCAATATGCTCAACATACTCAACATGCTCAATATACTCAACATGAAAATTCAGAGACATGTAGGATATGGGCTGAACCTCTTCATTGTCAACCACAACAGCAAGGTCTTCATATTCTTCACCATTAATAGGAATTATGCACTTCTTCATGTGAACAACATCCAAAACTTCTGATTCGTCGAAAAAATCTCTCAAATAAAGTAGTGACATGGTATTCTCAACAAAATAATCTCCATCAAATAAGTCAATGAAATATTCACCAAACTCCTCCCATGCCAAAACCTCTTCAACAATCTTATCAGAAGTAACTTCTATACCAGAACAACATACTTTGTCCTCAATTTTGCACTTAGCTTGAAAGATGTTCTCATGATGTACTTCACTAATCTCTTTCACTAATCTTGTATTCATCCATAAATTGGACGAGAATGGTTTCAAAGTTGCCTTTTGTGCCTAAAAAGTGACTATCACTAAGAATGAAAAATTTGTAGGAAAAGGCTACATGAAAGACAATATGTACTTGTTGAATGTTGACTACAATAAAGCCATATCTTTCCCTTACTTCTTTGATTTTTTATTTAATGTTGATGAGCATATTAATTGGCATTATAGACTAGGACACATTGGTATCAATGCTGTGAGTCGTATGATGAAAAATGAATTGATTTCTAAGTCTTCCAAAACTTTTACTACAAACACATGTGAATGTTATGCACAATCTAAATTGAATAAAAATTCTTTTAAAAGTGTTGTTAGATCAAATAGGCTACTTGACTTAATTCATACAGATGTTTTGTGATAATAAAGAGCATATTACAAGGGGCGGTAAAAGATATTTGATTACATTCATTGATGATTATTCTAAGTTTACCTATGTGTATTCATTCAGAATCAAAGATGAGGCATTTAATAAATTTAAAATATTCAAGAAGGAAGTAGAGAATAAAACCAACTTAAAGATCAAGGGGTGGAACAAATTTATCTTATTTTGCTCACAAAATAGAATTGTTAGAGAATTTTCAGCCCCTAATTCTCCACCACAAAATGGAGTAGCCGAAAGAAAAAATTGATCTTTAATAGAAATAGTTAGTGCGATGCTTATACATTCAAAGCTACTAATGAGTTATTGGGGAGAGGCACTATTAAGTTCTTGTTACATTAGTAACAGGATAGTAACCAAGAAAAATATGAAAATACCATATGAATTATTTATTGGGCATAAGCCTAGAATTAAACATTTATGAGTATGGGATTGCGTTGCATATGTTCTTGACGCTACTTTAAAAAGGCCAAAACTTGGTAGTAAAGTTGTTAAATCTATTTTTGTTGGATATTCTGCAATGAATAAAGCATATAGATTTCTTAGAATTTGTAAAAATAGTGTATTTGAAGCTACACATGCCATATTTTATGAATATTTGAATATTAGAGATGATGATAAGGTAGAAATAGATAATGAATTATTTGGTAAACTTGATATTGATGAGCATGCATCTAGAAATGAAATGGTGAATGATGAGAATTTCAAAGAAAAGGAGAATGATGAAATAATCGAATTAAGGAGGAGCAAGAGACATAGAATTGAAAAGATTTTTGGTCCTGATATGTTGACATATGTATTGGAAGAGGATCCAAACAAATTTAAGAAGCTATGACTGGAAAAGAGCCATGGATGAAGAAATCAAGTCCATACTTGATAATCAAACTTGGACTCTAGTTGATTTACCCCCTATGACTAAACTTCTCGGCTGCAAGTGAGTTTGAAAAAGAAACTCAAGACCGATGGTACTATTGATAAGTACAAAGCGAGATTGGTAGTCAAAAGTTATAGTCAAAAGGAAGAAATTGATTATTTTGAGATATTTTCTCCTGTTTCGAAATTCACATCTATAAGAACCATGTTTGCAATTGCATCTATTTATGGATTGGAGGTTCATCAAATGGATGTTAAAATAACATCTTAAATGGAGACTTGGATGATGAGACTTATTTGCATCAACTGAAAGGTTATGTTGTTAAGAGTGAAGAACATAAAGTATGCAAATTAAACAAGTCTCTTTATAGGCTTAAACAAACACCAAGACAATGGTATAAAAAGTTTAAACAAGAGATTAAGAAGTTTGGATTTAAGAGTAGCAAGATGGAAAGCTGTATTTTTACCAAAGTTACTCTTGAGTATAAGGTAGTAGTGACCCTATACGTTGATGACTAGCTTATCTTTGGTTCGGATATGAAATGTGTGAATGAAATCAAAGATTTCTTAAAGCAAGTGTTTGACACAAAGGACTTAGGTCTGGTGGATGTCATCTTGGGAGTCAAAGTATTTAAAATGGGTGGAACTTATATTCTAATACAATCTCACTACATTGAGAACGTGTTGAAAAAGTTTGATTACTTTGATGAACCAGACAGTACAAGTCCTATAAATCCAAACGTGAAGTTAGTTCCTAACAAAGGGCAAGCTGTAAATCAAGAAGAGTATGCCAAAACAATTGGCAGTATTATGTACGTGGTGAATCACACAAGACCCGATCTTGCATGTCCCATTATTATATTGAGTAGATTTACAAGCAACTCGAGTGAAGAACATTGGAAAGAATTAGAACGAGTACTAAGATACTTGAAGACAAAAGGAAATTATGGTTTGTATTATAAATGCAACTCATCCATACTTGAATATTTTAGTGATGCAAATTGGGCGCCCAACGTAAATGATTCAAGATCTACTAATGGATGGTTATTCACGATTAGAGGTGCCATAGTTTCTTGGGTGTCGAAAAAGAAAAGTTGTGTTGCTTTATCTTCAATAGAATCTGAATATATAGCCATGTCCATGGCAGGCAAAAAACTTGTATGGCTTAAAAGATTTCTAAGAACAATTCCTTTTATAGAACCAAAGAACGGTCCTATAACTTTGTATTATGATAATCAAGCTGCTATTAACAATGCAAAGAATGAGAGGATATCAAACCATAGCAAACACATTGCTATGCGATATAATCATATTAGAAGTATGGTTAAAAAGGAAAAGATGACCATTGAGCATCTCCTGACTGATCAAATGCTAGCAGACCCATTGACAAATTCGTTATTGGGAGACAAGATAAAAAAGGTCATGCTAGGTATGGGACCATTACCGATAGAATCGATGTCTTGATTGAAACCAATTCTATCTTAAGGTACGAGTTACTAATTGGCACCTTAGTATGAGAGTTAAAAAGGTAATTCAATATTCGACATTGGTGAAATAGAAACTTGGATACATTTCAAAGTGCATAACTTGGAAATAGTGGGAGTGATACTATTTTGAAAGTCCTATATCTGACCTATGCACTTTCATTTACCACAACAAGTAGAGGTTGGATTATAAATTCCTAATAGACTTATAGCACATTGTAGAATGCGTTGTTGACATTCTTAATAAGTCTACCTATACAACTAGAGAAGTGAGAGGCCGCTTCTTACGGATTATCTCGGTAAGATCCTAGAATACTTGTAAAAACTAGAATTTAATATTTGACATTGGTGAAATAGAAACTTGGATATATTTCAAAGTGCATAACTTGAAAATAGTGGGAATGATACTATTTTGAAAGTCCTATATCTGACCTATGCACTTTCATTTACCACAATAAGTAGAGGTTGGATTATAAATCCCTAATAGACTTATAGCACATTGTAGAATGCGTCATTGACATTCTTAATAAGTCTATCTATACAACTAGAGAAGTGAGAGGCTGCTTCTTACGGATTATCTCGGTAAGATCCTAGAATACTTGTAAAACCTAGAATTAGCATAAGGCCCAAATTAATGATGCTGCCAAAGTTTAAAGAAGCAAGAGTTCATACTCGACGAGAATATGATACCTTTGTGTTTCATATTCAAACATAAGTTAAAGGCTTAGTCCACTTCATGGTCATTCGTTCAGTAATGCAAGTTGTATCATTTTCATTATGCATGTAAATAAGTCGGGGGTTGTTGTAGTATATTTACATTTATAAAGAAAAGTCACTCTAGCTTAGTACCACATTGGAAAGAGTAACACTTGTATTTTTTTCTTTTAGTCATTTAACTTGCATCCCACATTTATTAAAGTTGAAGTGTGTACAAGTTTGGAAGGCTATAAATAAGTGAGCCATGTGTGGATACTAGTCAAGCTCAAAATGGCTTCCATCCATTATGGAGGAAAAACCATAGTAGCTTCACTAGTTCAAAGCTTACATATATATATAAGAAAGAAAGAAAGAAATAAGAGAAAGAAAGAAATAAATAAAAGGAGAAGAAGGGGTAGTAGCGATAGCCAGCAGAGTGGCGTTCGCCAGTCTCCTCATATCCGAGAACTTTTTTTTAGGGATAAAAGAGGCACGCAGTCTATATAATAAACGAGTTATAGAACTAAAGGGAAAAAACAAAGACAAAAGATAAGAAATCCAAGCAGAAAATGAAAGCTAGTCTGAAGGCAGCAAGATGGCACAAGAGGAGAGAGCAATGGGTGGTCGAAAAAGCATGGAGGCCAACGACTGGGGTGGAATTCTGCCGAAATAAGTTTTGGCTAAAAACCTCAAGACACCGTCAAGAGTACATCTGAATGCATATAAGATACACTCAGATGAGAGCCAAGGTTGACGTAAATTGACCGAGACAAGGTTCTCTTCCCGTAACCAACGAACAGACAACGAGATCTAAAAGGATCTCAAATCAGATGAAAGCCGATCCAAGCAAAAGTATAAGCAAAAATAAAATAAGCGGCAACCCGACGCAAGCTATGGCTCTAGAGCAAAAGCAACAACACAAAACAAGCAAAAATAAGAGATAAAAAGCATAAAAAATAAAATAGAAATGAGAAGAACAAGGAGCCGACTGGGGAGGAGATTGGAGGCGACCATCCTCCCCAGGGACCATCGGCCACCTCAAAAGGCCCAGCCATGGAACAGGCCAGGAGAGCAGGTAGCTACGGCGATGGAGCTGGTCACAGAAAGCAGAGGCAAGTGACGTTAAGGCGAGCAAAGAGCGACGGGGCGACGAGGGCGAGCAGTTGGCAATGAGGACGAGCAGTTGGCGACAAGGATGAGCAGTCAGTGAGACAAGGATGGCGAGATGAGGAGCAACAATCAGAGACAGGCGACGATGATAGAGAGCTGAGGTGAGATGAGGATGAGCAGGCGGCGAGAGGAGGAGGAGCGGGGAGGAAGCAGCAATCGGAGATGAGTGAGGATGGCGAGGTGAGACGAGGAAGGCGAGGCAAGGACTAAGCAAGAAAAAAGGCGAGGCTACGGGTATGAGCTGAAGCAGCAGCCGGAGACGACCGGAGGAAAAAAGGCTCCACAGAAAAATATCTACATATTTTTAAGGGAGAGAGAATGCTCCACTTTTTTTTGAAGGGAGAGAAAACCAATATCTGCTTCTCATATCCGAGAACTAGCGCTCGCAAGAAAAATTGCGATCGCAAGTGGGGGGATACAAAAACTTTCTCGAGAGGCAATTGGTAGACGCCAGACCACTGGCGATCACAAGTCTCGCGAACAGCCACTTCAAAACTAGTTCAAAATTTTGAGTTACAAGTGGCTCTTGGGAAAATGAGAGACATTTTTGAGTCTTGGCAAGCCTTTTGCACAACAGATCTGTTCTAAGAAGAGTTGTGACCATTTGGTTCAAATTCTAAAGTGTCTATAAATACTCCAAGGGTGATGGATGCAAAAAAAAATGAAACATACATCTTGAACACCTTGCTGAAATTCTTCTTTCTTCCTTTGTTCTTCTCTAAACTTGAGTCCATAACTTGCAAATTCTTGCTTCCCAAAATCCATTAGAGTGTAACTTACGAGTTTCCTGAGTAATGAGTTTTGTATCCTAGAAGGTTGAATCCTTGAGAACCATTTACGCCTAAGTAGGAAGACTCAATACCTTTAAAGATAGTACCGTTTTTTGGTGTGCCTAGTCTATCTTTAAACTCCATTACTCTTATAGATACAACATGTCTTGCCTCGAGCAAATGGCAGAGACCAATTTCCGTTAGATTAAGAAGTATGTAAAATATTTAAAATGAGAAGAACTAGTGACGAAGAATGACACTTGAAGTGCATAAAGAAATACTGAAGCAATTAACATTGTTATCCTTTAGAGCAATGTGTTTTGTGTCACATTGTTAGCTTGTGAGAGTAAAGCTATTGTTTAAGAGAGTAGGGTTTGCAATTTAAAAGACGTCAAATTTTATGCTGTTGTATACGTTGAACGAATCGAACTAAACCAACTTCAGTTGGAAGTCAAATTTTTGTTGCGAATGCAACCAAAACCATAAAAATACAGGCGTAGAAATTTAGCGAAATCCTAATTAACATTATTAAGAAAAAATAAAAAAGCGAACATATTTATGATTGCAATAATCCCGAGATCCCATCGCAAGTTCGAGCCTTCTAAAAATTAGGACGTGACACTTGGGGTGGAGGTAAAACCCAATTTGTTGTATCATCAGTGGTGCCGGTACCCGCGAGCTTGTCTTTGATAGCTTTCTAGAGATTAACGCCACGATAGGTCTATTGGCTCTTCCTCTTGGAGATAGACAAATTTCTTTGTTTACAAGATGCCAACGTCGGAAGTTCTGATCATAACCTTCCATGCCATTAATTGCTAACATAAATTCAGTTTCATGCTTATGATCATAACATTTCACAAACAGATGAAGCCAAGCTAAAACAAAGAAAATTGCAATATCGCGACTTAATAACACTTCTGATTGTAATCATTTATTAAGCTACTTGGGAAGTTACAGTCATTGTCTCGGATTTCAGATGGAAGCGTGCGCTAGTGCAGCCTCGAACACACCAAAGGGCTCTACTTGTGGAGAAGCAGCAAAGACAACCAGTTTTGGAGAAAGCAGTGGTGCTAGCGGCCATCCCGGGTTGCGTGGTCAAGCCTAATCCTGAAGGATTAAGTAGTAGCAGACTGAAGTGTTTTAATTGCGGGGAACTAAGGCATCAGCAAATTGATTGTATAAAGGCATAAAAATAAGTCATGAATGTGAACAAGTGCCCAGAAAGGTACAATGATGCGGACGGTGAAGATGAGGAGGGGGAGCCCGAGTATGATACTTCTGTCACCGAGGAGGCGTTACTCACCGGAGATGGTGGAGTGACACTTATTGTAAAGAGGTCTTGCATAACTCTGGGAGCCCCTGAAAAGGAAGAGTCTTGGACAAGGAATCACATCTTTCAATCTACATGCACGATCATTGGAAACTCAGTTGTGAGAATATTATGTCTGTTAAGGTAGTGAAGAAATCGGGGTTGAAGACCGAAGTACACCATAAACCTTACAAGTTGGCAGGGTTGAAGAAGCGGATGCTTGCCATTTGTTGTTGGGGAGTCCCTGGCAATTTGATCGAGGAGTGCAACATGACGGTAAGGCCAACACCTACAGTTTTTGGTATAAGGGTGTGAAGATAGTGCTGGCCCAAAGAAAGGTGCTGGTAACTTGAAGCCCGGGCCTTTGAATGGAAGCGCCAATCTTCTTTCACAAACCAAGTTTGAAGTTGAATTACTAACATCCGAGGTTGTGTACGCCTTGGTTGGAAAGGAGATCCAAAGATGGAGATTCCTAATATGACTGCAGAACTTCTAAAGGAGTTTCAAGATCTATTTCTAGAAGAATTTCTGAACGAATTACCACCTCTGCGAGATATTCAACATCGGATTGATATTAAACCTTGGGCGTCTCTTCCTAACCGACTTCATTATAGGATAAGCCCTAGTGAATACAAGGAGTTGCATAGACAAGTGGATGAATTGTTGGCCAAGAATTTCATCTGTGAGAGTTTGAGTCCTTGCGCAATCCTGAATCTCTTGATACCAAAGAAGGACGGATCTTGGCATATGTGTGTTGACAATCGGGCAATCAACAAAATCACTGTTGTGAACGGATTTCCTATTTCTCGCTTGGATGACTTGTTGGATCAAATGAGTGTGGTGATAAATTCTTTACTAATTTGGATATAAAGAGTAGGTACCATCAGAATCGGATTCAAGTTGGAGACGAATGGAAGATGACTTCCAAAACACGGGAGGGGTTGTATGAATCGCTAGTCATGCCGTTCGGATTGTCTGACGCCTCAAGCAGTTTAGTGAGATTCATAAACCAGGTTCTTAGAGCATATATTGGCACTTATGTGGTTGTCTACTTTAATTTAATGATATCTTGATCTAAGGTGTGGATGCATAACACCTCTTACACATGCGTTATGTTCTTACCACTTTGCGGAGGGAAAAGTTGTATGCCTCCTTACATAAATGTGTATTCATGGCATCCGAGGTAGAAGTGGACAAGAAGTTGAATCAAGCAAAATTCGCCCACAACCACGCTGTGAACCGAAGTATCGATTTCAGCCAGATTCATGTGGTGTATTTTTTGCTCCAAGGGGGCCCCTTGATCTCGCACACATGCCAGACAAAATCTGAGTTTATAGTAAGACGGCTCACTTTGTTTCGAGTCTGCAGGGTGTTCTTGAGACTGTTCGGGACAATCTAGATCGAGCGGCTGCGAAGTACAAAATTGTCGCTGATACAAAGCGTCGTCACCTTGAGTTCGAAATTAGAGACTTCGTGTGGATTTTCCTTACCAAAGATCATTCTCCCAATGTGAGTACAACAATTTGCCCGCTCGAAAGATTAATCCAAATGCATATCGCCTACGGCTTCCTAGCCACATGCACACAACAGATGTATTCAATTTGAAGCATTTGATTCCTTTCTATGGTGACAACTCCGACGATGAAAATTCGAGGGCAACTGGCGTCCAAATATGAGGAGAATGATGTGGATGAAGAGGCGTGGAAATACCTTGGAAGAAGAAAGGGGACTGTCGCACGCAAAAAATTCCGAATTTCGACCCGAAGTTACAAAATGTTTTGACGTTGCGCACTCTAGTGATCGCGGGAAACAAGAAGAAGACGCGTCCACTGGAATTTTTTGGACGTGGAATTTCAGATTAGTTTTGTAACTCTTGGCTAATCGTGATCAGCCATATTCTATACATTGAGGCTTAGTGATGGAGATAAAGAATGATCATATATCTAATAGTTATTTATAGTTTTTTATTATTTATGGGTTTGATTTATAGTAGAATTCTAGTTAATAAGTTTCTTTTGATTCTTTATAAATAAGATATTTTACTATTGTTATAGTTGGTTGAATTTGATAAATAAAAATCAAGATTTTTCTATTTTCTGTGGCTTTTCGGTATTCGTAGAATCAACGGATTGATACTATAACCCGTTTCTGGTATTCTACGGAATCAACGGATTCGTAGTTGTCTATCCACGTGCTCCCCTGCATCTGTTGGTATCAGTGACCAGTCTATGCTCATTTCCGATGCCGCCAAAGCGGGGACATATAAAAGGAGGTGGCCAGCTTCGATCATTTGGAGCAATGCATGGATGTTTTGCAAGAACAAAAGGGCGAGGTTTTGACCTTGCTCAGTACCTTCTATGTCGTTCTTCCAAGTCTTGCATAACACCTACCGCAGATGCACAGTCGTCGACCTTTGATCCACTTTCCTCCGACGATGAGGTCATAATCGATAATTTGTTTGCTAATCTTGGGCATACCGCAATCCTCTGGGACACCAGATTCAAGTTCGACATCCCTGAGTTTGAGTATGGCTCATACCTTGGTGCCCTGAAACTGATTTATGACTCCTGCCCTGATGAGGAGGACGAGGTTGATGAAGGTGCATTTGCTGACGATTGCTTTGATGGAGAATATGTTAATGAATCTAACGCATCATTATATATTTGAGTTATTTGACAACTCATGTGTTATTGATGCTAACATGATGAGGCAATATGCAATTTCTATTGATACTGGAGTTAGTGATACTGAGATTGAACTCATGAGTCAGGATTATTGGGTTGAATATGCCGAGCATATTGACTTTTTTGGAGTCGATAAGTTTGCACATGTTAAAAATTCTCCACTGCTGAATATGTGGAATGCCCTCAAAGATGACGAACGATTTATCCGAAGACGTGAGCCCTTAGTCTTTCATCTGAAGAGTGTTTATGATTACCTAATTTTGAAGTATTTGTTCTATTGGGATGAAAGATATCAAGTGTCACCACGTCGCTCGAAGGTATTCAATAGTACATGTTCGAAGATCTCTAACTAGTTGACTACACCAAATTCAAGGACGAATTTCTCCAAAAGAGGCAGAATGATGGAGATAAAGAATAATCGTATATCTAATAGTTATCTATAGCTTTTTTATTATTATTTATGGGTTAGATATAATCATATATCTAATAGTTATCTATAGTTTGCACCCGTTTCCAGTATTCTGCGAAATCAATGAATTTGTGGTTGCCTACCCATGTGCTCCTCTGCATCACTTAGATCATTGTACACAACACTTTTGTATTGAAATAAGATAGTCAAGTAAAATTTGTTATATTTTCATTAGTCTAATTGTCGAAAGACTCGTGCTGTTCACTTGCACGCTGTATCAAAGCTCTTGTGCTCGGTGAATGAGGTTCGAAAATGGATGGTAGCGTGTAACATCCCAACCAACACATATAGCATGAGAAGATTTGACCTTGAGAATCACCTGCTGAGAAGACCTCTCTGATACTAACTCGAACCCGAGAATCAGTGCCCAAAGTCCTGTCACTAACAATGCCTTTTTCATTTTACTTATAAAAAAACTGTGGCTTTAGCCACTCTAAAAAAATTGTGGAGAACTTAACCAAATGAGATGTTTATCGGCTGTCAATTAATTATCCAAAATCTGGCATTTTCCTTGCCAGATCCAGCCACTTACTCGCCAGATCCAGCCACTTTCCTCTGACCTCGGTCTGTTTGCTTCATTTGGTCGCTTCGGCTTCACCATCGTTCGTTAGTCCCCGTCACCAGCTACTGGGTCTTGGCCCAACCACTCATATACTCGCCCTTTAAACGGAGCCGTGGAGGGATTGGTCTTCATCGACCTCCCCTCCGGTGGTGCTTTGTTTTTACTGCTTTTATTAGCTCTAATTTATTTTTAGTTTCTTGTCTCTGTCATTCTATGTTTGCTTATCTTATGTTGTTAGTTTGGCTTTATGCTTTATCCTGGTACTAGTGTGTATCTTTTACAGGTTCGTGGCTATTTTGACCTCTCTTCGGGTATGCCTGGGGTATAACGAAGGTCTCTTCGGAAGCATTTGCTCATTGTTGCATCACTGATATAACTTTGTGCTTGTCAGCTGCCTCTTTAGTCAGCATTGGTTTGGTTTGACTTTTCTCCATGTTTCTGCACTATGTACCCCCTCTGTTGTTTTACGCTTATGTGTCATTTTATTATCCATGTATTTGTTTTCATCCATGTAACCAAACTCTCGATTTTTCCGACGTAATTGATGAATGTAGTTCCCCCCTCCCCCCCAAAAAAAATTAATTATCCAAAATGGATGTTTTGGTTTCTTGCTCATACTATTCTTTGTAATCCTTTTAGTTGGTAATCCATACCTCTCGTTCAAATAATCTTCTAGCAGATTGTTTGTGCAAGATGTGTAAACTATGATCTCTTCCGGATGATTGGGTTCTTTCACACCCTCCGGAGATTTTGGACTTCGTTGCTATTGATCTCCCTAGCTAATGAAATGTATTGATGTGTTTCTCTATAAAAAATGGACGTTTTGGCGGTCTTTTCAGTCCACGATGTAAGGCTTAATCCCATATTGGGACCCTTCCACTATTTGCACCACCACGACGAACTTCGTAGTTGGAAAGAAAGAAACGATTTAGTCGTCCACTATATTTTTGAGGCGTGCTTGTTTCATCCGTTGACATGAAATTGCAATTTTGAAAAGGGATTTCTAGAATTTGTTATTGGAAAGTAAAATTTTATTGACTCCAAGAGGTAATGAGATACAAATTATATCATAGGTGCCAGAAGAGAACAAGAAGAAAATACAAAAGTTACGTCAAGATGGAACTAAACTAGTTTTTAGCTCCCAGAAAATCGTGGCCTTAAAATGACGATGAGCCTAAATTTAGAAAACATCTAATTACATCGAAATAAACAAGAAATGAGCAAAGAAACTACCGAGTCAACGGTCAAAGAATACAATCATATATAAATAAATCTCTCACCTTTGCCCCCTGCCTGTAAAAAAATAAATAAAATAAATAAAGGTATTATCTATAGATGATGATAATGTTAGCATGCTAGTGGTACGTACATAAAAAATCATTTTGGTTTAAACAGTTTTCAAGTTCGAGTTATTGAGAACTCGACATAATAGCACTTTCATGTAAGCCAATTTATCGTATTTTTAAAAGTAAAATTTTATTATAATATTTACGGCAGAAGAAGAACTCGCCATCTGAGGGACAAATCGATTTCAGTTTTACTAGTACCTATTTTTAGTGTTTAAAGACACTATTGATGAAGTGCGTTTGTGCACATTTGAAGTAACTTTTTGATAAATAACTCAGGATCTTTTATTGGTATTTTCATAACTCGGGGTCCTAAGTGTATATTTTTAATAATACGAGATACTTATATGTCTTTAACTCAAAATATTTTATGTATCAAAAAATATTTACTAGTACCCACAAGGCTTTTTTTGTTAAAAATCTCATATTGCTTAGTGCAAAAGTGATGGACTAGTTTATAAGTGTGAAAAATTCACCTACCAATTCTCTTAAAGTTTTGACTTTGATATAGAGATTCCTACATGGTATAAGAGTGGGTTGATCCCATACCCATTGTTGTGCTCGCACGACTCCCCATTTCTCCCACGTTGGTGAAGTCAAAACTCGTGCAATTTTTAGCCTGATGGGTCTCGTTTGAGGGGGTGTGTTGAAAATACGACATTCCTTAGTGCAAGAGTGATGGACTAATTTAGAAGGTGGACACCGAGTTTGTGTCTATTCTTTTCGACATTTGATATGTTGTTGCATTTTTTTGGTGAACTTAAATTTAGGCTAGGCTTGGATGGTATTGGTTTTTTTTCTCTCTCTCAACCAAAGTTTTTTCATTTCAACAAGGAGTGGGAATATACTCACCGACCCCTGGAAAATAAGGCAGGATCCGTATAATTCTTGCATTTTTAATAATAACAAAACCAACAAAGTTTAAGGAATCTTTTTTCTAATTTTTCAAGTATGTCATCCGATACGAAAACATTTTCCTAGTTTATGGATCTCCAGTTGAACTAAGTATGTCCTTAGACTGATAAATGTCGCCTTTCAAGAGATTAACGCCTTGATCAGATGTATTTGGTTATCTATATAATTGATCTTAATAATTAATTTCTTAATTTAAAGACATGACTGATCTGCAGGTGGCATGGTTTAGAATTGCTATTGTCTGCAAAATTCTGGACCCAAGAAATCCCACATTAGAAAATGTACAATATCAGCATAAATAATTGGTTTATCAA
Source organism: Hypericum androsaemum (assembly GCA_963995505.1). Taxonomy (NCBI): domain Eukaryota; kingdom Viridiplantae; phylum Streptophyta; class Magnoliopsida; order Malpighiales; family Hypericaceae; genus Hypericum; species Hypericum androsaemum. The sequence goes on from OZ023197.1 coordinate 10,839,518, forward strand.
CTTGTGCTGTGAAATGAATCCTGCAAAATTGGAAGAAACCATGCCAAGCCATAATTGCTCACATACATTGAGTTTCATGCTTATGATCATAACATTTAACAAACAGATCGAGCCAAGCCAAAACAAGGAAAATAACGATGTCGCGAATTCGGATGGAGGCGTGCAGTATCAATTTTCAAGGTATCATCAATAGTACTACTAGTACCCACGTCTTGCATAGGTTGCCTGGCGCCTGCCTTCACTCAACTGCGCAATAAAAAAAATATCCTTGACCTTGTGAAGTTTCCTGAGCAAATCTCCGAGGTTTGCGCGTTCGCTAGGTGATTCTTCCGAGCACGAAATTCTAATCTCTAGAACAGATATCAAACAGCTGACCTCATGATGTGATCTCATCTTATTAATGGCTGTTCCGTATCCCACTGGCTCTAGTTCCTGCTGGCCTTCCTCTTCTTCTGTCACGGGTGGAGTTGTATCTGATTCTGTTTCATCAACATCTCTTAGAGAAAGGATTGGATCCGCAACTTGCCTCACTCTTTCTGGTAAAGCCTCTTTGACAAAATCGACAAGATTTAACCCGTCTATGAAGATGTCATTGGTTGGTCGCCTTCCAGAGAACATCTCCAATAGCAAGATCCCGTAGCTATAAATGTCACCCTCTTTTGAAGCAATAGCACCTAATCCGTATTCTGCATATCAAGAGCTCACATCAATATCATTGCACGAATTATCTCTAATGATGTCAGTCAATGCTATTATTATGCAGAAATTATATGAAAAAGATAAGAAAATATTCCTACGACATTAATCAAAACATTAATTAATTAAATCTTGAATCGATTTTCTTTTAGTACTATAGTTGGAGGATCCGTAGAAGGCTAATTGTATGTGTAACTGTTGATCACCTAGATATATATGAACCAAACTAAAAAGAAGCAAATTCCAATGTAGCAAATGAATAAAAATTGTGTATTGAAACGAAATAGCATATACCTAGTGCAACATATCCGGTTTTCCCTTGAATGCCGAGTGTGCTTGACCGACTCTGCAATGAACTTTGTGATGTCGAAAGGAACTTGGCGAGTCCGAAATCTCTGACGTGCGCAACTGATGAGTGTGAAAATACTCTATCATCCATGTATGTTTTAGTGTCGATTTTCTATTGTTTCTAGTGTTTTTGTGTGTTATGTATCGTTGTATTGTTATATATTGTGATTTGAACGTTTTAGTGTAGTTCTTGTAATTTTTATTATATTTCGTTCATATTTATTACCAGGAGACTATGTGGTAATGCGAGGAGGATATTGGTGCACTTTGGAGCGTGTCATAGGCGATCGGATCAGCCGGGACAATTGGCGTTTTACGAGACCCAAGAAAGCGTGGAGCAAAACTGACCCCTTGCGACTCAAATGCTGATAACTTTCTCATCCGAAGTCCAATGGAGGCAAGCAAGGTGGCGCTGGAAAGAAGACATCCGGAGCTACAACTTTATCTTCATGGTATTCTTCAAATTCGGAGTCTAAGTAGGAGGAAAATTGTGTCCAAAGTTGACCTTCGAATCTGCCAACAAATCTGACGAGTGGGCCAAATTTTAGGATTTGTTTTGGGCCCATTTTTGGGCATGAATAGACTATTTCGTGGATTTCGTGGCTGGCACTTCCTAAGCCAAAAACTTATATAAACTTGTATAAATAGCTTCCAAAAACTTATTTTGGAAGCCAACTAACTTGAACCTTAGGCTTTTAGATATTTTGCTAAAAATACTCACCTACTCTCATCTTCCATCTTGGTGGAGAAAACTTTAGCTCTCCATTGTTAAAGCTTGTGTAGAGAACTTGAAGGAGATATTTTGAGAGCTTGAAGATCATCTTGAGCTTTCTTTATCTTTCTCTTTTATGTTTATGCTTTGCTTGCTTTGTTCAATGGATGTGTTATGTTATTTGGTGAATATGTGTGAGTAGTTGATTAGTGAGTTTGGTGCCTTGATGGCACCTACTTAGCCAATAGTTTAGGGGGTTAATATGCCTAGGTATGTGTACTAGTTAATGAGCTTAATGCTTAATCTCGTTTGATCACCTTGATTATGAACATAGTTAATGTTAATTGCCGAGAGGGGTTAGGATTAACAGACCATTTAACTAGTTGAGTAGACACCTGTTCATGAGAGATCATCTTAGGTGACTAGTTGTCCAAAGGATGGTGATTATAGTTAGTTATTAGTTAGATTAGATGGCTAATTTATCGCGAGAGCGTGGTTAGTTCATCTAAGTCTAGTTAAAAATCGATTTAGACTAGTTTATCGCGAGAGCGTTGATTAGTTGCCTTCGAAACATTCGGACCATATCATGAACTTAATAAACCCCATAAGCCATTTGGTTATTTAGGTTGTCATTGGTACCAAGCTCACTCTTGTTTTAAGTGTTTAAACCATCACCTTGTTTAGTTGCAATTTTAATTCAAGTAGCATATTGTGTTTAGAATTGACACCTCCATTTCTTATAGTCCTAAACTAGTGGTAGAGTCGAGTTTGCGGCCTAGCTTAGTCCTTGTGGTACGACAATCCCTTACTTACTCATTATTGCAAGAGGGTGAAAAACCTTCCTTTCAGCAACCATATCATCGTCAAGAAGAACGTTGCTAGGCTTCAAGTCGCGATGAATAATCGGTACTTCACAGAAGTCATAAAGATAGTGCAATGCAGAAGCCACGTCAACTGCAATACTCAGTCTTTGTTGTATGTCTAACTTCCTTGATTGATTAGATTCAGAGTGTAGCCAATCCTCCAGGCTTCCGTTGGACATAAACTTGAAGATGAGAGCTTTTAAGTCATCGCCTTTGTAGTCCAAGCACGAGCAATAGGTAATGAGCTTAACTAGATTCCTGTGTCGAATGTTCTTCAATGCATTACATTCGGCTGCGATACTTTTGTTGATTCCTTGTCGTTGAAGGTTAAGAACTTTGACTGCTACTAGTTTTTCAACTTGGTCGAGGAGCCCTTTGTAAACATAGCCAAAACTACCGTATCCCAGCAGATTTTGAGAAGAGAATCCATTGGTTGCTTCATGTAAACTCTTGTAAGAAATTGTGATATGGGGTTCCTGGCCTAAGGTTGAGCCGGGTTGCTTCGGTTTCAATTTTTTCTTCCAAAACAGAAGTAAAACAACTACTATTAGACCCCCAAACAGCAAGAGAGAGACAATTATGATCGTCAGCTTGAGCCTAGTCACCTTTCCTTTCTTCGATCGTTTGGTTGGACATTTCGGCAAATGTAGTTCTGGGATGCCAACACAAAGCCTATGGTTTCCAGCTAAGAAGACTGCACTTGCATTACCAAATACTCCTCCTATTGGCACCTCTCCGTCAAGATTGTTGAAAGAGATGTTTAGATACCGCAAGTATGTCAGACCCTCCAGCACTCTTGGAATATTTCCTGTCAGGTTGTTTCGCGAAAGATCCAGGACCCGGAGTCTCTTCAACGAGGCCATAGCTTCAGGGATCATTCCTACAAAGGAATTTCCTTGCATATAGAGTTCTTCCAAGCTCACACAGCTTCCAATGGTTGAAGGAATTTCACCAGACAACAAGTTGTGTGAGATATTCAATACATTAGTTGTTGTTAGCTTTCCTATTGTTTGGGGTAAACTACCTGAGAAGTGATTACTGGACAGTCCTAAGGATACTGATAATGAAGGAATGGTTAGAATCTCCTCAGGAATCTGTCCAGTGAGGTTGTTCGAGTCAACCCCGAGATAATTAAGATTTTGACACTTTCCAATTGATGAAGGAATTGATCCTTCCAGCTTGTTGGAAGACAAGGTGAGTTCTGACAGTTGACTAAGGTTGCCTATAGTGAATGGTATTCTACCCGATAACATGTTATCGTGCAAGTCGAGTACTTGCAGCTTCTGCAATTTCCCAATGTAAGAGGGAATCACACCCGTAAGAAGGTTATCCTCGAGTCCGAGTACAATCAAGTTTGTGAGGTTCTCTAAAGCAGAAGGAATTCTACCAAATATTTGATTGCCTCCAGCAGCTAACCAGCTCAGTTGGGTTGAAAAATTGGCTATGGATTCAGGCAAAACACCTCCAAAATTGCTAGATGTAATGTCTGGCACTTCAAGTTCTCTACAACTTGTCAAAGATGCTAAAAAATCAAGGTCATTCGAGAGATTTCTTCCTAGATTATTGATCCCAATGTTTAACCTCGTTAACCCGGAGAGATCTCCTATGTTAGAAGGAACTGGACCAACAAAATGTCCAATTCTTGCAATAGAGATGAATTAGTTAACGAGCTTGGGATTTAACCAGAGAGTTGATTCCCTCCGAATAGAGCTGTCTCGATGCTCGGAAGATTAAAGCCTTTGTCCGGAAGCCCTCCGTGAAATTTGTTGTCATCTAATGACAATATCTCAATTGAAGAGATGGTGAATATAAATGAAGGTATGATTCCAGAAAGATTGTTGATGCCAACTGAGAAAAAATATAAGTTTTGTAGTCTACTCATCTCACTCGGAATCTTTCCCACCAGCTTGTTATATGCTAATGAAACTTGTTGTAGTGATGTAAGTGTTGGAAATATTAGTAATTAGATTATTTTTATCGTCATGCGATTCTTAGATATAAGTCTAAGCAAATATCATATAACAAATGTAATTGAACATTATTGAATAAATTAAGAATACTCACAATAACGGTTTGAGCAAACCGTAGAAATATCACCTCCTCGTAGTTTGTGTTCTGCGGTATTAGTCCTCCTCTTGACAATCATTTTTTTGGATTTAATCCGTGATGAAGCCATAGCAAGCCATATGCCCTTAAACTCTTATTACCCGCCTTATAGCTTCAGGCCTCCATGGGTAAGAGAGTTCCCAAGGTACAACGTCCAATCACGTGAACAATAGGAAGCACTATTGAACACCTTTCGAACCTTTGGTGGTGTAGAACCCTGACACTATGCAAATGAGAATGCCTATGCTAAGGGGGAGAGAGGAGAGTAAAACTCTAAGTGAGTTTTTGGTGTGTGTCAAATGGGAGGAGGAGGCCCCATTTTATAGGTACATTTTAAGACCCCATTTAATACCAAAATAATGGCGGTCATCAATTTCCTATTAACCATGGTCAATAAATGAGCGGTTACAATCATTAATACCTCCTATTAACCACGGTCAATAAATAAGCGGTTACGGGAGTCATAAATCTCAAATTCATAACGCCCGGTAAAACCCATACGACTTTGAAGCCAATTTTTCATTCACATTGAAAATTGATTTTTCGCAAGTGTCATTTATCGTTACGAAACTTTCTCAACAGATTTCGTATTGATATCTTGTATACCCGAAACTAATTGATGTGACCCACATTAGCTCAAAGTTCTTAAGAGACTATATTTAATTAGAATTCACATTCTAATTAACCTCTTAGGCCCAATCCTAACATACACCTATATATTTGGCCAACCTCCTCGATGGATTAAAAATCCAATTCTCCAACAATCCCCCACATGAATGCAATTGGCTGATATGTTCTGATATGAGCCTACCAATGCTACATGCAACTTGGAGTTCTGCGAGAATTAGTTGCATCAGGAAAGGTGGTTGAAAGCCTTGAACCTTCTTTAGTGAAATACCTTCGCATATACTTGCCAACCAGTGGAGGCGATGCCTTGAACTGTTCGGCGTTTTATGTATACCAAGACAAAGGTACTCACACAACTCCTTCTCAAACTACTACTCGGTCCTTTCGTTGTTGTCCATTTTGGCCCTGGACTGCCTTGGAAATTTTATCGAATGCTCTAGAGATTTAGCCCTTAACTCATCTCATAGAAGCGGCCCCTTCACATTCGACACAGGTGATCTCTTATAAGGAGTATCCTGCCATACCCCACTTATATATACTCGAAGTATAAGGATCATTAAAAGCTTAAAGCTTAACCTCCCAATGGACAGGTCTATCACTCTTTCATCATAGGAATAGGTAAGGAACTCAATCTTTCGAGTGCTTTGTTCGACCCTAGCCTCACAATTTGGTTGTCCCTTTGAACCTGCAGATCGGAGTTTACGATCCAGGTTGGGTTGCCATCATGGGTTTAGGTCATTTCGTGGGCTTTAATCCCATTCCCCTCGATGATACCTCAACTTGGTCTCTCGTTAGACCTTTAGTTAATGGATCTGCGATGTTCTCTTTTGACTTTACGTAGTCTAAAGATATCACACCCGTTCTTAATAACGTTCTCACGGATTTATGTCTATGACGTATGTGTCTAGACTTTCTATTATACACATTATTTTGTGCTCTTCCAATAGTTGATTGACTATCACAGTGCACGCTAATGGGAGGCACTAGTTTTTTTACCACATGAGGATGTCCTCCAAGAAACGTCGGAGCCAATCCGCCTCTTCAGCTGCTAGATCCAACCCTATGAATTCTGATTCCATAGTTGATCTAGCAATGCAAGTTTGTTTGCTTGATCTCCATGAGACCGTTGCTCCTCCAATTGTAAATATGTATCCGCTCGTGGATTTTATATTCTTGGAGTCCGAGATCCAGTTCGCATCTGAATACCCTTCCAGAATGGCTGAATTTCTCGTATAGTGTAATCCATAGTTAGTAGTCTACCTTAGGTATCTAAGGACTCTAACTATCGCTTTCCAATGTTCATCATTGGGATTACTCGTATATTTCGATAATCTATTTACCGAGTTTGCAATATCTAGCCTAGTACAGTCTATGAGGTACATTAGACTGCCTATAACTCTAGAATAATCTAGTTGCCGCACACTATCTCTGCGATTCTTGCAGAGACTTGACACCACTTCCATAGGAGTTCTCGCAATTACATTGCTATCCTTATCGAATTTGTCAAGTATCTTTTCGACATAGTGACCTTGGGAAAGCGCCTAACCTTCTGAAATCTTGGTGATTTTCTTCCCAAGTATTACATCAGCTTGTCCCAAGTCTTTCATGTCGAAATTTCGCGACAACATTCTCTTGGTAATTTTGATATTATCATTATTACCCACGATCAACATGTCATCTACGTAGAGACATACTACCACATAGTCATTATCGTCTCCTTTCACGTAGACACATTTATCACATTGGTTTATCTAAAACCCGTTAGATAGCATCACACTATCAAACTTCTCATACCATTGTACAAGGATTTTACAAGTTTACACACCTTACTTTTTTTACCTGGAATCACAAACCCTTTGGGTTGTTCCATGTAAATCTCCTCTTCCAAATCTCCATTAAGAAAGGTAGAGTATACGTGTCAAATAATCAACACCCTCGATTTGCTCGTAGCCTTTAACTACAAGTCTAGCCTTGTACTTATCCACAGTACCATCCGGCTTCATCTTCTTCTTGAAGATCCACTTGTGGCCTAGTGAGTTACTACCCAGAGGTAGATCCACTAGTTCTCAAGTATGACAATGCAAGATAGACTCTATCTTGCTATTTACCGCTTCCTTCCAAAGAGCAAAGTCTGTAGAAGATATTTTCTCTTTGTAGGTTACTGGATCTTTCTCTAAAAGATAAGTTAAAAAATCTGATCCCTTTTCTCACATCTAGGATTTCTGACTTCATCTCGAGGTTCCTCTCCCCCCACATTACTCCCACTTTGGTCAACTTGACTGTCAACCTCTCAAAGAGCGAAGCATGCCTAACTTCAATGATAGTATTCACGTGGACATCAGAGTTGTCTGACTTGTATAATAGGAATTGGTATGTAACACTATCTTGTGCATAACCGATAAAACACACAATCCACCATCTTAGATCCTATCCTTATCCTTCTAGGAGGTGGGATCAGAACCTTAGCAAGACATCCCCAAACCCTTAGGAATTTGTAGCTCGGTACATGACCTTTCCACAATTCATAAGGAATTTTATCCAACTTTTGTGCTACACTTTATTGAGCACATAGTTGGCCGAAAGCACGGCTTTCTCCCACAACTTGAAAGATTCTTGATCTTCTTCCCAAGTTGGTTCTCAACTTCATTCTTATAGTGAATGAACAAATATATTACTTTGTCTTTACTTCTCATCAAGTAGACATAACAATATCTTGTATAATCATCAATCAAGTCTCGCACTTGTATTTATAATCGATGTTGAACTTTGGTAAAAGGTTTAGTGACATAAGTTTTTGTAAAAACTTATAATTCACATGATCTAATCCACCATTCCACAATTGTAATGACTCACGAGAATATGCAAAATTTGCATTCTTTCCAGCATTCATTACAAATGTACTAGTGCTAACCTCGCAGGTCGCACCCCCCATCAATCTAAGTATTAGACTTTGCCTTGGAGGCTAAAGTCATTTCACTCATTGAACATCAATTAGCTCTTGCCCGAGGTCACCTTGAGCACAACCATCAGTTTTCCTTCAACCTTGGATTCTGCAGAGCTTTGCATGTTGCAATTCTCATCATCCACAAGTTGATAGGTCTTGAACCTCCATTTGTTCGCGCAAATGTGGCATGTGGCCCCGATGTCCACCCACTAACAAAATTTACCTCTTCACAAGACTATGAGGTTTATGTCATCAAGGTCGAAGCTTTAGCTTGTCTCATCGACATCAGCATAAGCATACTTCTTGTTCTTGCCCTCAGCGGCATAATATTAGTAGCAACGCTTAGCTCCAAGGCTAGATTTTCCGCAAACAAAGAAGGTATTGGTGAAGCTCTTATTATGAGCATCTCTCTCGAAATTATTAGAGCATTTCTACTAATTCTCACGGGAGCTCCCACCAACCTCAACCACACTGGTCTTGGCAATCATGCCATTTGGGTTCTTCTCAACCTTTCGGTTATCTTGCTCGATAAGCAACCTTCTCAAAATGTACTCGAGACTCATCACCTTCCTCTTGTATTTGAGGTACATCTTAAAATCCTTCCAAAATGGCGATAATTTTTCAATCACTATTACCACTTGGAGGGCATCATGGATTAGAGTCTTAAGAAGATCTCTAACATCCTCCTCGAAATTACTCTCTTTGAGACACCGGGTCAAGTTCAAGGTAGTCAAGAACAACACTGTCATTTGTTGCCACCTCTTGATATCCTTGAATTTCTCCGACATCTCAAATTGAGAATACGATAGTGATTTTCTAGAATCGGCATCACGACCTCAACGTCGCTAGCGCTCCCAACAAGAACCTTAGCGTTCATGTTGTCAAATATAACAATTAATGACTTGGGCTAACACCACGATTAAAAGTCCAACACGATCGAAATTAATTTCCAATTAGATCTAAGCTTAGAACACAATTCTTCTAGGCCCACAAAATGAAGCCCAACATCCATTACAATTTACGTCAATAAATAATCAGTAAATTATGGAAACAACAATTCCTCCAATTGCAACAGAAACAGATTGAAGAAATATAAACCAGCTTAGTTGGTTAACAAAGCATTAACTTGCTTAGAAATCAAATCGTGAGTAAATATAAAAAACCCCAATGATCGGTGTTGCACGAACAATTGGGTATGACAATAATAAAGAGATACAACCGTTTATTATCCCAATTCAACTTCATGATTTCAACAATTACTGTCGAAATAAATGCCCGGACCCCTCATCGTGATGCCCAATTTATAAACCCAATAAAATTCAATGGGTTCCACCGTAAAACCCATCAGCAAAACCGTTCATGTCCAAAGTGTACAATTTAAATAAACTCTGAAATAATATATATTTCTCGGAGTAACGCCGGCAGTAAGTAAATACAAACCTCAACAACTGTATTCACTTATTCAATTGCATGAACGGCAAAACATTTTTCCAATCAGTTACGAATAGTAACCAATTAAAATTTTCCAACGGTTACGACCAACTTAATCATGTAATGGTTTAAAGATATTTTAAATCTTTTCCCAAGCTGATTAGCACACGGAAGCACACAATCTTATCTATCAACTTCTCAGAAAAATGCTTCTGGCGCACATGCTAATTTATAAGTCAGTCAGCGACGATAATAACGATAACTCGGTTCAAGACATGAACCTTTTTTCCCACTTTCTGTACGATTAGTTTTAAGCTATACTCCTTGACGGAAAATATAATCATTAAGCATAAAGATCATCTCTATTTGAACTAATAATTTGAGGTTAAGACAAATTTTTTTTCCAACATTTATGTCTTGCGTTTCAAATCTTCTTTGTAGTTTAATTCTAGGATTGAACAATAAAGTGGACACCGAAACCTCTAAACGTATTCTTTAATTGTATCCACAAAGAAACAATAGTGATTTATTTTTATTATATTCCTTATTCCCATACAGAAATAAAACAAATTGACGCATGCAACTCTAGTAGTACCTCAATGAAAGGAGGATAACAGACTACAAATTATACAGGACAGTAAAGAACATTTCTAACAGTGATAATATATATATACTAACAAACTAATATACTAATATTCAAAATTAATAAGAGTTTAAGGTTGTTAAAAATATTAGTAGTTGATTATTTTTATCGTCATGCGATTCTTAGATATAAGTCTAAGAAAATATCATATAACAAATGTAATTGAACATTATTGAATAAATTAAGAATACTCACAATAACGGTTTGAGCAAACCGTAGAAATATCACCTCCTCGTAGTTTGTGTTCTGCGGTATTAGTCCTCCTCTTGACAATCACTTTTTCGAATTTAATCATGGACGAGGCCATAGCAAGCCATGTGCCCTTAAACTCTTATTACCCGCCTTATAGCTTCAGGCCTCCATGGGTAAGAGAGTTCCCAAGGTACAACGTCCAATCACGTGAACAATAGGAAGCACTATTGAACACCTTTCGAACCTTTGGTGGTGTAGAACCCCGACACTATAAAAACGAGAATGCCTATGCTAAGGGGGAGAGAGGAGAGTAAAACTCTAAGTGAGTTTTTGGTGTGTGTCAAATGGGAGGAGGAGGCCCCATTTTATAGGTACATTTTAAGACCCCATTTAATACCGAAATAATGGCGGTCATCAATTTCCTATTAACCATGGTCAATAAATGAGCGGTTATAATCATTAACGTCTCCTATTAACCACGGTCAATAAATAAGCGGTTACGGGAGTCATAAATCTCAAATTCATAACGTCGGTAAAACTCATACGACTTTGAAGCCAATTTTTTATTCACATCGAGAATTGATTTTTCGCAAGTATCATTTATCGTTGCGAAACTTTCTCAACAGATTTCGTATTGATATCTTGTACACCCGAAACCAATTGATGTGACCCACATTAGCTCAAAGTTCCTAAGAGACTATATTTAATTAGAATTCACATTCTAATTAACCTCTTTTGTCCAATCCCAACATACACCTATATATTTGGCCAACCTCTTCGATGGATTAAAAATCCAATTCTCCAACAGTAAGGTTGCCAAGAGACGATGGAATCGTTCCGGTCAGGCTGCTTGCGTCAAGTGCAAGTATCTGCAACTTCACCAAGGAACCTAGCTGAGGCAGGATCTTCCCAATGAGGCTGTTCCATTCGAATTCCAAAGTCTCGAGGTTGGAGCGAGAGGCCAAGTTGACGGGTATTTCGCCTCCCAACGTGTTGTTGCCGAGCATGAGATGTCGCAGCCGTGATAACCTGCCCACTTATTGAGGAAGTGCACCGTGGAGGCTATTGTTTCGGAGGTTGAGCTGCCTCAGAAAGCTCAAGTTTCCGATGTGGGGCGAAATTTGTCCGGACAGTTTCCGCCCTTGTAGGATCAAGGATACCACCCTCTGGTGGCGGTTGTTGCAAGTGACTCCAGACCAGTTGCAGTGAGGGACGGAATCATTCCAAGAGCTCAGGATTCCTAGAGGATCATTAGTTACACTTTCTTTGAAATGCAACAGAGCAACTCTATCCGTCTCATTTCCGAGGGAGCTCAAGAAGGAACTAATAAGAACTACTTGTAGTAGTTGAGATGGGAATAAGCTTAGAGTAGACAACTTCATTGGAATCAGAAGTGAGTTTGGTAGATAAATGGAACCGAAGACAGCTATAAATATTCACACGCTTCTTGGAATTAGTTTCCAGTGAAAAAAAAACAAGACTTTTGATTGTTGTAGAACAACTTGATTGTGGGACAGGTTGAAGAAAATGAATCACATGTCGATTATAGGAGAGTTGAATAATGTTCTGGCTAGCATTTGGATATGAAAACATAGGGTGTGTTTGGTATTTATTACCGACATGTTTAGAGAAATAGGACATGAACGAACTGAATAATCTATATGTAGTTTGGTAATATTAGTACCAAAATAGAAAAAATATTATAAAAAAGAAATAAGAAAACACAATAATTGATTAAGGTCAATATAGTAATAATGTGTCCTAGGACAAAAATCTCCGGCCCCATAAAAATTGTAGGACAGGATTTTGGGGTAGCAAATTTTCGTTTTGTTCAACCCTTTTTCACCCAACATAATTTAGGATGGAAAATATATTCGATTCACATCAGAAAGCAGCCGCAAAGATCAAACATAAGAGGTGCAGGAAAATTGCGATGTCACCTACATAATCCCAGAATGGAGCCTCCGCGATTTGCATGAGGCGACGAAGACGACTTCTTCTTTATTGGAAACAGACAAATGATAAGTATGTCGGCAACGTTACCGTTCGGCTTTCTTTGAGATCTTTTTTTTTCTTTCTAAAAAGAGTGACCAAATGATTAAATATTTATCACCGGGCGTAAGGGGCAGAGCCAGAAAATTTGGAGAGTGAGGGTAATATAATTTTTTTCAAGAAATGCCTAAATTTTGTTAAGATTTGGTTTCAATTTTTAGGGTGATTAATCTTTTAGTGGGGTCAATTTCTAATTTTAGTGAGGATATACATTAAAAAATATTCCTAGTTATCAAACAAACAAAAAATTAAGTAGGGGTAATTACCCCCACTATTTATAATGTCTCTCCGCCCCTGCCGGGCATGCAAGTTTTGACCAACTTGCACAACACTTCAGCAACAGAGGTCTCTTGGGTTACAATTTAAACAATTTTTGGAAAAAAAATATCCTGTGTAATTTAAAATTGAAAAACAAATCAAGCTAGATTAAAATTAAAAAGATTTACATATTCTTTTCCAGCCATACACAATTTAAAATGGCCAAAAGACCATTAAGTTTACCAAAAAATTACTACTTTATCATCCATCTCTTCCGAGGCCATGGAAATTATTTACCATATACATCCCTTGCCCAATCTAAAAAAAACAGATGAATGTCTTGTATTTATGAATTACTTAAATTATATATATATATATAATTAAAATTTTATGTTTAAAATTATAAAAAAGTATATAGTTTAGACCCTACAGATTTTATAGACCCGCGGATCCTGAGAATAGGGATATGAATCAAATAATAAAATTTTCAAGGATATGATATAAGTCCAACTCTCCAAATTAGGATGTGGATAGAGTCTTACCTATATACCCTACTCGACCATATTCATCGTCATCCTTATACACCAGGGATCTGAGCATAATTTTTCATAAGTTTTTTTTCTTAATTTGCTTATTGAAAAATAATTTTGATAAATTACTATAGGAATAATTACCCTAAGATTCCTGGTATTTGAGCAAACTCTTCTTTTAGTCCTTACTGTTTTCAAAAGCCTTTCTCGGTCATTCTAGTTTGAAATAATAGTCTTTTTAGTCCCTGTCGGGTCTACCGATGACATCAGCGATTAACATAATTTTAAAATAATACTTATACCCTTCCATTAAAAAAATTAAAAAAATCTGATCATCTCCTTCCTCGGTTCCTTTTTCCTCCTGTAACCAATTCAACAAGATTCCTCCCGTAATCAATTTCTGGGTTTAATTTTTTAGCACCTCTTGTCTTGATTCGACAGCAACCAAACAACCAATCTAGATCAGCCAGAGATCAAAAATGGCTATTATTTTAAACTAGAAGGACCGAGAAAGACTTTTGAAAATAGTAAAGACTAAAAGAGGAGTTTGCTCAAATACCAGTGACCTTAGTATAATTATTCTATTACTATAATATAGTAACATCAGATATATGCATATTCCACGTCGCCAATTCAAAGGTCCGGATATCATGATGTTATAAAAAACAATATGGAGAATGCAGATTGTATATATGTACATATATATATATATATATACAAACATAAAAATACGTTATTAAGTTGACAATTTAAAAGAATCATTTAAAAATAGTTGTATTTACTGACTAAGCTGTGGAATCATCACTTGGAAAGCAGGTATAACTATTTTCTTTCGGACAACTAGCTAATATATGCGTAGGCAATTCAAGAAAATAAATATTTGACTAATTAGTGAAATAACAAAATGTAGTAAGAAAGATAATTCGTATAAAAATATTAATATATTAATATAGTACTTATATGAAACCAAAAACCTATAATATGGTCGTGGTGAAGTCTTTGAATGGTTTTTGTTAGAGTTGTTCTCTTCTTAACAAACTGACTTGCCTTCTCTACGGAAGACAAAACAAGGAGGAAAAGAGAAGGAGATGACCGTTGCACAGTTGATGCGCTTTAGTTAAAATAAGCCCAAGCAGAGAAGTGTTGGGAATTTGACTCGTGCAGCGGAAGCGGTAAATAAAATTTATCCCGGTAATTAATAATTACCACGGTCAAAAGTAGATGGGGAAGAAAAACACCACCAAGAGGGAACACCAAGATTTACGTGGAAAACCCTCTAAATACCAGAGGAAAAAACCACGGGACCAGCTCCGAAAAATATCCACTAGTAAATAGAGAAATTACAGTGGTAAAAATATCCTCACTGTCCGATACCCCGAGTTATCCCACTCTCGTGTTTCACTCGTATTTTACAGTAGAGAATTTTCACTCACTCTATTTTACCTCAAGCTCTCTCTCTCTCTCTAGAACTTGGAAACTATCTATTTCTCTCTAAACTCTCTACTTGGAGTTTTTCTTCATTTTGTGGATGTATTTCCATGGAAGATCATCTCCCCTTTTATAGAGGAGGAGGAAAGTTCATATGGAACAAATGTTCCATAAAATCCTCCATGTTTTCTTCCTTAATTTGTGAGCATCTTCATCATCATGTCCATCTTTTCTTTTCCTTAATTTGTGGGCATCTACATCATCATGTCCATCTTTTTCTTTTCCTTAATTTGTAGGCATCTCTTTTCCTTAATTTGTGGGCATGATCCCATCAATTCTCCCCCTCATGCCCACTTGAGGGAGAAACTTTCTGGTTGAGCTTAATGATGAACCCCCGTGCCAGATGACCTGGCACAGAATTGGAGTTTCTCACGAGGCACTGCCTTTGTTAACATATCAGCAGGATTCTTGTCCGTATGAATCTTTTGTAACTTCATCTCCTGCTCTTCAATGGCCATTCGGAGCCAATGGTACCGAATATCGATGTGCTTCGTGCGACCATGATAGGTGGCATTCTTGCTCAGGTCTAGAGCACTTTGACTATCACTGTAAACCACATACTCATCTTGATCCAAACCCAGCTCTTGAAGGAACCTCTTCAACCAAAGCAACTCTTTTCCTGCCTCGGTCATTGCAATATACTCTGCCTCAGTTGTAGATAAGGCAACACATTTCTGCAGTTTGGACTACCATGACACAGCTCCCCCTGCAAAAGTAAACAGATATCCAGAAGTTAATTTTCTAGAGTCAATATCTCCCGCCATATCTGCATCTGAAAAACCCTCCAAGATTGGTTCTGAGCCTCCAAAGCACAAAGACATTTTTGAACTGCCTCGTAAGTATTTTAGGATCTATTTTACAGCCTCCCAATGTTGCCTCCCCGGGTTAGAGAGAAACCTGCTCACCACACCAACTGCGTGAGCAATATCTGGACGTGTGCACACCATGACGTACATCAAACTCCCAACTGCTGAGGAGTATGGAACCTTTGCCATGTCTTCCTTCTCCTCCTTTGTTGTAGGACATGCTTTCTTGCTGAGTTTAAACTGGCCAGCAAGAGGTGTACTGACTGGATTCACATTTTTTGAATTGAATCTCTCTAGTATCTTCTCAATATATCTTTCCTGGGATAACCACAGCTTCCTAGCTTGTCGATCACGAATAATCTGCATGCCCAGAATTTGCCTTGCTGCACCAAGATCCTTCATGTCAAAGGACTTTGATAAATCTTCTTTCAACTTCTTTATCATCTCAGCATCCTGTCCAACGATCAGCATATCATCCACATACAATAAAAGAATTATGAATTTACCATCATGAAATCTACGGATGTAAACGCAATGGTCTGCGTTTGTCCTGGTGTAGCCATGACTCATCATGAATGAGTCAAACTTCTTGTACCACTGTCTAGGAGCTTGCTTCAAGCCGTACAAGCTCTTTCTTAACCTGCACACCAGATCTTCCTTCCCTTTCTCCTGAAAACCTTCAGGTTGCTGCATGTAGATTTCCTCCTCCAAATCGCCATGGAGGAAAGCAGTCTTGACATCCATTTGCTCTAACTTTAGATTCAAACTGGCAGTTAGTCCGAGTACTACTCGAACGGAGGATATCTTTACGAATGGTGAAAATATTTTATCAAAGTCAATGCCTTTCTTCTGGCTGAAACCTTTCACCACTAGCCGAGCCTTGTATTTAACAAGATTATCACCATCTCGTTTCAGCTTGTATACCCATTTGTTCACCAAGGCCTTCCTTCCTTGGGGTAATTCCACAAGCTCATAAGTACTGTTCTTTCTCAAAGAACTCAATTCCTCAAGCATAGCCTCCATCCATCGAGCTTTGTCCTCATGCTCCAGGACTTTTTCAAAGCTCTCCGGCTCCCCCTCGCTAGTGACAAGGACATACTCAGAACTGGAGTATCTGGTTGACAACATCCTCTGTCTTGTTGACCTTCTGAGTTGCTCATCCTCCTGAGATTCCGAGGTTACTTCGCCGACCTCAGGGATTTGCTCCCCCTGATTAGAATTCTCTTCTGATTCAGCACCCACCCGAAAAGATTGATCTGCATCTTCTCCACCAGTTGTCATTGGAGAAGATTCCGGTGCCAAATCAATTCCACCACCAGCCTCTATCCTTGCCTCTGTTATTACTGGGGTTGAACATGTCTCATTTTCATGAAACACTACATCTCTGCTTCTGATGACTTTCTTTGTCTCTAGATCCCATAGTCTGTAGCCAAAGTTTTCTTCTCCATAGCCAAGAAATATGCAGGGAACTGCTTTGTCATCTAGCTTTTATCTCCGTTCCTTTGGTATATGTACAAAAGCTTTGCATCCAAACACCTTCAAATGTGAGTAAGAAACACTTCTACCGGTCCACACTCTCTCTGGGTGTCATAGTTTAGCGGAACTGATGGAGACCGATTGATTAGGTAGCAGGCAGCACGGACTGCTTCCCCCCAGAACGGCTTAGGCAAGTTAGCCGTTTTGAGCATGCATCTCACTTTCTCCACAATGGTTCTGTTGATTCTCTCTGCAACACCGTTGTGCTGTGGGGTGCCTGGAACTGTCTTCTCATGTTTGATGCCATAGTTTGCACAATACTGCTCAAACTCTTTTGACGTGTACTCCCCGCCATTGTCTGACCGGATACACTTCAAGGACGCACCTTTCTCTCTTTCCACCATAGCATGAAACTTCTTGAAGTGATCAAACACCTGGCCTTTGTTTTTAAAAAAATACACCCACAACTTCCGTGATGCATCATCAATGAAAGTGAGAAAATATTTGCTACCACCTAATGACTCCACTTCAATGGGACCACACACATCAGAATGCACAAGTTCTAAAAAACTTTCCTTCCTTTTAGCAGTCTTGCCAAAAGGAACTCTATGATGCTTGCCAAAGATACAATAATCACAAGGTTGTAGTTTTGTACCTATGGCGATTGGAACAACAGACCATAGTGCTTTCATTCCCTTCTCGCTCAAGTATCCAAGCCGTTTGTGCCACAGATTTGGTGAGGTAGAGTCTTCTACTGCGTTCACCTCATCTCCAAGCAGCTTCACTTGAGTCTTGTAAAGTGTACCAGATATCTTTCCTCTAGCTGTAACTAGATCTCCTGCAGTCAGCTTCCACAATCCATTGCCAAAATGGCTATGGAAATCAGTCACATCCAGGGCATGTATAGATATCAGGTTCAGACGCAGATCAGGAATATGTCTGACGTCTTTTAATGTTAACTTATGGCCAACATCTGTCTTGACCAAAACATCACCAACTCCCACAATATTAGCAAAACTGCTATTTCCCAATCTAACCTTGCCAAAGTCTCCTGCTCTGTACAAGGTGAACATCTCCTTGTGGGGAGTTGCATGGTATGATGCAGTAGAATCAATGACCCATTCAGTGTACGGATCACTGACCTCACAAATATCTTCTTCACAAGAAAATAGTGCCACCTCCTCTAGTGTAGATGTGGTAGCTCTTTGGTCATTCTCATTCTTCTGCTCGCCTCCCTGCTTCTTCTTGAACAGTCTACAATTTCTTTTAAAGTGCCTTCTTTGCCACAATAGTAACACTTCAGTCCTTCTCTCGACTGGGATCTTCCTTCAAACTTGCCTTTCCAATGATTCTCTGTGACCATGGCCTCATTGCTAGAGCTCATCATGCCATTCTCTATTCTCCGAGTTTCTTCATTCAGGATACTATCCTTGACCATAGACAATGTCAAACTTGGAGTTGAGTTTTTCAGAGAAACTTTGAGTGTTTCCCAACTATCCGGCAAGGAATTCAGCAACATCAAAGCCAGCAACTCATCGTCTAGCGGAACCTTTGCTGCTACTAGACGATTTGCAAACTCCTGGAACGTACTCAAATGCTCAGATGCATTTTGTCCATCACGGTATGTGGCTGTGATAAGCCGTTTGAGCAGAAAAGCCTTGTCAATGGCATTTTTCCGCTCAAACAGATTATCCAGCTTCTCCCAGAGCTTGAATGCATCCGTCTCGTCAGCCACGTGGTGAATAAGACTGGGGTCAATCGACTGTCGAATTAACCCACAGGCTTTGCGATTCATCTTATTCCAGAGAGCATCTGCTATTGCATCGTCTTTTATACCTTTTAACTCAATAGGATCAAAAAGATCCTTGCAGTATAAAACATCCGTCATCAGAGTCTTCCAGACGGCATAATTTGACGAAGTCAACTTGATGGCTTTTTCGACAGGCTTGTCCTCCATCTTCAACACCCAAAGATCTCAGCTACAAAGCCAAGGCTCTGATACCACTTGTTGGGAATTTGACTCGTGCAGCGGAAGCGGTAAATAAAATTTACCCCGGTAATTAATAATTACCACGGTCAAAAGTAGATGGGGAAGAAAAACACCACCAAAAGGGAACACCAAGATTTACGTGGAAAACCCTCTAAATACCAGAGGAAAAAACCACGGGACCAGCTCCGAAAAATATCCACTAGTAAATAGAGAAATTACAGTGGTAAAAATATCCTCACTGCCCGATACCCCGAGTTATCCCACTCTCGTGTTTCACTCGTATTTTACAGTAGAGAATTTTCACTCACTCTATTTTACCTCAAGCTCTCTCTCTCTCTCTCTAGAACTTGGAAACTATCTATTTCTCTCTAAACTCTCTACTTGGAGTTTTTCTTCATTTTGTGGATGTATTTCCATGGAAGATCATCTCCCCTTTTATAGAGGAGGAAAGTTCATATGGAACAAATGTTCCATAAAATCCTCCATGTTTTCTTCCTTAATTTGTGGGCATCTTCATCATCATGTTCATCTTTTTCTTTTCCTTAATTTGTAGGCATCTCTTTTCCTTAATTTGTGGGCATGATCCCATCAAGAAGTCCACGAAGAAAGGAAAAGACACACGACAGACCAAAATGGAGATTAAAAGAAAAGCAGTGATTGAAACGAAATTGGACGACTTTGAGAGAAATGGATCATGCGTCCAGTGCATAATTTAGTAACATAAATGTACCAAAAGAAAACATTCAAGACTGTAAAAGCGAATATTTTAAGGCTTCTAGTGATGACGCATGTAGCAAGCAGGTGGAGATATTTCAACAATTGCCAACTTTTTTAGGAGTGGCATGTGGCCGTATTTTTTGGTCTATTCAGGTTAGTATTTTGATATTTGAATATCTTTACATTTTGTTTTATTCACAACCTTCCATTTCACCATCTGTCAGCCACAGAGAGTGACAGAGTCACTGTTTCTCTCTGTTTTCCTCTCTTTCTCGCTCGTCACATTAACGAGCCTTACCTGACCCATCAACAATGGCTAAAGATGACAATTAGACTCTTACCCTGAGAGTCTGTCTTTGTTGTAGATAAAGGAGTACAAGAATATAAAAAAAATTAAAAATAGTCTAGAGTGGTTGTCCCAAGGTCGGTCTAACGAAGAGAGGAAAAAAGTGCTAGACTACGAGCTACGGGCTAAGGAAAAGAAAAGATAAGTAAAGACTTTTTGTTGTTGTATTGGTGATGATCTCCACCTTCGTCCAAACCACCTTTATATAGGGAGTCCGGTCCTACCTTCGTCCTCAAGAATAGAAAAACTCAATTAGACCATTTCCAAATCAACCCGGCCTTGTAAAGAAAAATAACCGAAATCACATCCAAAATAGGAGTGAAATCATCTTTCCCACGAAATCTCCTTTCATATGTATCTGCCTTCTAAATGTGACCAACTTCCACATGTGACCGCCTTCCATACATGATCACTTTCTAATACGAGATCACGTCCTAAACATGAATGATACTGTGTTCTCAAAATAGGAATATCAAGGCCGTGGTAAGCAAGCAACCTTGGGCAAAAATAAGAAAATCTCAAATAATGAAAGATCCAGCTCGACTTAGGAAAATCTCAAGACCGCGATCATGCACCACAAAATCCGGCCTCAATATGGGAAATTCGTCCAGACCTCATACGAGAAAAGACCACGTCACTTGCCAACCAAAACATAAGACCAATCCCAAACGTATGGCCGCATGGACGCCATGGCATCATTTTGGTTGCTTGGAAGGGATATTTAGACGCCTTGGCGTCACTCCTCTTCGTCGATGTCCTCACGTCCTCATTTGACGGTCACGCACACCACTCTATTTTGAGAAGAAATGCCTTCCTTGCACTTACAACGATCACGAGTACGCCCTACCAACTTCAAGCTTATGGTCAAATGTTAACACCAATTCACCAAGGATGGGTATGGTTGTCTTAGTGCCCACCATGTATTTGTGGAAATGTCAAAGCTCTTTTCTCCTGACGCTGATGCAGGGACGTGGACATGGTCTAGATGTCCTTGGCGAATCGACGTCGACATGACCCAGATACCCTTGGCGAGGCGACGTCGACATGGTCCAGATGTCCTTAACGAGGCAACGTGGACAAGCACCTTCATAAACTTTGTGCTAGGCGTCGCCCTTACGGGCATGGACTTGGAACTAAATCTTGCCTTCATTGACATGGACCTCATGCTGAGTATCACCTCCTTAGACATGATATATTTGCACTCCAACAGCCCTGTTCCAGACCTGAAGAGTCTAAGACCCGTTGGCTTTAACCGGGTCTAGACCCAGATCCTGATATTTTAAAAAGGTAAGGGCATGAATATGGATCTATAGGATCCTGCCCTGATCCTACCTGCATTTTTTGAAATAATATTAAAATAAGATACATGTATGTTATTATTGAACATAATACCAAATTCTCAATATCAACCTATTCGACTTCAATTTTTTTAATTTACTTGTTAAGTTTCTTTATATTAAATTATTTTAATGAACGAATCAATTGCATTCACATTTTTAATGTTCCTTTTAATTTGAGAATAGATAGTTAATTTTTTTTAAATAAAATAATTTTTAGATAACACGGACTCGCGGATCAGCCTGATTCTGTCTAGATCCAGCCCAAATTTTTATTTTTAAAGAGGATAAGGGTAAGGTTCTCGGTCCGACCTTTAAAAAGAGAGTAAGGATACGAGTCCTACAGATTCTATGTGGTTTATTTCAAGTTGCCCATAAAACTTTTCAATACACTAAGCGAAGAAAAAAGTTAATCTCCAAAGCTTTCTCTTGATTGGTTTTAACAATTTGTGATAGAACATTCATATATTAAAATTTGATTTACATACAATCGAAAATATTTTTTGTAGACATCTAAATACCTTTAACAAGAGATATTTATGTTTGTATGCATTTAAAATTTTTTAACAAAAAAGATTTCTAATGAAATTTATATCTATAGAATCTTTTTATATTGTTTTTGTGCCATCGTGTTCTTTAAACTTTAAATGGTAAAATGTGCAATTTTTCCATCCATACATCCCAGTGGCTCAAATCAAATCCAAGACAAACAATGCACCAATATTTGATAAACCTGACCCTCGGATGAAAAAGTTATATTGGTACAACTCGTATTAGAAGCTCATCAAATTACATTGAGCAGGTGTGAGTTAAGTCAGTAGGAATAATTAATTACAGTGCACTTTTCCTCCTTGAGAAGAATCTTTTTTAAGTGGCTCGAGTTCATATGCTGCAAAATATGCACCCCTCAGTGAAACCTAAGACACCAAACATAGCTTTACGATGTTGGAATGCACGGCTCTAAGAAGAATGATTTGATTGGATATGATTGGAATGGCAAGAAGAAATTTTTATGTACAACAACACCAGATCAACTCATTCTAATATTATGTTGGATTTTTTATATCATAACCAAAACTTTAAGACATTTGGTAGATATATTTTTTACAATTATAAAAAAGTCAATCACTCTTAGTTATGCGATAATTTCAACGGATCTAAGACTCACATAATTTGGATTTGGGTAGACCCGGACGCCCCCACAAAAAAGAACCGAAAGCAAAGCACCAAATATGACCAACAAATACTTAGATTAACTGGCGATGACGTTGTTTTAATTTATCTAGGTCTCGAGTTCAAATCATGCAATAATATTAAATACTTGTTGAAAGAATTTTGTCATATTTCAAGATTTTGTCAGTAGGCCCAGATACTAGGGTTATAAACCAAGAAAGCACCAAACAGGGCCTTACCCTCTCTCCGGTGTTTCCCGCATGAGGCCCGACAAGCCCAAAACCCAAAATCCTTCTCTCAAATTCGGGTAAAAAATACCCATGGTCACCAAACTTTAACAACTTTTTGTTCATGGTTACTAAACTTTTTTTTTTACCCTTTATGGTCACTAATCTATATCAAATTACTCAGGTATGGTCACTCCGGCCACTTTTTCACCGGAAATCTTCCCGGATGTGCACCAACATGGACCTGACCTCCCTCTTCGGCCACAAATTACTCAGGTATGCTAAATTCCTTCCACCTCCCTCGCCCTCTTCTTCTTCTTCTTCCCTTAGTCTCCTTCGGCACCGTACCAACCGCTAAATCCCGATCCCGATCTCAATTCACGGGTACTTGGTCTTGGTGTAGTCACGAGCTTGTTCCTACATCGCCTCTAGATTCTCGGGTGGGGACCATGGCGGCCTTAGCAAGGGGGAAATTCACCACATGGCGGGTTGTCGCCGGCGGGAAGTGGGGTGCTGTTGGAGCCAGATCCATGTCCTCGTGGTGGAAGAGCGTCGAGCCGACGGCCAAAGACCCCATCCTCGACGTCGCCGAGGCTTTCCTTGCCGATCCTAGCCCCGACAAAGTCAAGGTCGGAGTGGTTCTCTCTCTCTCTTTCGACCTCCATTTTCTAATTTTTTTTTAATTTTGAGCTGTTTGATTTGATTTGGGGAGACGGTGTTGTGGTTGTATGGAGCTTACCGTGACGATAACGGGAAGCAGGTGGTGTTGGAATGTGTTAGAGAGGCAGAGCGGTGGATCGCCGGCAGCCAGAACATGTGAGCCACTTCAATAGTTGGAAGGGATTTAGCGGTTGGTACGGCGCCGCAGGAGACTAACAGAAGCAGAAGAAGAAGAAGAAGAAGGTGGAAGGGATTTAGCATACCTGAGTAATTTCCGGCGGAAGAGGGAGATCAAGTCCAGGTCGGTGCACATCCGGGAAGATTTCCGGCCAAAAAGTGGCCGGAGTGACCATACCTGAGTAATTTAGTATAGATTAGTGACCATAAAGGGTAAAAAAATAGTTTAGTGACCATGAACAAAAAATTATTAAAGTTTGGTGATCATAGGTGTTTTTTACCCCTCAAATTCCCAAAACCCTTGAAGTTAAAACCCTGGAGCCAATCGAGGCGAAGGAGGAAGAAGAAGGAGAAGAGCCTCTAAACGGCGCCGTTAGGTGGCGAGGCGTCCTCGTAAGCAATCAAACGGCACCGTTCACTGGCATTATACTATTAGCTGTAATCGTGATGGTGAAAGCGCACCTGAGGTACGAGGCGGCGGCCGCGTCGGCGTCGTTTGGGGTCATGGCCTCGTTGGAAGGCAACATCACCTACGACGCCTCCGGCAAGTTCCTCCTCTCCCCGGCCCTCAAGAAGCTCTCCGTCTGGCACGTCCGACAGGGGACCTGTCTCAAAACCCTAACCCCTTCCCTTCCCTCTTCTAGCTCCGGCCCCGCGCTCGCTGTCACTGCCACCGCCTCCTCCCCATCCTCCCTGGTACATCGCCTGTTTATTACTCCGCCGTTTTTCGTTTACATTGCTTTGCCTTCTGTTTTAACGATTAGGATTCGGATAGAGATCAGCGATTTAGGGGAGTAAAGTTGAGCTTAATTGATGCAATTAGGTTTTGTTTCAATGCTTGCTAGGTTTTTTCGATTCATCGAGATTATTCCTTATTACTTTATGAAACTACAGTTTCCTGTGTGAACAAGATAACTGTCGATTGCTCAGCTGTTAAACACATTGTTTTGCGATTGAGCTTCTCAGGTTGCTAGTGGATATGCGGATGGGAGTATAAGGGTTTGGGATGTGGAGAAGGGGGCTTGCGAGGGCACCTTTAATGGACATAAAGGAGCGGTTACTTTCCTGAAGTATGACAAGGCGCGGGTGCGTATCTCGCGTCCGGGAGCAAAGATAATGATGTCCTTTTGTGGGATGTGGTTGGGGAGGCTGGGCTTTTCCGCCTTCGTGGACATCGTGATCAGGTTTTTTTTTCCCGTTTGTGTGTGTGTTTGTTAGGTTGATTGTCTTCTGTGCTCGGGGTTGTGAATTGGGTCTTGTGTTGCTCTGGGTTTTGCAGGTTACTGATCTTGTCTTTTTGGAGTCTGGTAAAAAGCTTGTTAGTTCCTCGAAGGATAAGTTCATGAGGGTTTGGGATCATGAGACGCAACATTGTATGCAGATCGTTAGTGGCCATCATAGTGAGATCTGGTCGTTGGATGTTGACCCGCAGAAGAGGTACTTGGTTGCTGGCTTTGCTGATCGAAAGCTTAGAGTTTACACATTTAAGCATGAGTTGGTGGATGGACAGGCTGCTGGCGAGGAGAATGCCAGTGGAAGCGGTGATGGAGATATGACCACTCAGAGTAAGTGGCAAGTTTTGAAGCTTTTTGGAGAGATTCCGAGACAAGCTAAGGATAGAGTTGCGACTGTGAGATTCAACAAGTCTGGTAATTTGCTGTCTTGTCAAGTGGCTAGTAAAACATTAGACATTTACCACATTCTTGGGGAGGATGAAGCCAAGAGAAAAGCTAAACGCAGGCTGCATAGGAAGAAATAAAAGAAAGCTGCAAAAGTTTCAGCTGACGCAGCTGAAAGCAAAGATAATGGGGCTGTGCTTGAAGGAGATGCCAACTTGGTCGTAGTCAATGATATTTTTAAGCTGTCTCAAACTGTTAGAATCAGCGAGAAAATCTGTTCTATTGGTTTTAGTCCTAATCCATCGAGGAACTCTCTGGCTAGTATAGCGTTATCCTTGAACAATAACCTGTTAGAATTTCATTCTGTTAATAGTGACACTAGCTCAAAGACACTGAGTATTGAGCTCCATAGTCACCGTTCTGATGTCATGAGTGCTGCACTTAGTTCAGATAACAGCCTTTTGCTGTCAACAAGTCAAAATGCGATCAAGTTTTGGAACCCAAGCACAGGTTCTTGCCTTCGCACAATTGATCCCGGTTTTGGATTATGTGGTTTGATTCTTCCATATAACAAGTATGCTCTGGCGGGAACCAAAGATGGGAAGATTGAAATAGTAGATATAGGGAGTGGTACTTGCATCAACAAAGTTGAAGCTCACGGTGGCTCCATTGACACAATTGTTCAGATTCCAGATAAAAATGCTTCTATCACCGGCAGTGAGGATAAGGATGTTAAGTTCTGGGAGTTTGGAATCAAACAGAGCTGTGAACAGGTATTTATCTCTTTGGACACTGTTTCATTAGATTTATTTTTTCAGAAACAACATCATGTAAAATAGTGGACCTTGTAAATTTCCAATGAAGAAGGGCTGTAGTTTTTATCTGTT
Source organism: Hypericum androsaemum (assembly GCA_963995505.1). Taxonomy (NCBI): domain Eukaryota; kingdom Viridiplantae; phylum Streptophyta; class Magnoliopsida; order Malpighiales; family Hypericaceae; genus Hypericum; species Hypericum androsaemum. The sequence continues at coordinate 10,865,823 of OZ023197.1, forward strand.
TCTGTGTGGTCATTTTGCTTGATTGTGCTTTAGCCAAGGAATTATGCAACTGACTTCCATATTATTGTTGTGTTTCATTCCCTGTTTCCGTTACAGGGGTCTACTCACTTTCTAGTATTAAATGTAAGGACTTTGAAGATGAATAATGACGTGTTGGCAGTTGCTGTTAGTCCTGATGCTAAATACATTGCTGTTTCTCTGCTGGAAAGTACCGTGAAGGTCAAGTTGGCTTCTAAAATATCCTTGAATTTGGTGTAGTTGATGACATTCATAATGAAATCTGGTTTCAATATTTGCAACTTGATCGTAATAAGAGCCTCAGCTGTTTCAAAATTTTTGATGAATTTAGATGATCTGATATATTTTGTGTTTGGTAGTTGAAGCTTGTGCCAGTAGCATGTTAGAAATTTACTTTTCATACCTAATTTGACATCCTAACATCTGTGTTGGTGATTTGCAGGTCCATTTTATGGATTCACTTAAATTTTTTCTATCATTATATGGTCACAAGCAATCGGTATTATGCATGGTATTTCATCTGATGGAGATTTGATTGCTTCTAGTTCAAAGGACAAAAATTTGAAGATCTGGGGTTTGGATTTTGGTGATTGCCATAAATCTATTTTTGCTCATTCTGAAAGGTGCTCCATTTTTAAGAATCAACTACATGCTTTGCAGTTTTAATTTACTGATCACTGACACTTTAGCTCCTTATATACGTGCAGTGAAATTCGTACGGAATACACACTATCTGTTTAATGTTGGCGAGGATCAGCTTGTAAAGTACTGGGACGCAGACAAGTTTGAACTTCTTTTGACTCTCGAGGGACATCATGATTCCATATGGTGTCTGGCAGTCAGCAGTCTTCGTAACAGGATCTCATGACAGATCTATACGTCCTTGGGACCGTACTGAGGAGCCTTTTTTTATTGAGGTGCTTATATCTTGGGAGTGTGCTTGATTTTCTGTTTTCCTGGGAGATGAGACCCAACGTGACTTCTATACTACTTTCAGGAAGAGAGAGAAAAGGGTGGACCAAATGTTTGAAGCGGATGTTGATCTATCAGAAAACAGGAACTTGCCGAAAGAAGAACTTCCAGAGGAGGGAACGGTGGCTGTTGCTGGGAAAAAGACTCAGGAAACTCTTTCCGCAACTGACTTAATCATTGATGCTTTAGATGTAGCAGAGGTGGAGTTGAAGCTTATAACTGAACATGAGGTATATATATTTTTACCTTTTATCATTATCTGTGCTCGTCTATTGTATTTGACATCTTTGGTCTTAGTATGTGGTAGAGCTTCGGAGATTATAACTGGCGTAGCTCAGCGAAAGATTTAAGCTTATGTTCGAACGGGCCGGGTGAATTCGAACGGGATAATGCAACAATCTCGCAACTTCCGTTGCCTGATTGAGGTTGGCTTGAATTGACTCAAGCGGCCAACAAGGCAAGAAGGAAAAAGAGATCACGCACGAAAGTGCAAAAGGAAGGAAACTTCCAGCTAGGAATGTGGGGAAATTAAGTTGCCTTTCTCATTCACGTCATTCCCTTTAAAAAGGGCGTACAATCAGGCGGATTTTAGCTATTAAGTTGGCTGTTACACTCCACCCTTAATCCCCTATTATTACTCGTAAATGTAAACAACTAAAGGCTCCTTATTCAGCTGCCAGCCTATGAAACGGAAAGGAAAAATTAAAATGCTATCATAAGTAGCTTATTCATTACGAGAACAATTTAACTTGGCTGGCGGGATCCTTGCAATTCCCATGCATACGTAACTCTTATTCTTGCACGTGTTCCTACGGCAATAACTCTTATTCTTGCACGTGTTCCTACGGCAATAACTATGAGAGGAAGGCACTAAACTAAAAGAGAATTCTTTATTGATTTCATAATGCATAACCCTTAGTGCGTGGCATTATATAGCCAAACACTAACAATCAAACTAGGAAAACCTTAAGAGGTAGTCCTCTAATTAGAACTAATCAAGGAAATACTGAAAGGGAAAGAGTACTGAATAGAAAATACAACTGAATAGAAACAAACTATTATTTCCTGGAGTCTTATAGATACGTAACTGCCTAAACAGCAGTCTTGTCCGGGGCAGTCTTTGACTTGACGCACGTAGTGCTTGCCCACATAACAGTATGCCTGTACCTTAGAATAAGATAAAACTTTGTGATAATAGTGATCTACTATGCTTGGACCCTTATGCAGAACATGGTAGTTGCTACTGATTTTTTTGGTAGCGTACAAGGTTAGTTTATTTTACATGAAGAACAAAAAGTAACACTGATAAAATGATCATTCTGGTATGTTTTGGTATAAGAATTTGGAGAAGCTACTTCCATTCATCTATGCAAAACCTCAGACTTTTCTGCATAGATGTGACGATGGGAGCTTCGTAATCGGACTCCTGTAGATGTGAAGCCTTTCGAGGGCCTCCAAGTTCCCTAGCTCCTCGGGCCTCCAAGTTCCCTAGCTCCTCGGGCAGCCCTTCGGGATCGAGACAAGTTAGCGTGAGTGCTCTAAGAAGCTTCATATCGAAGACGCATCTTGGAAGTGTTGGCAGGTTGGAGCATCCTGAGAGGTGAAGTTGCTGAAGTAGTTCCAGCTTGGCAAATACTGCTCGGGAGGCTCCCTAGCCTCTTGCAGCTTGTTAGATCCAATCTTACAAGCTGCGAGTACTGGTCGATCGACGCTGGCAGATCCTCGATGGATGTACCGCCTAGTTCGAGTATCTTTACCCCCGTCGGAACTTGTGGAAACTCAATTATCTTGGAACAAATCTCAAGCGAGATATAGTACAGGCTCTCCATATGGGCACAGCTCGGAAATTGGCTAATGCCTATGGAACCTTTAGCCTTCAGGTACCCAAGTTTGCTAAGATTCTGAATCGAGGATGGAATGATCTCGAGACTTTCGCAGTGCGCGAGATTCAAAGACGCGAGATGTCTCAGATCTCCGATGGTGGAGGGAACATCATCCAAACTAATGCATCCTGTCAGGTTTGGGATTTGTTCTGTTATATTTTGATCGTCTTTCGGAATCACAAATGTGGAGTACGCAGACCTGATCGGTTTTCCATAGCTGTTTCACTTGGCTATCATGCATGTGGAGTTCTACAAGATTCTCTGGAAAAAAACCGTCCGGAAAGGATTCGAGAGGGTACTGACACCAAGAGAGAAGCGTGAGCTCGCCGGGAAGAAATTCAAGGCCGTCCGGAAGGCTTAGTTTCAATTTCATGGGGCTTGCACTGTAGAATTTGAGCAATCTGAGGTTATGCATCCGAGCGAAAGTTGCAGAGCTCAGTGCCAGTTCTCTAGTTTTGGACATAGTCTAATGATATGCCTTCAATTTTTTCTGTCCCCTGGTAACGAAAAGCACACGATCAGCTTTCATGTCATAAATCGGAACATCACTTAAGATTCAACCGAGTTTTACCTTGTATCATCGTGTTAGAAATGTTTTTTCAGCTTCCAACCTTTCTCCTTTTTCTTGAAGTACTTGTACGGTCCCTTTGTTATTGACAGTAAAATGCAAGAATGCATGGGGCGATTCCAAGCTATCATGTTCCTAGTATTTAAATTTGTTGGTTCCATTTTCCCCCTCGTTTTGCACAATGACCAATATTTTGTGTTATTCATGAGTTGGGATTAGAAAACGTATGTGGCTTACCTCAACCGTAAATTCTCTTACCATTCGTGCTTTGTACTCTTCTCCAGGAGGAGAAGATCCAGGGAAGATGTGCTGAATTCCAACCGAATGTCATCTTGCGCGGGCTCTCTCCATCTGATTATGTTCTGCATGCGCTGTCTAGCATTCAGTCCAACAATCTGGAGCAGACATTATTGGTATGACACCAAATATGTCGAGTTTTACTTGTTCTACTTTAGGGAAGCCAAAGATATCTCATGCCATATTGCAAAATCTCTGATGAAAGGAGATATAAATATGACATCCTTCAAATATTAAATTGGTTAAATTTTTATGGCGGGAGCAAAAAACATTTTCTTTGTGATTGAGAATATCTGCTTTGCTTAGCTGTCGGAAAATGTTGTTAGCAGTAAATAAAGTGGCCATATTGGTCAATTCTCTGCTTAGCTGTGGAAAAATATCCTATGTTTGATTCAGGTTGTTATTGGAACTTGAGAAATCAAGTCACTTTTTTTAGTTGTCTAAGGTGAAATGGTCTCTGTGCGGGCTTTACCATTCTCAGATGCTTTACGCTTCTATATCCTATCTGAAGAACTGGACTTGTAACCCTGATAAGGTCGGCTCTAGCTTGCCTCAAGTATTTTCTATGTTGTCAATAGCAGATAGCGCTGCGTAGCGACGACCCCCTAAAATGCTATAGCGGATAGCGGGATGATCGTTATTGCAACGACTGAAAATGTAAACATAAATATTCAAAATTAAAGAGAACACTACACTTAATAATGATAATCAACTTTGTCAAAATTAAAGAGACCATCATACTTAATAATTATAATCCAAAAATAATTGATGATTCAAAATAACATCCCATCAAAATGCTAATCAAGTTCCAAGTGATTCAAAATAGTATCTCAAGATTCTCAACAAAGTGACAATCATGTTTCTTCCTCATCTTCACTTAGGTGAGAGAGAGAGAAGACTTAGATGAGAATAAATTGGGTACCCATTTGTAGTAGATATTTTATTGAGGTAGAAAATTACCTATATGTGTATAGCGTTTAACAGTTCCATAGCGTAGCGGGGTACCTAAAACGCCACATAGCGCCGCTATAGCAAGCTATTGACAACATAGAGTATTTTCTATATGCATCACTAGAAGGATGTACATTTGTTCCATCTGTGCATGAAATTTCAACAATTGTTTACAATATAATCATAGCTTATTTTTCTCCTTCCAGGTTGAGCTTGTGTGCGGAATTGCTACTCTGATACTGCAGATTCATTATAATCAGTTGATTACAAGCCCTGCTGCATGCTGCAAGGCCCGCCCTGATGGCTCTCCGTGATGTTCTTTATCCAAGAGTCAAGGTATTGACTAATCTGAGTGAACGTACTGAGTACTGGACCCAGCATGATGAGTTTTTTCATTTCCATACCGAAAGATCCCTTATTAACCCTAGTTGAGCGTATGACAGGAATGCAAAGATACCCTTGGTTTTAACCTTGCTGCCATGGATCATCTGAAGGTGGATCATATGATTTTAATGTAGAACGAGTTGTCGTCGGTTTTTTTTTAATCTACTCTTGACATGTTTCTTCCTTTTGGTAATCTGATTGTATCAGCAAATGATGGCCTCGAGATCAGATGCACCTTTTAGAGATGCAACAGCAAAGTTGCTGGAGATCCGAGCACAGCAATCAGAACGTATGGAATCAAGGACAGAGACTAAAGGAGAAAAAAGGAAAAAGAAGAAACGGAAAAAACTTGATGATGGTCATGCACATGCTGAGAGTTGTTCCACTGTTGGGTATCTCGTTGTCCATGTTATTGAATGCGCGATTATCTACTGTGGGTGATATGCAGGCTGTGGAAAGTGGAGCTGGCGTGGACGGTCAGAAGATCACATACACTTTTTAATTAAGCATCGGCTGGGAGATCTCTTTTACCGCCTCGTGTAAGTAGTTAACTCAAGAGTAGCCTCAAGAGGTTTGACCATTTAAGAAATTCTACCAAAACTCATCCCAGGTCATAACCTGTGTTTGTTGTTGCAGTTCTCAGAAGTTTGAGGATCCGGCAGAGGGCGAAGCAGCTCTGGTCGCGAAGTTCAAGAAGCTCCACGAGGATTTGACAGACGGGTTCCGTGCCGTCGAGGATGAAAGCCGTTGAGTTTGGAAACAGTTCAGGATGTCTTATATTTCAGAAGGCTGAGCAATACTAGGCCCGTACTACAAGTTTTGAAGTCTGAAGTGGTGCTGTTTGGGCTCCTTGAGGTTGTTTGAGGCCTCTCTCGTCACATTAGCCGCAGTTGTGTGTTATTTATCATTTTTTTAAAGGTAAATTACACTAAGAATATGTCTATGCAAGGGTTTGAACCTTGGACTTCTGTCAAATCCTCCAATGCCTATGTTGCTATGCCAAATGGCCTTGGCTTGTGTGTTATTTATCGTGTAAAAGTTTTTTCTTTGCCATTGAGCCAGTGGAGCATTTTTCTAGCATCGAGAGACCTAAACAGCCATTGATGTATTTAGCCAATAATTTATTGTTTTCCAGTTGGTGCTAATTTGCTCGCGCCACATCCCTAAAACGCGACGATAGAGGTAGACAAATTTCTTCGTTTACAAGATGCCAATGTCGGAAATTCTGATCATACCCTTGCCAGGCCATTAATTTCTAACATAAATTGAGTTTCATGGTTATAATCATAACATTTAACAAACAGATCAAGCAAAGCTAAAACAAAGAAAATCGCGATATCACAACTTAATAGCACTTCCAAGTGTAATCATTTATCCCTAAAAAAAGAGTGTAATCATTTATTAAGCTACTTGGGAAGAAACAGCCATTGTCTGGACTTCAGATGGAAGCGTGCACTAGTACCTGCGTCTTGCAGAGGGTGCTCGGTGCCTGGCTTCACTCAACTGTGCACTCAGAAAAGTATCCTTGACCCTGTGAAGTTTCCTGAGCACATCTCCGAGGTTTGTGCGTTGGCTAGGAGATTCTTCCGAGCATGAAATTCCAATCTCCAGAACAGATATTAAACAACTCAGCTCATAGTCTCTTGCGGGAGGAGTTGAACTTGAAGCTATTTCTGTTTCGTCAATATCTCTTCGAGAAAGAACTGGATCCGCAACTTGCATCACTCTTTCTGGTAATGCTGCCTTGATAAAATCAACAAGATTTAACCCGTCTGTAAAGATATCATCGGTTGGCCGCCTTCCGGAGAACATCTCCAATAACAGGATCCCGTAACTATAGATATCACCCTCTTTTGAGGCAATAGCACCTAATCCATACTCTGCATAACAAGACTTCGCATCAACATCAGTGCTCAAATTATCTCAAATCTTGCCATTCTATAACATAATGAAGTAATTTAGTGGTTATATTTGTTCAAGACTATAATGATCTAGAAATTAGATGGGAAACATAGGAAAACCTTCCTACGACCTACTCAAAACATAAATTAATTGAATCTTGAATAGGTTTGCTTTTAGTCCTATAGTTGGAGAATCTGTAGAAGGCTAATTGCAAGTGTGATTTTTGATCACCTGGATATATATGAAACAAATTCCAAAGTAGAAAGGAAAAGGCATATACCTGTTGCGACGTATCCGGTCGTCCCTTGAATGCCGAGTGTGCTTGTTTGGCTTTGTAATGAACTTTCTGAGGTAGAAAGGAACTTGGCGAGTCCGAAATCTCCGACGTGCGCAACCATGTCATCGTCAAGAAGAACATTGCTAGGCTTCAAGTCACGATGAATAATTGGTACTTCACAGAAGTCATGAAGATAGTGCAATGCTGAACCCACGTCAATTGCAATACTCAGTCTTTGGTGAATGTCTAACCTCCTTGGCTGATTGGATTCAGAGTGCAGCCAAGTCTCCAGGCTTCCGTTGGACATAAACTCGAAGACGAGAGCTTTAAATTCATCGCCTTTGTAGTCCAAGCTGGAGCAATATGTAATGAGCTTAACGAGATTTCTATGCCGAATGTTCTTCAATGCATTACATTCAGCTGCGATACTTTTGGAGGCTCCTTGTTGTTGAAGGTTAAGAACTTTGACTGCAACTGGTCTTTCGACTTGGTCGAGGAGCCCCTTGTACACAGAGCCAAAACTACCATATCCCATTAAATTTTGAGAAGAGAATCCATTGGTCGCCTCATGTAAACTCTTGTAAGAAACTGTGATGTGGGGTTCAGGCTGAAAGGTTGAGCTAGGTAGCTTCGGTTTCAATTTTTTCTTCCAGAAGAGAAGTAAAATGACTGCTACTAGACCCGCAAACAGCAACAGACAACCAATTATGATCGGAAGTTCGAGATTAGTTGCCTTTCCTTTCTTCGATCGTTTGGCTGGACATTTCGGCAGATGAAGTTCCAGGATGCCACCACAGAGCCTACTGTTTCCTACTAAGAAGATGGTACTTGCATTGGCAAAGACTCCTCCTATTGGCACCTCTCCCTCGAGATTGTTGAAAGAGATGTTTAGATACTGCAAGTACGTCAGATCCTGCAACACTCTTGGAATATTTCCTGTCAGGTTGTTTCCTGAAAGATCGAGGAACTGGAGTCCCTTCAACGAAGCCATAGCTTCAGGGATCATTCCTTGAAAGAAATTTCCTTGCATATATAGTTCTACCAAGCTCAGGCAGCTTCCAATGGTTGAAGGAATTTCACCAGACAACAAGTTGTACGAAATATTCAATACATTAACTGCTGTCAGTTTTCCTATTGCTTGGGGCAAGCTACCTGAGAAGTGATTACTGGACAGTCCCAAGAATTTTGATAATGAAGGAATGTTTAGGATCTCCTCAGGTATATGTCCTGAAAGATTATTTGTGTCCACTTCGAGGAAAACTAGGTCTTGGCACTTTCCAATGGATGACAGAATTGACCCTTGTAGGTTGTTTTCAGACAATGAAAGGAGTGACAACTGACTCAGGTTGCCCATGGAGAACGGTATTCTACCCGATAACCTGTTCGTGTCTAAGGCTAGTACTTGCAGTTTCTGCAATTTTCCGATGTTGGAGGGGATCACACCAGTAAAAAGGTTATTCTCGAGGCCTAGTGCAATCAAGTTTGTGAGATTCTCTAAAGCGTGAGGAATTCTACCAAATATTTGGTTGCTCCCGGCATATAATTCACTGAGCTGGGTTGAAAAATTGGCTATGGATTCAGGGAAAACACCTCCAAGATGGTTAGAATAGAAACCTAACATTTCAAGTTTTCTGCATCTTGTTAAAGATGCTAAAAAGTCTAGATCATTTGTGGAATTTCCCCCCAGATTATTGATTCCAATACTCAACCACCTTAGATTGGAAAGATCTCCTATATTAGAAGGAACTGGTCCACCAAAATTGTTTCTATCAATGTCCAATATTTGCAGCAGAGATGAATTAGGTAATGAGCTCGGAATTTTACCAGAGAGTTGATTCCTACCAAATTCAGCATATCTGAGGTTCGGAAGATTGAAGCCTTTGTCAGGAAGCCCTCCATAAAGTTTGTTATCACTGAATGACAAGACCTCAATTGAAGATATGTTGAATAGAAATGGAGGGATGACTCCTGAAAAATTATTGCCACCAACTAAGAAATATGTCAAGTTTTGTAGTCTACTCATCTCACTTGGAATCTTTCCCACCAGATTATTATATGCCAATGAAACTCGTTGCAGTGATGTAAGGTTGCCAAGAGACAATGGAATCATTCCTGTCAGGCTGTTTGCGCCAAGTCCAAGTCCCTGCAGCTTCACCAAGGAACCTAGCTCAGCCGGGATCTTCCCTCTGAGGTTGTTCCCTTGTAAATTCAACCACTTGAGGTTGGAGCACGAGGTCAAGTTGACAGGTATTTTTCCTCCCAGCGTGTTGTTGACAAGCGAGAGATCTTGCAGGCGGAACAACTTGCCCACTTGTGGAGGAACTGCACCGTGGAAGCTGTTGTTTTCAAGGTTGAGGTATTTCAAGAAGCTCAAGTTTCCGACATAGGGCGAAATTGGTCCCGACAGCTTCCATCCTTGTAGGATCAAAGAAGCCACCCTCAGGTGGCGCTTGTTGCAAATGACTCCAGACCAGTTGCAGTAAGGGATGGAATCATTCCAAGAGTTTAGTATTCCCAAAGGATCAGTAGTTACACTCTCTTTGAAATGCAACAGAGCAAGTCTGTCTGTCTCATTTCCCAGGGAGCTCAGTTGCACCGTTTGGAAATAGAAGGAACTAATAACTACCACATGTAGCAGTTGAGATGAGAAGAAGCTTAGAGTAGACAACTTCATTGGGATTAGAAGATATTTTGGTAGATGTAGCAAGTTTTAGTGTTTATGGTAATGAGATTAATGGCACCGAAGACAGCTATAAATATGGTTTAAACGACTACTTTGGTCCCATTTTGAGAGGGAGCAATTTTGGTTTTTCTCAAAGCTGAAATGTCACCAAAATAAGATTTGTTTTATGAGGTGGGTGATTAAATTTTGGAAGGGGTCAATGTAATAAAGTTGGAACGTTTACAAAAAATATTGTCTACAAAAAATTCTTATGATGTCTTAGCTAAATTTAAAAAATAGTTTAATTAAATATGTAAAAGAGTATCTTATTCATTTACAGCTAAAAAAAAATTAATAAACGATATGTTTTACGAGTATTGAAATAGAACGGCACTCGCATCGTGCGTGCGTCTTTGCTAGTCTTAATAAAAGGGATGGGTGAGACAAGGAGGAGGGTGGAGGCTCAAGGAAGGGGACGGTGGGTTTCTAACAAAACCCTAGGAGATAAGGAGAGCTCAAAATTACCATAAACAAGTCAAACCTAGGGTACCAAGTTACCATAAACATGACGGTACAGAACGGCACTCGCATCGTGCGTGCGTCTTTGCTAGTCTTAATAAAAGAAAAGAGTGAGACAAGGAGGAGGGTGGAGGCTCAAGGAAGGGGACGATAGATTTCTAACAAAATCCTAGGAGAGAACGGCACTCGCATCGTGCGTACGTCTTTACTAGTCTTAATAAAAGGGATGGGTGAGACAAGGAGGAGGGTGGAGGCTCAAAGAAGGGGACGGTGGGTTTCTAACAAAACCCTAGGAGAGAAAAGGAGAGCTCAAAATTACCATAAACATGTTAAACCTAGGGTACCAAGTTACCATAAACATGACAGTGGATTTCTTTCCAAACAGCACATGAGAGTACCAAATTACCCTTCCATCAATTGAAAGCTCAAAAATCACCATAAACATGTTAAACCTAGGGTAAAAGAAATTCACCCACCACAATAAAAAAATCCTAAAAAAAATAAGTGTGCCCCACCCACCTAATCTAACTTAATAGATTAACCATGAACCCAAACAATAAAATTCCTCCACCATCTCATTGTACACGGCTTCTAACAATAAAATAAAATCGCCTACTTATCGACTGACATGAAACAATTTTCATACAAATAACATGAGAAAAAAATATAAGCCGCAAGAAAAATAACTACATTATATACAATTTATATAACTGACAAAAAAATTCATCTGAAAATAACAACTTCTTTTGATTATGAATTATCACATAATTTGAATTATATGGGCTACACTAGTCCAAAATGGAGGTTATTGCGATCATTTTCAGTCCACGATGTCTGCTTAATTCCAGAATGTGACCCTACACACTATCTGCATCACCACGACCAACTTCGTAGTTGGAAAGAAAGAAACAATTGAGTCGTCCACTATGTTCTTGAGTCGTCCACGATACAACCATCTCAAATCTGAATTTTTTTAATGAGATTTGTACAATGGAACTAAGTGTCATTGAAACAGATTCGAAAGTTCCATGTCTCGAATCTAAATTAGTCGGCACATTGGACTAGATATCAGATGGTATAAAACAAAAAAAAAAGTGTTTCCTTCTTTGGCCCTCTTTTTCGGCATTTTGTTTTTGTTTGGCAAGTATTGTGTTTCACATTGTTAGCTTAATACAGTAAAGCTTTTATTTTCATATTGTTAAGAGAGTAGGGTTTGCAATTTAAAAGACGTCAAATCTTAAGCTATTGTATACGTTGAACGAATCAAATTAACTTAACCAACTTTACTTTTTTTAACGGTATATTATATTCATCTTCAATCACAGTGTGTACATATACAACAGCAAGCACCCGTTGCAAGGGAAGTAACGGGGCAAAGAAAATACATCTCCAGCGAAACCACAAGCCGGAAGTCAGGAGAAGCCACACCCTAACGACTGACTTAACCAACTTCAGTTGGAAGCCAAATTTTTATTGCGAATGCAACGAAAACCATAAAAATACAAGTACAGAAAATTAGAGAAAACCTAATTAACATTATTAAGAAAAATGAACAAACAAAATGTCCATTCCTCGCATTGGCCGTACTTGCAGGTGACAAAGTTGATTACTATCGAAAAATAAGGAGTAAAGACCATATAACACCTCCGAATTGTTTAAAATATTTAATTAACTCCTATACCGTTGATATCGCAGTTTTGGCCTAAATCGTTGGTTTCACGGTTTCGCAGTTGCAACCAACTACTTCGAGCTAATGAATCATTTTTACTAAAAGATTACATACATACATTTATATATAACGTTGTTTTTAACTATCTGCATCACCCAAAAGACAATCAAGTCGTCCACTATATTTTTTGAGTCGTCCACGATACAACCAACTCAAATATAATATTGTTGAGCACATATATGAAATTTGTAAAATCTGTTAGTGTAATTTCGTTTTAATACCAAATGACATAATAATTGGTATAAAACTAAGGGACACTATTTGGTTAATAATTAAATAAAAGTGTATGAAAAGAAAGAAGAAATGATAAATGGAGGTGTCTTTCCATTCATAATTCCAATTTTTAATCCGTAAATTTTCATGAAAAATTGAATCATATAGTAAAACCTCTTTAAATTAATATTTTCGGGACCATAAAATTTTATTAATTTATAGAGATTTTAATTAATCAATAATTAATTAAATGATGTATTTTATATTAACGAACTTAAATTTATTTACATAGGTAAAAGCATGAATATAAAATACTAGAAACTTGAATCTAATTATTCAATTCTAATTATTCAATACATTAATTAGTGAGAGAATTTCGAAGAATTTAAATGTAGCAAATACCGAAAGCATTCGTGAACTAGAAATAATCATTAGTGATTTTGATTTCTGGTGCAACCGGTGTAGAATATGAGGGGAATGATGTGGACGAAGAGGCGCGGAAATATCTTGAGAATACAAAGTATCTGTGACCTGGCGCACGCTAGAAGAAGACACGGGATTGGCACGCACAAAAATATTCCAAATTTCGATCGGAGTTACAAAATATTTCGACCTGACGCACACAAATAATGATCGTGGGAAACAAGAAGAAGACGCGTCCGCTGGAACATTTCAGACGTGGAATTTTGGAAATATTGTAACTTTTTTTATTAGTCTTGTAGCTTTTATTAGTTTTGTAAGTCTTGGCTAATCGTGGCTGTGTCTTGGTTAATTGTGACCAACCATAGCCTATATATAGAGGCATAGATCTTTGTACACAGCACTTTTGGATTGAAATAAGATGACTCGTGTGGTCCACTTGCGCGCTGCATTTTGAAATAATTATCCAAAATGGACGTTTTGGCGATCTTTTCAGTCCACGGTGTGTGGCTTAATCCCAGAATGGGACCCTTCCACTATTTGCACCACCACCACCACGACGAACTTCGCAGTTGGATAGAAAGAAACAATTTAGTCTTCCACTATATTTTTGAGGCGTGCTTGTTTCATCCGTTGACATGAAATTGGAATTTTGGAAAGGGATTTCTAGAATTTGTTCTTGGAAAGTAAAATTTTATTGACTCCAAGAGGTAATGAGATACAAATTATATCATAGTTGCTAGAAGAGAACAAGAAGAAAATACAAAAGTTACGTCAAGATAGAACTAAACTAGTTTTTAGCTTCCAGAAAATCGTGGCCTTAAAGTGACGATGAGCCTAAATTTAGAAAACATCTAATTACATCGAAATAAACAAGAAATGAACAAAGAAACTACCGAGTCAACGGTCAAAGAATACAATCATATATAAATAAATCTCTCATCTTTGCCCCCTGCCTGTAAAAATATAAAAATATAAATAAAGGTATTATCTATAGATGATGATAATGTTAGCATGCTAGTGGTACGTACATAAAAATTTGTTCGGGTTTAAACAGTTTTCAAGTTCGAGTTATTGAGAACTCGACATAATAGCACTTTCATGTAAGCCAATTTATCGTATTTTTAAAAGTAAAATTTTATTATAATATTTACGGCAGAAGAAGAACTCGCCATCTAGGGAACAAATCGATTTCAGTTTTACTAGTACCTATTTTTAGTGTTTAACGACACTATTGATAAAGTGCATTTGTGCACATTTGAAGTAACTTTTTGATAAATAACTCGGGATCTTTTATTGGTATTTTCATAACTCGGGGTCCTAAGTGTATATTTTTAATAATACGGGATACTTATATGTCTTTAACTCAAAATATTTTATGTATCAAAAAAAATTTACTAGTACCCATGAGGCTTTTTTTGTTAAGAATCTCATATTGCTTAGTGCAAAAGTGATGGGCTAGTTTATAAGTGTAAAAAATTTACCTACCGATTCTCTTAAAGTTTTGACTTTGATATAGAGATTCCTACATGGTATAAGAGTGGGTTGATCCCATACCCATTGTTGCGCTCGCACGACTTCCCATTTCTCCCACGTTGGTGAAGTCAAAACTCGTGCAATCTTCAACCTGATGGGTCTCGTTTGAGGGGGCGTGTTGAGAATACCACATTCTTTAGTGCAAGAGTGATGGACTAATTTAGAAGTGTTAGAAATTCACCTACTCATTGCCTTAAGGTGGAAATCGAGTTTGTGTCTATTTTTTCGATATTTGATATGTTCTTGCATTTTTTTTGGTGAACTTAAATTTAGGCTAGGCTTAGATGGTATTGGTTTTTTTTCTCTCTCTCAACCAAAATTTGTTCATTTTAACAAGGAGTGGGAATATACTCACCGACCCCTGGAAAATAAGGTAGGATCCGTATAATTCTTGCACTTTTAATAATAACAAAACCAACAAAGTTTAAGGAATCTTTTTCCTAATTTTTCAAGTATGTCATCCGATACGAAAACATTTTCCTAGTTTATGGATCTCCAGTTGAACTAAGTATGTCCTTAGACTGATAAATGTCGCCTTTCAAGAGATTAACGCCTCGATCAGATGTATTTGGTTATCTATATAATTGATCTTAATAATTAATTTCTTCATTTAAAGACATGACTGATACATAAATTAACAGAAAAAAACCTCTGTTACAATTTTGATCTGCAGGTGGCATGGTTTAGAATTGCTATTGTCTGCAAAATTCTGGACCCAAGAAATCCCACATTAAAAAATGGTACAATATCAGCATAAATAGTTGGTTTATCAACTTGTGCTGTGAAATGAATCCTCCAAAATTGGAAGAAACCATGCCAAGCCATAATTGCTCACATACATTGAGTTTCATGCTTATGATCATAACATTTAACAAACAGATCGAGCCAAGCCAAAACAAGGAAAATAACGATGTCGCGACTTCGGATGGAGGCATGCAGTATCAATTTTCAAGGTATCATCAATAGTACTACTAGTACCTGCGTCTTGCATAGGTTGCCTGGCGCCTGCCTTCACTCAACTGCGCAATAAGAAAAGTATCCTTGACCTTGTGAAGTTTCCTAAGCACATCTCCGAGGTTTGCGCGTAGGCTAGGTGATTCTTCCGAGCACGAAACTCCAATCTCTAGAACAGATATCAAACAGCTCACCTCAAAATGTGATCGCATCTTATTGATGGTTGTTATGTATCCCGCTGGCTCTAGTTCCTGCTGGCCTTCCTCTTCTTCTATCACGGGTGGAGTTGAATCTGCTTCTGTTTCATCAACATCTCTTAGAGAAAGAACTCGATCCGCAACTTGCATCACTCTTTCTGGTAAAGCCTCTTTGATAAAATCGATAAGATTTAACCCGTCTATGAAGATGTCATCGGTTGGTCGCCTTCCAGAGAACATCTCCAATAGCAAGATCCCGTAGCTATAGATGTCACCCTCTTTTGAAGCAATAGCACCTAATCCGTATTCTGCATATCAAGAGCTCACATCAACATCATTGCTCGAATTATCTCTAATGCTGTCATTCAATGCTATTATTATGTAGAAATTATATGAGAAAGATAAGAAAACCTTCCTACGACATTATTCAAAACATTAATTAAATAAATCTTGAATCGATTTTCTTTTAGTACTATAGTTGGAGGATCTGTAGAAGGCTAATTGTAACTGTTGATCACCTAGATATATATGAACCAAACTAAAAAGAAGCAAATTCCAATGTAGCAAATGAATAAAAATTGTGTATTGAAACGAAACAGCATATACCTGGTGCAACATATCCGGTTGTCCCTTGAATGCCGAGTGTGCTTGATCGACTCTGCAATGAACTTTGTGATGTAGAAAGGAACTTGGCGAGTCCGAAATCTCCGATGTGTGCAACCATATCATCGTCAAGAAGAACATTGCTAGGCTTCAAGTCACGATGAATAATCGGTATTTCACAGAAGTCATGAAGATAGTGCAATGCTGAACCCACGTCAACTGCAATACTCAGTCTTTGTTGTATGTCTAACTTCCTTGATTGATTAGATTCAGAGTGTAGCCAATCCTCCAGGCTTCCGTTGGACATAAACTCGAAGATGAGAGCTTTAAAGTCATCGCCTTTGTAGTCCAAGCTTGAGCAATAGGTAATGAGCTTAACTAGATTCCTGTGTCGAATGTTCTTCAATGCATTACATTCGGCTGCGATACTTTTGGTGATTCCTTGTCGTTGAAGGTTAAGAACTTTGACTGCTACTGGTTTTTCAACTTGGTCGAGGAGCCCTTTGTAAACAGAGCCAAAACTACCATATCCCAGCAGATTTTGAGAAGAGAATCCATTGGTTGCTTCATGTAAACTCTTGTAAGAAATTGTGATATGGGGTTCCTGACCTAAGGTTGAGCCGGGTTGCTTCGGTTTCGATTTTTTCTTCCAAAACAGAAGTAAAAGAACTACTATTAGACCCCCAAACAGCAAGAGAGAGACAATTATGATCGTCAGCTTGAGCCTAGTCGCCTTTCCTTTATTCAATCGTTTGGTTGGACATTTCGGCAAATGTAGTTCTGGGATGCCACCACAAAGCCTATGGTTTCCAGCTAAGAAGACTGCACTTGCATTACCAAATACTCCTCCTATTGGCACCTCTCCGTCAAGATTGTTGAAAGAGATGTTTAGATACCGCAAGTACGTCAGACCCTCCAGCACTCTTGGAATATTTCCTGTCAGGTTGTTTCGCGAAAGATCCAGGACCCGGAGTCCCTTCAACGAGGCCATAGCTTCAGGGATCATTCCTACAAAGGAATTTCCTTGCATATAGAGTTCTTCCAAGCTCACACAGCTTCCAATGGTTGAAGGAATTTCACCAGACAACAAGTTTTGTGAGATATTCAATACATTAGTTGTTGTTAGCTTTCCTATTGTTTGGGGTAAACTACCTGAGAAGTGATTACTGGACAGTCCTAAGGATTTTGATAATGAAGAAATGGTTAGAATCTCCTCAGGAATCTGTCCAGTGAGGTTGTTCGAGTCAACCCCGAGGTAATTAAGATTTTGACACTTTCCAATTGATGAAGGAATTGATCCTTCCAGGTTGTTGGAAGACAAGGTGAGTTCTGACAGTTGACTAAGGTTGCCTATAGTGAATGGTATTCTACCCGATAACATGTTATCGTGCAAGTCGAGTACTTGCAGCCTATGCAATTTCCCAATGTAAGAGGGAATCACACCCGTAAGAAGGTTATCCTCGAGTCCGAGTACAATCAAGTTTGTGAGGTTCTCTAAAGCAGAAGGAATTCTACCAAATATTTGATTGCCTCCAGCAGCTAACCAGCTCAGTTGGGTTGAAAAATTGGCTATGGATTCCGGCAAAACACCTCCAAAATTGCTAGATGTAATGTCTAGCACTTCAAGTTCTCTACAACTCGTCAAAGATGCTAAAAAATCAAGGTCATTCGTGAAATTTCTTCCTAGATTATTGATCCCAATGGTGAGCCTCATTAACCCGGAGAGATCTCCTATGTTAGAAGGAACTGGTCCAACAAAATTGTTACTAGAAATGTCCAATACTTGCAATAGAGATGAATTAGTTAACGAGCTTGGGATTTTACCAGAGAGTTGATTCCCTTCGAATAGAGCTGTGTCGATGCTCGGAAGATTAAAGCCTTTGTCCGGAAGCCCTCCGTGAAATTTGTTGTCATCTAATGACAAGACCTCAATTGAAGAGATGTTGAATATAAATGAAGGTATGATTCCAGAAAGATTGTTGATACCAACTGAGAAAAAATATAAGTTTTGCAGTCTACTCATCTCACTCGGAATCCCTCCTTCCAATTCGTTATCCGGCATCGAAAAAACTTGCAATGATGTGAGGTTGCCTAGAGACGGTGGAATCGTTCCGATCAGGCTGTTTGCGTCAAGTGCAAGTATCTGCAGCTTCACCAAGGAGCCTAGCTGAGGAGGGATCTTCCCAATGAGACTGTTCCATTCGAATTCCAAAGTCTCGAGGTTGGAGCAAGAGGCCAAGTTGATGGGTATTTTGCCTCCCAACGTGTTGTTTCCGAGCATGAGATGTCGCAGGCGGGATAACCTGCCCACTTGTTCAGGAAGTGCACCGTGGAAGCTATTGTTTCGGAGGTTGAGCTGCCTCAGAAAGCTTAAGTTTCCGATGTGGGGCGAAATCAGTCCGGACAGCTTCCGCCCTTGTAGGATCAAGGATACCACCCTCTGGTGGAGGTTGTTGCAAGTGACTCCAGACCAGTTGCAGTGAGGGACGGAATCATTCCAAGAGATCAGGATTCCTAGAGGATCATTAGTTACACTTTTTTTGAAATGCAACAGAGCAACTCTATCCGTCTCATTTCCGAGGGAGCTCAACAAGGAAGTAATAAGAACCAGTTGTAGTAGTTGAGATGAGCAGAAGAAGCTTAGAGTAGACAACTTCATTGGGATCAGAATTGAGTTTGGTAGATTGAGCAAGTTTTTAGTGTTGATGGTAGTGAGATTAATGGAACCGAAGACAGCCTCACACGCTTGTTGGTATTAGTTTCCAGTGAAAAAACAAGACTTTCGATCGCTGTAGAACAACTTGATTGTGGGACAGGTCGATTATAGGAGAGTTGAATAATGTTCTGGCTAGCATTTGCATATGAAATAAGACATTACTGGAATGAATAATCCGGTTTGTCTGTATGTGGAAAAGTGGGGTCACTCTATTAGTGGAATGATACATTGAACATTTAAGTATATAATCTTGTCATTAATATTATTTAGGTTGATATAGAAATTTTATTTAAAAAATAAACTTAATTATATATATATATATATATATATATATATATATATATATATATATATATATATATATATATAATTCGTTCTTTAATCAACAGCAATATTCTTGGCAGAAGAGATTCCAAAAACCATTAACTCGTCATTTAGTTGATTGCTAGTGAAAAAAATATATAATTGGTTATACATATCAAATATATGTTAGGTATTGTACAAGAGTAAAGTATAAGATATTGTTGAGGTACAAAAATACTGCTTCCACTGCAACAGATATTATACTAATTAATTATAATATTATATACCAGTCATATTATATAAATATTATACGATATTACAATAATTTGGTAATTAGTTTTAAAATTTTCCTTGTTCTTTGAAGTTCTTCCAAAATTAAAGGTGTCGCCTTATTCTATTTAATTAATAATTTGTCTATGCATTCCCTGTATCTTTCAAAGGAATTCTTATTTACATAATAGAAATCATATGTAAAAAAACTTGTCGTAATTTTACTCATCCCATGAAAAGTAAGTTATTCATATTTTTTGGATCAGAAAAATCAAAGTTGATCAAATACCAATCCAATTACCTATCAACTCAAAATTAAAGAGCATCTAGAAGATATCTAAAATCATCTCCTCGTCATTTAATATGCAAGTCCACACCAAACAATTACTAGAGCAGTAATGAATTTTTTAACAAATTATCTTTCTGGACTAAAAAAGACAATTATTTTTAATTATCCTAAAATCAAGCTCAATTATTTAATCAACTTTTTTAACAACCTTTTTTATTAATTGCAAGATTATATACTTTAAATATTTATTGTACCATAATAACATTAGACTAATAGAGTGACCCTATTTGTCGACATGTTACTTGTTAATTGGTATGTAGAGAAAACATAAAAATTTTCGACTTGTTTATAGAAAAAGAAAGAATATATGACAAATATACTAAAATAGAAAAAAAAATAAAACAGAAAGAGATATAATATATAAGAAAATGCAATAAAGTAATAAATATGTCCTAGGACAAACATCTCAGGCCCATAATAATTCTAGGACAAGATTTTGAGGTAGCAAGCATAATCTAGGATGGAAAATATAGTCCATTCACACCAGAGATCAAACATGAGAGGTGCAGGAAAATTGCAATGTCACATCATAAGAGCACAATTTTCATCGCGACGACGGCCGACATAATCCCAGAATGGACAACCGCGATTTGCATGAGACGACGACTTCCTTATTGGAAACGGACAAATGATAAGTATGTCGGCAACGTCACCTTTTGGCTTTTTTTTAGATTGTGTTTTTTTTTTCCTAAAACGAGTGCCTAAATGATTAAATATTTATCACCGGCGTGCAAGTTTTTTGGCCAACTTGCACAACACTTGAGCAACAGAAGTCTCTTGGGTTACTATTTAAACAACTTTTTGGAAAAACAAATCCTAAGTGTAATTTAAAACTGAAAAACAAATCAAGCTAGATTAAAATTAAAAAGATTTGCATATTCTTTTCCTGCCAAACACAATTTAAAATGGCCAAAAGACCATTAAGTTTACCAAAAAATTACTACATTATCATATGTAAAAAACTCTCATTACCCAACCCGTCCATCTCTCCCAAGGCCATGGAAATTATTTACCATATACATCCCTTACCCAATCTAAAAAAATAACATATAAATGTCTTGCATTTATGAATTATATAAATAATTAAAATTTTATGTTTAAAAATTATAAAAATATCTTGCATTTAATACAACGGTCAAACTCTGCATACTCTATAGACTCCGCGGATCTTGAGAGTAGGAATATAGATCTAATAATGATTTTTTCAAGGATATAATATAAACCCAACTCATAAACTAGGATGTGGGTAGGTCCTACCTGTATATCCTACCCGATCATATCCATCGTCATCCCTATACATGAGGAACCTGAGCATAATTTTCCGTAAGTTTTTTTTCTTATTTTGCTTATTGAAAAATAATTTTGATAAATTACTATAATATAGTAATATCAGATACATGCCTACTCCACATCGCCAATTGAAAGGTCCGGATATCATGATGTTATAAAAAACAATATGGAGAATGCAGATTGTGTATGTATATATATATAGACAAATACGTTATTAAGTTGGCAATTTAAAAAAATCATTAAAAAATTTGTAATTACTGACTAAGCTGTGGAATCATCACCTGGAAAGCAGGTATAACTGTTTTCTTTCGGACAAGTAGCTAATATATGCGTAGGCAATTCAAGAAAATAAATATTTGACTAATTAGTGAAATAACAAAATGTAGTGAGAAAGATAATTCGTACAAAAATATTAATATATTAATATAGTACTTATATGAAACCAAAAACCTATAATATGGTGGCGGTGAAGTCTTTGAAGGGCTTTCGTAGAGTTGTTCTCCTCTTATCAAAATAAGGAGGAAAATAGAAGGAGATGACTGTTGCACAGTTGATGGGCTTTAGTTAAAACAAGCCCAAGCAGAGAAGTCCACGAAGAAAGAAAAAGATATACGACAGCCCAAAATGGAGATAAAAAGTAAAGCAGTGATTGAAACGAAATTGGACGAGTTTGAGAAAAATGGATTACGCGTCCAATGAAGAATTTAGTTCGTAACATAAATGTACCAAAAGAAAACATTTACGACTGTAAGAGCCATAGTTTTAAAAATGTGGTCTGATCGGTTAGACCACGAATCGTCCAAGAAAGCAGTATCATTTTTCAGTATTTTTACTGTCTTCAGTCGGACTGCCGAAAATCTGGTCGGACTGGGTATTTCGCACTGATTTTTTTGACTCAGATCGTCCTGTCCAGGGGCGGAGGGAGGTTTCATGTTGTGGGGGCAATTGCCCCCACTTAATTTCTTTTTTGTTTGATAACTAGGTATATTTTTTAATGTATGTCCCCACTAAAATTAGAAATTGACCCATTAAAAAATTAATCAACCTAAAAATTAAAACCAGAATGGTCCATTATCAACTTATCATATGCTAGTCGAGCCCAAAAAATTATATTGCCCCCACTCCCTAAATTTTCTGGCTCCGCCCCTGGTCCTGTCTCACTGGATCTTATCCAAATCAGCAAAAATTAAAACAAAAAGTCGTATCATATGCCTGATTTCTCTACATCAACAAAAAAAGATTTTAAATGTTATAAATTGGTTGATATTTATGAAATGTGGATTTTGAATCCTATATTTTGACTATTTGTTCTACATATTATTCGAATAATAGTAAAAAATTAATAACAATTATCCAGTCTGACCTACGGTTCTACCAGTCAGACCGGATGAACCAGAGGACGGACCAAATCTGGGTCGTACTAAAATTCGTATTTTAAAACTATGGTAAAAATATATTTTTTATCACCAGTTGATTTAAGCGTCGTCCTGGTGTTTCACTATTTTTGGTCTGACTATGTACATGACATTAGTGCAATTAATTAGCCCATGAAATATGGGCTTTTCTGTGAGCTCAAGTCAAGCCCAGCCCAATCACCTAAAGGAAAAGGAGAAATTTCCTAATTGTTCCTTAAACTCTGAAAAGCCACCAGCTAAATATGAGGAAGAAAGGCCATAAATAATCAGGGAAAAAGATTCGTGATTGGTGAAGAAAGGATTAAGGAGAAGTAGGGGTAGAGATGACTGGGAGAGACGACTTCGACTTGGACGCGCCTGAGGAATTCACGTTGCTGCACGTTCGTCGGAAAAATTCGGAACTCCAATTCTCTCTCTTACTCGGCTGAAATTGATTTTTTTTAATGATCAGGGTATTTTGCTCGATGATGAGATTAGAAAAGCTCAGAAGAAAAAAAAAACTCGATAATTTCTCCTCTATTTCCTTCTACGGACTCTCTCTATATCTCAATCCTTATGATGCAATGAAGTGTGTATATTTACTTGTGGTGGTGAATGTTTTGACAAACTCCCTTTCAATTTTTATCAGATTAATCCGTGGGGCGCAGCTTCCAAAGGAGTGGTTCCTTTGAGAATGCTATGTACTTTCCCAATGTTTTCTAGTTTGTGACTTGGCTTCTATTTTCCTCTCTTTCGCTCGTCACCTTAACGAGCCTTACCCTACCGAAAGATTAAAGAAATATTTTTTATGTTAGAATTGTCGTCGAAATTAGTTATATATGATATACTTGTTGAAAAATTATCCATCATTTTTTCTTATTTATGAGTTATGCTCACCCACCAAATTAAGTTATTATACTCCTATGTTTATTGTTTATCTTTTTTTTGATGTTTTTTTTCTTGGGAAAATTACACTCAGGTCCCTGGATTATAGTTTTATCACTCGCAGGTCCCTGTATTTCAGAAATAGTGTGTGAGGTCCCTGCTTTTTAAGTAATATTGGTCTGAGGTCCCTAGTCACCGGATCGGAGATTTTCTCTGGCGGACAGCCTTCTGAAAAGACGAAAATATCCCTCTGAACAAAAAATAAAAAAAGTCTTCATCTTCAACCTTGGTTCCATATTTGAACATCAAGAACGGACATAAAAACAACCCAAAAATTAATGGAACCAAGATTAATCGAACCAAAGAAGAAATCAAAACAGATTAAATCCAACTCATAGAAGAACTCTAAAATCCCCAATTCGTAGAAGAATCGGCTTGGTTCGATTTTAGGGTTCAAACCAACACAAAGTTCTACGTGCCCAGATGACCCAATTAACGATCCGACGAAGGAATCTAACAATCCGGCAACTTCTCTCCCGAATTTTGACCGAGACGCCGTCGTCTCGCACCTAATCGAGACGATCTCCACCGAATCGTTCCTCTCCAAGAAGTACAGCATCGTCCCCCACGAGGAGGCCGCCGATGCCACCTGCTGCATCTAGGAGGAGGAGGCCGTCGACACCGCCCACCGCATCGAGGAGGAGGCCGCATCCGCACCCACGGACGTCAACGACGGGATCGAGATCCTCCAGGTGTACTCTAAAGAGCTGGTCTTCGCGAGAGGCTTCATTGGAGGTAGGGGACGAGGGTACAGTTAGTATTCAAAAATCCAGAAGACCGAGGAAGATTAAAGATTTCTGGTTTGGTTATTTTGCGTGTTTTTTATATTTCAATTGAATTTTCTTTGTGTTTTTTGGTGTTCTTGTTCATGGTGTTCGTTTGGTTCGTTTTGGGTTTGTTTCTGGGTTCGGTTGAATGTTCTTGAGGTTGAAGATTATGAGTTTTGACCAGAGGGGTATTTTCTTCTTTCCAGACGGCTCTCCGCCGGAGAAAAGCTCTGATCCGGTGACTAGGGATTTCAGACCAATATTTTTTTAAAAGTAGGGACCTCATACACTATTTTTGAAAGCCAGGGACCTGTGATTAATAAAATTATAAACCAGGGACCTGAGGGTAATTTTTTCCTTTTTTCTTTCAACATAAATAGTATTTTATTGTAAGAAAATTAATTCTTTTTTTATATTTTCTTTGATTTTCAAAATTAATCAACTTAAATTTTTTCTATCTTTAAGTTGCATACTAAAAGAAAGTGGTTTATTTCAATTTCCACATAAAACTTTTCAATATACTAGGCGAAGAAAAAAATTGATCTCCAAAGCTTTCTCTTGATTAATTTTAACAATTTGTAATGGGACATTCATATATTAAATTTTGATTTACATACAATCGAAAATATTTTTTGTAAACACCTAAATACCTTAAACAAGAGATATTTATGTTAGTATGCATTTAAAGTTTTTTAACAAAAAAAGATCTCTAATGAAATTTAAATCTATTGAATCTTTTTATGTTGTTTTATTGTGTTTTTTTTTCTTTTATAATATTTTCCTAACCATGATTTTTTTTGTCAACACACATTTGTCCAAAAATGAAATTCTATCACTAGAAAATTTTCTTGATCAGAAAATGGAAAGAATGTGACATCATTTTCGGTTCGTTTTTAAAACATTCACGATTTGTTTAGGCTTGGAACCCCCCTTCTCGGCTAGTTATTGTCGATCCGGTCCACACGCTTGTTGGACCTTTTTCCAGAAAAATGAAGCTA
This sequence comes from Hypericum androsaemum, assembly GCA_963995505.1. NCBI lineage: Eukaryota > Viridiplantae > Streptophyta > Magnoliopsida > Malpighiales > Hypericaceae > Hypericum > Hypericum androsaemum. Next base: position 10,890,940 of record OZ023197.1, read on the forward strand.
CCACGATTTGCATTAGACGATGACGATTTCCTGGGTGGAAAGTGATAAATAAGTATGCGTCAACGTTACTTTGTGGCTATTCTTTATAGTTGCGTTCACATCACGTTTGAAAATGTATATTTGATAAGGAATGGGCTTTATCCTATCCTCCGGAACATGCTCCGATTTTCCAACTTGATAGAAGTTTTTAAGAAACCTTGCCAGACCATAATTGGTAACATAAATTGATTTTCCTGCATATGAACATAACATTTCACAAACAGATCAAGCCAAATAAATTAAATCGCGACATGGCAGCACTTCTAAGTCAAATCGTTTATTAAGCTACTTGGGCAGAAATTTCATTGTCTGGAACTATGAGTAACTGCGTCTTGCATAGGTTGCCTAGCGCCTGCTTTCACTCAACTGCGCACTGAGAAAAGTATCCTTGACCTTGTGAAGTTTCCTAAGAACATCTCCGAGGTTTGCCCGTTGGCTAGGTAATTCTTCCGAGCAGGAAACTCCAATCTCCAGAATAGATATCAAACAACTCATCTCATGATGCGGTCTCATCTTCTTATTGATGGTTGTTCCGTATCCTGCAGGCTCTAGTCCCTGCTGGCCTTCCTCTTCTTCTCTCGCTGGTGGAGTTGATGAACTTGAAGCTGCTTGTGTTTCATCAACATCTCTTAGAGAAAGAATTGGATCTGCAACTTGCATCACTCTTTCTGGTAAATCCTCCTTGACAAAATCGACAAGATTTAACCCGTCTGTGAACATGTCATCGGTTGGCCGCCTTCCGGAGAACATCTCCAATAGCAGGATCCCATAACTGTAGATATCACTTTCTTTTGAAGCAGCAGCGCCTAATCCATGTTCTACAACAGCACAAGAGTTCGCATCAACATCAAGTGTGACTCTAATCAAAACATAAATTAATTGAATTTTGAATCTGTTTAGTTTTGCTCATATTGTTGAAGGCTAATTTTATGTGTAACTGTTGATCACCCGGATATATATGAAACAAAGCAAATCGATAAACATTAGGTATTGAACGAATTTTGCATATACCTGGTGCAACATATCCAATTGTTCCTTGTATGCCTCGTGTGCTGGTTTGGCTCGGCAATGAACATTGTGATGTTGATAGGAACTTAGCAAGTCCGAAATCCCCAATATGTGCAACCATGTCGTCGTCAAGAAGAACATTGCTAGGCTTCAAGTCGCGATGAATGATCGGTACTTCGCAGAAGTCATGAAGATAATGCAACGCTGAACCCACGTCAATTGCTATGCTTAGTCTTTGTTGTATGTCTAACCTCTTTGGTTGATTAGATTCTGAGTGTAGCCAAGTCTCCAGGCTTCCGTTGGACATAAACTCAAAGATGAGAGCTTTAAAGTCATTGCCTTGGTAGTCCAAGCTGGAACAATAGGTTATGAGCTTGACCAGATTTCTATGCCGAATGTTCCTCAATGCATTACATTCGGCTGTATGCTTTTGCAGACTCCTTGACATTGAAGGTTAAGAACTTTGACTGCCACTGGTCTTTCGACTTGGTCGAGGAGCCCTTTATACACAGAGCCAAAACTACCATATCCCAATAAATTTTGAGAAGAGAACCCACCAGTTGCCTCATGTAAACTCTTGTAAGAAACTGTGATGTGGGGTTCATGACCAAAGGTTGAGAGAGGTAGCTTCGGTTTTGATTTTTTCTTCTTGAAGAGAAGTATAAGGACTGCTACTAGACCCGCAAACAGCAACAGACAGCCAATTATGATCAACAGCTTGGGGATGGCAACCTTTCCTTTCTTCGATCGTTCGGCTGGACATTTCGGCAAATGAAGTTCCGGGATGCCACCACAAAGCCTATCGTTTCCCGCCAAGAACACTGCACTTGCATTACCAAAGACGCCTCCTGTTGGCACCTCTCCCTCAAGATTGTTGAAAGAGATGTTTAAATGCCACAAGTACGTCAGATTCTGCATTACTCTTGGAATATTTCCTGTTAGATTGTTTCGTGAAAGATCCAGAATCTGTAGTCCCTTCAACGAGGCCATAGCTTCAGGGATCATTCCTTGGAAGGAATTTTCTTGCATATAGACTTCTTCCAAGCTCAGACAACTTCTAATGGTTGAAGGAATCTCACCGGACAGCATGTTGTTAGAGATATTCAATACATTAATAGCTGTGAGCTTTCCTATTGTTTGAGGTAGGCTTCCTGATAATTGATTAATGGAAAGTCCAAAGTACTGCGATAATGAAGAAATGTTTAGAATCTCCTCTGGTACATGTCCTGTGAGATTATTCAAGTCAACCCTGAGGTAATTAAGATTTTGACACTTCCCAATTGATGGAGGAATTGACCCTTCTAGGTTGTTGGCAGAAAAGTCGAGAACTGACAGTTGACTTAGGTTGCCTATGGAGAATGGTATTCTACCTGATAACCTGTTCCGGTTTAGGACTAGAGCTTGAAGTTTCTGCAACTTCCCGATGTTGGACGGGATCACACCAGTAAAAAGGTTATGCTCGAGGCCTAGCGAAATCAAGCTTGTTAGATTCTCTAAACAGGGAGGAATTCTACCAGATATTTGATTGCTTCCAGCTTCTAATTTGCTGAGGTGGGTTGAAAAATTAGCTACGGAATCAGGAAAAAAACCTCCAAGATTGTTATGAGTAATGTCTAGCACTTCAAGTCTTCTACAGCTTGTTAAAGATGCTAAAAAGTTGAGATCATTGCTGGAATTTCTTCCCAGATTATTGCTTCCAATGCTCAACCACCACATATTCGAAAGATCTTCCAAGTTAGAAGGAAGTGGTCCAACAAAATTGTTACTAGATATATCAAATTCTTGCAGTTGAGAGGAATTAGTTAATGAGCTCGGAATTTTACCAGAGAGTTGATTTCCCCCAAATTCAGCAATCCTGAGGTTCGGAAGATTGAAGCCTTTGTCAGGAAGCCCTCCATAAAGTTTGTTATCACTGAATGACAAGACCTCAATTGAAGAGATGTTGAATAGAAATGGAGGGATGACTCCTGGAAGATTATTGACACCAACTGAGAAAAAAGTCAAGTTTTGTAGTCTACTCATCTCAATTGGAATCTTTCCCACCAGATTATTATATGCCAATGAAACTTGTTGTAGTGATGTAAGGTTGCCAAGAGATGATGGAATCATTCCTGTCAGGTTGTTTGCGCCAAGTCCGAGTGTCAGCAGCTTCACCAAGGAACCTAGCTGATGCGGGATCTTCCCTCTGAGGTTATTCCTTTGTAAAACCATCTTCTCGAGGTTGGAGCACGAGGTCAGGTTGACAGGTATTTCGCCTCCCAACATGTTGTTGTCAAGCCAGAGATGTTGCAGGCGGAATAACTTGCCCACTTGTGGAGGAATTGCACCGCGGAAGCTATTGTTTTTTAGGCTGAGGTATCTCAGAAAGCTCAAGTTTCCGATGTGGGGCGAAATCGTTCCTGACAACTTCTGCCCTTCAAGGATCAAGGACGCCACCCTCCGGTGGCGCTTGTTGCAAGTGACTCCATTCCAGTTGCAATGAGGGACGGAATCATTCCATGAGCTCAGAATTGCCAGAGGATCTGTTGTTACACTATCTTTGAAATGCAACAGAGCGAGTCTATCGGTCTCATTTCCGAGGGAACTCGATTGCACCGTTTGAAAATAGATGGAACTAACAAGAACCACATGTAGTAGTTGAGATGAGCATAAGCTTAGAGTACACAACTTCATTGTGATCAGAAGAGAGTTTGGTAGATTGAGCAAGTTTAAAAGTTGATGGCAATGAGCTTAATGGCACCGAATACGGCCTATAAATATATTGTTATTTTTCCCAGAAGACCAAGACTTTGGATTAGTATACATGGCCATGGACGATAGTGTTATATTTAATCAAATTGTAATTTTTCGTGAAATCCTAAGAGTGATATTATATTTAATTATTTTCCCGGAAGACCAAGACTTTTTGATCGTTATGCATGGCTAAGTTTCTGTCTGTTGTTCTTTTCGATGTCGTCTGCACACTAACTGGAATTATTTTCTCAGGAGACCGAGACTTTTGATCTATGTGCATTATGATGTTACTGCAAAATGTATTAGTTCATCGAATCTTACGAATGTGAAACTGACAAAATCGTCTTCAATTATAGGTTCTTATACTAGAGGTTAAAAAAACAGCATTGATTACTGCCATGGAGAATTTTCATTCCTAGTACAACTTCTTATTTCTATGATGTTAGTAGAAAAAATTGGAAATTTTAATAGAAAACGACAAAAAGTCGACTCAGGACTATTAAAATACTTAAATTTCAATAGGCTAAGGTAGACTAATGTCAGAAATGCTGACGGTACTTGGTGTTTTTCAAACTGATTATACCAGCGGCAATAATCGAATTTCATTGGAAATTGAAGGGTTGAGAAGTTGACCACGTTACACGTTAATACGTGCCTATTCTTGATTACTGGAATACGGATTCATGGTAAAAATAACGTAAATGTTGGTTGGAACCTTCATTTATATTTTTATTTGTTTGGTGTTTTAATTTAACTAAAATGTCTAATGTTTGAATAAAATTATTGAGAATGTAATAACGTTAAATATTTTTTGCTACAATTTAAAATTATTATTTGAGTTAAATTTAAATTAGTCGGTTTTGTTAATACCACATAATATCAAACCAAAAAATTTATACTTTTCTTCGAAATTCACTCCTTCATTCTACCTGTCTATTCCTTGGGGAATCTTATAGTTGCAGGTACAGGTCATTGTCGACGGGTTAAAAATAATGAATATGTCGCTCTATTCCTGCAATATTCTTTTCTGGTAAGTTGAAATGTTAATGTACAGTGGGAATATCCCAAGTTGATGAGAAAAAATATTACAGGGGGAACCGATCTTTTATATTTAAAAAAATCATAGATGATGTTCTAACTTTTCGACATCAGATTAATCTATTACCCTTAAATAAATCACAGGAAAAACCTTGTGCAGTTACCAATACGACTCAAGGGATTGGACTTCAATCGATTCTACTTCTAACTTTTCGACATCAAATTAATCTATTACCCTTTAATAAATCACAGGAAAAACCTTGTGCAGTAACCAATACGACTCAAGGAATTGGACTTCAATCCATTCTACCAACTTAATGATTTTTTTTTGAAAGTTAGATTGTATGACTTGATGAATTGTTGTTCACCGAAACTTCATGACCAGCCCACAATGTTTTACAGGAAAGCAATAACAAGATCCCTTTCAAACTTAGGTATAAATTGTTAGCATTAGTGTACATTGGAAATTGGTTGGTAGACCTACTACACTACCAAAAGTTTGTACAGATTTTGACCCTGCTAACATGTCGGAACACAAAAATTGTGCTAGCATCAAAAGGTCATAGGTCAACTCCTCTAATATAATATTAAAATTTACATATTCAACCAAAAATATTTTAACGAGTCACTTTCTAAGACCTTAAAAAAGAGGGTAAGGATTCTCGGGATCTTGACCGGGTCTAGACCCTGATTCTTATTTTTTAAAATGATAAGAGCATGAATATAAATCTTTAGATCAATCCTACTAGATTTTTTTAAAATAATATCAAATTAATATATATGTATATTATTTGAATTTTTTAATGAATGAAATAATAGTATTCACATTTTTGAGTTTATTTTTTATTCGTGAATAATCAAATGGCTGATTATTTTTATAAAAATAACTGATTTTTAATAAGGAAGGCACCAAATTTCCTGAACACTCTTTTCACCTACTAAAGAGCAGACTTCCAAATGAACAAATTTAAACTCAAAAATTATGGATTTCGGAGTCTCCAAGAATGAGGGGCAAAGGTATTGTTCTTGCTCTTCATAAAAGATTAAAGAGGATAATTGATATTCAACAAAGATATTAGAGGTCAAGTGACAGATCGCTAGTGACACAAACTTGTGACGAAGATGTAACTAAACCACATTGTACAACAGAAACAAAACTCCAAAAATGGCATCATCAGAAGCGTTTTTCTAGTGCTATGCTAAAATGGTAATTGCACAGGATGGAAATACCACGAACAACCCGAAAAATGATATGAGAACTGAGATTTGGTCCAAGTGATAACTAACCCGCAAGCAAACGCATCAGTAGATTCCAGGGACTATACGGTAACGAACCTTCTCGCAATACAGCTTCCAGTACTTCCCATACCTGCAAACAAGATATGTAAGATAGTTTGCTCAACTAGGTGAAATGGTTTTTACGCACAGTTCCGCAAGAAAAAGGCATTCTCCGGAATGTTTTCGTTGAACTTTTTTTTTCTTGAAAGGGAATGTTCACGTTAAACTCGTAGTGCCTGCAGAGAGGTCCACGAAGAAAGGAAAAGATACACGACAGACCAAAATGGAGATAAAAAGAACAGCAATCATTGAAACGAAATTGGACGAGTTTGAGAGAAATGGATCACGCGTCCAGTGAAGAATTTAGTTAGCAACATATATGTATCAAGTTATATGTTGTACTTTTTTTTGATAAGTTAGTTATATGTTGTACTTAACTTTGGAGTAATGAATTTATTCTACCAGGGAAAAAGATTCGTGATTGGTGAAGAAATGATAAAGGAGAAGTAGGGGTAGAGATAACTGGGAGAGACGACTTCGACTCGGACGCGCCCGAGGAATTTCACGTTGCAGCACCTTCGCCGGAAAAATTTGAAACCCCAATTCTCTCTCTTACTCGGCTAAAATTGATTTTTTTTTTTTAATGATCAGGGGATTTTGCTCGATGAGGAGATTAGAAACGCTCGGAAGAAAGAAAAAAACTCGGTAATTTCTCCTCTATTTCCTTTTACGGGCTCTCTCTATATCTCTCAATTCTTATGATGCAATGAAATGTGTATATCTACTTGTGGTGGTGAATGTTTTGACAAACCCCCTTTCAATTTGTATCGGATTAATCGTTGGGGCGCAGCTTCGAAAGGAGTGCTTCCTTTGAGAATGCTATGTATTTTCCTAATGTTTTCTTTAATAGTTTGTGACTTGGCTTCTATTTATCCAATGTTGCAAGTTGTGATATTTTTTAATCCATCTACATTCTCAATCCTGGACAATATTTGCATGAGAAATGATGATAGAAGAACACTGTTATCTGATCCTTGGTTAATATATTTCTGATTGCAGTCCATCGGAATCTCACCTTAAGGCTTCCAGTGATGACGCATGTGCCAGCAAGCAGGTGGAGATATTTCAACAATTGCCAACATTTTTAGGAGTGGCATGTGGCCGTATTTTTTGGTCTATTCAGGTTAGTATTTTGATAGTTGAATATCTTTACGTTTTGTTTTATTCACAACTTTCCTTTTCACCATCTGTCAGGCACAGATTCACTCTTTTTATCTATTTTCCTCTCTTTAGGTCGTCACCTTAACGAGCCTTACCTTACCCATCAACAATGGCCACTAAGGGTACGAAAGATTAAAGAAATATTTTTGATCTTAGAATTCTCGTCGAAATTAGTTATATATGATATACTTGTTGAAAAATTATCAATCATTTTTTCTTATTTATGGGTTACGCTCACCCACCAAATTAAGTTATTATACTCCTATGTTTATTGTTTATCTTTGTTTTGATGATTTTTTTTATTTCAACATAAATAGTCTTTTATTGTAAGAAAATTATTTCTTGTATTTTTTTTACATTTGCTTTGATTAACAAAATTAATCAACTTAATTTTTTTTCTATCTTTAAGTTGCATACTAAAAGAAAGTGGTTTATTTCAATTTGCACATAAAATTTTTCAATATACTAGGCGAAGAGAAAAAGTTGATCTCCAAAATTTTCTCTTGATTGGTTTTAACAATTTGTGATGGGACATTCATGTATTAAATTTTGATTTACATACAATCGAAAATATTTTTGTAGACACCTAAATATCTTAAACAAGAGATATTTATGTTAGTATGCATTTAAATTTTTTTAACAAAAAAAGATTTCTAATGAAATTTATATCTATAGAATCTTTTTATATTATTTTTGTATCATCGTCTTCTTTAAACTTTAAACGGTAAAATGTGCAATTTTTCCATCCATACATCCAAGTGGCTCAAATCAAATCCAAGACAAACAATGCACCAATATTTGATAAACATGATCCTTGGATGAAAAGTTACATTAGTACAACTCATATAAGAAGCTCATCAACATACATTGAGCAGATGTGAGTTAAGTCAGTAGGAATCATTAATTACACTGCACTTTTCCTCCTTAAGAAAATCTCTTTTAAGTGGCTCGAGTTCATATGCTACAAAACACGCACTCGCCAGTGAAACCGAAGACACCAAACACAGCTTCGTGATGTTGGAATGCACGGCTTTAACATCAGCTTTAAGGCGGTTACAATCATCAACATACTTGTTTACAGTCTCCTCCATTTTCTGGATTTCCAAAATTATCTCTATGTTGTGCTTGGAAATAAGACTGTAGATGAAGGCTTTTTGTTTAGACAACACCTCGCATGTTACTTTTAGCTGACTTTGTGCCATAGTTCGTGTGAAAATTGACATTATTGCCTCCACTTGAGGGAGACTGAATCCCTTGCACTCCAACAATTTGATCATGGTGTGATCTATCGGCACCGATTTGGCCAAGGTGGAGCACATACGGCAAAACAATCTCAAAGCCATTTAGTGCTAGAGAGAGAAAAAACACATATTGGGTAGTCATATAACCACATCCATCAGTATAAGAAAGGTTCGATATAAATGATAGTACATTATATTCATATTTTGATCATGTTGTAAAAACTTGCAAACATCGTAAAAAATTGATATGAAATTTGTTATTATGTGGAAAAAAGAAGTTAGCCTCAAATTCATGTAATAACGAGGACAAGGATGCTTCAGTCCTTAATGGTTCTCCGTTATTTGTTCATCTATTTGTAAGTAAATTTTTTACATAAAAGACGAAGCTCTTTTATGAGGATGAACTAATTTCAATTTTACATGAGCCGCACTAGTCAGTATCAGCTGGTTAAATTTTCACACGACATTTGTCTCAACCAATTTGCTTCAAATTACTTTGCTACGAAAATGATCTCGGGATAGTTCTAAGTAGAGTCAACTTGTGAGAGGGCTCGGTTCGGACCTGCCAATTAGAACCTAATTAGACATCGGTTGACAATATTCCACTCATCAAGAACATAGTACACCCATGCTCTATTCAAGTTAGTATTTTGATATTTGAATATTTTTACATTTTGTTCTATTCGCATCTTTCCTTCTCACCATCTCTCAAGAACGGAGTCACTGTTTCTCTCTGTTTTCCTCTCTTTCGCTCGTCACCTTAACAAGCCTTATGTACCTATCAACAATGGCCACTAAGAGTACAAAATATCAAAGAAATATTTTTTTATATTAGATTGATCGTCGATATTAGTTATATTTGATATACTTGTTGGAAAATTATGCATCAGTTTTTCTTGTTTATGGGTTATGCTCACACACCAAATGAAGTTATTATACCCTTATGTTTATTGTTTATCTTTATCTAGATGTATATTTTTTCTTTCAATATAAATAGTCTGTTGTAGTAAGAAATCATTTCTTATATTTTTTGTTATATTTTCTTTGATTTTCAGAATTAATCAACTTTATTTTTTTCCTATCTTAGGTTGCATACTTTAAGAAAATGTGGCGTATTTTAATTTGCAAATGAAACTTTTCAATACACTAGGCGAAGAAAAAAAGTTGATCTCTAAAGCTTTCTCTTGATTGGTTTCAACAATTTGTGATGGAACATTCATATATTAAATTTTGATTTACATACAATCGAAAATATTTTCTTGTACACACCTAAAGATAGGAGATATTTATGTTGGTATGAATTTAATTTTTAACAAAAAAAGATTTCTAATGAAATTTATATCTATAGAATCTTTTTATATTGTTTTATCATGTTCTTTTTTCTTTTATCATATTTTTCTAACCATGATTTTTTTTGTCAACACACATTTGTCCAAAAATGAAATTCTATCACCAGTTGAGAAAATTTTCTTGACCAAATTTATTGTGCCGAAGATGTGTATTGATAAAATAACTTTGGTGAGAATAAAATGTGGTACATCTTAAATTGCTTAATGGAAGAAAATGTGGTGTATCTGAAATTGCATATGAAAATTTTCAAAGCACTATGCGAAGGAGAAAAAAGTAGATTTCAAAAGCTTTTTTTCAATTGGTTAGTAAAGGAAAAATTAATCGATTGAATTTTTATTGACATGTAATCAAAAGCATTTTCTTCATTTAAAATCTCAAACAAGTATTTATCTCTTGGATGTTAGCTTATGTTGGTACCCCTAAGAACCTGTCCAATTCTGATCTTTCCTACTTAGAATTCCAAGGATTGAGTTCGCAAAATGGAATAACATGCACAAACAGAGTTATCAACATCCAGTCGTGGTGGGAGATTATCTTTGCCCGACCTATTTTTGCCAGTTTTTCAAAGTAAAAAAGACTAAGTTTGATGAGCATTACAAGCTTTGTAAGCGTCAGGAGAGGTTTAGATAGATTCGAGAAGCCTGTGAGGCTAATCCCGCTGCACCTCTGGAGGCTGTTCCCGCTGTACCTCTGGAGGTTGTTCCCGCTATTGCACCTCCGGTGGATGATCTCGTTGTTTCTCCTTCGGTGGTTGATCCCGCTGCTGCATTTGGTTGATCCTGCTGCTACACCTCCAGTTGCTGATCCCATTGTTGCACCTCCAGTTGCTGATCTTGTTGTACCTTTGAGGTAAAACACGCACTCGTCAGTGAAATCAAAGATAAGTAGCACCAGGCTTTGTGTTTACACAGCACCTCGCATGTTACTTTTAGCTCACTTATGGCCACAGTTTGTGCAAAAATTGACATTATCGCCTCCGCCTGAGGGAGACCGAATCCCTCAAACTCCAACGATTTGATCACGGTGTGATCTATTGACAGCGGCTTGGCCGAGGTGGAGCACATACGGCAAAAGAATCTCAAAACCATTTAGTGCTGGAAAGAGAGAACACATATTGGGTGGTAATATAAAAAATGGTTCAATATAAATGATAGTACATTATATTCACATTTTGATCATGTAGCAACAACTTTCAAACATCATAAAAAATTGATATGAAATATTTCTGGTATTTTCCAATATCACCTCTAGAATTTTTGGTATTTGAAAAATAGTTGTCGTCCATCCGCTTTAATATAACTCTCAAATTCTTTGATAATGTCATTGATCAATTTACCTTGAAATTATTCATGTCTCCTACTATTTGAATAATGATAAAATTAAAAATAAACATGTTTAGTTTTCGGTTGAGGAGCATCAAACAATTTGTCAAACTCACCATGTAAATAAAGTAAGTATATGAAAGCTCAAAGAAAGCGTATGGTTACACAAGCTATAATAAAAAACGCAACCTCTTAGTATTGTTCTACCCATGTCCCAATTGAAACCCAAAACCTAGAGATTGTCTACCCACACTCTCATGTCGTTAAGCATAGGTTGCAGTCGTTGGTCTCATTAAAAACTTGTTGTGATAAAATTTCTTGGAAAAAATCACAACGGAAAAAAAGAGCATCATCGATAACACCATAAACCCACTCCAAATGCGAAAATAAGTAAAAGAATCTTGCAACGAAGCACACCACCAAAGAGACCCCGATTAGAATCTAACATTAGATCAGCCAAATAGCACCACTCCGAGAAAGCACGAATAGTTGAGTACAAGTAGTGACCAACATCAGCCCTTTGGTTGCGAAAGACGACCCCAATTCTATGGTTCCAAATCCCCGACCAAATGGCTGCAAAAATCACGAATCAGGCCTTCTTTAAAAATTTACCGCGAACCAGCCCCATCCATTGGTTCAACAGCTACAAGATATCGCCCCCACAACAACATATTTTAAAAGAATATTTTTTTTCTGCGGTCCTTTAGTAATTTGTATTTTTTCCTAGCACACCAAAGAATACATCCTAATTTATCAAGAGTAAATCAAATTTAATAAGGTACGATGATTTTGAAAAAAAGTTTCACGACAAAAGATATTATTTTGCCAAACAACATAAATATAAGAACACGGTTTATTTTAAAAAGAATCCCAAAAATTTTTCTAAAAAAAAGTTTGTTTCAAAAAATATTTTGCCAAGAATACAATTTATTTCTTTTTACCAAGAATCTCTAAAAGACAAAATATTTTATTTTCAAAAAATTAATTTCTAAAATGTAGTTTGTTTCAAAAAATGTTTTTAAAAAAGTATCATGTTACCATTATGAAAGCCAACTATTTAAGTGACCTTGCACCTGCCATTCCTAGCCCCAACATCCTCGTCATATTCCCAACTGTTGCGTCCCCTTTTTTCTCCTCCCTTCCTCAAGATCAAACCGCTAGCTTCTTTACTGAACATACTTAGGGATGACAGAACATACTTTGAAGGTCTGACCTTATTCTTATTCTACGGGTTTAGGATATGTTCACTTTAATTGGGTCTATGGTAGAATATGGGTATGAGTCCATGTTTAGAAGTAGGGTCTAGGATAAAGTATGAATCCATAGTTAGACCTTGTGGGTCGGACCATACCTTTACATTTTTACCCTATTTTAAACTCTACCATAATTAGACTCTAATTAGACTGTATTGATAATATATTTAATATATTTATAGTTAACTTTAACATATTTATTATGTTATTACACAACCAGCTTAGAAGATGTCTGATGGATCACTAGAAGCCGACATTCTATATTTTTTTTTTGAATTGTTTATGTACTTCAAACTCGAAAAGAAAAATCTTGTACTATTGAAATTAAATTACAAAATTTGATATTTCATCAATTTTCTATTGAATATTGATGTGTAACGTAGTACATGTCTTGAATTTATTTAAATTTTATATAAAAATTAACTTTTAATTAAAAATTATTAAAATACAGAATGTTAAAGGGTCAGACCCTACAGACTATGTAGATCCTTGGTCTCAAGGAGGCTAGGGTATGAATCTAATAATAAAAAATTTGTAGGATCGAGGGTAGGGTATGGATCCAACTAAAAAACTAGGGTATGGGTAGGGTTCTATCAATGCTCTACTCTACTCTACCCATCCAATTGCCATCCCTAAACATACTCTCTATCCTTAACCCTAACGCACGTAAAACCAAGGAAGGAATGAGAATAAAAAATGGAAATAAAGGAAAAAAATGTGGAGAATGGGGTAAGGATGAAGGAGATGGGAGATTTTTTAGCTATGGCAATTTTATAAATACCTGTGGACTTTAGGGGTATTTGTGTCATTTTAAATTGTGTGACACTGAAAAACGGTCAGAATTTGAATCAATTTTAAATTGTAGACTTTAGGGATATTTTTGTCATTTTAAACTACCAGAAGCTGATCGGTTAGTTTTGGCAACATTAAGGACTAATGAATTTTAAGATGTCTTAATTAATTAATTTTATCAAATATGAGAGACTTATGACTATCTTTCTTAGCAATAATACATATAGAAAATACGATTATCAATTTGAATTTAAAATTTGTGATATGCCTTTGAACATAACACTTTATGTTCAGGTTGGTGCCAATTACGGATGTCAAAAATATGAAGACTTCGTGGGTCATGTTCTTACCTACTCTATGGGTATAGGCCATAGGGTAGAGCAAAGATACGAGTCAATTTTATGTCAGGGTTTGGGTCTGGATAGGATTTATATAGATCCAGACTTTGGCCTTACTCATAGACCTATAAATGAGACGAGAATATTATGTTTTTCATAAACTCTAATTTATACGACACTCACAGTGAAAAAAAAAGACAAAGTTATTCACTTATCAACTTAAAATTAAGTATTAGTATTTTATAATGTTGAGAGTCAAAATAGAAATAAATTTGTATGTATTCTTTAAATATTAAAATTATTTTTTAAATCATAGGTAGGGTATGTAACTAGATTTAGAGTCCGAGGACCCTGCAGATTGAGCCTGGATCCTTACAGCGTGATGGCAATCACTGTTTAACCATCCTAAACGTTGAAGAGAGAATCATCTGTGTAATTAGAATTACCATCTCTTCCCCATTTCGAATGCAATTAGATGCTTACTGATCAGATTCCCTAGCTATTTTTGGGCAGCATATCAAATCTTAAACATGACAAAAGAAATCACAAAGAAAGGAAAAACGAAACCTTCCTGTAAGGATTAGTTCATATAGAAGTTAAGATTTACATGTACAGTGACCATAAGATTTAAACAACAAATCTTCTACAGTTTTGAATCATATTAGTTACCATCCAAAATGGCATTCTAAATTTCAATCCCGGAATAAATGTCAGCAAATTTGTTAGTAGAAATGAATTCCTCAATTTCTCGGCTGTCTCATCAGATTGTAGAGCAGCAGTTGCAGCATCTCTGCATGAACCATTCTAGCCTGCAACCAACAGAGAATAGACGAAAAATTTACTGCTTTACTAGTCAGATTGGAAGGGTATTTTTTTTAAAAAAAGGTAAATTACATCAAAAATATACCTTGCTAGAATTTGAACCCTGGATCTATGCTAAATCGTCCTATCATTTATGTCGCTAGACTAAATGCCCTTTGGCGGAAGGGCAAAAAGTATGGTATGAGGTGCAGGCCATTTGACTGGTTGGTTCATGCACTTTAAACTACCAGTCAACGGATCAATGTTTGATCCTGGAAAGCAACAGGCAATGGATTCCTTTGATTCAAACTAATTAAGCATCTTGGTCTCAGAATTTGTAAGTGATCTGATTCGCCTTTAAACGACAAAGGGTTCGGTGGGGATCCGGATTTTCGAGTCCAGAACCAGGGTAAATGCCAATATATCTTGTCTGAATCACAGACAGGGGAGAAGAGCAATGCTTACAGGTCTTTCAGGCAAGTACTCTTGCTATCCAACTGATCATGCTTGGGCCCGTCCAATGAAAATGACGATGGCGCTTGCGCAGGTTCCCCGCTGATCTTCTCTTGCAACAGCGGGAGATTCTCGGCCGACGTACGGCTCGAATGGGGCGGGGAGAATGGCGGGGAGGACGATGGGGACGGCGAGAAGAAGTACTTTTGGTTGCCGGGGCCAACGCTCACAGGGAGAGGCGAAGGCGGTGTTGGTGGTGAAGACGACGGAGTGGCAGGGCCACTGCCATTACCACCCTTTATTTCCTCCATTGGGATTAGGCTAATTTGATCACCTGTCCTTTTTAGGTAGTCTGTGTAAAAAATGTTTGTCCTAGGAAGGCCTGTTAGTTGGTTTAGTTGTAGTCAAATGAAAATGTGTTGAGTTGTTGTCAAGCTTCAATTTCCCGATGGAAGTTTGTTCAAGGGATAAGAGATTTAAATATATTTAAGAAAATTGGGTTTAAGTCTCACGAACGTTAAAAATATCATTGAGAGAGCCATGTGATTTCATGGATGTTCGAATTAAAATATCAGAACTTACACTGAAAAAAGTTTTACTTTCCCTCGTGTTTTTGTCCAAGGAGGAATCGTAGGTATATAAACCTAACGGTCTTAGGACCAACATGTCAGCTGCAAGTTTCTATTGGTAAGTGTCACCTTTTAGTCTTTCCCACTAAGAAGTCTGATTTTGGGTTCTGGTCGTCACGTTTTGAGAAGTGGTGACTTGGTTTATGGCGGAAAATTATGCTTGGGTGTCAAAATTATTCTGTAGCATAAAATTTAATATATCGATTAATTTATGTTTAAGTTTGATATAGGTTCAAAAGACTCTTCGTACTAAAATTTAGTACCGTTACATTCGAAACGTTGGAACTTAAATATTTATTTAAGATTCAAATGGTCTAATTTTTGTTCCTACAAAATTATAGGGTGGTGAGATGTAGAAATGTGAATGTGGAAATTAGCCACTAGATTTTAACATTAGATAAAAGTCCACTTTATTTTTTTATTTTTTTGTAATTTGGCTTACTTGCACACTATTATTATGTGATTTCAAAGTATCTGACCAATTGTTAGAGATTTTTTTTAATTAATAGTCTACTATTTAAACAAATTTTTACAAAAAAATATCCCTAGTATTATTAAATTAAAATTGAAAATAAATCAAAATATATGAAAAATATTACGATGGAGGAAGAGGAAATTTTTCGTATTTTTTTCCTAATTTACTTTTCAAAAAATATTAAAATATATTTTTTCTTTATTAAACAAGTATTATTATTCAAAAAAATTATTCAAATAGTGCAATGTCAACCAGAATAACCTATGTTACTCGATCAAATATTTATTCACGGGGCAGTGACGTGAAACAATCTCGAATTCAACAAATATGTATAAGATCCTTAAACCAAAGGATCAACCATAGAATGTAATGGACCTACACATATTCTCATGGGTCACACAAATCAAAATCATGATAAATGTTATCTAAGAAGTTCGCTATTTGGCATTCTTAAACGTATGATATCAGATACACTAGTTGTAACCCTGTCATAATTAGATGGATACGTTATCTTCAAAAATAGCTGTAGTTCCAAAGTACTTGACTAATACAAATTCGTGAGATTGTTGTTACATGTTAACCGAATCTCGAATTTAAATTAGCAAAAATACACAAATGTTAAATATTTATTGTGATAGTTTTGTCATCTTAAAAAAGTCTCAATAAATTTGATATATGATGGTATTAAAAGTACTAATCATAGTTTGGAAATAGACCATTTTTTTGTGGGAAACGAGCCCAGAAACCTACGGCTCACATAGGAGCCCATTTTTTAGGTTGTCTCAGAGTTCACAGACCACGGCCCAATATAGGAAAGAGAGAAGCGGAACGCATAATAAAAAAGGAGAAATGTTGACAGTGGGATTTGAACCCACGCCCTTTCGGACCAGAACCTTAATCTGGCGCCTTAGACCAACTCGGCCATATCAACTTTGATGTCCACATCTGCATTTTATTTATAATTTTACTGAAATGGTTTTTAAGGTTTTTGTTGCCTTATGATAACTCCATGTACTTCATGATGCTATTCTTTAAATTTTTTTCCCCATCTAAACAAGATAACTATATATATGGAGTAGCAGCAGGACTCTCAAAACATGCCTTGGAAATTTCATATGACTACCTTGTATTTGATGCTTTCTTGTATTTATGTGTATGTTGATGATTTTTTTAAGGGTAAATTTTACACCTATGACAATTCCAGAATTTGAAGCCTGACTTTCAAGATATTTGCAACGCCTTCTGCCGCTTGGCTACAAGCCCTTTGGCGTATGTTGATGACTTACGAAAAAAATTTCTCTCGATGTACTCGTAAGTTTTGTGATACAGACAGCGCATAATCAAGTTTAGTAATATCAACATCAATGCACGTTTCTACCTTGCCGAGGTGATGTTTTCCTCCCGCAAATTTTTCACACTGGGTTTTGCCGCGAGAAAATTTTATTGAGGCCGACTGTTGCAAGCACAAAAAAGGGAATTCCATGTTAATTAGTAGCGATCACAATGATGAGCTAAAGGAAACTTTATTTAGTAGGTAATGATTTTTTTCATATTTATATATAGGGTTTGTCCCTGATTTTCTTAAAAACTATATATTACATCACTGTACTCTATATTTTCCTAATTAACCTAATAACTTAAAATAAGTAGTTATCAATCAGAATTTAAATCAACTAATTTAGTAGAAAGAATTTTTTTAATTTTTTGTATAGTTTATTTTGACTCGAACTTATATTAATAGACCATATAAAAGACTAAACTTGATAACTTTGACTGAAAGATACTATTTTTAATTTTGTGGTTCGACCAATGATATGATCGGCTAAACCACGATCTGTAAGGTTTAAGAAAACGTGAGATGGTTCAACCTTAAAACCCAAAAAGGCTGCGACACACATTGACCAGTTGACCAGCGAGCTTGAGGTTGAGCTGGTTGAATATGGATCAATTTATTTTATTCTTAAAAGATAGACAAGATATCTTAAAATATCCATTAAATAGTGAAAATTTATAAAAAAAAATAGAAAGAAATACATAAATATTGTAGAAAATTCAGAAAATCTATGAAATATAAAATAATAATAAAATGTAACTTAGTTCTTGAAAGTTTGAATTTTACTAATAAACTTATTTACTTTTAATATTTGGAGTATGTTGAATTTAGTAAATCAACGATCATGTGCCATTTTATTCATGTTGAAGGTTTTGTAATTATTGATTTATGTTGATATTCGATACTTCAAATTCGGCTGACTTGAATGTGTTCAAGATACATATTCATTTGATGTTAAAAATTAGATTATATCCTTAAAAAAATGGCTTGGTTATGGGTGAGCAAAAAAAGAAAATCATAGCATCAATCCAAATACAAAAATTTTGGGTCGGAATCAGAATCATAAAAGATTTGGTCTAGATCTGTGATATTTCGTAAATGATATGCACTGTCTGAAACGCTTAAGTGATTTGATTTAGCTATCCATGTCAACAAGGTGCACATTCTTTTCCGGCACACATCCTGAGAGAACTCTAAGGTTAAACGCGTTTGGCCGGGAGTAAAATCAGGATGGGTGACCTCCTGGGAAGTTTCCGAGATGTGTGTGAGTGAGGACAAAATACGCTGGAAAAAACCCATGTTGGATGAGTGTGAGTGAGGACAAAATACGCTGAAAAAGACCTGTAACGGTCTTTGTCAACGTAAAAAATGGTTATCGTTTCTGGTTCGAGTCCTCTTACAAAGAATCTTAAAGACCCGGGCCGAACCACAATTTACAAGAAAAAGAGCCCAATAATTCACAAGTGAAAACCAAAAATATTTAATTTCTTCTTGATAAATAGTTTTTCAACTAATTTTATTTATGATGCGTCTTGCGAGTCTCACCAAGTTATTTAATTACGGAACATCAATGTTGTCATTAACTGTGAAACGCTACAACTAACCCCCAAAAAATTTATCATTTTTTATTTTTAATTCTGGTCCGGTTCGATGAAGATCTGATCCGGATCAGGTTTCATAATTTCACCCTTTTAGTTCTTTGTTCTATTGTTCGGATGAGTTTGGTATAGTTCGGTCATGTGTTCACCCTAGTTAGACCGGTCGGGCCATGATCTAAAAAAAAGGAAACTCAAACGACCGCCATAGGTCCAACCAATCCTAAGCCGCCACCTTCCCCATCTCCACCACACCCACAAATCTCGCCTCTCCTCCCGCCACCTCTCCCGTTCTCCCCTCTCTCTTAAATAAACCGCACCTCCTCCCCTTATCCTCTCTCTCTCCTAAAAAAAAAATCAAATCAAATTCCCCAAATGTATCGATCCCTCTCCTTCTCCCTCTCCAAGTCCGCCGTTCTAGCCTCGGTGCCGAAGCCCTCTCCTTCCTCCTCCTCCCTGTCGTCCGCGTCCACCGCCCGGCCGCTCTCGACCACCTCCGTCCCCGACCCGGACGACCAGTCATCCACCGACCCGATCCTCCATAACCTGGAGGAATTCATACACCGCATCATCGTCCGCCGCTCTGCCCCCGACTGGCTCCCCTTCCTCCCCGGCTCCTCCTACTGGGTCCCGCCCCGCCAATCCGGCGCCAGCTCCCGCGGCCTCGTCCAGGCCCTCGAGCGCCTCGCTCGCCCCGTCCCCGATCTCGAGAGCCTCCCCGTCGCCTCCTCCCGCGGATGGCCCTCCCCCGAATTCTTCATCCACGGTGATTGATTGCTCCCTTCGGATTTAATTAGGGTTTCCTGTAATTATCATTGAGAGATTTGATTGCTAGGGTTTCGACGATAATAGATGAAATCTTTTTTGGGTGTGGATGTGCTAATTAATTCTCTTCGCTCATTCGTAATCGCAGGGGCTCATCCCGAGGAAATGGCCGCCAAGGCAAGTTCGGATAAAGCGGAAGAAGGGATCGGTTCGAGTCGATTCTCCGAGAGCGAGGACGACGAAGGATAGGTGTCAATTCAACGAATCTGGCATCTGGGTGAGTTTGTTTCGCATTTCGCTTGTAGCTATGGTGACTGATTATACAGGACAATGTATATGCAACACTAGAAGTTTCGTTTTTGCGGGTTTGTGGGAGGCATTTATTGCTGAGATCTTAAGGCTTAGCCGGTGAACTGACTTGCCGATATTCGCTTCTTGCAGTTGTGGGGGGCTCATCTTAAGCTTCTGTGTGTCAATGTAGAGTTGGACCATGATGAAGCGGATGATTCTGCCATTCGGCTTGCAGTTGGAGGAGCTTTGCAGATGCGGATGATGGCGTAGAGAGCAGAGTATTCGATTCCGGAATGAACTTCGGGTCAAAATCTGTTCAGTTAGCTATATGTAGTGCGAAGTATAAGTGGATGTTGTGATCAAATAACCACATTGTCTGTATTATTCTGTTAGGCTCTTGTAGTTGCCTTCACTCTTCAGCTTGTACATGTACATATTTTATATCAAATTATCAAGCACAATAATTTGATAATTTGTGATTATCAAGCACAATAATTTGATAATTTGTCTGTATTATTCTGTTTCAGTTTGTCATCTGTTTCTAATGGGGTGCGATTTCATTGTCCTCTTGTGAGTTTGATGGTATATAAGTTGCTGAGCGACTGAAAGTGGAGGGATACCGAAGTTTTGTTGGAATGTTATCTTGCAGATTTTTTTAGATATAAACTAGGGTCCTCTAACCTTTATTAACCTTTATTCATTGTCGAACGGTACAAACAGACTTGGTCCTTCAGATTATCCAAGTTCATGACAAAATGGAAATCAGACATTACGTATGTGTTGTTGGCCAGAGACGACTCAACCTCCTCTACCTGTACTTTGCCGAAAGTCTTGCCCTTGATTTGTGATTGGAATACCAAAGATTCACACCAAAAAAAACAATCACACGAGAATAAGATCATAAGATTCCGGTAGATGAGCATCATAATGCTAAACAAAATAAAATACTTATCGACAAGATTACATGTTGTCCGTAACAAAAAACATGAAAGTGCATCAATCAAAGCTCTCCGCGGCCATGATGCTGATCATCTCCATGATCAGAGAGAGTCCTCTTCACCTTGTCCTTGGTCTTCTCCACAGCATCGGTTGCCATCTTAGCTGCTGATTTAGCCGAGTCTTCCATCGTATCTTTCCCTCTCTCCACGCTCCTGGCGACCGCCTCTTTCACTCTCTCTCCTGTCCCGACTTCTCGATCGTCCATCGCTTGCTCACCACCTCTAAAACTAGGTTGGACAACAGAGCACGAAAGGGTCAGCTAATTTGGAAGAATTGATAAAAGATTAGGGCAAAATAGCTACCCAGAATCGGAAAATTGTCACATATAAAGAGTCCACCAAAAGTAACACAGTTGGAATCTGAACAACTCACTCCAAGTTGGGACGAAACAGACGGGCTTGTGCTTCACTAATCGTCGTCCTGACTCGGTCCCAGCAACTCCTCACAGGGAAAGGAGAGCTAGCCGTCCCAAAAAACGCATAAACACTCCTCAGCCTCTCCGAAATCGTTGGTCTCTGTCTTTGCATCTCCTCGGACACAACATCTTCGTGTCCATGTCCGAAATTGAAGAAGACCAAGTTGTTGAAGAACAGGAGCCAAAGTAGAAATAGTACCTTCTTCAGGTCATTGAGCCTCCACATCGTAAAGAAAAGAAATATTATTAGTTAACTTTTTTTTGGTGGAAAAATATTATTAGTTCTGCGGGAATGGGGATCACCTTCTTTTTTTTTCGGTGTGGAAGTTGGGATCACTTTGAAGGGAAAAAGGTGGGTTTGTGCATGGTGTGTCGGTGACGAGGCGAGTTTAATTGATTTCTCGACGTGACACGTGTCGGTATAACTGAAGTCCAACTACGTCTCAGGCCACGGGTGCTTTTGGACGTGGCTTCCCCTCGTTTCGCGTTTTATTTGGCTTCTGAAGTTATGGGCTCCCTTTTACTCAAAAAAAAAAGTTGTGGGCTCCTTACTATAACGTTATATTATCCGACCGACATAACATAAGTTTTTGTAATATCTTTTCTCTAATAATGCTAGCCAGGAAAAAATGTTACTACATATGAATAGTATAATCAAATGTAGCATTAGGTACAGAATTAGATCACAAAACAACTTTAACAATATTTTTAATATTATAATTTAGTTTAAATTAAGTAAAATATATGTGAGGTTAATTAACTCCTATATGTAAATTATAATCTGCTTCGGGGTTTTGGGTCAGAAGCAAGATCTATAACACAAAATTTTAAAAATTTGAAACTCAGAATCAAACTAATTGCCAATACGGCTTCGGGTTTTGGGTCAGAAGCAAAATCTTTTTTCGTGGTGACGTCGGCGAGAAGGTTTTTTACGGAGGTTATAGATGCGACCTCATACATGTTGTATGTGGGTTGGTAGATATGTGTGCATCCGCATACCTTTCCGACATGTGGGCATGTATCTCTAGGGGTGGGAAAAAAAAATATCATAGAACCAGATCAAACCAAAAAAAACCTAATTCAAAACCAGAACCAAAAAAAATTAGACTGGATTAGTTTTTTATTTGCTCAAAAAATGATTTCTGGATCTGGTTCGTATCTTTTGAAAAGAACCATAATTTTTTGAGACAAGGATAAAAATAGCCCACGTGTGGCAAGGTTCTCCATGGAAAACCGGACCAAACCATAATTTTTTGAGACGAAGATAAAAATAGCCCACGTGTGGCAAGGTTACACAACCAATTTTTTTTCTCACACAATATAATGACAAATAATTTATGAGTGCTCGACATCCCAAACAGCAAATCTGAATATCAAATTCTATTTGACATCTCTTCTCTTGGTCTATTTACCGTCTCTCGTTGCCTTTCTCAAGCCCATAAATGCCCATTTTTTATTTTTTAAAATTATGGGTTTTTTTTGCCCGAACCCGGACCAAAGTCTACTTATGCTTACATTATTGATAAGGTTTATAACCGATTACAAGGTTGGTGTGCTGATCAGTTATCATTCGCAGGTCGTGCCATGCTCTCCCATGCAGTGTTGGGTGCACTCCTGAATACGCAATGCCGACAACCAAATTACTTGTGTGGATTTGTGATGCCATTGAGAAAGTTCATGGGTGCTTCATTTGGGGCTCCTCGACCACTAAGAGGAAGCCACATCTGGAGGCTTGGGAGAAAGTTTGCAGGCCCAAGGAGGAGGAGGGGCTTGGGATTCAAAAACCTTAGACATCAGAACCTTGCCCTCCTCATAAAGTTGGCTTGGAAACTTATTTTTTATTGTACTTCCCGTTGGTCGTAGGTACTTTCGGGCAAGTATGAGAGGAGTACGGATCGGGTCCCGGAAATTTCGAGCAAGTCTTCGAGCTCTCCGCTGTGGAAAGCTTTAGTGGACTTTTGGCCTATGATGCGTTGGGGAGTACAATGGCATATAGGGAATGGCATGTTCACCAATTTTTGGGCTAATTGGTGGCTAGCGGATGTGGGAGACTTGGCCAGCCATTGTATCCTCTGCTCTCCACAAGGCATTCTGGAGATGAAAGTTGGGGAGATGATGAACGATGAGGGCAACTGGAATTGGCAATTATTTACCTCTATCTTGTTGACAATTGCAGGGGTACCACCACCGCGGCCTGTTGATTATCAGGATAAGATTCGATGGTGCAGAATGTTGGATGGCAGATTATCAACTAGATCTGCTTACGCTTTAATTGAAGGACAATGGACTGAGACAACAACTATAAGATGGTCCAGGATGTGGAAATGGACGGAGCCTCAACGCATGAAGAAAGTGGTGTGGCTCGCGGGTCATGATCGTATTCTGACCAATGCTATCCGTAAAAATAGGAACATGACACAAAATGCCAAATGTCTGAGTTACGAGTATGGTGATGAAACAGTCCTACACGCCCTCAGAGACTGCCCGAAAGTCTCCTTGTACTGGACCCGCCTCCTTCAACATGAAGGAGTCCCTATAGGAACTTTCTTTAATTTGAATCTTGATGAATGGATCGGTTTCAACCTTACTAGATCCGATGCTTGGTTAAATTTGTTCATTACTGCTACTAACTCGGCAATGGAGGAAATTTTGGGGAGAGGGTAAAGCGCGGCCGCCTAATCAAGTGTCTTTCATTTATAATAGGTACCAGGAGATTGCGGCTACCAGCGTTCTTCATATTAGGGTGAGCAAATAGACCGAACCAGACCGATCTGAACCGAACCATAATAATCGAGAACTATTTAAGAAAAAATATGAGATCTGGACCAGACCATTTGCTGATTAGTTCTGGACCAGAACCAAACTAATTTGTTTGGTTTGGTCCGGGTTCGAACCAAAATACCCAAAAGTTAAAAATAAAATAAAAAATGGGCTCTTATGAACTTGAGAAACGCAACGAGAGACGGTAAAGAGGCCGAGAGGAGAGATTTCAATTAGGATTTGACATTTAGATTTGTTGTTTGAGAATGTCGAGCACTCATAAATTGTTTGTCATTGTACTCTGTGAGAAAAAATATATATTGGTTGTGTGACATATATTGGTTGTGTGACCTTGCCACACGTGAACCTTTTTATCCTTGTCTCAAAAAATTTTGGCTTGGTATGATTCTCCATAATTTTTTTCAAAAAAATCTGAACCAGATCTGAGAACTATTTTTTGAACAAACAAAGAACCGATCCAAATCAATTCTTTTTTGTTATAGTTCTGAACCAAATTTTTTAGGTTGATTCAGTCTAATTATATAGTTTTTGGTTATTTTGCTCATCCCTACTTCAGATACGGGGGAGTTGAAGGGTGACTGGAACGTCAAACTAATACATATGAGGTAATTTAACTCATGTAAGTATATTATAATCTGCTTTGGGTTTTGGGTCAGAAGCAAGATCTATAACACAAAATTTTTAAAATTTGAAAGTCAATCAAACTAAATTGGCATTCGGTTTTGATTTTTGAGAAAAAAAATAATTAATGGCGTTTCTTCAATTTAAAAGTATCTCAATTTTAAGAAACTTTTCTAAATTTAAAAGAACTTATGTTAATTTTTTATTCAGTTCTTTAGAATTTTAAAAAATTCAAAATTCAAAAAATAAATTTTTAATCGCATTTTAGACCATGGCATATGCTGGAAAACATATTTCAACTATTGGCAGAAAAGTGGATGAAGTCACAAAGGAAAATGGTCACTTTAATAGTATGTAGTCTGACATTTTGGATCAATTATTATCTGATTTCTTTTTTTGCATTCACAAATTTATATTTTTAGTGCTAAATTCAGAACAATGATGATTTTTTGTCAATTGAAGTACGTGCGGATGGTTACGTCACTTTTCTATCCACTTATAAGTGAGAAAGGAATGCATACAAAGTGAATATTTAAAGGTGAAGTCTTCCGTAGCAAAAGTGCATTCTTCAAATAAAAAATTAGAGGCGAATAATTATGTCGACTTTCTTGCATGTATTATGGGTTACTTTCTAAATTTGTGGGTTAAATCTTAACTCCATCTCTCAACTTATGCACCCTATTAAATTGCTAATTCAAATTATTTCCATTACCAACCTATCATAGCCCTTCGCAAATTAGAATTAATTGCAGTAGCACCTACCCATTCCAATTTTTAAAATTATTTTAAAAGTGAGAACTGTCAAAATTGTCAGTCCTATTTATGATATGACTGTTTGACCGCGCGGGTATTTTCCCCGGGGTCCCTCGTTGGAAACTACAGTCGGTCATGCCCATAGTCACGCCTAGAGGAGTATTGTTGAGGGAATTTCACTTCTATGGGATGGTTTGGAGTGGAGAATTGGTGATGGGAGGTCGATGAACATCTGGTCGGACCTATGGCTCAGGGATTCCCCACTTGGTCATCCTGAGTATAGGCCTCCTAATTGATACTCGGTGTATGGGCTGAACGTGATTTCCAAGTGGTTCGTCCTCCTTCGCGACCGCTTTCTTTGCTTTCCTAACAGGTTTGGATGCTGACCGACGTGCGACCGATTGTGATTTTACTATTTCTGATTCATGTTTGTTCGCTTCTCCTCCGGTTGATCTAATTCCTTTGCTGAATATGGACTTGATGTAATTGGTTTTCAGTGATGATTCAATGAAATGTTAATGTTTTCTTCACAAAAAAAAAAGGACGACCAAAGCCTCCGTGGAAATTGTTGAGAAATAACCCACTTTCCGTGGACCCAAACAACGCAGCGAACAAGATAGGAGCAAGATCTACGAAAAACAAGAACAACAGATTTGGTAACCCGGTTCGATCTTGACCGATCTACGTCCGGGGGCGTACCAAGCCAGGAGATTTCACTATATCAAGCTCGATCTACACTTTGGAGCTACGCAGGCTCAACAATGGTGTTTCTCTCTCCTCTTCTCTCTCTGTCTCAACACTTTGGAGCTACGCAGGTCGATCCCAGTTCTGGACGGGGCTACGCCCCCCCGCGGTGTCCGAAGTCTCCATACCCAACAATCTCCCACCTGGAGACTGACCTCAACACCTGCCGCCATTCACTTGATGACACCTTCTCCTCTTCACTTCTTGGTACGCCGGGTCTCTTCTCTAGTTTACTAGACCCGCTGAAGCCATGTTGAGCTTCAGCTTCTCTAAGGTAACCACCTTAGTCAACATATCCGCGGGATTCACTTTCCCGTCAATCTTTTCAAGCCTCAAGATCTTCCTTTCCAAGAGATCACGTATGTAGTGATACTTCAACTCAATGTGCTTTGTCCTTGAGTGGAAAGCGGGATTCTTTGCCAAGTGTATCGCACTTTGGCTATCACTGTGGAGCACACTCTCACTTTGCTCTTTCCCCAACTCCACCAAGAAATTCTGCAACCATACCATCTCTTTACTTGCTTCCGTCACAGCCACGTACTCACTTTCCGCGGTTGACAAAGCTACTACCTTTTGTAGTCTCGAGGCCCAAGATATCGCTGTCCCTCCCAGCGTAAAGACATAACCACTTGTACTCCTCTTCTCATCATGGTCATTGGACCCCAAGTCCGCATCACAATAGCCTAGGAGCTTCACATCTTTGCCCTCAAAACAAAGACACTTCTCGGTGGTACCTCTCAAGTAGCCAAGGATCCATTTCACTGCGACCCAATGTTGCTCACCCGGATTGCTCATGAACTTGCTCACTACTCCCACCGCATGTGCTATGTCTGGCCTCGTACAAATCATAGCATACATCAAGCTACCCACCGCCGATGCATAGGGAGTCTTCTCCATTTTAGCCTCCTCCGCCTTAGTCTTAGGCGAGTCCTTCTTGGACAATTTGAAGTGTCCAGCTAAAGGAGTCAACTTGGGGTTGGCATTTTGCATGCTAAACCTCTGCAGTACCTTCTCAATGTACTCGGCTTGTGAGAGAAATAGCTTCCCTGCAGCTCTATCTCTCTCAATCCTCATTCCAAGGATTTGCTTAGCCTCACCCACGTCCTTCATGGCAAACCTTTCGGATAATTGCTTCTTCACCTTGCTCACCTCACTTGCACTGGTGCCTGCTATCAACATGTCATCAACATAAAGCAGGAGGATGATATAGCCATTATCCAGCTTCTTCATATAACAACAATGATCCGCTCCACAACGAGAAAATTCAATCTCCCGAATGAATCCATCAAACTTCTTGTACCATTGTCTTGGAGCTTGCTTCAACCCGTACAGACTCCTCCTCAACCTGCACACAAGCTTATCGTTACCTTGCAAGAACCCCTCTGGTTGCTCCATGTAGATCTCTTCCTCTAGATCACCATGAAGAAATGCCGTCTTCACATCCATTTGCTCTAGCAATAAATCTTCAGCAGCCACCATACTTAGCACCATCCGGATGGTGGTCATCTTCACAACAGGAGTGTAGATGTCAGTGAAGTCAATACCATACTTCTGCTGAAATCCCTTGACAACCAGTCTTGCTTTGTAACGTTTGGTACCATCCGCCTCTTTCTTCACTCTATAGACCCACTTGTTATGCAATGCTTTCTTACCCTTGGGAAGTTCAACTAACTCCCAAGTTCCATTGCTCCTCAAGGACTCCATCTCATCATTCATGGCAAGTTTCCACTCGTTCACTTGCTCACTTTCTTGAGCTTCTTCAAAATCCTCAGGTTCTCCTCCATCGGTCAATAAGAGATAGTAGTTTGCTGGCGAATATCTATCCGGAGATCCACGTTGTCTAGTGGATCTCCTCAATGGAACCACTGTTAGTGGTGATCTTGGCCCCATCTCCACTTCGGCCTCTTGGCCATCAAGTATCCTTCTCCCACCCGAGTTTGAGATGTCTAACTCGACCATCTCACCGGTAGGATCCACTTCATCAGCTAAATCCCCCTTGTCCTTGTACATCACCTTCTCATTGAATATGACATCCCGGCTCCTCACCACCTTTCGGTTCTTCTCATCCCAAAAGCGGAACCCGAACTCATCTCCTCCATATCCAATGAATGTGCACTTCTTGGACTTTGCATCAAGCTTACTCCTATCACCTGCATCCACAAGCACATAGGAAACACAACCAAACACTCGTAAGAAAGTCAGATCAACCTCTTTGCCACTCCACATCTCCTCCGGTATCTCATTCTCCAAAGGAGTTGATGGCCCTCTGTTGATCAAGAATGCTGCAGTATTTACAGCATCTGCCCAAAACATCTTCGGAAGGCCACTCTTCAACCTCATGGCCCTTGCTCTCTCATTTAGTGTTCGGTTCATCCTCTCAGCTATGCCATTTTGCTGGGGGGTCCCAGCTACCGTCTTTTCCATGCGAATCCCATACTTCGCACAAAAGTCTTTGAACTCTTGAAGCTCGTACTCACCACCATTATCGGACCTCAAACACTTCACCTTGAGATTCGTCTCGTTCTCCACAAGAGCCTTCCACTTCTTGAAGGTATTGAAAGCATCAGACTTATGCTTTAGGAAGTAGACCCACACCTTCCTTGTAGAGTCATCTATGAAAGTCATGTAATACAAAGAACCACCCACGGATGCCACCGGTGCCGGTCCCCACAGATCACTGTGGACCAATTCAAGCTTCTCCGGTTTAGGAGTTCTACCACTTCTTGAGAAGCTCACCCTCTTCTGCTTCCCAAATACACAGTCTTCACAAAGACCCACGTCCACGGTCTTTAGACCCGGTAGCTTCCCCTTTGAACAAAGCACCCGCATCCCCTTCTCACTCATGTGGCCAAGCCTACTATGCCACAGATCTGCATCATTGGTTGCTCCTACAAGATCAATGCTTTCATGAGTGTTCCTTGTCATGTACAACGTACCTTCCTTCTCACCACGAGCCACCACTCTAGCTCCCTTGGTGATCTTCCATGTCCGACAACCAAAGGTTACATTATACCCCTCTTCATCTAGTTGTCCTATGGAAAGCAAATTTCTTCTTAACCCTGGGATGTGTCTCACCCCCTTTAACAATAACAATGATCCATTGGGAGTATTGATTCTCACATCTCCTTTACCCACAATTTGCAATGGCTCATCATCAGCTAGATAAACCTTGCCAAATTCTCCTGGGGTATACAATTCCATTATCCCCTTGTTGCTACAAGAGTGGAATGATGCTCCTGAATCCAATACCCAAGCCTCCAACGGGCTACTAACACTCAAGATCAATGCATCCCCGTGGTCCTCTGTTATTGCATTTGCCGACTTGTCCTCCTTCTTCGGTGCCTTGCATTGGGTTCTAAAGTGGCCAAACTTCTCACAGTTCCAACATTTAATGGAACTCATGTCCCTCTTCGAACCATCCTTCGATTTGGACTTGGACCTGCTCCGGTCCTTCTTCCCCTTCCACTTAGATTCGGACCTCCCTCTATTGCTAGCATTCAAAGCCGAACCTGAGGCTACTCTGGACTCTTTCCTACGAATCTCCTCACTCATAATCAAGTCCCTCACCTCATCCAACTTGAGTACTACCTTCCCCGCCGAGGCACTCACCGCCGTGACCGTGCCATTCCAACTATCGGGTAAGGAACTTAGCAAAATTAGAGCTTGTACCTCATCATCGAAGTCAATCTTCACCGAGCTCAAAGAAGCGATGGTCGCATTGAACTCGTGGAGGTGTACCGATACCGAGGTACTCTCCGCCATCTTAAGGTTGAAGAGCTTCCTCATCAAGTGAACTTTGTTGGCCGCCGATGGCTTCTCGTACATCTCGGACAACGTCTCCAACATCTCCTTCGTGGTCTTTGACTTTACTGTGTGCAAGGCCACATTCCTAGACAAAGACAAGCGCACCACGCTCATCGCTTTCCGATCTAGGAGCTTCCACTCCTCTTCCTTCATGTCCTCAGGCTTCTTCCCATCAAGCGGCAAGTGCAAATCTTTGCCATACAAGTAGTCCTCTACTTGCATCTTCCAGAAGCCATAGTCGACGCCATCGAACTTCTCCACGGGCGATCTCACATCACCCATCGTGATTGCTCCCACCACGCCCTAAACCCAGGTGCTCTGATACCAGTTGTTGAGAAATAACCCACTTTCCGTGGACCCAAACAACGCAGCGAACAAGATAGGAGCAAGATCTACGAAAAACAAGAACAACAGATTTGGTAACCCGGTTCGATCTTGACCGATCTACGTCCGGGGGCGTACCAAGCCAGGAGATTTCACTATATCAAGCTCGATCTACACTTTGGAGCTACGCAGGCTCAACAATGGTGTTTCTCTCTCCTCTTCTCTCTCTGTCTCTCTCTACAAGGAAGAAGATCAGTATACAGTGACAGACAAGCGGGGTATTTATAGTGCCAACAAACCTAGGAACCAAAACCCGCTAGGTGGCGCTGCCCCCTAGACCCCCGCGACCTGACCTGGCAGGTCGATCCCAGTTCTGGACGGGGCTACGCCCCCCCGCGGTGTCCGAAGTCTCCATACCCAACAGAAATAAGTCTTTATCACCTAAACTAGCTCTTATTATACTACCCATTCCATGTGGGCCAAGTAATGCCGAAAACCAATTAGGTTGAGGCCCAACATGTGCTCCAAAAGCCATGAACCCGTTAAACTTAAACTTGATTCACCCGAAGGAAGAAAACTCGTGATCGTGAACAGGGATGGCAAAAATATCGACATCCCGTGAATAATACCCTTATACTATCCTATAGATGTAGGGTCTATTATGTGTAAGGTTGGATACGAGTATAGATCAATTTTTAAAGTTAGGCTCTGGATAAGGATAAAAATTAATATAGATCAAGACTTCGACCATATCCTTAAACCCATAAATGAGATCATATCCTTTTTTTGGTAGGTAAATTTTTTTTATTAACATATAGTAATATAAACGGAAGTTGCAACCGAGTACCTCATTAAAAACTCTGTCGTTGTAAAATTCAATGAGAAAAAATGACGATAGGGAAAAGAGCTGCCTCTAAGGTACTGTTATACAAAGTCTACCGCTCAATCCCCACTAATGAGGCCCTATCCTAATAGATCATATTCACATTCAACTAGATTACATATAAATATTTTTTTTTCATAAATTCTATATTTTATGACACTAGTAATGAAAAAAGACAAGATTATTTGTATATCAACATAAAATTAAGCATTGATATTTTATAGTGTTGAGTGTAATTTGAATGTATTTTTTTAATGGTTAAAATTATTTTGTAAGTCAATGGGTCTACGAATAAGGTATGAATCTTGATTTAGACCATGTTGATTTGGATCTGGATCTTTACTGCTGGATCTATGGTATGGTATATATCTAACTGTTGGATTTAATGTTAATTAATGCAAAGAGTGCCCAAAGTGGGAAGGCCCAAGGTTGGAGGAAAACCAATCTCACATTAGAAAATGGCATAAACATTTTCAAGTATATAAAGAGGAGCTCCAAACTAGTGAAACATTAAATGTTCTACCTGAAGTGTTGAGAGGCTGGTTGCGAGGATGGTGCGTAGCACCATACGAGCACAAGCAAGAGCACTCACTCGCACTCGCACACATGCACGTGCACATGGCATTTTGAGGTGCACTTGGCGCTTTGCACGTACGCATCGTCGTAAGGAGTTAGAGGAGCCTAAATTTTTGGCTGATTCCGGAAGACTCCATAATACTCAGATGCGAAGAGGTGCGAAGGGGATGGCCTATCCAGAGAATCCACTGAAGGGACACGAGCAGAATGCCTACCCGAAAGGGTGCGATGGACTGCCAGTCTACCTGCTAGCCGAAGGGATGCGAATAACAGCCTACCTTTTGTCCGAAAGAATGTGTCTCCTCGGAAGTGCAGGCTACTACATTCATGCCCCTTCGAAATTTCCTACCTCCCTCCCATCTAGCGCCTATAAATAGGCCTCTCCCCCTCATTTGTAATCTATCTTGAATACTCATTGCATAAGCATTCATTAGCAATAGTCATTCTCTCTTTCTCTCTCAAGAAAGTTCTGAATATTCAAATGTTCGCTAAGGCTTCGAGAGTCTTGTACTACGATCTTAAAGTGTGAAGTCGTTGTATCTTGGGGACGATTGCCATAGTCTATAAGTACTGAATACTGGGCAATCTCGTCTTACAGAGAAAGAGTCAAATGCTTGCCTCGACTTAGATCTTAATCAAGTACACCATCATCCGGATAAACAACAATCGTAATACGAGACTTGTGTACTTGACGATAGCATCATCAAGCTCTGCTCAGGCACTAGTATCGACAGTCCCAAGAACAGTCCACGCCGAAAGGCCGGAAAAGTTCAATGGCATCGAGTTCAAGAGGTGAGGTGGCAATAAAAGATGTTATTCTACCTGACAACGCTCAACCTACTCCAATTCTTGAAGAATAAGGCTCTGAAGATGGCAGAGAATGAGGCTGATCAACAGAAGATCAACAGTCTCGATGCTTGGAGTCATAGCGACTTCTTATGTTGTAACTACATCCTGAATGGATTGGATGAAACCCTCTACAATGTCTATGCGGTAACCACGACTGCAAAAGAATTGTGGAATTCTCTGAAGAAGAAGTACAAGACGGAAGAAGCTGGGTTGAAGAAATTTATCGCCAGGAGATTCCTTGACTTTAAGATGGTTGATTCCAAGAAGATCATAGACCAAGTGCAAGAGTTGCAACTGATTCTACATGAGTTTCATACCGAAGGAATGTAACTAAGTGAGTCCTTCCAAGTGGCAGCACTGATTGAAAAGCTATCACCCCTGTGGAAGGATTTCAAGAACTACCTCAAGCATAAGAGGAAGGATATATGCATTGAAGATTTGATTATGAGTCTAAGGATTGAGGAAGACAACTGAAAGTTCGAAGTCAAGAATAACAAGACCAACTCTGAAGCCACAATACACCTCGCTGGATGAAGTACTGGCAAGAAGAGGAAGAAGTCTGGCAACAAGCAGAAGAAGCAAGAGCCAAAACAGAAAAAGGCAAAGAAGATCAAGGACAACTACTTCAACTGCGATAAGCCTGGTCACATGGCAAAAGATTATCGTCTACCAAAGAAGGACAATCGTGAGAAAGCTAATCTGGCTGTGGACCTGTCTGAGTTAGACCTATCCGCCGTGGTGTTTGAAGTCAATTTGGTGGATAATCAACGTGAGTGGTTTGTCGACACAGGGGCAACCCGCCACTTCTGCTCAGACAAGGAGATATTCTCGACCTATGTTCTGAATCACCGGACGAAAGCTGTTTATGGGTAACTCCACAACTCTCAAGGTAGTCGGATTAGGAAAGGTGGTCGTGAAGCTAACCTCGGGTAAAGAGCTGACTCTCAAGGATGTGATGCATGTCCTAGACATTCGCAAGAATCTGGTATCCGACTTCCTGTTAAGCAAAGCTGGGCTGAAGCTAGTTTTTGAGGCTGATAAGTTTGTAATGACCAAAGCTCGTACATTTGTAGGAAAGGGTGGGTTACCTATATAGGGGACTCTTTAAGTTGAATGTAATAACTGTACAACGTGCCTTTGAGGCCAGAATAAAGTTGTTAATTCTTCTTCCTTCGCTGAGTGTTCTAACTTATGGCATGATAGATTAGGACACGTAAATTTAAGCTCACTAAGAAAGTTGATAAGTTTAAATTTATTGCCTAAACTGGAGTTTAACCCAAACGATAAATGCGAAGTATGTGTTAAGGCAAAAATGGCCAAAGCACCTTTCCATTCAATGGAAAGAAGTACAACACCTTTAGAGTTAATTCATACCGACGTCTGCGATATAAAATACGTGCAAACTAGAGGTGGAAAAAAGTATTTCATCACATTTATCGATGATTGCACAAAATACTATTACGTATATCTCTCGAAAGGAAAGGATGAAGCCTTCGAAACTTTCAAGAGTTATAAGAATGAGGTTAAAAATCAACTTAGCAATAAAATAAAAATGATTTGAAGTGATAGAGGAAGAGAATATGTAGCTCTGTTTGAGGAATTCTGCCAATAAAATGGCATTATTCATCAGATAATTATACCATACTCACCTGAATTAAATGCCGTAGATGAATGTAAGAATCGAACTCTCAAGGAGATGATGAATGCTATGTTGATTAGCTCGGGTTTATCCTAGAATATGTGGGGAGAAGCTGTGCTCTCAGCTAATTATATTCTAAATGAATTGTCACACAATAAAAGGGACAAAACCCCATATGAATTATGAAAAGGGAGAAAGCCTTCCTACGGTTACCTTAAAGTGTGGGGTACCTAGCTAAGGTAGAAATACCTCCGCCTAAAAGGGTGAGAATAGGATCCAAGACCGTTGACTACATCTTTATTAGATATGCCTACAACAGCAGCGCATACCAATTTCTAGTGCACAAGTCTGAAAATTCTGAAATCAAGGAGAAAATGGTCATGGAATCAAGGAATGTGATATTCTTTTAGAACACTTTTCCTAATAAGGAAAAGAAAGAAGTAAGCTCTAATAATAAGACTTATGAAGCTGCACGAGATTCTGATTAAGATGCTCAGAAACCTAGACGTGGTAAGAGAATCAAGGTAGCAAAGTCATTTGGTCCAGATTTTTGGACATACATGTTAGAAAATAAACCCAGGATAATCCAAGAGGCATTGTCTAGTCCAGATGCTCCTCTCTGTAAAGAAGCTATCAACAGTGAGATAGAATCCATCATGCAAAGCCACACATGAAAAATTGTAGATCTCCCACCAGGTTGCAAACTTTTAGGTTGTAAGTAGATCCTTAAAAGGAAATACAAAACTGATGGATCAATCGACAATTACAAAGCTCGATTGGTAGCTAGAGGATTCAAACAGAAGGAGGGATATGATTACATTGATACGTATTCGCCGGTCATAAGATGGATGTAAAAATAGCTTTCCTAAATAGAGAACTGGAAGAGGAAATATATATGGAATAACCTGAAAGGTTTTTTGCCCCCGGATAAGAGCATAAAGTATGAAAACTAGTTAAGTCATTGTACGGGTTAAAACAGGCGCCGAAACAATGGGATGAGAAATTTTATAGAACAATGATGTCAAATGGTTTTAAGATCAATGAGTGTGATAAATGTGTATACATTAAAGGCACACCTGATGCTTACGTAATTGTATGTCTGTATGTAGACGACATGCTAATTATGGGAAGTAGTAATGATCTTATCGTAAAAATTAAGAACATGTTAAAGAACAATTTTGACGTGAAAGATATGGGTCTAGCTAACATCATACTAGGGATCAGACGACTGAAAGAATTATCTTGTCACAATCTCACTATGTTGAGAACGTACTCAAGAAATTCAAAGCTTTCGACAAACCTCCAGCTAAGACTCTGGTAGACCTGAGTCTACACTTAACTGAAAATAGAGGGGACCCAGTATCTCAACTAAAATATGCAAGAATCATTAGGAGCGTGATGTACTTGACAAATTGTACACGTCCTGATATTGCATATTCAGTTAGCAAGCTTAGTAGATTTACAAGCAATCTAGGAATAGATCGTTGGCTAGCTCTGGAAAGAGTTCTAAAGTACCTAAAATATACTTTGAACTATATCATACTTTATACTAGATATCTAACTGTATTAGAAGGATACAATGATGCGAATTAGATATCGAATACTAAAGACTCCAAATTTACTAGTGGTTACGTAATTACCAAAGGTGGAGGAGATGTGTCCTGGAAATCCTCTAAACAAACATGCATAGCTTAATCCACCATGAAGTCGGAGTTTATAGCACTAGATAAAGCTGGGGAAGAAGCTGAATGGCTCAGAAACTTTCTAGAGGATATTCTTTGTTGAAACAAGCATGTGCCTCATGTATTGATACATTGTGATAGCATGTCAGCAATTGGGAGAGCATAAAATACTATGTACAACGGTAAGTCTCGACACATCTCTAGGAGACATAACACCGTTAGAAAGTTGATCTCTGATGATATAATTACCATTGATTATGTGAAGTCCAAAGACAACATAGCTGATCCTTTGACGAAAAGAATCAACAGAGATCAAATGTATAATGCAGTAAGAGAAATGGGATTAAAACCCACACATTAAAAATGTTCATAGCGATAACTCAACCATGATGAGTGGAGATCCCACAAACTTGGTTCAATGAGACAACTAAGTTATGGATGGTTAAGATGATCACTTGGAACTCATTCCCTTCTCAGAAGTTGTCCAAGTATGAACCTGCAGAGGTGTAATTAGGTTAAGCGTCTATGCTTTCAATGATTCCTATACCAGATAAGGGTAGAGTTTGGCAGGATACTCCTGATAGAAGATCACCTATATAAATATGAAGTGAGGCCGCTTCAAATGGAAAAATACTTATAAATCCAAAATAAAGTCCATGGCCGAAATGGATAAAACGTGAGAACCAAAGGATATTAGAGATATCATTGTGTAAATGTTATTATCTTGGTTTACATAAAAAAGTTAACCAGTTCAAGACATCACGTTCACTGAGCAGCAAGTAAATCTGTTAACATCTTACTAAAGAAGGTTCAAAGCCGTAAGCTACCTATCTCGATGCAATATAACTCGTCAGAACTTTTCTTAAAAGCGTCAGCATGCATTAATAATCATTCATGTGGGAGATTGTTAGAATTAATATTAATTAATGCAAAGAGGGCTCAATGTGGGAAGGCCGAAAGTGGGATGGCCCAAGGTTGGAGGAAAACCAATCCCACATTGGAAAATGGCACAAACATTTCTAAGTATATAAGGAGGAGCTCCAAACTAGTGAAACATTAAGTGTTCTACCTGAAGTGTTGAGAAGCTGGTTGCGGGGATGGTACGTGCACGTGCACGTGCGTGTGTGCATGGCGCATTGGGCACTTTGAGCGCACTTGGTACTTCACACGTACGCATCGTCGCGAGGAGCTAGAGGAGCCTAAATTTTTGGCTAATTCTGGAAGACTCCATAATACTCAGAAGCGAAGAGGTGCGAAGGGGATGGCCTATCCAGAGAACCTACTGAAGGGACATGAGCAGAATGCCTGCCCGAAAGGGTGCGACGGACTGCCAGTCTATCTGCTAACCGAAGGGACGCGAAGAACAGCCTACCTGTTGTCCGGAAGGATGTGTCTCCTCAGAAGTGCAGGCTGCCACACTCGTGCCCCCCTCGGAATTGCCTGCCTCTCTCCCATCCAGCGCCTATAAATAGGCCTCTCCCCCTCATTTGCAATCTATCTCGAACACTCATTGTATAAGCATTCATTAGCAATAGTCGTTCTCTCTCAAGAAAGTTCCGAGTATCCAAAGGTTCGCCGAGCCTTCGAGAGTCGTTGTGCTACGATCTTGAAGTGCGAAGTCGTTGTATCTTGGGGACGATTGCCATAGCCCGTAAGCACTGAATACGAGGCAATCTCGTCTTACGGAGAAAGAGTCAAACTCTTGCCTCGACTTAGATTCTAATCAAGTACACCATCATCCGGATAAACAACACCAACTTCAAAATCTAAGGTGCTCGTTTGGATCCTATGAACATTTATCCTACCATACTCATTACCACTAGTGAAACATAACAATAATTTTGTGTTCTCTTCAAAAAAATAAAATTGCAATCTGTGAAACTGTCCACTTACGGCTTACCTACTGGTCCAGGATTTCGGCTGTCTGAAAAGCTCTATTTATATAGTAAAATCCCTTTTACAATATGGTTGGAAGTTCCAAAGCTAAAGTTGCATCAAACAATTATCAACTTTCGTGTCATCTTTGTGCTTTTAGGTTTTCTTTGTGGAACTTGTGCGTTTAGGTAGAAAAATAGGACCTTAGATAATCGGAAATATCCCCATCAACCCAAAGAAATATCCTAAAGAGAAGCCCACATGCAATTTCCAACCCCAGAGATGATTGGTGCTTGTTCACCTTGAACAAGCAGACACTTTGGTCGTGTTTACGGAGTACTTCATTTCTCTGCGATGTATCTTACATGGACTTATTTAATAAAGTTTATTTTACTTTTAAAACGAAGGAAGATGATTGGTACTATCTATGGGCTCTTAAATCGCCATGAAGAATGATAAGATCACCCAACTCCAACCGCTAATTACATCATGCTTTACGATATTACGAATGAATGCATGTGATATGTTCGAATTTACATATTCAATTTAAAATTTAAAGATAATGGACAAGTGTATTTTGCGTACGAACTTTGACTCCATTATCGTATAATGATACGAGGATCGTGTGAGCAACAATAAGTTATGAAATCAACCCGCTCTAATATTTATGTTACAATTTTCATATTCAACTAAGATCTTTAAATATTGAGGTAACTAGATTTTCGTACTTGTAAATAATTACGCCA
Source organism: Hypericum androsaemum (assembly GCA_963995505.1). Lineage (NCBI taxonomy): Eukaryota > Viridiplantae > Streptophyta > Magnoliopsida > Malpighiales > Hypericaceae > Hypericum > Hypericum androsaemum. The sequence continues at coordinate 10,929,586 of OZ023197.1, forward strand.
CAATTGCAACGAATTTCGTCTTCTCACTACTGTTTTGTGATGTGCCTTTATTTTGCCTTATGCGAGACATTTCAAATGTATCTTTTATATATGACCAATAATAAATTTTTAAGAGTTGATATTTGCCTCCTAGTTTCAACGAGACGCCCACTAAAGTGGTGCATTTTTCATAATAGGGTTCTTCTTGTCCATTAAATGTAAAGAATATATGAACAATCTATCTTCTTTTCTAATTTGGAATATTCCACCGTACACACACACACACATGTTGACAATTACAAGAGAAAAGTCAAGCCAGGCAACAAGTTTACAACCATGTCAATTGAGATGGCTCTATCTAGACAAGCAATAGTCTTATAGAACAATCCATTTGGATTGTAATCGATTCCACATCATTAGTTGTGAGTGTGGTGAACGGGATAATAAATATAAAAAATTTATATACCTATTGTACTAAGATTTTTGATTTGATATAGAAATTTTTTGTTCGTTTGTATTTAAAAAGTCGTGTTGAGATTACCACATTCACAATAATATAATGAATTTTTTTATAATTGTGAAAAAATTTACTTACCTATTATCATAAGACTTTTGGAATTGATACGAAAATTCATTCAACTCCATGCATTTTGACATGGAAATGGAATATGTGGTAGGAAACTAATTAAATGCAGCAAAAGATGGTATCATGAGCAAGTGGTCGAATCCCTCGATTCCATGGTGTTGCCTTTCTTGTTTGGTGCAATTTTAAGCAAACGGCACCAATTATTTAAAGTCCTCTCTGTCTGGAAGATTTGCTGGCCTCCATCCATTGAATTGTCGGTTTTTCTATACCTAGAAATCCACGCATTATATGTGGTGACGATCATTTTTCTCTCTCTTATCCAAAGGCAAACTTTAAGATTTAATATTTTTAAATTTCAATAATTGTGAATTGAACGTGTGATACATCGTTCAAGCTATGTGGATAAAAATTTAAATGATTTTATTGTAATGTTCATGTTATCGATGTACAATTTTTTGCAAACATAATGAGAGAACTCCAGATTTAAATGTGCTTCGCTTGAAGATAAGTGATTATCGGTATGCGAGTACACAAATAATAAATGGCTCCTCGTAATCATTCTGTATGTAGAGAGATATTAACAAACCGATCCCACACATGAAAAACGAGAAATTTTAGAATTGTAACAATAAAGACATCTCGTACTTAAGAAGTGAATATGATATCACATGACAGTCAGTCGGATAATTGAAATTGCAAGTTTCAGTTTCTCAAAACACTAACCATAACGCATGTCTCATTGTGACATTGGAGTTGTATCGTGGATATGTGTAATAATACCACACTGGTCTTTTTCTTTTGATGATGATACCACTAGTTGTAGACCCGATACCTTCATTGTTTTTGTCTCTATCTCCTTCTCTTGTTAGAATTGAATACAATCTTTTTAATAATCAAAGTCACTTAATGGTTAAACAAATTCTTAATTATTGTAATAGTCTTAAAACAGTCCCGTCTCATTAAAGCGGGCCGCCTGTAAAAGAAAATCTCCTCACGACACTCTACTCTAGAGGTATGAGATAAGTACGTGTTTATTCTTCGGAACCATCCAATAAACAAACAAATAAATTAGGTAAAAAAATATAATATTGTTATTTAAAATCAAATATTATATTATTATCGAACTATATATTTTGACAATGAGTTTGTCCCTTTTCACCTAGCTATAAAAAATTCTGATAATCAAAATCGGTCTCTCCGTGATGTCTTTTATAACATTAAATACAAGTCTTTTATTACTTGCACCAATTATGCTTATATCCGAGTCTAACTTTTACCCACAAAAGAGCTGTGAAAAATTATGAAACAATCAATGCTATTACTGGTTTCACAGGGCAATAGAAATAATAGGATTTGGATTCAGGAGGACTACATAAAAATCATATCCATAGTATGGACTAAATATGGACCTTTAGATTTGACAAAAATCAAAATTTAAGCGATCTAACGGTTCAAATCCTTTAGAGGGTATTTTAGTCCAGCTTTAAAATTGACAACTAGGTTTCACCACTCCCCCTATTCCCGTGATTTGCTGCTGCCAATTACCTACCCAAATAATTTCAATTAATCGGCTTTAGATCTAAATAACCCTAAAATCACTTCGCCGCCATCTAGTCAAGCTTTAAGGAGAAGGGGCCGCTCGCCGTTTGTTGAGTGTCGAAGAGGCCCACTTTGACGTTTGTGCCCCCGCAAGGTGAGGCGTTCGCACCCCCAACGGTGTCTCTTCCGTCGTCCCCCATCACGTTCGACTTCTCTTTCGCCGCCTCCCACCAGTGTTTCTTCCGCCGCCCACGGTTCGGTCAATTTAAGGTAAACCCTCCCCCTTCTTCTGTTTCGATGTCGTTTGGAGGGATGGATCATTTTCGTTTGGATTTTTACCCCGTCTATGCTTGCTGCGACTTTCTGTTCTATAGTGGCATTTTTCGTCCTTCCGCGTGCAGCGTCTACCCTTTTCTGCCGGTACCCACTTCGTCGCGAGTACCCGTACAACGCCCGTCGTCTCTTCCGCTGCCCCCATCAGAGATCTCTGCCCATTCTGTTTGCTTTCAGGTAAACCCTATCCACATTTGTTTCAAGAACGTTCAAAATTAGGTTACCCGATTCTGTTAGTTACAATTCAGAATTTTTAGTAAATATCCTACTATGTTTGACTAGTTTTTCAGTGAATTTGGTTTAAATGTTGGGTTAACTAGTTTCGTTCGGTGTGAATTTGTTTGATATTGGTATGTATCTGTATTGAAATCGGTATGCTTTTGTGGCAAATTTGGCATCGTTTGGCGTGTACCAAAGTGATTTCCAAACTTTGTATTTGATTGGTTGGTTGATGTGCTTTTATTTCTAAAGTGGGTCCTGGAATTTGTATCATTTGATGCGCTCTGGTGGCAGTAGTGCTATGAAGAAGCGGATCCAGATCAATCTCAAGGCGGAAGGAAAGCAGAAAAAAGTAAATAAGAAGACAGCTGGAAACGTAATAATCTTATTTGATTTTTCCCTTAGGTTTTTGGTAATGATGTTGTATCGTGGTAATATATGTTTAAACGTAATTTTTATTGTAATATCTTTTTTTTGGCAGAAGGATGTTGTACGAACTTGCAGATTAGTTTGCAGACCAAGCAAGATCATCAGAATGAATGAGTTCTTGTATCGCATGAAATGTTGCAAATACAAGAATGAGATAATGCAGTATATCCACTTGTCTGGCTTTGGTTTCCTTCTGGAATTGAAGATTCTGGATCCAAAGGATGTTGACATGATGGAAGTTTTCAACTTTTGTGACGGTGAGCCAAAGTTGCTTGTACCGGAGGAGCATATCAGGAATATGTATGGTCTCACATTTGGGAGGGAGGACATAAATCCAGATAAGTCATTCACTGATGTACCAAAGTCTGTCTTTAGAAATGATTTTGAATGTTTTGGTTTGACACCAACAGAGCAAAATTGTATAGATGTGAAGAAATTAAAGGTTGCATTAACTAGGAGCACTGAGCTATCTGAATATGATTGGGCCAGGCTGTATCTTATGTATGCAATAGGTGTGTTCCTCGTGCCGCGTACTTCAAAGGTCATATCAGGAAAGTACTGGTTGTATCTGCAACAGCTGACCCAAGTGTCTAGATACAATTGGTGCAAACTCTTGGCAGAGGATATAAATGAGGAGTTTGCTAGATGCCAAAAGTGTTTCACCATCACTAAAAGCACACTTGTCAAAATGGGCGGCAATACTCATGTTATGGTAGAATATTTCAACCAATACATTAATGATGAGAAGTCTCGTGCTTCTTCTAGCGCCTCTGCAAGTGCTCAGTATTAGAATATGTCGTTGGGAGAGGTATTTTCATAAATATTGCCTACTTTTCATATTAAGTTCATTATTAATAAAAGTTATATTTTTTAAGTGTATTTCTCTTTTTGCTTTGCAGCTGTTTGCAACACATTATAGGCTCACTCGTGATCGAGAATCTATAGATGCTCGGATAAATATTGTGAATAATTTTATCGAGGATAGGAAGCGTGCTAAGAAAAAGAGAAAGGTGGTTGTAGATACGAAAGAGGAGGATGACAACGATGAGAGGGAGGATGATTATGTGAGTACAAACCTTATATGTGAATCATAGCATCGCATAGTTCTTGCCATGCTTCATTCTCTGTGTTTTGTATTTGTTTCTGATATTTGGTCCCCGGCTTATTTGGTATTGATTTTGTTCGTATTTGATATTGGTTTCTTCCCTCAAAGAGATTGGTTTCCTTCTCTATAAAATTTGGTTTCATTCTTATATGATATTGGTTTCATTATTAAATGATATTGGTTTCGTTCCTTAAATATATTTATTTTATTTCTCAAATTTATTGGTTTCCTTCTGAAAAGATATTGGTTTCTTTCTAATACGTTATTTGTTTGCTTCTTCTCCGATATTAGTTTCCTACTTATATGATATTGATTACATTCTTGTATGATATTGGTTTCAAATATATAGGTTTCCGACTTAAAAGTTATTAGTTTTCACCTTCTACAATATTGGTTACCTTCTTCTAGGACAATGGTTTCCACATATTTAGATATTGCAGCTATCACTAGTATTGCCCATTTGTTCTTAACTTGTGCTATTTTATTTAATGTCTGGCAGGAGGATGGGCAGTACACTTTAGACCAGAATGATGAGGATGATGACGAGGACAAGGGTGTGGATGATGCTGAGACTGAAAAAGATGAGGAGGCAGAGGCTAATTTCAGAAAGGATAGGAAAAGACTGAATGAGAAGAAGTATACTAAGAAGCGAATGGGATACAATGTGGTGAGCATTAAATTTTTCTCCATTTTCCTTTCATATGTACTTTATTTTATGAAGGGGGGTTGAATTTGTTATACTATTGTTACTGATAAAGCTTACCAGTCTCATCTAAATGGCATACATTTTTCTTATTTAATTTAAAACAGAAACCCGAGCTCAAGCCTGAAGATGAGATTGAGGTGGAGGAAATGGCAAAGAAGAATAAGAAGACAAATAACGAGGATAGAGAGGATATTGAAGAAGACTACAATGATCACGCGGATCTAGGGCTTGACGAAATGGATAAGTGGGGGAGTGTCACTGAAGCGGCCAAATATGCTTTGGTGTTGGCGAATACATTGTGCCATTTGGGCAATCAAGATGGGGATTCGTGTATTTTGGGCGGTCATGCAGATGGTATTGATTTGCCTATTTGCCTATTTTTTGTTAGGAATACATACCACGGTAAAGGCATGTCAACCAAAAGAAGGTGACTCAGTAGCAAGTTCTTATGATACAAGCTTCTATGATGAATGTTTCGCATTTGTAGATGAGTTTGCGGCCCGGGGTACCGATTGTTCAGACGCCGTGCCTGTGCTAGAGGAGGTTTATAGCACAGTAAAGAGCCCTGAAACAATAGTGTCGCCTATTCTTGTTGACCCAAAAAAGGTGGTTGGTAAGAGAGAGGGCAGAGCAAGCCATGTTCTGAAGACACCATACACGGGGCCTTACAAGAAGAGGGGTAGGAAAGTTGCTGCGCCAAAGTTAGGCAATAAGGACAGACAAATGGTTGATGATGATTCTGATTTTCAAATTGTTGAGCCTATCAGTTTTGTCAATGCACGCCCAAAAGAGTTTTTTTGTGATTTTTGCATAACACCTGAGAAGTTGGAGGATGCCAAGTCCTGTTATGAGTCTCTGTCGATTGTGCACGAGAAAATTCTTGCAAATTATGTCATTGACAAAACGATAGCACAAGATCTTCCGTAAGTCTTATTTACTAACTTATTGCAGAGATATCTGATATAGTAAATCTCTGCAGTCTTTTCACCTTTGATTGTCTTTGGTTTTTGATAATCTTTCCTCACGCTAAATCCTTTTCTGTGTGCATAATAGAGGTAGAAGTTCAGTGTCTCGTCTACCTTTGGAAATTGCATTTTTTCCCACCATTCTTTTTTCTCCATTTCCTTAACTGTTTCACCTGCATAAGATCAAATCCAATTTTAAAATAGAAGGGAACCAATATAAGAGGAGGACGCTTCCAGTACTTAAGTTGGCGAAAACCAATATGACATAAGAAGGAAACCAATATTGAATAAGATGGAATCCAAATTCACACAAGGGTAAAACCAATTCTATGATAGCAATAAACGAATAACATAGAAGAAAGAAAACCAATATCGAAAAAGAGGAAAAATAAAAGCAAATTAGAAGCAAACCAATAACAGATTAATTACAAAGAAACAGATATCGTTGGGGATGGAAACTAATATATGAAACCAATATCATTTAATCAATTAACCAATATCATAGAAGCCATAAGCCCATAACATGCAAGCTGGAAACCAATATGGAGAAACCAATATAGGTATGCTCAAATTTTCTACTTCTTCTCACGGTAAAAGCACAATAATACTAACGATTAAATTGAAGAATATATTTTACTTCCAAGTTGTTGATTACTATCGAAAATCATATATTCTTGGGTAAGTCTCCCATCAACATTCTAATCTAAATATTTTAAGCTACAAGTTCAGTCAGTTATATATAAATCATTATATTGATTTCCTATTAAAAGATAGATCAACTCACCTCCTATTCCGTTTGGGCTGTTCACATCGTTTGTTAAACTCGCCGCTTCGATGCCTGTGTTTTCAGATAAACACTAGTATGAGCCTGATGCGATGCGTTATTGGAGATAATAAAACTCGACAGTGCAGATGATTAGATTCGAGTATTACCGTCATCCATAAAAATACTGTATTGCCCTTCGTTACAACGATTTTCGTCAGATGTGTTCATTGTTGGTATTCCTACAAAATCGAAGCCGATGGAAATTAGAATAAAATATATGTAAGATGGACATTGTAACTTCCATTTGAGCAAGATGAAAACCAATTGGAACGATAACTTGTATATGAAAAAATAAAGACAGTAAGTATTTACCTTCATTTAATCGGCTTGTATTGGTTCCGTCACTCAACAATGCCTCGGCGTTTGATTCCGGCTGCATTTTTTTGGTTTAGGGTTTTTGTGTTTCTTTTGTTGCAGCGACGGGATGAATGATTTTGGTGTAGGGATTCCTCCCTTTTTTTTTGTTGTCACATCGTTAATTAGATTCTAATGTGATTTTAGGTATAATTGGTTGATTTTGTTTCCCTATTTACTTATTTACTTAATTATTTCTAACCTAATTAAGCTTCTCTTTTGTAATAGAGTTGTCCAATATTACCCCTAATAATCTTTATAATACCTAGAGTACCATTTCATTCCCTTTTATCCCTTTCAGTGGGGATGACCCATGTCCCCACTGAATTTGAACCCCAAATAATAATCTTCTCAAATCAGCAGATAAAAAAGTGTCGGCCGCCAGGATCATTCAAAAGCAAAAAAAAATCAGCAGAAATAAGTAATAACAAGGACTACTTAAAAGCCAATATAGGGCCCGGGAATAACTTCCCCAATTGGCAATTGCATAGCGGTTGGATTACCATACCCGATAGGAGTGGATTCAGTTCTGGATGTGTAAAATACTCCACGACCGTTCTGGGAGATAAAATAGTTCGTCATGTTATGATAGAATGAGAATGATTCGTCCAGTTATGATAAAATTTCACGAAACTATTCCAAAAAATTGGGACCCCGACCGGGATTAAAAGGGTTGGATAAAATGGTTCGCCCAGTTATGATAAAATAGTTTCACGGATAAAAGGAGTTAGATAAAATAGTTCGTCCAGTTATGATAAAATGGTTCGTTCTCCAGGACCGTACTAGAAAGGTCACTTCAGTACCAAATCTGGTCCCTACCAGATACGGTTCCCATGAACATTAACTGTCTAAACAAATAATACCTTATAACGATATTCTCTAACTTAACCAAGAGGTCTCGAATTTAAATTTCTGAAATGCAACAATGTTAAATTAAAAATATCATACTCGACTTGAATTTGAATTATTCGACCAGTTGTTCAGATATATAAACCCCAAAAAATCTATATATGCAATATGCCTCATTACGTAGGCTTTCATACCCAATTTGTAGGAGATCGGATTGAGTGGGGACTAAAGAAAATTTGTCCATAGGTGGGAACTACATTTTGGGCCGTCATATTTGATTATCTTTAAATCTGATGGTCAATAACCTATCAGGTGATATTGGTTTGTATGTGAAGTGATATTGGTTTGCATGTGAAGTGATATTGATTTGCAAGACACTGGTTTACATATGAAGTGATATTGGTTTGCATGTGAAGTGATATTGGTTTGCATGTGTAGTGATATTGGTTTGAGTTAGTCCTCATGTTTGGGGACTACCCCACTCCCCACCAAATCTACCCCCAATTTGTAGCCCCACAATCCAAAAAGGAACAGCAAACAAAAACAGGCAAAGGCACATGGAGAGAAAGAAAGAGATGCAGTTGGGGAAAACATAACCATTGTTTTATTATGGAATGGTTCAAAATTGGCCAACTAGGGACGGAAGGAATCTCTATAGCAACCTAGTGGGTTGGATGCGAAGATCAAATCCCACAAAATTAAAGTAGCACCAACACCAAACCACAAACAAAGAAAAATGCTCTAGTGTAAAGAAGAAAAGTTACCCTACAAAAAACTAGGGGGTAAAATTAGGACGACCAGATTCCGATAAAAAATGGGTATTTTCCGTACTGCGAAATTCGTGTAGTTCTATTCAAATTCAATCAATGCACTTTGAATAAAAATGCACCCAATTTGAAGTCCAACTCATTCTGCAGACAACTTTTGAATGATTAAGAACCTGTAGCACCAAGCATTAAAAAGACGCACATGAACGCATCAGACTGCTACAAAAACCTTCCCTACTTTTACCTCCTACGCTAGTGCGAATCTTGAGAGGGATCGCAAAAGGCCGCTACAGAATTTACCAAATTACATTACCGACATCAATAGACAGGATAAATAAATAAATACACAACAGCAAGACATGACAGGAAAGGGCAGCAACGGCAAAACCAAGGAAAGGAAAGCCATGTGACAGATGCCTACGGTACAGGCAGGAGGGGGAATGTCAAAATGGACAAAACGACGTGCTAATATGGCCTCACAAACCCACCAAGAACCATTATTAGCTCTTACCAGCTTCACAAACACAAACTTTCCAGGTTGGTGCATATAGATCTGGCCTGAATTGAATCTGATTCGATTCGATTCGATTCGTTAAAAATTTGATTCGTAAAAAATTCAATTCGAATTTGTCATAAAACGAATTGAATACGGTTCAAGATATTTATAATTCGCAAAACTGGCAAATTTAATTCGAATTCGATTCAAAAATTTAATTCGAGTTAAATTCGATTCAAATTCATGTACATATAATAATAATATATGTTAAAAATTTTCAAATAAAATGGGGGGATTTGAGAGGGAAAATTTTGGTTATAATTCAATTATAATTCGGTTATAATTCGATTATAATTCAATTCAAATTTGATTATAATTTGATTCAAATTCGATTCAAATTCAAAAATTCATAATTCGTATTCGATTCGTCTTGTGAAGAATTGAATATGGTTTAATGTTTTGATGAATTCGAATTCGAATTTGTATTCGTCCAAATTCGAACCGTGATCAGGTCTAGGTGCATATGCCATTGTAAAATCCAAGGGAGCAGCCTATGAGAGTTGTTCGAAGTGTTAAGTCGACTCCTAAATAGGCTCCGACATTGCCCGACTCTAAATATGAAAAGATCACCCGAAAACACTCGCGCGAGCTCTGGCGCCATGCATTATGCAATACACGCACACAGCCCATATGGACAAAAATATTACCAGAGGTAAAAGAGAGCGTGTAAAAGGAGAAGTAAATAGAGGCCACCCAGACAAAGGAAGAGTATTTTTGACAAAACAACAAAGGGAGTAGAAAAGGGTTGCAGAAGGTTAAGCAGCAGCTGATAAGTTGCTGCAAACAGCAAAGAAACCTCTAAAGCAATGGCCATATCAAGTCGAGCAGCCAACAGGTGCACAAATCTGAACATTTTCCAAAAATACAGCCACCAACTGAACCAAAAAGTGGCCCCAGAAAGAGCAAAGAACGAAGACGACGAGAAATTATGCAGCACCAAAAGGAATTACAAAGGGGAACATTTCTTTCTTCTTCCATTCCCATTTCTAGTGAAAAAAAAGAGAGCATTATAGTTCAGGATTATCACCAATTCATCATCATATCCTAAACACATCGGTTAGGTCCGGTTCCTTTCCTTCCTTCCTTACTTGCCCTAAACAATAGAGTTCGGCCCATCATCGTCATCCAGAATGTAGAGAGCCAAAACTAATCAACGAGCGAAAATGTGAGAAAAATCCTAAACCCCTCAAGAATCAGAAACCCAATGGTTACTTCTTTTTAATGCCTAACAGCTACTAATACCATCATTTTCTCCCCCGCCTTTACGAGGACAGCGGCCGAGGAGGGGGCAGCAGCTGGTGCAAGTTCGGATTCCCGTCCCTGTCCCTGCCCCCGCCTCCGCCTCCACCCCGTGCGATGAACGGGTGGCCGAGCAGCCTAGCAGCGGTCCACCTCCTCCCCGGCTCCCTCTGCAGGCAGCACGAGATGAAGTCCCTGAACTCCCGGGATGCAGTGGCGGGGGCCTCGGGCGGAGCCGCCATACAGATGGCGCACATTAGGCTGGCCCAGTCCCCCTGCCTCCCTCCCGCGAACGGGAACCTCCCCAAGTAAAACTCGAGGATCGAAACCCCGAGGGACCAGATATCCCCCGCGTAACCGTCGTAGAGGCCGTGGTTGAGGTCAGTGTTGATCCGCTCGGGGGACATGTACGCGATGGTCCCCACCGAGGAGTTGCACGGGTCCATCGTCTGACTCAGCACCCGCGAAACCCCGAAGTCCGCGATCTTGACCTGATTCCTCGCGTTGATGAGCAGATTCGACGGTTTTATGTCGCGGTGGACGATCTTCCGGCGGCGGAGGTACGCGATCCCGTGGAGGACCTGGCGCGCCACGTCAGCGAGGCGGGGCTCGCTCGCGATGTGCTTCCCCTCGAGGGAACCCCCGTCCATGAACTCGAGGAGGACCTGGATCTCGCCGTTGTGGTCGTACATGTCGTGGCACCGGACGACGTTCGGGTGGTCCACGTCGCGGAGGATCTCGATCTCGCGGCGGATCTGGTTCCGGACCGCGTCCTCGTGGTTCCCGTAGATCACCTTCAAGGCGAACTGCCGCCGCGTCGGCCGGTGGACGACCTTGTACACCGTCCCCCCGCTCCCCGACCCGATCCGGTTCAGCCGGTCCAGGTCCGAGAACGCCAGGCCCTCCGCCGGCGAGGTGGACGAAGAAGACGCCGAGGAAATCGACGCCGGGGCGGAGAGCGACGTCGGAGGTGGGAGAGGCAGCGGGACGGCGAGGTTTGGGTCCCGCTGCGGCATCGGAAGGGTCAGGTCTGGCCGGCGGCGAGGGCGGCTCCGGCCCGGCGTCATGCTCCCCCCGGACGCCGCTTGCATCGGTGTCATCAGTTACTATCTTCTTCTTTGTTTCTTGTTTATTTAATCTCGGCTACTTTCTTGGCTCTTTTTTATATTTCAGTCACCCGCGACGTCGTCGTTTCAAGAGGCGAGAGATTCTTTTTTATTTTCTTTTTCTTGTTTTAGGTTAGCTTGTGTTTGGTTTTTATAGGAGGAAATTAGGGGGAGAGAGATTTTTTGTGAGAGGCGGGGGAATTGGGTTTGGAGGGGAGGAGGCTCGACGCGCTTTTAAAGGGCAGGTGGACGTCAATGTCCAGTCTATTTTATTTTGTTAAAAGTTCACTTTAGTACTATGTAAATTTGCCAATTTGCACATCACTATCTCGTGGTTTTAAAATGTTCTACCGAGTAATAGAGGTTTCTCAAATTTTCGCATTTCATATTTTTAATACTAATTTAGACAAAAATACCCTCAGTTGCATTAAATTAAAATTTTAAAAATATTCAAAAAATATGAAATATTGTACAAGAGCGAAAAATGAGTTTTTATATATTTTCTCTGACTCGTTTTGAAAGATAATTTAAAATCAATTTTTCCTTAACTATACTTGGGCGTATTTAGTTTAAAATTTCACTCAAATAGTGACTGTCGATAAAAAAATACTTGCGAATATTTTAAAACTACAACATAGTGGTGTGAATGTCTGTGAAACTATAAAATATTAAAATAGAGTTTTACGTTTTGAGGGGATTCTTTTCTTTTCCGGAAGGGAGGGAGGAAAGACCAAGGGAGAAAGAAATTTGGGTGTGAATCTATAAAATCTCGATGATTTGGGAAATGGATCAAAAAACACACAAAATGGTGTAAAAATGTCTAGATAGGAAAGTGGTCTACGAGACGTTAGATTTTAGCTGTTAATGTAAATAAAACGTGGGAGTTTGAAATTGACGTGTGTATTGGAGTGAAAATTATTTATTGTGTCGAATAATCTTGATTCGAATATGATCAGATAATAAAATTTGCAAAGTTATTCGTATCGAATTTTAAACTCTCCAGCCCTTAATTAATTTATGACCAGAAACTTAATTTTGTAACTTGGTAACTCACACTGTACTCTTTTCATTCACAGAATTCTGTGTATCCTTCTCCTTGGAGGGGAACAAAAGTTTGCAGATTAATTCAGGGCAAGTGCGTGAGTACGATGAATGCGCGCGTGAGTGTGTTTAAGGTTCGATTTTACTCATTTTCAGAAAAGTATTGGGTATCTCGTGCAAATTTAAGACAAATCGCTTTGGGCTCCGCACCCATTTCCCCCCACTTTTTTAATCCATTTTAAATAAAAAATCTCCTTATTTTACGTAAAGGACGATCTGGAGTTGGAGTATTTGGTTAAATAATTGTTGAAATAATTTTATAATTTTTTAAATGTCTAATCTAATTTGAATATAGATCGTCAATTTTTTGAGTGAGTGTTTAGGGACGGATAATATGCGCTCGTTAATCTTATTTTCTTTCTTAAATTTTGTTTTTTTAGGATTTAAACTATGAATCTATTTGAATTTATTAACATATTGTATAGTTAGTTAGACTATATACCATTTGACTTATCCACCAGCATTACCAAAGGAATGAGGTATCGTCGAGTATCCTTGTTGAGAATCGTTTGGACGACCGCAATTCCGTACATAGGATCGTTGATTCGTTGAGGTAAAATTATATAATATTTATTAATTATATTATTTTGCAAATATGAAATGAAAATTTTGTGACGACAGTTTCGAACTTTACAGAGTTAAGATGCAAAACTAAATAATTTAAAATGGTGTGTTTTAATGTGGTCGCTCTAATGGGCGAAATGATTTATGGAAGGTTATGATAAATATTATACTATTTAGTTGTATATTAAATGTTCATGCGATTTCCCATAATATATTAAGGAATCTTCTCAATTTTTCAGTAGGTTACTAAAAGATGAGAATCTAGAAATGTTAGGTGGATTTTTTACTCACTATAAAATTTGGTGCAGATAATAAAAGATTTGAATTAACTTAAAAATATCAACTCAGGCTTTATAAAATACTATTAACAAAGTTGCTTCATAAACAAGATCCGGCAGAATTTAGAACTTGTGGAAGGATGCAAGAAACAAGAAGTGGTGACTAAGTCAACTCCATCCAGCAGTCAACTTGGGACAGTTCTTTCAATTTTGCCCTAGTTTCGTCAAACGCATGGGTTTTGACTTTTTTTTATAGAAACGAGAAGCGTCGAGCTTTGTTTAGTTTAATAAACAATCATCATGGATTGGATGTAAAAACGATTGATCAGATGAGGTGGGGAAAATAATAGAATTGGAAATAAAATTGGAAGAGGAACGGGCCGCCGTACGTCATCGTCAAGCACCTACAAGGGGTTTACAGTCTAGACGAAATATTGACAGAATCGTACGAAAAGAATTTTATTATAAAATTTTAAATTAGATTATTCGAACAAGTGAATATTTTAATATTATGTAGTATTATACACAATGGCTGGTAACCTATAAATTACTAGCCAGATATCTAGGGATTTTTTGGGTTTGAAGCCATGGAGGAAGTCGTATCTCTAGAAATCTTTTTTTTTAGAATTGTATCTCTAGAAATCTCATGCTGCAAAATTTAATGTTTAAAATTTTTGGTTGCATACAAAAATTCTAATAGTAATAATCTCTAGACTTTTTTGGTAGGGAGATACGTTTTTACTGAAAACTTATTTTGTTAAAGTACAAAATTTATAGATACTGATTGAACTTTGTTTCTGACGAAACTGAAAATTTTGTGAAAATTAGTTTACCATTTTTTGGGCAAATTGCCCTCAGCCCCTGGAATTTACTTAAATTATCGTTTCAGCCTTTCATATTTCAAAATCAAAAATTTGGCCTCCTGAAAACTTTATTTCTGACGAAACTGAAAATTTTGTGAAAATTAGTTTACCATTCTTTTTTGGCAAATTGCCCTCGGCCTCTAAGATTTGCTTAAATCATCGTTTCAGCCCTTCCTGTTTCAAAATCGAAATTTGGCCCTCCTAGTTTGCTTTTATTGAACTCTAAGGCCCCTTGCTGATGTCATCATTCAATTTTTTATTTTTTAATAAAGGAAATGACAGTTATGCCCTTCAATAAAAAATAAAAAAAAAACTTTCTTCCCCAACCATCTTCACCGACATCTTCTCGGAACCATCTTCAAATGTTTTGGGAAACCAGAGAAGGTCGACATGGACGTCGTCGACGACTTCCCGGGCAAAATCATCTCTTGGTTAAGTCAGAGGGTGATGTCCTCTCTAAGGGCGAGAGCATCATTTGACACTGACTCCAGCTCTTCGCCCGATCGCGCTACGAGAAAGGTGGACGACGAGCTCGAATCCCTAGCTGTCGCGGATGAACCGGATGCCGCCGCTCTGAGCTTGAGAGCCACCTTGTAAGGCAGGGTCAACTTTGGGCGGCTTGTTGCCTCACCGCCACTCGGGACGGGGTAGAACGGCCATTAGGGTTCAGCCAATAAATTAGGTTTTTAAATTGAAATGGAGGCAGCATCGCTATAATGGGTTCAACCATGAAATTATGGGTTTTTTTTTATTGAAATGGTGGTGGTTGGTGGTGGATGGAAGAACATGGTTGACCGGGAAAATGAATTGGGTCGCCGGAGAAGAAGGGTAGATGGTGGGGAAAGAAGATATTTTTTTTATTTTTTATTGGAGGGTATAACTGTCATTTCTTTGATTAAAAAAAATGGAATGATAACATCAGCAAGGGACTTTAGAGTTCAATAAAAACAAACTAGGGGGCCAAATTTTTGATTTCGAAATAAGAAGAGCTGAAAAGGTGATTTAAGTAAACTCCAGGGCCGAGAGTAATTTGCTTTTTTTAAAGGTAGTTTACCATTCTAGATTTAAGTGGGAGTAGGCGGTGGCTGTCCCACAATTTACAATGTGGCTTCGACATTATCACTATCACCATCACATCCACAATTAAAGGTTAAATTATCTAACTAGATTTTATTTTATAATATCAAAATTACTAATATTTATACCGTTCAAAGTTGGAAGAGAAAAAAATATTATTTTAGAAAATGGGTATTAAATAGAATATTAATTTAACTTTATTAAATATTATTTATCGACGGACCTACAATAAGTGGGTCCCGATAAACCTTTACCTTTTGTTTCTTCTTTGGAAAAAGTCACAAGACGTACGGATCGCCGGACTCCGACGCCGATGAGAAGGGGCCAGGTCCACCCAGCAACCACGAATAAAAGCTCTCTTTTTAATTCTAAGGCCACCTGGAAATTTCGGAAACCCATTAAGTTGGTGGAAGAAATAGAGAAGTTTCCCAATGCTGGTAGTTTTTGTGAATATATGAGATCTTCGGTAATTATTACTGTTATTTAGCGTAGTTTGGTTAAATATTACTCGGATCTCTTTTTAACGTCATTAAAAACATAAATTAAAAAAATATCGGTCTCTCCTTCATCTTTCAATTTTCTGTCCTCCATCATAGTGGTTTAGTAAATAAAAGTTGTTCCAAGTGGTAAATTTTTTTTATTCATTTTAAAAACTTTTAGTTTTAAACCTTTTAAAAATGTGAAATACATCATTGGAATTTGGAAGAACAGCTCGCGCAAGCCACCGACCACCACATCGTCCATCATCCTCTCCGATCCAAAACCCTAGCCAAATAAAAGAAAAGAGATGTGAGAGAAGGATGAGATATAATTTTTAAGGGTAAAGATATATAAATCATTTCACACGACGATAAAATAACTCATGACATTAGCAAGAGATTGCAGAATAACATTCAACTAAATTAAGGACGATCACATATATTTTTAAATATTAATGATTACATTAGTAATAGCATACACGAGGATTCGGGGGCTATTTGCCCCTTACTTAGACTATACTATCACTCATTTAAAGTGGTATAATCACACATCGGATTATAATAATAGTGTAAAAATTTATATTTTTAAAAATAATAATAATTCATCGTTCATCATAAATAGTACTACTTGGAAAAAACATTCTAAAATATAAGTAAATAATCTGCATAGACAAATGATTAAAATACTATTATATTCTTCAAAAAATCTAGGAAGCACCTAGTCCTGCTTACATTTTTCTGTTCATTTTTTTGGGTAAATTTTTTACCAAATACACTTTGTCTGACTTTGAACTCAAAAATTACGTCAAATTTTATACACCTTATATTGCTCGACTAAAATTTTGTTATTCTGGACGCCTATCTTATTTTAAAAAAAAAACAAACGGTCGAAACTTATGGGCTACCGAAATTTGAAATCCAAATTACCACACATTTGTTTTTCATGGAAGCTACCATAAAATTGTCTCGAGCTAGCGAAAATTGACTGAAGTCAAGGAAACCGAGGAAAAAACAAAAACGGCACATTGTTCAATTTAAAGGAGACGAAAAATCAATTCGCTCTATTCGTATGTATGGAATTTGACTCTTCGCCTCGGTACATTATCTAACGAGTCCCGTACGAATCAACGAACCGCATCATGAGAGTGAATGTGGGACGGATTCTAGTTTTTCTTATAGTGCATAGTATCCGTTGAACAAACAAATATAAATTTGAGTCGGGTATAAATATTAAATAGTAAAATATTATATTAATAAATATTTAATATTGTCCCTACCCGAGATTTTTTACTCTTTGTTATTTTTTTTGGTTAAATTTTTTTGTTAGTTGATTGAAGTATTAATAGAACACTTCATTCGATGCAAAACTCGGCTATACGAGAATTTTGTTTTCCATATTCTAGATTTTTATCTAATAGCTAAGAATTTGTGGGGCAGGTTCAAATTTGCTTCAAGTTTTATTAATTTGTGTTTTTGGGTTTCTCGCAAGAAATATTTTAATTTTATTTTGAGTATTCGCTTTAATTTTTTATTAGACACAAATATACCTAATTGCATATGCTAGCTGAACCGAGTCCTAAAGTCATCCTTTACAGAGAATTTTTTGAAGTTTGGAAATAAAAATCATCTCTCCCTTGTCTTTGGAGCAACAGAAATTTAATTAAATTGTCGTTTGTGAAGTAATTTGGTATTATTCCATTAATATCATCATGAAAATAATTGCAGCGTTGATCGAATAATAAATTATTTATATCAAAAGCTATGTCTTGGGTCATATGATTGGATGTGGAGTAGGTGAAGAAGAAGTAAAACAAAGTCGAAGACCAAAATCTAATAACTTAATCAGATAAGAGCAATGGTTTTGCGTTATCGGTCCCTCCCGGAGTCTAAATCTATTCTGAACCTAAAAACGACGTTATTTATCTGGTGGTTTGATATGCCACCTCAAACTTTTTTAATTGGTTGGCAATGTGAGTTGATACAAATTAAAAAATATATATATTTCAATCCCTTATTTCTTTATAGTTTTTTAAAAAATCCCTCTTCGTCCTACGTGAGGGATGACGATAATGATCTCATGGATTACCCTTGGTTTTCTGAGGAGTTGATGCAAGAGGGAAAGATTTTGTTGACAAATGGTATGAAGCTCAAGACACGTCAACAATTTATGAAAGTTTTGAAGGAGTGGACCATACCTAAGGGGGCTGATTATAAGTTGAAAAAGAACAACAGATATGCTATGACTGCTGTTTGTAGACATGAATGTGAGTTTAGAGTTCATGCCTCGATGATAAATGATAACAAAAATTTCCAGATTAACACTTGGTTGCCTGAGCACACTTGTCCAATGATGTGGAAAAATGGGCTAGTGAAGCAAGGTATTTGTTTGGTTTTTATGTAATGATATATTGACATTATTTTTGTTGTTTTGTCTTTAAGGTATCTTGCTAAAAAATTTCTTGAAGACATTAAAAATAATCTGATTTGACCAGTAATTGCGATGCACAAGAGTATTCAAACGAAATTGAACGAAGTTATGTCTATGGGTCAGTGTTATAGAGCGCATTGTATTCAAGATCGTTCATGGAGATACACAAAAATAATATGAAAGATTGTGGGACAATGCGGTCGTCATACTTACGACGAATGAAGGTAGCCGAGTGAAAATTACCACACGTAAAGGCACAACAAAGTGGGACAAGATAGTTGAACTTGGTGCTTTGACGCCTTCTTGGGTGCCGCGACCATCAGTCTCGCAGTTGGATACAATCTTGACTGTATCCATAATTTTTGTACAGTTACGATAGTAAGATGTGGTACCTTTTCGGTTTTGGTAAACAAATTGCCAGATGTTCGTATCGGATTACATATGTAAAGATGGTTAACTTTGTAAAGTTTGAAGCAACAACATTCATGTTTCAATTATCATCTCTTGCATCAAATATAAAGAAAATTACATCGATTCAATGTGGATAACCCATATAGTAATTACAATGACAAACAAAATAGCATATCTCTTCCATTTAAGCTGTATTTTCAATAAGCTAATAATCAAACGGTTTTTTCTACAATCTCAGCTTCTAGTAAGCTACACTTCTATTCACTCTTTTGTAGTTTCATCATTATAGCATTAGCATCTTCTTTCACATCCTTAGACTAACTTCTAAATCATCAACTCTGGAAGCAAAGGCCAATATACACCTTTTTTCCTGCTGAATTAACTCCAAAAGATATGGCAACAATTGTGATCTCACTTGCAAGTAGACTGATCAACTCACATGAAAAATTTACACATCTTTTCACCACATTTGCCATAACGACCACAGCCATAACAATGTCATCTGACATTTCTCGTTGTCCTCGCCATTTGTAAAGGCGACTCTCACCATAACACTTTATCTTACAGATTTGGCAATCCATACAACTTTGGGAGAGAGGTGCAGGACAAGTTGAGCTTGGGAGCGAGCTGGCACTTAAGTGAATGTGAAGCTCTCTCCTGCTTGGGTAAAGATGGAGCTTGAACACGAGCTTGGGAGAGAGGTGGAGCAAGCTGGCGCTTGGGTACAGGTGGAGCAAGCTGGTGCTTGGATGAAGGTGGAGCTGTATGCCAAGGTGGATCTACCTCGTCCTTTTAATCTTGAAATAGAGAGGGAGGGAAAGAGGAGTGTTGAAAGAGAGGTTAGAATTTTGGATTTGGGTATTTCTAGTATTTAAAGGAAGAAATTTTGAAAAAAATATAAAATAATAAGGAGTTGATAAAAAAAGGTCCAACGTGGTGTGCCAAGTCACCCAAAGTGAAAAAAATATTTTGTAAACATTCTTCGAAAATAGATTTAGGCTCGGGGAGGGTCCCGAGCCTCTAAGTGAAAAAAACATTTGGTAACCACAAGATTCTAAAGCACATGATCACAACGCAAAAAAAGAAACGCAAGGACCAAAATTAAACTTTTCTCTTTATTTAGACTAGTAAATACGCAAGCACGATGCGAGTGGTGTTCTATTTCAAAATTTGCAAAACATATCTTTTAATATTTTCTTTTTTAAGCTATACAAAAATAAAAAAGAACGGGGTTGGGGGTTCCGGGAGTCTGGGTCCGTGGTTGGGGGGTCCTTAGTCCGGGGGGGGGGGGTCCGGGGGTCTGGCGGTCCACTGGTCCGATGGTCCGGGGGTTCGGGGTTAGGGGTCCAGCAGTTCAGGGGTCCGGCAGTCAGGTTGTCCAGGGGTCCGTGATTTGCGGGGTTCAACGGTCGTGGCTTGGGGGTTTGACGGTCCGGGGGTCCATGGTCTAGTTGTACAGGGGTCCGGTAGTCTGGTTGTCCGGGGTCCATAGTTCGGTGGTCTGGGGTCCGTGGTTCCGTGGTCCATAGTCTGGTAGTTCGGGGTCCGGTAGCCTGGGGGTCCAGGGGTCTGGTGCAAGGTTGTCAAAATTGGGATCCCACTAAAGATCGGTCTGGTGCGTAGATCGTAGGATCGTAACACAGATCATAAGATCCACCAAATAGATAAAATTATAGAAATAACTAAGATTAATAACCTTTCCATAATCTTTTTCACTAACGACCAGTTTTTCTTCATAAATTTACACACAAAAACTTTAGTTCAATACATTTTTTAATGGTAATCTACTATGTATCTATAGATTACATAATGTGATTGACAAGCAATAAAGAAAATAAAATAAACATCAAAATTGATGTAAAAGAAATAAGTGACAAAAAATTAGTATGATGAAAATATGGACTTAAATAACTCTAAAATTATTAATTTCAAAGATATTAATTAATATTAATTTGATTATTAATTTCTGGGCTCAATAATTACCAATCATGTCATTTTAAGCATTTTAGTCGTTCAATAGTTATCTGAATAACAAATATTATTAAAAATTATTAAACAAAGTATACTAGATATTTTTTGGTCTACACAGTAAAAGAAGTATAGTTATCCGGATAACATATAATATTAAAATATTAAACAAAGGATAATTCTTTATTCTTCTCTCTCTCCCTTGGAAGCGTTGAGAAACATCCACCGCACCAACTCGTAGATCTCAGGAGTTAATTCGCAGATCTTAGGATCTTAGGATCTTAGGAATTATCACTCAGATCCCACGGATCCCGCTCGACTCTTGATCTTGCAAAGGTTTTGACTCGTTTTGCCCATGTTGAATAAAATCCTAAGATCCCAGGAGTTAACTCTAGATCATAACAACCTTGGTCTGGTGGTCCGTGGTCCGAGGGTCCAGTGGTCCGTAGTCTGGGGTCCGGTAGTCCGGGGGTCGGAGGGTCGATGGTCCAGGGTCTGTGGGTTCGGTGGTCCGCGGTCCGATGGTCCGAGGGTTCGGCGGTCCGAGGTCTGTGGTTCGGTGGTCCGGGGGTCCGTGGTCCGGTGATCAGGGGTCTGGTGGTCCGGGGTCCAGGGGTTTGATGGTCCTGTGGTCCGGAGGTCCGTAGTCCAGTGGTCTGCGGTCCGGGTGTCCGTCGATAGTCCGATGGTCCGAGGTCCGATGGTCTGGGGTCTGGGGGTTCGGTGGTCTGGGATCCGTGGTTTGGTGGTCAGGGGTCTGGTGGTCTTATGGTCCGGGAGTCTGTGGTCCAGTGGTCCGCGGTCCGGGAATCCATGGTTCGATGGTCCGGAGTCCCGGTGGTCCGCGGTCTGGGGGTTCGGTGGTCCGGGGGTCCTAGGGTCTGGAGGTCCGTGGTCCGGTAGTCCAAGGGTCCGGTGGTCCGGAGTTCGTGATTCGGTGGTCGGTGGTCCGGGGTTGGTGATTTTGGGTTTGAGTTTTGAGTTTTGGGTTTTGTGTTTGGGTTTTGGGTAGGGATGGCAATTAGACCCTTACCCTGAGGGTCTACCCTGATCCAGACCCGAAGGATCCAAGACCCGTTGACTTTGACCGGGTCTAGACCCTGATCCTACCCGGATCCTGATATTTTAAAAGGATAAGGGCATGGGTATGGATCTATAGGATCCTGCCCTGATCCTACCCGAATTTTTGAAATTAATTTTAAAATAATATACATGTATATTAATTATTAGACATAATACAAATTCTCAATTTTGTTGGTAGGTAAATATTTTTTAATAAAATAAAAGTTCAAAACACAGGAAGGGCAAAAAGAAAGACAAGATAAAGGAGCCTGATATTTACATCAGTTACAACTCCACCCCCGACCAAAACGTTCCCTCAACCTCAAGAGGTAAATAAGAGGGACCTATAAATTCTTGTAGGCAATCAAGAAAGTGAGTAGCAATTGATTGTGAATGATCAAGGCATCCGTCCAAAGGATTCACTCTTGGACATGAAAGAGCACAAAATACAGGAGAAGCTCATTATCGTACCTCACCTCATTGAAGATAATACCATTACGAAGCAGCCACATGCCCCAAGTAATAGCAGCAAAAATTACAAACTAAATTCTCAATTTTAACTTACCCTACTTCAACTTTTTTTTTGATTTATTTTTTGGTTTCTTTGTATTGATATTTTTAATGAATGAAAATGTCGCATTGCTATTTGAAAACTATCAAAAGATAATTTAATTTTTAAAAATTAAATATATTTTTAAAAAAATACGGACCCGCTGGTCGCCCTGATCCTGCCCGATTTTTTAGGACCCAGATCCTGCCCGAATCCTTAGTTTTAAAGAGGATAAGGGTAAGGATCTGGGTCCACCATTTAAAAAGAGGGTAATGATCTGGGTCCTATAGATCCTACCCGGATCCTGCCCATTGCCATCCCTAGTTTTGGGTTTGGGTTTGGAATTTGGGTTTGGAGTATTGGTTTTGGGTTTGAGTTTTAGTTTTGGAGGTGATTTAGACATTTTTACGTGAGACACCAAACCACCTAAAAAAGAAAATTTTCTTTATTATAGGAAGATAATATTTTGTGTGTTGCCTTCACGGGTTGTACCAAGTCCTTTCTGAGAAGGAGGTTGTACCAAGTCCTAGTGTCCCCCCTTTCAGCTGACAATTGACGAAAACCAGCCAAAAAAAGAACAAGTCAGAATTAATCCAAACAAATAATGAGAAGAGGGAAAAATTTCGGGAGGGAGAGGAATAAAAGTGTTGAAACTATTTTCTACATCTTTGAATTATGATGAGAATTGGTTAGTCCATGAACCATAGTTGGACGTATACGTAAGTTAATAACAAACTTTTCATGGATTTTGACTTGAAGAAACATTAATTATTTCAATGCTTGAAGGTTTCTGCAGTCACTGGATTTTTCTATTGACCTTTTCAAATCACACTGCTGCTTCTAATTTCAGATGCTTCTTTTTTTTTGACGTGTCAAGCATTAGGCCTCACAAAAGCAAAGGTAACGGAAATCCAAGGCTTGATTTCTGATTAGAATGGTTCTTCAGCAGGATTGACAATATAAATGTCACCCGAATCACAAAAATCTTGGTCTTCAAAAATCACAAAAGTCTTTAATTAGAACGAGATAAAAGTCTTTTGAGATTTTGAGAAGCATTGCTTTTTGAAGAGATGATGAAAATGGTTAAATATACTATTTTCCACAAACAGCCGAACACTACAATGTGTATATTTCCAACGACAAAAATCCCACTGGTAATTAGAGTAATTGCTAAGTTTAGCCACTTTTCAGCCATTAGTACCAATATCCAGAACTTGGCTTTTTATTACAGAAGCAAATTAATTGGTGGGGAATGGCAAATGCATGATCTGAAACTTCAAAGGGTCTATTTATTTTTGGTCAACTTAAATTTAGGATGGTTGACCTAAATTCAAGCCCTTAGAGAGTATTAGCTTTGTTCTCCTCCCAAGTAAATTTTTTTTTATTTCTGCAACAGACGGGAGTCGATACACTGCCTGGGAAATGAGGTAACTCCAAAGGGACTATTTGCACATTACAAGACAACTAACTAGTACAAGATACTTAGGGATGACAAAAATATCCATACTCTGTGGGTCAGAACCTATTATTACTCTATGGGTGTAAGATATGTTAACTTTGACTGGGTCTAGAGTAGGGTATGAGTATGAAGTCCATGTTTAGAAGTAGGGTCTATGGTAGGATATAGATTCATACCCACCATTTTATCCTATTTTAGACCTTACCCTAGTTAAACCTAGTTAGACCCTAATTAGACCATATAGGCTATGTATTCTTGTGTCTAGTGTTGCCTCAGAAAGTATTTTTAGCACATGAGGTAGGATAATAAGCACTTATTGAAGTAAATTGAATCCCATAACTTTATAGGTTTTGATGTGTTGGCAAAATTTGTTGCGAGAAGCTATGAGTGGAGGTAATTTTCTAATGCTATATCTTGTTATGTTTAAGTTTAACAGAGTATTATTAACATTAATTTTTTACTTGTAACATAGTTCTCAAAGTTCTTGGAATATGCTTCAATTATTGATGACATTGACACTGAAATTTGAAGTACATATAATTTTAATTTTTTTTATTGAAATACTATATTTTTTTATATATCGTGATCATTATGAAAACGGCTACAATTACCTTCAATTTTGAGCAAGAGTCCACCCTAACTAAACTCTGACCAAAGAATAGATTGCAAATCGACGAAAATGGTTAGTAACATAAAAAAGTGAAAATAGTCGAGCTCGTGTAGTAATAATTCTACTGGTTAGAATTAGACATCTGCAGACCCTATAGACCCTGAGTCTTTTGGAGGATAGGGTATGGGTCTAACAATAAAAAAAATTTAGGGTCAGAATAGGACATGGGTCTAACTCAAAAAACTAGGGTACGAATAAATCCTACCAATAATTATCATTTTCCATTTAAGCTCACCAAGTTCAATGCAACTGTGTTGTTTCATGTACAACAATAATTGGATCAAGTTGCAAATGTTTCTGCAGAAGGTACATTCTGCAGATGCATATTTGGTACTCATGCCTCACCCAGCTCAGCTACCGACTCAGGTGCCAACGT
Organism: Hypericum androsaemum; assembly: GCA_963995505.1. Classification (NCBI taxonomy): domain Eukaryota; kingdom Viridiplantae; phylum Streptophyta; class Magnoliopsida; order Malpighiales; family Hypericaceae; genus Hypericum; species Hypericum androsaemum. The sequence continues at coordinate 10,954,430 of OZ023197.1, forward strand.
TGGGTCCGTACGCGGAGGCAGGCGGGCCATAAGAATATCTCCATTCTCCGCATGCTAAGCATCTGTCCACTTCCGCACTATTGCTCAAGGTGCAAAACTTGCAAGGCCATACCTTCAACTTGTTTCCATCTCTGTATCGTTGCCCACCACACGCTCCGCATACCAGCGCCAATGGCTGCAGTGAATGATTAGAAACATGTTAACGCGTGACGGATCGTACAAGATACGAACAATGTAAAAGCAAGTTGCTATACTCGATACTGCGTATACAAAAACTCCAAGATATGTTATCAACTTCTCTATGTAATTAGGAAACTATGCAAGGTAAATTTCACAATGTAAAATGGTAAGACATTTCTTATCCTAACTAGGTGAAGAAGATATGCTAAATAAAGTACTGTAAGGCTTACAGGCATACAAAAAGTTGTTCGGTGATACGTCACTCGGGATTGCCATAGCATTTCTCAGCATTTGTCAACGAAATGAAGTCATCTCAATCGAGGATGATTTACAGACAAGAAATTATGCAAAATATATTGGAGATAATGACGAATCAAATGTAGGTTCATAAAGTTGTCACCTGATTCAATAATGTACAAGTTTCACATTGCCAAGTGGGCTGACTATTAGCTGAGTCTTGGCCTCTCATGGACCCACCGGAAGTTTGCCCCTCGGAAGTTGTGGAGGAAGATGGCCCCTCGGAAGTTGTGGTATTATCCAGAGATTTAGAGCCACACCATGAATCATCATGCAATCTCCTTTCTGCAGCCATGGCAGCCGCCTGTATTGGGCTAAGTGCGTTCTTGATGTTTCCATCGCCACCTAGACGCTTAGGACCTGATGGCAACAGAGCACCACGCTGAGCTCTATTTTCTGCAGCGGCCAGGGCAGCCTGCCGCAAGGGTGGCTGAGGAGGTTGCCGAGAAAATCCACCTAAGCGCCTGCCAGGTAGATCAAACCCTTTCCCAGTTCCTGTAATTCCTTGGGCCATATGATCTTCGCATTCCTGCAGGACAGACATATAATGAGATGACATATTTGTCAATGATCCAACACTTCGTTTCCATGGCGAAATCAACAATTAAGGTCCCTGAAAGAGAAAGAAGAGATGCGGGTTTATATGTGGATGACACAATTACCTTCCTGATCTCATCCAGAAGATTGTAGAAGTCAGAGTTATGAGGACCATATTCATTGTGACATAGTTCATGCAACATAGTATCAAGAATCTGTTCGTAGGGGAAGAAGTTCCAGTCGGTGTTAGGCCTCCGCACTCTGAGTTTAATCTCCGCCCCTCCACCAATATTCAGCCCCATAAGAGATGGATTCACTGGGCTGCAATTTAAAGTTATCGGATCATGTCAAAGACAGTAGACAATTGGAAAAAGAAAAGAGAACGGTAATCTCATTCAGGCGAAATGCAAGTACCTAAATTCCGACAGGATTTGGACCTTCCATCTGCGTTTATACATGATGGGTTGCACCTGTCTTGCTACTTTTTCGAGAATTTGCCTCGCATCCTCTTCTCCAATCTTTTTAAGAGTTTTAATTTCCCAAACCTTGTTGAGATCATTGAGATCCATCCAGATGGAGTAAGCTGAATACAAGAGTCAAGATTTGTTAGATCAGATCCAATCCTCTAAGCAAAACAAATAGCATAGCTCTTCGACAAGAATTATTCGACAAAAGATTGAACAAACACGACAGCATCAGATTCTTCTTCATTTAAATGAAGAATGAGATATTCGGCAGAAGCGTCACACGTCAGTGTACCACTGCCATTTCCTACATGGCATGCTACTCCAGATCTTGCAGCCTTCAAAAGCAATGGAAGTTGTTGCTAACTTTGCAAATGAATCTCAAATGCGAAATCCTCACGCCCCCCATATTACACCGTCGAATGACATAAGTTCACAAAATCTCAGATTTCGGTTCCCAAACTGTACCTGTACTATGACAATAAAGGCATTGGCTTCCGTAATTGCAGCCGAATTACTTAAATATCATACACATGCCAGGACGAATCAACCAACGCTGAAATCACTGCAAGCGACCTTAATTAATCGGAACATGAAAAACACAATCATCTACAAAACATTTAGGCAAAACATAGCCGATCACTACTGGACCTCTGCAGCTAATACAAAAGCTCCGCAGTCCAAACAAATTCATCAAAAAGGCGAAACTTCAGACCAAACATCAGCTCAATACACTTCCAACTAAACGAGTTATCAATCAGCTAGTGATAATCAACAAGGGTGAAGTTCCAAGAAGCCTAATGAGATGGTTAAATGATACGAATGGCCGGCTTTTGACACCAAATTTTCTGGCTACCAACATAAAGGACACAATTTTCCATTCCAAAATTGCAGCAATCTTAACTTCAGCTTAGAAGACTCATCACCACCGACATATGAGCATCGGAAAAACCATAAAAGCAACGAACTTTCAGGAAGATGAATGGTCATTTTGTGTTCATCTCGGTCAATCCTTGAAACCCAATTGGAAATTCAAACTGAACATGCAAGTGAATCTTAATTGAAGCCAATAAAGTACAGAGCTTTAGACACCCAGAGAGAGAGAGACAGAGAGGGACCTGAGAGAGATTCCCCGGACAGAATCCTTATCTGGGTGAGATTGGTAAGGGACAATAGCAATTGGGGAGCCCTCAAGAGGTAGATTGGAGCTCTTCCTTTTATTTTCTTGTGCTTCAAGTCAGCAACGTTTTGTCTTGTAGAGAATGACAGAGAGGGGTTTGATGTTGGACTAAAGCCCAGTTTCAGTTTTAACCCGAAGGAGGAAATCTGCTTGTAATTTTGGTTAGGGATATGCCTAAAAGGAGGAACTCCCCGCCTCTCTTCCATACTTCGGAATAATACTCAAAATACCAAAAAATGTGTCTATCGTATCAGCGTTAATTAGAGATGGCGATAGGTATGATATCAGTAGAATTCTATCCATATCCTAGTTTAGAAAGTTCGACAGATATTTTATCTTGGACCTTCGAAAAATTTTATTACTGGACCCATACTCTTATCTTAAAGGGTCTGCAGGGTTCAACCCTTAAATTTATTGCAAGAAATTTTTGATAATTTTTAAACATAAATTTTAGTTATATATATATAATTCAAATAAATTATAATGAATATTAAAAAAGTAATCATGAAATAGCCAGTACATCATTAATGAAAATTGGAATTAAATTATATATTACTTAAATTTCAGAGTCATTATCATAAAGCATATTCCATAATATTTGAAAATTTTATTAGTAAAAAAAAGATAAACGGGTCTCATCAAGATTTAATCGGGATTTAATTAGGATAGAGTCCAAACTAGGATAAAAAGGTAAGGGTAAGGTAGTAATTCATATCCTACCCTAGACCTCTTAGAGTGGACTATACCCATACGTACCAGAGATCTAGTGAAATTCACCAAACCATAAATCCACGGGGTAAGAGTATGGTCTGATGTTCAGGGTATGAGTATTTCTGCAATCCCTAGCGTTAATGCATCAGATCTCATCAGACACTTAATTTAAATGTGTTTGGGTAAAAATAATACTAGAATAAGTTACTCGTGGTATTAACAAAAAAACCCAAAAATAGTCTAATATTATTATATATTTTTCTGAATATTTGATATTAGAATAGTGGGTCACTTTATTAATATTAGTTGGCAAAATAGTGCTGTTTGGGCTGGGCCACCAGCACCCAATCCAACCCGTTAGAATTGAGCTGAGTGCTATTTATATATTTTCTTTCATTAATTTTTTTATCCTAAGTTTATCAATTGGACGAATTTTTATTGATAATGATAACAACAATAACAGAAAATGTTACAGTTTATCTCAAACTGGGCCTCCTTTATCTATCTGTTTATTTTGTGAAATTTGTATATCGGAATTGAAAATATAATACTAATTTTATCAGAATCGGGAATAGAAATAAATATAACTTATTTTATTTGGTTAAACAATTAAGTGAAGCTTGAAAATTCTAGTTGTAACCATGGTTTTAAAAAATAAGGTCCGACCGGTTGGACCACGAATCAGTAACTATAGCGGGTCTTTTTTACCTTTGAGACAGGAGAAATCCCGGGTTAGCCTCCGGGTCATTTTTTAAAACCATGGTTGTAACATACAGTAAAACCTCTTTAAAGTGATCATCTCTAAAATAATAACCTCTCTAAATTGATAAAAAGTTCCGGTCCCGAGTCCGGACTAGTGTTAAAATTTAATAACTCCTCTATCGTAATAACTAATACTTTTTCAGAAAATTTTAGTGCTAAATCTCGGTCCCAATTTTTGCATAAAGTTATATTTTTTAATAAATACATATATTTTTACATATTTTACAAATTCAAAAAATATTGTAAGACATTAATTTGTGCTAAACTTGCTTATTTAATAAATTTTGCATCATCATTCATCTTCTCAATCATTTAAGAATGGTTCTTATGATCATCGTCTTGTTTTAAGAAAATATCTCAATCGAGTATGTCATTTGAATAACGCTATAAGTCTAAATTTTAGGTAATTTGTATATTTTTGGAGGAAAAAAACGTAAACCTCTCTTATCTAATAACCTCTATAAAGTGATATTTTTCTCCGGTCCCGACAATATCAATTTAGAAAAGTTTTACTGTAATTTTGATTCTACTCCTTGCTAACTTAAAAAAAAAACTCTGCACGTTTATTCTGTAAAAATGGTTACCAATATTCCCGTGCTACGCAGACCAGCCAATTACTAAATAGAAAAGGGAAAAGTCCACTTTAGTACCCTGTAGTATCGCCCAAAATCACTTTAGTACCCTATGGTAAAAAACTGACCAATCGAGTCATACTTATTCTAATTAACATCAAAAAGGTCTACGGGCAGCTGCCCGGAGCTGCCCGGACCCGCCCGAGCCCTGCCCGGACTACGTGGCCAGCCACGTCACCAAAACTTGATGACGTGGCCCAACGTGGACATCCATCTTCTTCCCTCTCTTCCGCCTCCTCCTCCACTTCCTCCGCCTCCTCCTCCACTTCGTCCTCCTCCTCCTCCGCCTCCTCCTCCTCCGCCTCCTCCTCCACTTCGTCCTCCTCCTCCTCGTCCTCCTCCTCCTCCTCCACTTCGTCCTCCTTCTCCTCCACTTCGTCCTCCGCCTCCTCCTCCTCCTCCTCCGCTTCGTCCTCCTCCTCCTCCTCTTCTCCTCCTCCTTCTCCTCCTCCTCCTCCGCCTCCTCCTCCTCCTCCTCCACGTGGTGCCACGTCATCAAGTTTTGGTGACGTGGCTGGCCACGTAGTCCGGGCAGGGCTCGGACGGGTCCGAGCAGCTGCCCGAGGACCTTTTTGATGTTAATTGGAATAAATATGACTCGATTGATCAGTTTTTTACCACATGGTACTAAAGTGATTTTGGGCGATACTACAGAGTACTAAAGTGGACTTTTCCCAATAGAAAATTAATCACCACCGTTAAAACTACAAATCGCTCCGTCGAAAAGGAAGAGAGAGAGAGAGCAGCGCATGCGAGGAAAAAAATCGTGAAGCGTGTAACCGGCCTAACCCGAACCGTAACTTTTGTTAGACTACCCACATCACCAACCCATCCAATCCAGGTCACGGAATAAATTATTAATTTATCTCTCTTCCATACCCAATTCTTACCCAATCTAATCCACTTACATATTTTCTACCCACATCAGCAACCCAGTTCACAGAATAAATAATTAATTTCTCTCTCATCCACATATTATCTACTCTGATTTGTTTAGATTAAAATTATATATTACGAAAATAATTATATTTTCAATAACACGATTAAATATTGTGATTAAGTCATAAAATTACAAAAGCAAAAATTAGAATACTAAATTAGATAAAAATAATTTAAGGTAAAAATGATAAATTACAAATTTGAAAAATTAGGATCATTTGGATCCATAATAGAAATAATATAATAGAGACAATTTATAAGAAGAGATTATGTAGTGAAAGAAGAGAAAATTTTAGATGGTATATGAAAATATGTTAACATTGGACTCTATTTATAGAGATACAAAATTAAATTATTTTTAAATTATTTTTTAAATTTATTGCTTAAGATAAGCTAACCACAAAAATCTTATCCGAATAAATCTATTTTTACGAATAATATTACGCCAAGTGGAAATAACTAGATAGTTAGATAAAAAAAAATAGCAGCCAATCCGCTCGGGAGTGGGATTGGCTGGCCAATCTGCTCGGCCGAGCAAAAATCAATAACAACCTCTTTTTTTTTAATTGATTAAATATTGGCCGAGCGCTCGGCTCGGCTCGGTCATTGATGTACATGGCCTTATAAATCAGGAAAAAAGATCCGAGTCTAGATTGACTATTTTATGTCTTATTATACGGTTCTCGAGTCACGCCTTATCGAAAAGAACCAAAAAGATCGGACTAAACTGTAATTCCAATTTTATTATGGGTTTGATGCTAGTTTACTTTATTAATTTTGTAATTCCAATTTTAGTAATCTCATTATTGTTTTTGTTGAAAAAAAATTAGGGGAGAGTGACTTGAGATGATCCAGTAATAGATATTCATGGACTCGGTAATATTTTTTAACGTTGATCATGGGAGCACTCCTTCTTTGTTCGATCTTCCGCTTATTAAGCAACTAATGGTAATATAATTTCGCGGGTTTTCAGAGATAAATGGGCCACTTGGCGAAATTGGATCAAGAGGAGGCCCCATATTACCGACAGCCCAAGTTTCTTAGAAAAGCCCAAATTCATTAAAAAGACATGGAACTCCAAATGTTTTAAATGCTGAAAAAATCATGGTTTTAAAAAACGACCCGGAAGCTGACCCGGGATTTTTCCCGTCCTCGGGTCATATGGTCCGACCGGTCGGACCATAATTTTTTTATTTTTACACTACTATAAATTAATATATAGGTAAGGTACGTGCACCGTTTGCTTATTATTTAGGGAAAAGTCCACTTTCGTACCCTGTGGTATCGACCAAAATCACTTTAGTACCCTGTGGTAAAAAACCGATCAATCGAGTCATACTTATTCCAATTAACATCAAAAAGGGCCTCAGGCAGCTGCCCGGAGCTGCCCGAACCTACCCGCCCGCTGCCCGGGCCACGTGGCCAGCCACATCACCAATTTTGGTGACGTGGCGCCACGTCACCAAGAGGAGGAGGAGGAGGCGGGGAGGAGGAGGAGGAGGAGGAGGGGGACGCGGGGAGGAGGAGGACGCGGGGAGGAGGAGGAGAGGAGGAGGGGGAGGAGGACGCGGGGAGGAGGAGGAGAGGAGGAGGGGGACGCGGGGAGGAGGGGGGCGTGGGGAGGAGGAGGACGCGGGGAGGAGGAGGACGCGGAGGAGGAGGGGGGCGTGGGGAGGAGGAGGATGCGGGGAGGAGGAGGACGCGGAGGAGGAGGGCAACGTGGGGAGGAGGGGGATGCGGAGGAGGAGGAGGAGGAGGAGGAGGGGGACGCGGGGAGGAGGAGGACGCGGAGGAGGAGGGGGATGCGGGGAGGAGGAGGAGAGGAGGAGGAGAGGAGGAGGAGGAGGAGGAGGAGGGGAGGAGGAGGAGGAGGAGGAGGAAAATCGGAGGAGGAGGAGGAAAATCGGAGGGGAGAGGAATTGGTGACGTGGCGCCACGTGGCCCGGGCAGCGGGCGGGTAGGTTCGGACAGCTCCGGGCAGCTGCCCGAGGCCCTTTTTGATGTTAATTGGAATAAGTATGACTCGATTGATCGGTTTTTTACCACAGGGTACTAAAGTGATTTTGGTCGATACCACAGGGTACGAAAGTGGATTTTTTCCTATTATTTATTGATCCCTTTTCACTTCCATACTCACATTTTCCACACATACCAAGGTACACCCATTAATGATTAACTTTCCTCACCCCCAGTACCTTTTTATCACGTACTCATTAATGGTTTATCTTTCCTTTTTTTTTGAGGAAAATGATTTATCTTTCCCAATTCCATCCTTATCACTCCAGCCTTATTACATACCAAGGGCGGTACAGTTTTGGATTGAGTGGGGACAACTTAAAAGTTGTCACTACAGAGAAAATTTTATTTGAACCATCAAATTTTATTAAAAATCGTGTCTACAGATCTGACAGTCATCAAAAACTGTGTCTGAAAGTCCAAAATCTTGATCCATTTCAGTGGGGATAAGTTTTGTCCCCACTAAATCCAACCCCACCAAGGTACACCCTTAATGATTTACTTTTTTCCCACTCAAACCTTATCACTCCAGCCTTAAAACACTTCGTCTCCTCCATTCTTAGTTGTTATCAGTATATTTTTTTTCTCTCTCTTCTCTAGCCCCAAAATATTTCAAAATAGCAAAACCAGCCAACCCACTTCCTCCTCCTCCTCTTAAAGCTTGGTGCCGCCCATCATCTTCGACAGCTGCGGCCCTAGTCGAGCTAGCGGCGAAGTCACCGCAGGAGAAGGGCCAGGGTTCTGAGAGCAAAAGATATGGAAGGGGCAGCATTTGGAGACGGGATACGAACCAAGTGGAGGAAAAGTATCGACTTTGGTGCCAATGTGGTTGGCCAATTTTTCAATTTTTGCCATTCCACGTACTAACAGGAATTTCCCGGGTGAAAAAAGCGTACGAACCACTCGGTCCGACCAAATTTTGGGTGGTTCGTACAGACCCCGTATAATGCCTCAAAAACGACCCGGTATCATGGATGATTCGTGATCTGACCGGTCGAACCACCAATCGGATCACATTTTTTAAAACTATGGAAAAAATAAATAAAATATTGGGAAAAAAATTCTTATCATTTAGGCCAACTCTTAATCATATTATTGAGAAACTTATTTTCTAGTTTGTAATTTTTTATTCTAAGAATTATGAAACCCGACCCTACAGCCCTACATAATTACAAGAGTAAATTGCCCTCGGGTCCCCGGTGTTTATTTAAATCACTATTTTAATCCCTGCTATTTTGAAATCAAAACTTTGATTTCCCTAATTTGCTTTTATTAAATTCTAAGGTCCTTCGCTAATGTCATCAGTCAACTTATTATTTTTATGACGATTATACCTCTAAAAAAATTAACAAAATTTTTTTTATGTCCTCCGTCGTCCTCGTCCTCTACCTCGTCCAAGCAGAGTTCCCTGCAAGGCCCATTCCGGCTAGGTCATCCCGGCGAGGTTCCTCGTCCTCTAACTCGTCCAAGGCTTGGAGACGATGCTGTGGAAACGCAACGAAGACCGGGCAGAAATCCGATGGAATCTGATGAAATCGACGGACAAAATTCTCATTCGGCGGCGGGGATGTAGTTCCTGCAAGCCGGTGAACTCGTTCGGGGACGACTACTGATGACGCCGGAAGTCGGTGAACTGGGATGATTGAGACGAGTGACGGGATGACGCGCTTGGGAGGACGGGGGACGACGGGGGAGGCTTCCAATTCCAGGAGATGTTGCTGCCAAAATTAGGGTTCATAACCTTTAATCACGAAATTGGACAAGATCAAGATAAATTATCACTTGCGGAGCTTTAATTCTCCAACGTTGTAGTTAACTGTGTTAGATTATCAAGATAAATTTGACAACCTTTAATCCTCCAACATTGTAGTTAACTGTGTTAGATTAGTTAACTGTGTTAGATAAATTGTAGTTAACTGTGTTAGATAAATTTGACAACCTTTGGGGAAGAAGATTTGGGGACGGAGACGAAGATTTGATTCCCACGAAGAGGATGAATGGAAGAAGATGAAGATTTGGGGAAGATGGAGATTTTTTTGTTTTATTTTTTAAAGGGCATAAGTGTCATACAAAATATTTGTTGACTGATTACCGTTGTTTTCAAAAACGACCCGGAGAGCGACCCGGATTTTGGTCCGTTCTCTGGGTCAACCGGTCCGACCGGTCAAACCGGCGGCCAGACCGGTAGTTTATAATATATATTTTAAATATTTATTTAGTAAATAATAGGTTTAAAAATTAATATTCTTGAAATGTTGGTAAATTTATTTCATATTTAGTATAATTATCTTTGTAGATTTAGTTTATTTTGTGTCGATTTAGAAAAATTGAGTAGAAAATCTGATTTTTTTGGTTGGGTTGGGTGAAATCTGGTTTTTTGGTCAAACCTAACGAACCGGATTTTTCTGGGTCAAAAATCCGAGCAAACCACCCGGTCTGACCGGAAATCTTCCGGGTCGTCAGGTAACCGGTCGAACTTAGTTTTTTTGACCCGGGATTAGCTCCGTTTCGTGGTCCGACCGGTCGGACCACCGGTCGGACCGCAGTCTCGAAAACAATGCTGATTACATCAACAATGGATCCGATAGGGACTTTAGAGTTCAATAAAAGTAAATTAGGGGATCAAAATTTTGATTTCGAAACAACAAGGATTAAAATAATAATTTAAGCAAACACCAAAGAACTGAGGGCAATTTGCTCTAATTACAAACTTACCATAGAGAGTACCTGTCAAAATCTGATTGAGAATGCAACACACAGATGTCATTAGCAAAACTGTAAGATGTATTAAGAAGCCTAATCATTATGTTAATGAGAGGTTATTTTAGTTTAATTAAACATATACGAGTTTAAACTTTATAAAATTCTTGAATATTTTTTAATGTCGAGGGCTTTGTTGTAAAAATGTTAATTAAGGTAACTTCCAGAATATTTACGAGTTCGAACCTCCATCATACACCCATTTCGCATTTCAAAATTTCCGTTTTTGTGGAGCATTCTGGCCTCAATTCTTACCGGTAATTTGTACTTGTATTGCGTGTCGAGTATTATGAGATTCTATTTATAGATGATTGTCTTTATATAAGATTTTAGTCATAAAATTTGAATACAAATTCGTTAAAATTCTAGTATTTGAATACATAAGAAAATCAATTCGACCTCTTCTATCCCTACTAAATATTTCAAATTCGAGTCATAAAAATACTTATCACCCTTTCCGATGTTTTTAACTCGAAGGGAAACTACCCGTCCAGGGAAAATCATCCATTATTCGTGAGGTTGATTTCCAAGCTACCGCTAGTCAGGATTCATCAAATTCCTATTAAAAGGTCGCAAAAACCTTCTCCATGAGACAATCCCTCTCAAAACACACAAACATCACACTCTCTAGAGAGAAAAAGAAACAAAGAAAAAGTTAGAAAGAAATTAACACACCAACTTCCAAGGAAATTAACCAAGAAACTACAGAGACTAATCACAATTTCCATGGCTTCCTCTTCATCCACAAAAAACCTGTTCCTGGCCCCTCCTTCCCCTACCTCGCAACCACCACCTCGCAACAATTCCAAGCCTTCTATTGTCTCCTTCCTCAAGAACACCACCGCCCCTCAACTTGGTCTCTCCATCTTCAACCTCGCTTAGGGATCACGCGCCATTTACCCTCCTCAAGCCACCAAGAACCCAGCAACCGAGACTCTTCCCTCTCGTGCCAATGCCATGGGCCCTGACTGGCCTACCATCTTTGTCTCCGAGAATCTCGGAGACGCCGGGCTCGAGGTGCTCCGCGGGTTCGCCAACGTGAACTGCACGTACGACTTGTCGCCCGAGGCCCTGCTCGAGAAGATCCGGTCATGCGACGCCCTGATCGCAAGGAGCGGAACCAAGGTGACCCGTCAGGTTTTCGAGGCTGCAAAGGGTAAAGTTGAAGGTGGTTGGTAGGGCTGGCGTTGGTATTGACAATGTGGACCTCCAAGCAGCCACCGAGTTCGGCCGCTTGGTGGTCAATGCCCCACGGCCAACACGGTAGCTGCCATTGCTAGGAACGTTGCTCAGGCTGACGCCTCCTTTAAATCTGGTAATCACGTTAATTTGTTTATTCTCTTGTTGTTCTATACCTGAATTAGACTATTATTGCATGCACCAACCACTATAAATGTGCATTTCGTTAATTAGGTTCAAGAGATGATAAAGTTATTAATTTTGGAATTTACTTCAACATGTACTTTTTTTGTATGGTTAAGTAAACAAGAATATTATAGACCACAAGTACGTTAATTTTTAGCTAAAATTTGTACGGATGTTGGCTTCACAAATATTTCATGATACGAGGAGTCATGTGACGATAACAATAGGTCATAAGTTTCGTAGCATCTTAAAATCTTTATGCAAATTCAAAACTTTGAGATAGTGAATTATTGGCATTTTCACATTTATAAACAAATTCATCACACTCGCAACTAGATGCAATATAGTTACAAGATATTTGAAGAGTCACAATGTTGATTAGTTGAAAATTAAGATACTTTTTTTAAGAATAAAATTAAGGTATAAGATACTTTTTTTTAGAATAACATTAAGGTACTTGGTCTATTTGCTTTGTTAAATATTGTTTTCCTTTTCTGATTGATTACCTTGAAATGTTTCTTAACTCAGAAATTTGGAATATGGATCTAATTACTATAAATTTTAATGTATGTCTCACCTATTGACCCATTTTTTGTATATTCATGGAAAAGTAAACTCATAGTTAAAGTCACATTAGATTTTCTTCGCGTTATTGACCATTAGTTAAACTGAAAATTCTACATGTGCTATTTATTTTAAAAAGTAGATCGAGATTCCCCTATCCCCACCGACACCTTATTAGAAAATTGTATTATGCTCTTGCCAATTACCTAAAATTGGATTAATAGTTGAGACATTCCTCTACTGATCGGGGAAGCGACATGGATTAGAGTGCATGTGCTTCCAACATCTTAACAAAGCATAAAATTATAAATTTAAGAAAAAAATTTGCAGTATCATGTCATTTGACGTTTGTTTGACCAATTTTATTTTGTCATTTTTGTGTCAAATATTTTCTTAATTCACACTTTCTTTTACAAAAATGTACGAAAAGTGTGGATTTAGTAAAATTTTCACCATAAAAAACAAAATTTGTATAATGTTCCTGGTAAAAAAAAATATTAAACTACACACGGTACTAAAATCAGCATCTTCCTTGAATTTGCATGCAGCTCTAATATAATAATTTATGATGATGATAATAATATCTATGTGGTGGTACTGCATGGATTGGGTATAGGATCCCCAATTCTGTACCGTCCAGGATAAGAACAAAATGGTCAATTGGAGACAGAGAAAGGTAGGGGTGAACAAATAGACCAAAAATTGTCAAACCAAACAGGACCAAAAAATCAGATCAGACCAAACCAAAGAGGGAAACAATTCAATTTGGTCCTGATGATTTAAGAAATTCAGTTTCCGGTCCGGTTTTGAGTCTTTTCGCGACCACCTCTCTCCCAAGTATGAGGCCAGTTTCCATTGCAGGTATTCAATATTCTAAATTTCGAAATTAAATTAGGGTTTCAAAAAATTGGCTTGCTTTTGCTTCCTCTTGCAAGTTCGAACAGTTGAGTTAGTTCCCTCCTCTAGAACTAAAAACTAAAACGCAACAGCCCCAATTTGATGCAATTTGGTATTTTCGTTGTCGTTTCGTGTTTGCGATGGTTTTTTTAGAGTCAGGGTTGGAATTGGCAGTTGAGATTGGCCCTAGAGATCAGGTAATTGACTGGGCGATATCTATTTGGGTTTCAATTGATTAATTTAATTTTTTTTGTTTCTTGGGATCCTTTATGGGATCTCTTATTTTTCTCTTCTTTTTTTGAAAGGTAAATTATTACACCGTGACATTGCCAACGTTTGAACTTTGGACCTCCTATATATTTACAACGCCTTGTGCCGTTGGGTTAGAAACCCTTTAACATCTCTTGTTTTTCTCTTGCTCGAACTTGAAAGATTTGCTATGCATTGCAGATTTAAAAAATGAGGAAAAAAAACTTTCTACTATGCGTTGCACGTGTTTCAAAATGAGTTAAAAAAACTTGTTTTGGCAGTCAACTTGTGCCAAATAAGTGAATTCGGTCCCAAAGGTTCGGTCCGGTTCTGAACCGAAACTACCTTCCCGGTCCGGCCTAGAAGCGTAGCTTATTCCGATCCAGTTTGGCTCTCATATTTCTTGATTTTCTAGTTTCAATTTTTCCCAATTCGGACCAGATGCTCAGCCCTGGAGGGAGTGGGGTGGGTGCATGGGTTCAACTTTTTTTTAATCTTTTCTTTATTCGTATATTATATTGAAACAAATCAAAATGATATATTATTTAACTAATTATTTAATTTTTTATTATAAGTATTTATTACTATTTATCATTTTAATATAACATGTTGTGTCATTTATTATATATAGAGATACCATTAGTCATAGTCGGACATGTCATTTTAACATAACTATGTATGCTATTTAATTAATTATAAAATTTATTAAATATTAACCGGACATGCCATTAGTTATAGTCAGTCATGCCATTTTAACATAACCGAATATCCATTTTACTTTTTAATTCAATTAATTAATTAACTAATTAATTATAAATTTTATTAAATATTAACCGGGCCTGCCACTAGACATAATCGAACATGTCATTAGTCGTAATCTGGCATGCCATTTTAACAAAACTGAGTATACCATTTAATTAATTAATTAATTATCGTAACTGAGAATGCCATTTATTCATAACCGGGCATGTCATTTGACGTAACCGAGCATGCCATTTGACGTAACCGAACATGCCATTTGACGTAACCGGACATGCCATTTAGGCGTAACTGGGCATGCCATTTGGTCGTAATAGGCATGTCATTTAATATAACCAGGTATGTCATTTGACACAGCGAGGCATGCCATTTTGACATAGTCGGGTCAGCCTTTTGGTCATAACCGGGCCTTCTATTTAAACATAATCGGGCATGCCATTTGACATACCTAGGCATGTCATTTTGATATAGCTGGGGATGCCATTTTAAAATCAACGGGTCTGCCATTTTGACATAACCAGACATACCATTAGACATAATCGAGCATGTCATTTTAACATAACATTCCAGCCACTTGGTACTTGATCAACTTTTGACTTCAAACAAATTTTCAACATCCTTACACTTCGAATTGGGAGAACTCATAAACTTCAAAGTTGTAGATATACATCTCAGCTTGGCATAGCAACTTAAACCACCTCAGTCGAACTCCGGAGTAAAACATTGTGGCTCTTCAACCAAAATTTATCGACCATAACTCAGTTGATTCTTGATTTCAAACGAATTACTGACATCTTTATACTCCAAATTTGGAGAATTCTTAAACTTTAAAGTTGTAGATACATATCTAAAATTTGCATAGAAATTTGAATTACCTCAATCGAACCTCAGAGTAACAAATTATGGCTCTCTAACCGAAATTAGTCGACCATAACTCGGTTGGGTCTTGATTTCAAACGAATTTTTGACATCTTTACACTCTAAAATTGGAGAAGTCATAAACTTAAAAAATGTAGATATACGTCTCAGTTTTGTACAACAACTTGAATTACCTTCATCGAATTCCAGAGGAAGAAATTTTTGCTCCCCAATCGAACATGCCATTTCGCCATAACTTCGTAAGTCGGATTGGACATTGAAAAATTTAATCCAAGGGTCGCAAGATTTTTTGTACAATCAAGCGTGCATTTTTGCATACATATAAGCTCTCCAGAAAGCAAAGTTCAATTAAATAATTATAAACATCACCCAAAAAAATTTAAAAATGTAGCGGACCCCACTAGAGAAACTGAAAAAAAAATTATTGCCAAATTGAGAGAGATGCATGCGACAAAAAAGGGCAGCGGGCCCCATTTGAGAAAAATGCCAAAACAATTAATTTTAAAATTAATAGAGAGAGAAGCGGGAATGGCGCCAACACCAAGTAACCTTAAATCCCTAAAGTGCCCTCCTTGCACCGCGTTCAACCTCAGCATCCGATCTGGGTGGACTTTTTTAGATGACGTCGATGGCTGTGATTCGCTCCTGTGCTGTGCGTGACGGATTCTGTGACGGATTCTAGCATTAAGTACCCAATCTAAACTCTCTGACTCTACACACATCTTTTTTTTTAAATTTAAATTAAAGTTGGTTAGGATAAACTTTGGGGTTTTTAATGATATTGAGCTTTGTTCCCTTCTCAAATATTTTTTTTTCATTTTCACGAATGAGAATTGACCCATTGGATCTTGAAAAACAATGTAGGATTCGTTGACATCCGCACACCAAGATCGTAGCTCTTGGGTAAGTGCAAGATATCAAATGTGAAGGACCCACCAATATTTAATTCAAAGAAAAAAATTTGGCAATGAAATTTTAGAAATCGAACTTGTCTGATTAACCAATTTTTATCTCAATTAATACAAAAAATTACCAAAATACCCCTCTTTCTTTAATTAACACACGAGGTTATCTAAATATCCTCTCATTTTAACCCCCTTCACTGTGATTAAACAACTCACCTATATCAAACACAACCACAGAAACTCTTCTACACCCTCCTTGTAACAGGATTGAGATTGTAATGGTTTTCTTTTGCAATTAACATCACTTTTATTAATCAACCAAAGAAACAACACTGAAAGAAGCATGCTATCACTTTTATTAATCAATTTCAGCCATAGGAACTAGTTCCAATTGGCATAGGCAGATTAGCTAAGCAATGGGCCGATAAGTTGGCTTCCCTTAAATAATGAACAATAAATCAACCATTAATGATTAGGGAATACACTGGCTGTAATGTGGTCCCGGAAAGTTGGCTCAGAAGTTGCAAGAAGAGCCAAAGGCCTTGGAATGTTTGCCATTGCTCATGATCTGTATGCTCCCTGCACATGCCTCTGACCCCTGCCACCAAGAAGGTGTTCAACGACGAAACCTTCGCCAAGGCGAAGAAGGGCGTTCGAAGTCCAAGTTCACGAGCGCGGTATCTGACAGCAGAGACGTAGCGATCGAAGGGCGAGTGAAGTACGGGGTGCCACACTTGACAAGGGTGGGATCCTTTGATGTTGATGTGAACCTGGAAGGGAACCTCATCTTCTGCAGGTAGTTGGATCAACCCGGCATGATCGGGCGGGTCGGGAACATACCCGGGGAGCATAACGTGAACGTGAGCTTCATGAGTGTGGGAAGAACATCTAGGAGGAAGCAGGCTATAATGGCAATTGGGGAGGATGAAGAATCAAGTTTACAGGCCTTAAAGAAGATAGGGGAAGCGCGCCTGCAATTGAAGAATTTGTGTTCCTCAACCTATAGAATTGCAGTTGAAGTTTGCTCTGTAGACAAGTAATCTTCCATGGCGTTGGCAACTTTTTTTGTTTAGGTGTTAGATTGGTGCTTTTTTTTATGGGTAAATTTTCTGTATTAATATAATTATCAATTACATCCACCAAAGTTCCAACCAACGATTAAACACACTGCAAATAAAACAAAAGCCCAAAAGTTACAACTTCTTTGCACCCTTTAATCGTCCGTGAAGGATTGTAAATCCAATCTAATTTTCTGTCTACCAAACTCCTTTGTAAAGTTTGCCCATCTCAGCCATTCTTGAAATCTCAAGAAAATGGAATGAATGAGAAGCTCTCGATTGCGTTTTTCCTCCCTGAAAATCACATGATTCCTATGGAGCTGCCCCACATAATTGATGCAAAAAGTGTGTTTCTATGGAGCCAAGATTGGTGCTTTTTTTACACGTAAAATGTTATTAGTCATCAAAATGTTACGCTAAATGTGCACGAGTGCACGACATGCCATTAAGCAATTCACTTTTAGAGAAGAACAAGAGTTTGATTGATTGCTTGCATTCCATCTTCCGTTCGAAGAGAAGAACAATGGAGTTTGAAGTTCCTTTTCAGTTTTATTTCAGATTCCTACATATGTTCCAGATATAATTGCATTTTCAATTATGTTAAAGACATGTCAATACTTGTGTTTACTTGACCGATTAACCAATTAACTAATCCAAATTTGAGATTGCGATAGAGTTAAAACCTTTCCCGGACTCCAGACTTAATAGTTAGAAAAGAACATCAACTCAAAAGAATTTCTCCAAACCTATGTCAATGCTTGTTCTTCTTTGCTCAAGGCAAAAAAATTATAAAAGTCCCAAAGAGCACCAACTCAAAAGAAGTATAAACCTTTTTCTTTTTCAATATCAAAAGAAGTGTAAATTCGAAGTACTTTCCCAATTTTCCGTCCCGCAGATATTCCCTCGATATCAAATTCCCTACTCCCAAAAAAGTTTTCAATATTCCCTCCTATTGGATCTGTGATCTTATTTTATGTCTTTACTCAAAAGAAGTGTAAATCTTTTCTTTTTCGAGCTGCATTGTGCTGAAGAGTTAATAGGATTCATATAGTGTTTTAGTATGAATTTTGCATTATTTTTTAGCCCTAATTTGGCACAAGCACTAATTATTCTATTTATGGCGTCGCATTTGGTGACTGGCTGAGCTTAAATCTGGTGTTTTATATTTTTTTTTCACCCAGTCATTAGCATGATTTTAAGAACACGGTCAAATAATGACTCAGGACCAATCCCGAGTCATTTTTCAACCTAAATCCAAATTGCTATTCGACTAGTGATTAACGACATGATAATCGATTCGATCAATCAACGATATTTTCATGGTTGGACCGGCCGCCCTAGCCATTTTAATTTTGAAAAATGATTATATTTTAAATTTTTATTACAATAAAAGTGATTAAATTATTATTTTAATGTTTGTACATTATAATTTCAACAATAAAATTAGATAAAATTTATAATTATTAACTATTTTAATACTAAATATAATAAATAGTAATTTTTATTTAAAAAATCTTTGTTCTGATCGACGGTCCAATCGGTCATACATGTTGTTGACCTGGAAGACCGTAGAAATTTTGGATTGACTCCTAGTTATTTTTTAAATCCATGGCCATGAGTGGGAGTTGTTCCAAGGTACTGAAGCTCTCATACCACTTGTAATGGCAGTAGCCGGGAGAAAGACGGGTCCATTCAAGGGAAACAATGGCTTATTACAAAAGTCAAATTTGTATACTCGACTACCTGGTTGGGCAAATTGACGTAGACTAGGGTTTACCGGAAGGCCATCTCATTGTATTGGGCACCCACATATAATTCAGTGAAAACCTAGCAATGCAAATTGCTCCCCAAACCATCATTCCGAACCCTCAAAACCTGTTTTTTTTAAGTAAAGGTATGATCTCCCTGAAATTAAGCTACATGAGATACATGATGTAGGCTATCCCGAAGCAGTCACTCGGCCTCTTAAAACTCTGTCATGACAAAATATAGTGGAAAAAAATTAGGATAGAGAAAGAGTACCGAGCAATACTGCACGTACTCAACCTAAATCCAAACCAAGAAAAAAAAAAGAGTTTAAGAGGTCGATGAAGTGTCAATATTGTTTTGCTGTTTTTAAACACAACAAATAGCAGCAAAGAGTGTATACCACAACCCCTTTGCATGATCGCCCTTGACCAAACCCATCCACAGATTAAGACAACCAAGCGCAGACCTCCCAAACCCTCAAAACTTATTCTCACTTCCTATTCCACTTTTTTTCTTTCCTTCCACGACTAATTTTCTTTCGTGATTATTTTTGGGATTACTACTGGGAACCTATCCTCAAGTTCGTTCTTGCTGTTATCATAACGTTTACCTTCGACGCATTGCTTACCGGACTTATGTAAATGTTGTAAGGGATTATATTAAAATTTCCTAGCAATATGGTGATCACCCCATGAAATTTTGATCACCTATAAAAAATAGAAGTATTCTCTTTAAGACCATGCAGAAGGACCAAATTGAAAAGTTGGGAATATTTAGCTTTTCCTGGCGGACTAAAGTCGTCAACTTTGTTTTATACATCCAGGAATGGTCCATGGATAAGAAATAAAGTGAAGGGCCAGGGGCGCCACTTCGCAACCGATACGTGAGATATAGACAGCGTTATCATCACTTCAACGTGCTATAATTACCAAAGCATTTACTACGAGTTTTGATTTTTTGACCGAGAACCATATGGAGTTGTTCTATTTTTTGGACCAAGGTTTTCAAAATTGATATTTTTTAGTGATAAATTCTTAATCATGGTTAATTTTTTTTAACTAGTGTTCGTGTGGAGGCTACGCTCACGGTGAGACCAGATTGAGTGGGTACTAAATAAAATTTGTTCCCAGATGGATCATCAGATTTGATTATTTTTAAATTTGATGGTCAATAACCTATCAGATAATAATGATTTACATGTGAAATAATATTAGTTTGCATGAGACTCGTTTACATGTGAAATAATATTAATTTGTATGTGAAGTGATATTTGTTTACATGTTTAGTGATATTGATTTGTTTCAGTTCCTATGGGCGGGGACTGGACTGCGAGATGCTCACGGTACATCATTGACAAGTGGGAGCCTCCCGGACTAAGCAGGAATGCTACCGTCTCCCTGCACGGCGTTCGAGGAGGTATACAAGAGATGGGACATGTTGGTGTGTCCCTCTTGCTATGACAACACAAACGACGAGAAAGAAAGATGGCATGTCCCGGACGTTGTGGTACAAGCACGAGTTGATAAAAGATTAAGAAATTTGTTACTAAAAATATCAAATTGGCAAATCTTGGCCCCAAAAAATAAAACCACATTATATACATAGTCAAAAAATATTGAACCCTAAAGTGAACTTTTTCTTTAAAGTTATTATCGACCAAAACTTAGATTAGAAACGAGTAAATATTTCGATATCAAACTATGAGGAAAAAAACTTTCAGGGGCTATAAATACGAGCATCGCCGCTCGCTGAACCCTCACACCTTGCCTAGATCACCATCCATAGACATACTATACGCTCCCACTAGTATAATGGCAAAGCTTTTGGTTTTCTTGTTGCACCTGCTAACATTGCTAGTCGCAAGAGCATCGGTTTTCCCGATAGTTATAGAAGTGGAGGCTAATATTAACAACTATAAGTCCAACTCGCCAAAGTCGGCGTCCCTCGACGTTTTCGAAAATGGAGAATTGTCACCATTTATATACAATATCTCAGAATTGGACGTCGCTAAACCTCCTAGAGAAGTAAAAATTATAGCCCCCAAGGAAGCAGGGAAATACCCTGTGATATTGTTTAACCATGGCACCTCGCTGCTCAATGATTTCTACTTGGATCTCTTGAGTCACATATCTTCTCATGGATACGTCGTCGTTGCTCCTCAGGTATATTCATTAATTATTTTTTTTATTGAGAGAAAAGTCTAATTTAACATTTTTAATTAGTTTAATTCCCCACGTTGTTTCCTTCGGAATAGGCATGTCAAAATTTATTTTTCTCAAGGTACCAACATGTCATCTGGTGACTACATGAGATATTATTACTCACTATGTTCCAAAACTTAATTTGGCTATGTTGAAGTTATTTTTGTTTATATTACATAGTCACATTTTCATTCCACCATTATTTTTAAACTAGGCACCTACAAATTTCAATATGTTCATCTACAGAATATTGAAATTTAAAGATAAGAGTCAATCCTACTGAGCTCGGCCCATGTTATACCACTGTATATAAACACTTATATATAGCTGGTAGCCGTAGATCGTATTGTGAGATTGACGAGGTTAGAAAAGCTATACGCTATTCCTTCTATTGTAAATTGTACTTTCTATTTTACATAATGAACATTTTCATGTAATTTTGTATGTTCTGTATTTTCGTTGCGATCTTATTCTCTAACAATCCATTTGTCAAAATACTTCAATTATTTAGGACGTAAATTTTTTTGAGAAGGTATCGATTTGAACAAGTAGGTTTCTTTTTCAGGGTTAATCTCACATGTTAGCATGTTATGATTACGTATTTTTTTCTTCTTCTTGTTCCTCAGTACTACGACTCCATTATCCCGATCGACGGCGAGCAAGAGCTTGAATGGGCCATAAGAGTGGCTAACTGGATCCCTTCAGGTCTAGAAGCCATTATCCCAGGTACTTTTTTTTAATACCATCCGGTAGTCGGATTCATCAGATCGACTAATTCATATTCAAGTCAGTAGAATTTTTTATGGTAAAACTCTCCAAAAAAATATTTAACATAAAAACTCAAAGTCAACATGATTAAACTAGAACGTGCTTGTTGGTCATTGTGCAGGTACATGGGACCAACAAAACATAGCCCTAGCCGGCCACAGCAGAGGAGGCCTAATCGCATTCGCGATGGCCCTCGGAAAGTACAAGGACACAACACTCCAAGTCAAAATCTCCGCCCTCATCGGCGTAGACCCGGTCGCCGGCCGCGACAGCAACACCCCAATCAAACCCTACATTCTCACCGGCGAGCCCGAGTCGTTCAACCTGTCCATCCCAGTCACCGTGATCGGATCCGGGAAGGGCGGGGCGTGCACCCCGGAGGGAATGAACCACGCCGAGTTCTTCAGCGAGTCGAGGGCCCCGAGCAGCCACTTCGCCGTGACGGACTACGGACACATCGACATGTTAAACGACGTGTTGACGGGCATCCAAGGCGTCGTGGCGCGGATCACTTGCGGAGGAAACCGCGGGCCGAGGAGGTACATGAGGAGCACCGTCGGAGGCATCACGGTGGCCTTCTTGAAGGGTTATTTTGGTGGGGATCTTGAGGACTTTGCGACGATCGTCGGCCAGCCATCTGTTGCACCGGCTGCCCTGGATGAGCCTCAGGTCCGTGGAGAACTTGGCGGCGGCGGCGTTGTTGCTCGGATTTGATGAGCAAGTTCAGGATTTCTGAAGAAATGAGGGAAACTACGTGTGGATTTCCCAGGTTGTTGTCTTTTTGTAGTTGACGAGATGGTGATTGTGGTTGCAAGCTTCTCTCGTGTGCCGGACTGAATAATGTGGAATAAATGTATCATGAGATTATCATATCATTAGTCATAAGTATCGGTAATTTCGAGTTTATGTGTTTACTTATATTGTTGGAATCTATAGTCTAATTATTTTAATATTCTCAGTTAAAAGTTCTAATATATTATTTTGCTGAATTGATTCGGCTATCTATTATTGTTGAGATTAACGTATCGGGATGAATGCTATTATACGAGTACGGTTATCATATCGTTAGTTTTTGTTGGAGCACGAAATTAATGTCTCGGAGTGATGATGGTCTATCTCCGGATGTGCGAGAATCGGCTCGGGCTTGTTGGAACGAGGAGCCGAGGCGAGAGGCCCCTCTCGCCCACATAGGCGAGACCGAGCGAGGGCTCTTCTCGCTCACGTTGGTGATCCGGGCGAGAGGCTCCACTCGCCCACGAAGGCGAGACCGAGCAAGGGCTCTTCTCGCTCACGTTGGTGATCCGGGCGAGAGGCTCCTCTCGCCCACGAAGGCGAGACCGAGAGAGGGCTCTTCTCGCCCACATGACCGAGTCCTATCAAGAAATTCGTCCGACTCAAATAGACGAGAGGCCGGTAGGAGTCACGAGCGAGGAGCCGAGTGAGAGGCCTACGGCAAGAGGTCGAGTGGCGAAAGGCCGAGGGAGAGGCCGAGCGAGAGGCCGAGTGAGAGGCCTACGGCGAGAGGCTGAGCGAGAGGCCGAGTGGTAAAAGGCCGAACGAGAGGGCGAGTGGTGAGTGGGCGAGTGAGAGGCCTACGGTAAGAGGCCGAGCGAGAAGCCTAAGGCGGGAAGCCGGGCGAGAGACTTAAGGTCGGAAGCCTAAGGCGAGAAGACGAGCGAGGAGCCTAAGGTGAGAAGACGAGCGAGGAGCCAAAAGCGAGAAGCCGAAGGTGAGAAGCCAACTTGAACCCGAGCGGGAAGCTCATTTGACCTTCGTAGGCGGGAAGGCAATTCCGGGAATAGGTCCACTTTGGTTGAGGAGGCTGTTAGCTTGAGCCCATTTTGAGAATTACTTTAGGCCTGACGAGATGTCCGTCTTGGGCGATGACGGACTTGAGTCAAGATTTTGCGTGGGAGATTCGAGAAGGTCAAAATGATCTATATTTTCCTAACTTGAGCCGAGATTCTCAATATTTGGCAAGACTTGGTAAGTTCCTCTTTAGGCTGTGATCGCTTGGTCGTCACGTTTTGAAAGCTTCTTATCCGAGGATGGGATTTGCTTATTTAAGGAAGACGGCTTGTATTGAGCCGAGAGGATCCCGTCATGTTAGGAACAAATAATTTGAAGCGAATCTCTCGGGATTGAGACTTGGAGCCGAAGGTCTTGG
Organism: Hypericum androsaemum; assembly: GCA_963995505.1. NCBI lineage: Eukaryota > Viridiplantae > Streptophyta > Magnoliopsida > Malpighiales > Hypericaceae > Hypericum > Hypericum androsaemum. Next base: position 10,978,469 of record OZ023197.1, read on the forward strand.
AGGCAGTTTAGGATTTTCTATTGTGAAGGTGCGGAGGTTAGGTCAAGGCACTCTATATAAGGAGGGCTCGGGCGAGAGAATGGACATCAATCAACAACACAACACGCAACTACTTTGCTTTTACTTATCATTGTTGCTTTTCCTTTCCTTAGCCCGTAGTCCGTAGTTCATAGTTTAGCCTAGCCTAGCTTAATTAGACCGACCTCGGGACGACCACTCCAGATCCGTCTCGGGTTACTTGTTCACTTATTCCCGCAATATATTTTTGGCATGCTCGTTGGGACTAAGGAGGGCGTCTAAGAAGGTGGTTTACTCTTGTTCAATCAGTATGACAAAGAACGTTGCTTCGCAAGCCAAGTCTAAGGAGGCGGAATCACTCACCTCTCAACCAACCGTTGGGAGGAATCAATCCAAAGGCATCGTCATTAGGGATGCACCACCACCTCTTCAGTCACCTGCTGAGGGGAATCAGTCCGACGGCGTCGTCATCAGAGATCCACCACCATCCTCTCAACACATAGTTGAGGGGAACACATCCAACACGCTTTCTTACAACGAGCCGGCCCTGTCTAACTCCCAGATAAGCAATGGGAAGAGCCCATCCAATCAGACCTCCCATGAGGATCCAGTCCTTCCCGTTATCCAGGTGACTACCAGAAGGAACTAGACCAACTCGGCCCCCTCCAAGGAGCCGGTTGATCGAACTTTCATCACGGAGGAGAAGTTTAAATCCTTCACAACCCGCCTTGATCAGACGATGAAGGACTACAGCGAAGCAATCAGACGTGTGTTTCAATACATGTGTGACAAAGATAGTGCACGTGCCAACGACCACATCCAGCATGCACACCCAGAGCCAAGGACGGCAGAGGTTCGATACCAAGGGATGGGCGGAGGTACCGGATTAGCTATACCTGTTCACCAGCAAAGCGGGCAACAAGGGTTTGGCTTTCCCCAGGGTAATTTTGTCCAAGTGGCGCCGGGAATGTTCGGATCCAACTTTCAAAACGGAGTTCCTGTAACCCCGATTATGGGAACGCAAGGAGTTAATCACTCGGGTTACCACGAGTCGGCCCCTACTCAGGACCGATCGTACCCACCCAGGATAACAATTGACCTGAGCTCTGAAGGCGTTCAGATAGGTCCTTCGGTTGACTCGAGGGGCCCTAATCATATGCCAATCCCTCAAGCCATGTACCCCAACCTGACTCCTCCGGGCATGCATCACTATATGCCGACTTTTCAGAGCATGTATCACCATCCGGCTCTTCAAGGAGTGTATCAACATCCCTTACCAGCCCCTCAAGGTGCACATCAAAATTTGGCCTATCAGACAGCACACCACGTCCCTGTGGCAACCCCTCAGGTGGTACACCACAACCCTATTCCAACTCCTCAGGTCGGACACCGTGGAAGGGTGGAGCTAGACGAGGATAACATGCCGCAACCCGTCAATCACCAACTAGCCTTTGGTGCTGCACAGGCCCGGCCAAACCGAAGACAGCCCCAACCCGAGGAGCACGAAGACCTGAACCAGCGACGATATCTCGAAGAGCAACCGGCAGTCGGATTCAACCAAGGTGTCCAGCATGATAGGGAGAGAGATCGTCATAGAGAGTACATGGCCGAGTTACTAAGAGATATGGGAGTCGAGACAAGGAACGCCCCTCATCCTAGGTTCGTCAAGCCTTACCCAGCGAACCTTGATCAACACCCTTTTCCACAGAGGTATCGAGTTCCGGAGTTCACCAAGTTTTCGGGCGAAGAGAACCAATCGATGGTGGAACACATTGCTCGCTTCATCATCCAATGTAGGGAGACCGCAACCCATGGGGGATGGCTTCTACGCCAATTCCCTATGACTTTGACCAAGACGGCCTTCGCTTGGTATATTGGACTACCGCTGGGTTTGGTGCGTGATTGGCCCGATATGGAACAAAAATTTCATAACCAGTTCTACAGAGCTGAGCCAACAATAACCATATCGGATTTTGCACATATGCAACAACTCGAAGGCGAGTCTGTGGAGAAGTTCATAATGCGCTTTTGGAAGGCAAAGAACAAATGTCCAACCAACTTATCAGAGTCTGATCTAGCTGCTCTGGCCATGCAAGGGCTCACCTTCCGCCTTCGAAAGAAACTCGGAGTCGGGAGGTTCCGGGACCTATCCGAGTTGGCACAAAAGGCCGTCGCGGCACAGCAGCTGATCTACGAGAAGGATATAAGGGTTTCTTCTTCAAAAGGTACCTACCATCGCTATGACCCTACGATTGAGATTGACCAACTTAGTGATGAATGGGGTCTCGAAGAAGGACAGACAATGGAGGAGATGGTGGCCGAGTTCAAGAAGGAAAAGCCATATAAGTGTGAGAGCCTAGTATACAAGACGATGACGGTCTCAAACGAGTTCACCCGTCCTGGGAACTCATCTCAACAGAGCAAGGGCTTCAACGAAGTCGGCCGAGAGTATTCGTTCGATGTCACAAAGGCCTAAGAGATTTTTGATAACCTCCTTAAGAACGGTCAGATCATGTTACCACCCGGGCACAAGATCCCTGACGAGAAGGAGCTGAAGGGGATGAAGTGCTGCAAGTGGCATGTGAGCAAGTCACACAACACGGCCAATTGTGTGGTGTTTCGCAACCAAGTGCAACAAGCAATCAAGGATGGGCGTTTGAGGTTCTCCAAAGAACAACCCTCGGTACCCTTCACCGTACCCATCAATATGGTGAATATGGCAAGGGGCCGGACTGAGGAGGAAGATCCCAAGCATGCACGACGATCGCTCTTCAAAGACCTAAGAGAGAAGCTTGGGAGGCATGGACGTCACGAGTCTTCCCGAGACCTGAGAGAGAAACTCGAAGGGCATGGATGCCAAGAACCTTCCCGGGACTTGAGACAAAAACTCGGGGGCATGAACGTCAAGAACCTTCTCGGGACCTGAGAGAGAAACTCGGGGGGCATGGAAGCCAAGAACTCTCTCGAGACTTGAGAAACCGACCTTGGGACGACCACTCCGGATCCGTCTCGGATTACTTGTTCACTTATTCCCGCAACAATTTTGAACGTAATATTTTACTTATCGACTAATTATCTTAATATTCTAAGTTAAAAGTTCTAATATGTTATTATACCGAATTGATTCTACTATTTATTGTTGTGGAGATTATCTCATCGGGATGCTTCGGTTATATGTCCTCATGGCTAATTGTCAAATCATGATGGATGACCTCTTTGGCTTTTGATGCTCATGCGTGTTTATACTAAATTTATTAATAACTAGTTTGTCTTCTAACTTGCGGGGTGCAAAAAGATATGAGGCACATGTACTAGAGTCAAGAAGGCGATGATAGAAGTGAGCCCACTGGAATAAGAGAAGAAAAAACATCTTCTCTTACCTTAATACGTGAAGAAGGCGAAGGGCCTGGATCTTCTTCATCCTTCAATAGTATGACAAATCGAACGTGATATATTAATAATTTGATTCATAGATGGTACATGAACCCATAATCTCGCGTTTCAGATATGTGACGCAACATATTCAAGTTCATGTTATCACATAATGCAAAATTTGACTTTAAATTTCGTTTGAGAAAATGCTTTAAGAGTACAAATTGCAAATTCGTGTCATTCGAGATAGGTATGTGTCATTTGAACTTGTCATCCAAGCGTGCCCTCTATCTATCAAATAACCAAAGGCTACATGAAATTTTTTCCACCTATCAAAAAATAAACGTTTTCTTTGTGCCCATGCAGAAGGACCACATATAAATGTCAGGAATATTTAGATTTTCTGTGGCAGGACTAAAGTCGTCAGCTTTGTTTTATACAATGGTCCATGGATAAGAAATGAGGGGCGCCACTTCGCGACCGATACGAGGAGATGTAGACAGCATTATCATCACTTACACGTGCTATAATTACCAAAGAACATAGTAATACGAGTTTCGAGTTCTAAATTTTTTTTGGTTTATCCCATCTAAGATTTATTGAACCGACTAATTTATATTCGAATGAGGTAAAATTTTTTATAGATGACAAAACTCTTCCAATAATTATTCAACATTATTATATTCCAAAAAACTCAAACTCAAAATTTCGTTATAGCCATGACCAATTAATTTAGGTGTTTGTTGGTTCTCAAAGTATTCAGCTTTTTTATTATTTAAATTCTTTAAAAAATTCATGGTTTAATATTTTTTTTCATTAATGATTGTGCGATTTTTGGTTTTTTTGGACTTAGATTTTCAAGTTGATATTTCTAGTGACAAATAATTAACCCCGAGTGATGATCACGTTCGCAATAAGTCATTTTTTTTTCTCATTATTTGTATTGATATTGCAAGTGATACTCTCCAATACTAACTAAAGTTCAACCGCAAGTGGGTGAGGTCACGGAGAAGTTCATGTCATTCATCGCCTCCTTAGAGAAGGCGCACAAGAGGTAGAGTGTGTCTTACTTGTCATGTGAGTACCATTATGAGATTTTTTTAATGAGTAAATTTTCTATATTAAGTATATAGTAATATATTCTAATGTTCATCACAATGGGACCTCATCGAGACCCTCTCCCACCATGATATCCTTCCCTACAGGACAGCGAACATGCTCGTCGTTCTTGTACATGCAAATATAAGACATAAAAGTGACGTTGCAGATTTGATCATCTACACGGGCATGAGTCGACAAAAAGAATAAGAAATTTATACTGAAAATATCAATTTTAGAAAACTTGATTTTACAAAATCATAAACTATGTGATACTAAAATTAAAATTTCTCTTAAAACTTAGCAATGTAGTAAACATTCATAAACTACGTGATATCAGATATCAAATTGTTTCGAAAAAAACTTCCACAGGCTATAAATACGGGCACCGCCGCTTGCTGAACCCTCACACCTTACCTAGCTACTTACCGATCATAATCACCCATCCATACCACATACTATACGTTTCCACAAGTATAATGGCAAATCTTTTGGTTTTCTTGTTCTACCTCTTAATCGTGTCAATCACATTGCTAATAGCAAGAGCATCAGTTTTCCCGATAGTTATAGAGGTGGAGGCCAATATAAATAACTACGAGCCCAACTCACCATCCTCGACGTCCCTCGAAGTTTTCGAAAATGGAGAATTCTCACCATTTATATACAATATATCAGAATTGGACGTCGCTAAACCTCCCAGAGAATTGAAAATTATAGCCCCTAGGGAAGCAGGGAAGTACCCTTTGATACTATTTAACCATGGCACCTCGCTGCTCAATGATTTCTACTTGGATCTCTTGAGTCACATATCTTCTCATGGATACATCGTCGTTGCTCCTCAGGTATATTCATTAATTCTTGTTTTTATTGAGAAGAAGGTCTAATGTAACAAATTTTTTAATTTTTTTTGTTGATACCACTGTGTGTCTGGACATATACTGGATTGACTATTATTTGAAAAATGATAGTTTTTTCAACAAATATTTAACATTATTATATTTTCAATGATTCAGACTTGAAACCTCAAAATTAAGCGAGAACAACTCGTAATTTAAGTGAATAATAGTTTAATATTTATTAATTAATTACAAGGCGTAGAGAAGAATGAACGCTACAGTGTTCAAACTCTGACATGTGTAACTTGGTGTAAAAAAATTACTTATACAAAAAAAATATTTTTCTAATTAGTAGGGATATTATAATTCATTATGCACATACTTATTTTTATTTATATCACATGACCACATTTTCATTCCACCTTTATTTTTAACTCTGCACCTACAAATTATTATTTAAACAATTAGATAAATTAATGCACAATTCAACTATAATTGATCCAAGCATTAAAAATTAAATTTTTAAAGAAGATTTCGAGTTCACATGAGAACTGTTTTTTTTTCAATCTCTCATGTTAACATGAAATGATTACGTCTTTATTTCTTTCCTCAGTACTATGACTCCATTATCCCGATCGACGGCGAGGAAGAACTCGAATGGGCCATAAGAGTGGCGAACTGGATCCCTTCAGGTCTAGAAGCCATTATCCCGGTACGTTTTTTATTCATACTATTGGTATCCATATTACTGGATCGACTAATTTAGATTCAAACATGTAGAATATTTGTAAGGTGATAAAACTTTTCAACAAATATTTGATATCAATGACTCAAATTCGAGAACCGTTTCAATTAGATGAACGCTTTATCTAAGTGTTTGTCGGTCATTATTCAGATACATGGGACCAGCAGAACGTAGCCCTAGCCGGTCACAGCAGAGGAGGCCTCATCGCATTCGCGATGGCCCTCGGAAAGCACAAGGATACCAAACTCCAAGTCACAATCTCCGCCCTCATAGGCGTAGACCCGGTCGCAGGCCGCGACAGCAACACCCCAATCAAACCCTACATTCTCACCGGCGAGCCCGAGTCGTTCGACCTGCCCATCCCGGTCACCATCATCGGGTCCGGGAAGGGCGGCGCGTGCACGCCGGAGGGGATGAACCACGTCGAGTTCTTCCGCGAGTCGAAGGCCCCGAGCAGCCACTTCGTCGTGACGAAGTACGGACACATCGACATGTTAAACGACGTGTTGACGGGCATCCACGGCGTCGTGGAGCGGATCACTTGCGGAGGAAACCGCGGGCCGAGGAGATACATGAGGAGCACCGTCGGAGGCATAACGGTGGCCTTCTTGAGGGTTATTTTGGTGGGGATCTTGAAGACTTTGCGACGATTGTTGGCGAGCCATCTGTTGCACCGGCCTCCCTGGATGAGCCTCTGGTCCGAGGGGAACTTGGTGGCGGCGGCGTTGTTGCTCGGATTTGATGAGCAGTATCGGGATTTCTGAAGAAATAAGGGAAGCTACGCGTGGATTTCCCAGGTTGTTGTCTTTTTGTTGTTGACGAGATGGTGATTGTGGTTGCAGGCTTCTCTCGTGTGCCGGACTGAATAATTTGGAATAAATGTATCGTGAGATTATCATATCATTAGTCGTGAATATTAGTAGTTTCGAGTTTAATGTGTTTACTTATATTAGTAGAATCTATCGACTAATTATTTTAATATTCTCAGTTAAAAGTTCTAATATGTTATTTTGCTGAATTGATTCGGCTATTTATTATTGTTGAGATTAATGTATTAGGATGAGTACTCTTATACGAGTACGGTTATCATATCTTTAGTTTTGAGCGTAATTTGTTTACTTGTCGACTAATTATCTTAATATTCTAAGAAGGGTAAATTATTCCCTAGTCTTTGGTGTTTAGTCATCTCTTTCGGGTCCCTGCATTTTTTAAAATAATTTTACCATCTTCCGTCTTTGTTTTTAAAAACTCTCGGGTCCCGGGTGCCGGGATATTTCATATTATTCGGTGAATCCCTACTTAAAAAGACTAAAATGTCCCTCCCTTGTTAAAAGAAAAAATCCCTCTTTTTTTCCCCTTCTTCTTCCTCCAACTTTATCTTCTTCCTCTAACCCCTTCAACAGTCAATTAAAACTCAAACACAAATTTTCATAACTAGAATAAAAACTAATTAGAGAATCAAAACTTAAAAAACCCCAATTTTAAAAACATCATTTCGAATTAATTAAAAACATCATTAATTTAAAAACACAAACTTCCAGAACATAGTAAGTAATATAGAAAATTAGTTAAAACTGTTAGCAAGCTTAGCCACCCATCCCACCGCCTCCACCACCTCCCAACCCTCCGCCTCTCCCACCTCCAAGACTACTTCTAAGACCACCGCCAAATCCCCCAGTTCACTTTTCTAATTTTCTAATTTAGATTTCTAAGTAATTAAAGTGTATTCGTTGAATCGGTGTTCACGGTTAAAGGGGAGAGGTTGAAACAGAGAAGTCGAAAAGGCCGAGGAGATGAAAAGGTCAAGGGATGAGGTTTTCATGGCTGCTCCAGTTAAAAGGCCTTTGGTTTCTTCATCGGCTCGGGTGGGAAAGTGAGCTCTCCCCCACCCTCTCTATCTTTGTGCCTTTGCTTAGTGGCTGGTTTTGCCAGTTTAAGTTTTAGGGAATTAATTTGGGGTTTTTTTTATGAATCTACTGTTAAAGAGTGTTTGGATCCCTTTTGTTTTGTTGGGCAGTAGATTAATCTTCCTCAACCCTAATTTTATAATTTAGGTTTTTAAGTATTTGAAATTAGTATTCTTCAAATTTTGGTTCTCTTTGATTACTTTTGGTTCTCTTTGATTACTTTTGATTCTCAATAATGTTTGAATTTGGGTTTGGGTATTGGTTTTAGTTGAAGGTGGGAGGTTGAAGATAAAGTGGGAGGAAGAAGGGAAAAAAAGAGGAATTTTTTATTTTTTTAAAGTGAGAGGACATTTTAGTCTTTTCAAGTGAGAGTACGCCAGAGAAAATGACATATTCCGACAAGAGACTAGGGGGACAATGATCAAATACCAAAAACTAGGAAATAATTTATCCAAAATTCTAATATGTTATTATACCGAATTGATTCAGCTGTTTATTGTTGTTGAGATTACCTCATCGGGATGCTTCGGTTATATGTCCTCATGGCTAATTGTCAAAGCATGATGGGTGACCTTTTGGCTTTTGATGCTCATGCGTGTTTATACTAAATTTATTAATAACTAGTTTGTCTTCTAATTTGCGGGGTGCAAAAAAATAGGCATATGTATCAGAGTCAAGAACTAACTCTGCGAAATTATACACCTCGTTAGGGAGCAAAAATTATAGTTTAAGACTTTGTTTAGGAGCAAATGAAGAGGGGAAAGAAATATAGTAGAGGAAAAAATAAGAACAAAATTAATTAACGATAATTTCGAAAAATAAAAGATGGGAGTAATAAAAATTGGAAAAATATAGATATGTTGTATTTTTAAAAATTATAATACAAACAATCGTCCACCAATAAACTCACAAATTAAAAACTTATGGATAAAGTAGTAATTGGGCGAATAAATTCTATCTTTCCTTCCGCATTTCACCAATTTGGAGAGAATGAATTTTGATAATTTAGAAGAAAAAGTTTCGAGTGGGAATTGAAGCGGGATGACGAATTGGGGGGTCCCACCAGAGGGTGTCGTTAAGGTGGTAGTTGAAGCAGTGAAAGGAAACTGAAGCTTCGAGTTTCTCTTGAGGGGGCCACCGAACTCGTCCCGGTAGTAGAGCATCTGCCGGCGCCGGATGTAGGCGGCCTCCGCAACGGTGAGGATAGGGGTGAGAAAATAAATCAAAAAGCATAGAACCAAATCAAACTAGGCCAAAAATCGAACCAGACCGAACCAAATAAGTGTTCGGTCCAATTCGGTTTGCATCCAACCACTTTTCTTTTCCAGTTTTGTGAGTTCGATCCCAGTCTGATTTGGTCAGTTTGGTCAGCCCTAGGTGAGGGGGCCATAGTTCTTCATCCGTAAGTTTTTTTTCTTTTTAAGTGAGATATTTTTTCCTTTTCACATAGCTCTTTACCGGAGAAAAATTCTGATTCCGACTTAAAGGACCTCAAAATATAATTTTACCAAACTGTAGAAAAATTTTAATATATTTTAGAAATACAGAACTGTGAGAGAAGAATATACAAAATCTCAAAGTCCAGAGAACAATTTACCGTAACTTTTACCATCAACGCATTGCTTACCGGACTTATGTAGATGTTACGAGGGATTATATTCAATTTTCCTAGCAATATGGTGATCACTCCATGAAATTTTTATCACCTATACAAAAGTATTCTCTTTATGACCATGCAGAAGGACCAAACTGAAAAGTCGGGAATATTTAGCTTTTCCTGGCAGACTAAAGTCGTCAACTTTGTTTTATACATCCAGGAATGGTCCATGGATAAGAAATAAAGTGAGGGCCAGGGGCGCCACTTCGCAACCGATAAGACAGCGTTATCATCAACGTGCTATAATTCCCAAAGCACTTATTACGAGTATTTATTTATTTTTTGACTGAAAACCATTTGGAGTTGTTCTATTTTGTTTATCAAAGTTTTCAAAATTGATATTTTTTAGTGATAAATTTTTAATCATGATTAATTTTTTCCAACCACTGTTTGTATGGAGACTGATGGGATCATGCCCACAAATTAAGGAAAAGAGATGCCCACAAATTAAGGAAAAGAAAAAGATGGACATGATGATGAAGATGCCCACAAATTAAGGAAAAGAAAAGATGGACATGATGATGAAGATGCCCACAAATTAAGGAAGAAAACATGGAGGATTTTATGGAACATTGGTTCCATATGAACTTTCCTCCTCTATAAAAGGGGAGATGATCTTCCATGGAAATAACATCCACAAAATGAAGAAAAACTCCAAGTAGAGAGTTTAGAGAGAGAAAGATAGTTTCCAAGTTCCAAAGAGAGAGAGCTTGAGGTAAAAATAGAGTGAGTGAAAATTCTCTACTGTAAAATACGAGTGAAACACGAGAGTAGGATAACTCGGGGTACCGGGCAGTGAGGATATTTTTACCACTGTAATTTCTCTATTTACTAGTGGATATTTTTTGGAGCTGGTCCCGTGGTTTTTCCCTCTGGTATTTAGAGGGTTTTCCACGTAAATCTTGGTGTTCCCTCTTGGTGGTGTTTTTCTTCCCCATCTACTTTTAACCGTGGTAATTATTAATTACCGGGGTAAATTTTATTTACCGCTTCCGCTACACGAGTCAAATTCCCAACAAGTGGTATCAGAGCCTTGGCTTTGTAGCTGAGATCTTTGGGTGTTGAAGATGGAGGACAAGCCTGTCGAAAAAGCCATCAAGTTGACTTCGTCAAATTATGCCGTCTGGAAGACTCTGATGACGGATGTTTTATACTGCAAGGATCTTTTTGATCCTATTGAGTTAAAAGGTATAAAAGACGATGCAATAGCAGATGCTCTCTGGAACAAGATGAATCGCAAAGCCTGTGGGTTAATTCGACAGTCGATTGACCCCAGTCTTATTCACCACGTGGCTGACGAGACGGATGCATTCAAGCTCTGGGAGAAGCTGGAAAATCTGTTTGAGCGGAAAAATGCCATTGACAAGGCTTTTCTGCTCAAACGGCTTATCACAGCCACATACCGTGATGGACAAAATGCATCTGAGCATTTGAGTACGTTCCAGGAGTTTGCAAATCGTCTAGTAGCAGCAAAGGTTCCGCTAGACGATGAGTTGCTGGCTTTGATGTTGCTGAATTCCTTGCCGGATAGTTGGGAAACGCTAAAAGTTTCTCTGACAAACTCAACTCCAAGTTTGACATTGTCTATGGTCAAGGATAGTATCCTGAATGAAGAAACTCGGAGAATAGAGAATGGCATGATGAGCTCTAGCAATGAGGCCATGGTCACAGAGAACCGTGGGAAAGGCAAGTTTGAAGGAAGATCCCAGTCGAGAGAAGGACTGAAGTGTTACTATTGTGGCAAAGAGGGGCACTTTAAAAGAAATTGTAGACTGTTCAAGAAGAAGCAGGGAGGCGAGCAGAAGAATGAGAATGACCAAAGAGCTACCACATCTACACTAGAGGAGGTGGCACTATTTTCTTGTGAAGAAGATATTTGTGCGGTCAGTGATCCGTACACTGAATGGGTCATTGATTCTGCTGCGTCATACCATGCAACTCCCCACAAGGAGATGTTCACCTTGTACAGAGCAGGAGACTTTGGCAAGGTTAGAATGGGAAATAGCAGTTTTGCTAATATTGTGGGAGTTGGTGATGTTTTGGTCAAGACAGATGTTGGCCATAAGTTAACATTGAAAGACGTCAGACATGTTCCTGATCTGCGTCTGAACCTGATATCTATACATGCCCTGGATGTGACTGGTTTCCATAGCCATTTTGGCAATGGATTGTGGAAGCTGACTGCAGGAGATCTAGTTACAGCTAGAGGAAAGATATTTGGTACACTTTACAAGACTCAAGTGAAGCTGCTTGGAGATGAGGTGAACGCAGTAGAAGACTCTACCTCACCAAATCTGTGGCACAAGCGGCTTGGACACTTGAGCGAGAAGGGAATGAAAGCACTACAGTCTGTTGTTCTAATCGCCATAGGTACAAAACTACAAACTTGTGATTATTGTATCTTTGGCAAGCATCATAGAGTTCCTTTTGGCAAGACTGCTAAAAAGAAGGAAAGTTTTTTAGAACTTGTGCATTCTGATGTGTGTGGTCCCATTGAAGTGGAGTCATTAGGTGGTAGCAAATATTTTCTCACTTTCATTGATGATGCATCACGGAAGTTGTGGGTGTATTTTTGTAAAAACAAAGACCAGGTGTTTGATCACTTTAAGAAGTTTCATGCTATGGTGGAAAGAGAGAAAGGTGCATCCTTGAAGTGTATCCGGTCAGACAATGGCGGGGAGTACACGTCAAAAGAGTTTGAGCAGTATTGCGCAAACTATGGCATCAAACATGAGAAGACAGTTCCAGGCACCCCACAGCACAACGGTGTTGCAGAGAGAATCAACAGAACCATTGTGGAGAAAGTGAGATGCATGCTCAAAACGGCTAACTTGCCCAAGCCGTTCTGGGGGGAAGCAGTTCGTGCTGCATGCTACCTAATCAATCGGTCTCCATCAGTTCCGCTAAACTATGACACCCCAGAGAGAGTGTGGACCGGTAGAAGTATTTCTTACTCACATTTGAAGGTGTTTGGATGCAAAGCTTTTGTACATATATCAAAGGAACGGAGACAAAAGCTAGATGACAAAGCAGTTCCCTGCATATTTCTTGGCTATGGAGAAGAAAACTTTGGCTACAGGCTGTGGGATCTAGAGAGAAAGAAAGTCATCAGAAGCAGAGATGTAGTGTTTCATGAAAATGAGACATGTTCAACCCCAGTAATAACAGAGGCAAGGATAGAGGCTGGTGGTGGAATTGATTTGGCACCAGAATCTTCTCCAATGACAACTGGTGGAGAAGATGCAGATCAATCTTTTTGGGTGGGTGCTGAATCAGAAGAGAATTCTAATCAGGGGGAGCAAACCCCTGAGGTCGGCGAAGTAACCTCGGAATCTCAGGAGGATGAGCAACTCAGAAGGTCAACAAGACAGAGGATGTTATCAACCAGATACTCCAGTTCTGAGTATGTCCTTGTCACTAGCGAGGGGGAGCCGGAGAGCTTTGAAAAAGTCCTGGAGCATGAGGACAAAGCTCGATGGATGGAGGCTATGCTTGAGGAATTAAGTTCTTTGAGAAAGAACGGTACTTATGAGCTTGTGAAATTACCCCACGGAAGGAAGGCCTTGATGAACAAATGGGTATACAAGCTGAAACGAGATGGTGATAATCTCGTTAAATACAAGGCTCGGCTAGTGGTGAAAGGTTTCAGCCAGAAGAAAGGCATTGACTTTGATGAAATATTTTCACCAGTCGTAAAGATGTCCTCCGTTCGAGTAGTACTTGGACTAACTGCCAGTTTGAATCTGGAGTTAGAGCAAATGGATGTCAAGACTGCTTTCCTCCATGGCGATTTGGAGGAGGAAATCTACATGCAGCAACCTGAAGGTTTTCAGGAGAAAGGGAAGGAAGATCTGGTGTGCAGGTTAAGAAAGAGCTTGTACGGCTTGAAGCAAGCTCCTAGACAGTGGTACAAGAAGTTCGACTCATTCATGATGAGTCATGGCTACACCAGGACAAACGCAGACCATTGCGTTTACATCCGTAGATTTCATGATGGTAAATTCATAATTCTTTTGTTGTATGTGGATGATATGCTGATCGTTGGACAGGATGCTGAGATGATAAAGAAGTTGAAAGAAGATTTATCAAAGTCCTTTGACATGAAGGATCTTGGTGCAGCAAGGCAAATTCTGGGCATGCAGATTATTCGTAATCGACAAGCTAGGAAGCTGTGGTTATCCCAGGAAAGATACATTGAGAAGGTACTAGAGAGATTCAATTCAAAGAATGCGAATCCAGTCAGTACACCTCTTGCTGGCCAGTTTAAACTCAGCAAGAAAGCATGTCCTACAACAAAGGAGGAGAAGGAAGACATGGCAAAGGTTCCATACTCCTCAGCAGTTGGGAGTTTGATGTACGCCATGGTGTGCACGCGTCCAGATATTGCTCACGCAGTTGGTGTGGTGAGCAGGTTTCTCTCTAACCCGGGGAGACAACATTGGGAGGCTGTAAAATGGATCCTAAAATACTTACGAGGCAGTTCAAAAATGTCTTTGTGCTTTGGAGGCTCAGAACCAATCTTGGAGGGTTTTTCAGATGCAGATATGGCGGGAGATATTGACTCCAGAAAATCAACTTCTGGATATCTGTTTACTTTTGCAGCGGGAGCTGTGTCATGGCAGTCCAAACTGCAGAAATGTGTTGCCTTATCTACAACTGAGGCAGAGTATATTGCAATGACTGAGGCAGGAAAAGAGTTGCTTTGGTTGAAGAGGTTCCTTCAGGAGCTGGGTTTGGAGCAAGATGAGTATGTGGTTTACAGTGATAGTTAAAGTGCTCTAGACCTGAGCAAGAATGCCACCTATCATGGTCGCACGAAGCACATCGATATTCGGTACCATTGGCTCCGAATGGCCATTGAAGAGCAGGAGATGAAGTTACAAAAGATTCATACGGACAAGAATCCTGCTGATATGTTAACAAAGGCAGTGCCTCGTGAGAAACTCCAATTCTGTGCCAGGTCATCTGGCACGGGGGTTCATCATTAAGCTCAACCAGAAAGTTTCTCCCTCAAGTGGGCATGAGGGGGAGAATTGATGGGATCATGCCCACAAATTAAGGAAAAGAGATGCCCACAAATTAAGGAAAAGAAAAAGATGGACATGATGATGAAGATGCCCACAAATTAAGGAAAAGAAAAGATGGACATGATGATGAAGATGCCCACAAATTAAGGAAGAAAACATGGAGGATTTTATGGAACATTGGTTCCATATGAACTTTCCTCCTCTATAAAAGGGGAGATGATCTTCCATGGAAACAACATCCACAAAATGAAGAAAAACTCCAAGTAGAGAGTTTAGAGAGAGAAAGATAGTTTCCAAGTTCCAAAGAGAGAGAGCTTGAGGTAAAAATAGAGTGAGTGAAAATTCTCTACTGTAAAATACGAGTGAAACACGAGAGTAGGATAACTCGGGGTATCGGGCAGTGAGGATATTTTTACCACTGTAATTTCTCTATTTACTAGTGGATATTTTTCGGAGCTGGTCCCGTGGTTTTTCCCTCTGGTATTTAGAGGGTTTTCCACGTAAATCTTGGTGTTCCCTCTTGGTGGTGTTTTTCTTCCCCATCTACTTTTGACCGTGGTAATTATTAATTACCGGGGTAAATTTTATTTACCGCTTCCGCTACACGAGTCAAATTCCCAACAGAGACCACGCTTACGATACATCATTGACAAGTGGGAGCCTCTCAGACTAAGTAGGAATGCTACTGTCTCCTTGCACCGCGTTCGAAGAGGTGTACAAAAGACGGGACGTGTGGGTGTGTCCCACTTGTTATGACAACACAAACGACGAGAAAGAAAGATGACATGTCTCGAACCTTGCGGTACAAGCACCAGTTGGTAAAAGATTAAGAAATTTGTTACTAAAAATATCAAATTGGTAAATCTTGGCAAAAAAAATGAAACCACATTGTATACTTAGTCAAAAAATATTAAACCCTAAAATGAATTTTTTCTTAAAAGTTCTAATCGACCAAAACCTAAATTAGAAACGAGTAAATATAAACTATTATTAAAAAAAACTTTCAGGGTCTATAAATACGAGCATCGCCGCTCGCTGAACCCTCACACCTTGCCTAGATCACCATCCATACACATACTATACGCTCCCACTAGTATAATGGCAAAGCTTTTGGTTTTCTTGTTGCACCTGCTGACCGTGTTAATCACATTGCTACTAGCAAGAGCATCAATTTTCCCAATAGTTATAGAAGTGGAGGCTAATATTAACAACTACGAGTCCAACTCGCCAAAGTCGACGTCCCTCGACGTTTTCGAAAATGGAGAATTCTCACCATTTATATACAATATCTCAGAATTGGACGTCGCTAAACCTCCTAGAGAAGTAAAAATTATAGCCCCTAAGGAAGCAGGGAAGTACCCTTTAATATTATTTAACCATGGCACCTCGCTGCTCAACGATTTCTACTTGGATCTCTTGAGTCACATATCTTCTCATGGATACGTCGTCGTCGCTCCTCAGGTATGTACGTTAATTATTGCACCTGAATAGGATTTGAAGGAAATCTATGTTCAAACCTAAATATTGTTGTAAAAAATTTACTAATTTTAAAAAATTACATTAATTAATGTTTTTTATTGAGAAGAAAGATCTGAACAGGACGGGAAGCCGTCGATGGAGAGAAAGTCTACTGGGTTCTTGTTGATTTCTGTTTGCTTTAAAATTCTTTTAGAAAGATCAAATCTGTAATCTGTTCTGGGTTGAGTTTCGTTGCTTAATCTTATTTTTTTGGTGTGTTTGGACTTGTTCCTCTTTTTGAATTTGTGTTGGGGATAAATCAGGATTTTGACGACGAAGAAGTGAGGAGGAAGACGAAGCAATTAGTTAATCATTTTTAAGGGTATTTGATCCAGAGGAAGAAGATGAAGATTGAAGATGATAATTTTTTTTAAGGGTATATCTATCATTTCCTAGATAAAAATTAAAAAAAATACCGATGACATCATCAATGGACCCGAAAGTTTTTAAACCCAAACATGGGGGACGACAACATGAATTTTAGAAACGCAGGGACCTGAGAGGGAGGAAAACCAAACCTCAGAGACCTGAGCGTAATTACCCTAAATTGTTTTATACTACCCGGTATTTGGATACTTGTTGTGACGAGAAATACAAATTCGAGTCGGGTAAGACATTTAGAAGGTGACAAAATTCTATCAAGTATTTAATACTTTTGTGTTCAGAAGACCTCTCAATTAACCTAAAACAATTCTACCAAATTTGATTTAAGCATGTTGGTTGACATTTTTTTAAACTAATATTCATATTGTACACCTACCAACACAAATATTCATATTATTATGTTCCCAAACTTATTTTATTTATATCACACGGCCACGTTTTTGTTCCACCATTATTTTTTAACTCTGCACCTACAAATTATTACTACTTAAACAATCAGAGAAAATTAATGTATATTTCAACTATAAAAGTTGATCCAATTATTAAAAAGAATATATATTTTAAAATATTTCGATTTCGAACCCGGAGCGATTTCTTTTTCCGGGTCAATCTCGCATGTTAGCATGACATGATTACGTTTTTTTATTCCTGTTCCTCAGTATTACGACTCCATTATCCCGATCGACGGCGAAGAAGAGCTTGAATGGGCCATAAGAGTGGCTAACTGGATCCCTTCAGGTCTAGAAGCCATTATCCCAGGTACAATTTTTTTTCTCACCAATCTTGTATATGGATCCATCTTGTATGTGGATCCACTAAATCGACTAATTCAGATTCGAGTCGGTAATATTCAAAATCTGGTTAAATTAAAACAACTTTCTGATCGATTGATTTAAGTGTTTGTCCATCGTTACGAAGGTATATGGGACCAACAGAACATAGCCCTAGCCGGCCACAGCAGAGGAGGCCTAATCGCATTCGCGATGGCCCTCGGAAAGTACAAGGAGACCACACTCCAAGTCAAAATCTCCGCCCTCATCGGCGTGGACCCGGTCGCCGGCCGCGACAGCAACACCCCAATCAAACCCTACATTCTCACCGGCGAGCCGGAGTCGTTCAACCTGTCCATCCCGGTCACCGTGATCGGGTCCGGGAAGGGCGGGGCGTGCACTCCGGAGGGGATGAACCACGCCGAGTTCTTCAACGAGTCGAAGGCCCCGAGCAGCCACTTCGTCGTGACGAACTACGGACACATCGACATGTTGAACGACGTGTTGACGGGCATCCACGGCGTCGTGGCGCGGATCACTTGCGGAGGAAACCACGGGCCGAGGAGGTACATGAGGAGCACAGTCGGAGGGATCACGGTGGCGTTCTTGAAGGGCTATTTTGGTGGGGATTTTGAGGACTTGGCGACGATCGTCGGCGAGCCATCTGTTGCACCTGCCGCCCTGGATGAGCCTCAGGTCCGTGGGGAACTCGGTGGCGTTTTGGTTGCTCGGATTTGATGAGCAAGTTCCGAAGAAATAAAGGGAAACTACGTTTGGTTGAAGGTTGCTCCCGTGTGTCGATTGAATAATTTGGAATAAAGACCGTTGAGGTTATTGTGAGTGTTTGTGAGAAATTGTGAGTTTATGTATTAAATATGATAATTTTAATATGATATTATGAGCAGAATTGTTATCATAATTTATCATCGATTACCGCATTGAAGTATCTAGCATGAGGGAGCGTGGTGATATGTTTCACTTGGCAACTACTTCTAGAAAAGATGACCCACTTTGGCTTTTGATGCTCATGCGAGCTTGTACTAAATTTATTCGGAAAGATGTATGGTATGGCCAATTTTAACTTTAGTATTATTATGTGATTTAAAATATATAAAACAAGTCTAATGTTTTAAATTATTTTCACGATTTGACCAACTTTTTTTGGCTGTCCGGTCTCACACCTGATTTTTAGTTTTTACGTCCAAGTGGCTTGACAATTGGGTTTAAAAAAAAATTCAAACGGGTCCTCTAACAAAAAATAATTGAAAAAATTAGAGTCGTTTATTGAGTTTTAAACCACATAGTATTAAAGTGAAAAATGGTCATACTATAGGATACAAAATTGCACTTTCCCAATTTATTATATACAATTCAAGGTTTCTAATTAACACTCCATTATTTGATGAAAAAAATTCCTAGATTAAATTTAAAAATAATTAGAAAAGAATATGAAATAATTCATCTGAAGCATATAATGAGCGGAAGTAAGTTTTCAAATAGGGCAAATTACCCTCGGCTGTTTCAATTGAAGTTATATTCCTTTTTTTTTTGAAGTTAATTAATTTGGGGTTTTGTTTTTTGTTTTTTTATAGTTGAGGACGATATTCATAACGGGGCTACCGGACGACGTCAAGGAGAGGGAGCTGATCAATCTGCTGAGGTGGGTCCCGGGCTACGAGGCGTCTCAGGTCAACTTCAAGGGGGAGAAGCCCATGGGATTCGCCCTCTTCTCAGTTCGCTATCGCTGCCAAGGACGCCCTTCAGGTCTCAGACTCTTTGCCGTCGCCTTTTTCGTTGTTCGTGTTGTGTTTGGGTGGTTTGCTTGATTCGGGGTTTGTTAGGATATAGTGTATGACACGGAGACCAACTCGGTGCTGCACACGGAGATGGCCAAGAAGAATCTGTTTACGAAGAGAGTGACACTCTGATGTCTGCTCAGCTTCTTGTTCGATCAATGCTTCACGCTTCTGTCTGTTTGGTGATGAAGGCATTTTGAGTGAATTAGGCGTCCGTAAGGCAGGCTATTTGCGATGCATGGAGGATTATTCCATTTTCCTCGTTTTGTTTCCATTTGATCTAGCACTCGTGTTTTAACTGATGTTGTTCATAAGCTGTGTGGAAGAACTATATTTGTCGTGGTTATGTACTGGCTTTTTATTTCAAAAACTTGCACCGTGTCTATGAGACATCCAAATTTGCATCTTATATATATTGATATACCTATAACAATTTGCACTTGGTTGCCACTTGCTGTGTAAAAAATTATTCACTTTAGTAATGCAAAAGCCGAGTCCATCCCAACCAAAGAAGTTATATTTATGTCTTATAAATTTCCATCAGAGTAATGCTTTGAGGATACAGTCTATTGTTTTGTTCAATGAACATATATGATATCAGTTCAGGAATTTTTCTGCAGTTCTAGAAAAGTTTATGTTTACTCTTCCTGATGTTATTCAATTTGCAGGAATAGTGGCTGATCCCAATGGTCATGATCAAAGCAAACGCTTGCGAACTGGTGACTATTCTCATACAGTATATGCAGCTCCATCTCCATTTCACCCACCTCCTGCTCATGTCTGGGCACCAAATGGGTATCTATCTATCTATCCTTTTTCTGTATCTCATAAGATCAGTCCTTAAGTTTCTTGGCCAAGTGCAGGTTTAGCTGCTTTTCAACTCATGACAGTCAGCATTTAGCTTCTTTCTTTCTTAATTCTAGCTTCTTTGTCCAGGTATATGCCTCCAGCACCTCCTCCATATGATCCTTATGGAGGTTATCCTGTTCCTCAAGTACAAATGCCCGCTCCTGTTCCTTTGCTGCCTCCTAGTAGTTATGTTCCTGTTCAGGTACTTCTATTTCTGCTTCTTTTGTCTCAGCTTGATGTTGGACAATTGACTTTTTCTCCCGAACCTTAACCTTGTTGCTTCTTTTTATCTATTTTCGAAGAGTTTGTCCACATGTGAATTGTGATGGCCATTTGTGTGTTAACCTCTCTTTGTTTCTGCTTTTTCTTGTGGGATGTTTTAGACTATTATCTCATCAGGCATTGTGTAGTCCACCATTTCTGTTTGGAGGATATGTAAGATGCTCGTAAGGAGAGTCACGTGTCTTTATGCTGCTTTGCATAAATAATTTCGTCCTAGTTCTTTGCTGGCCATTTGGGTAACAATTGCACCTTCTTTAGGAGATCTATTGGCTATCAGTTTAACCGAGGAAGGGCCCTCCTCAATTAATTTTGCTTGTTAGAAACTTGCAAAATTTTTTTCATAGGATTGAATATTTGATCATCCATTTTATAGAACTATTCTAGTTGCCTGAGTGGATTCTCTTTTAACTGTTTATGAATGTTCGATGCAGAATACTAAAGATAATCCTCCTTGTAATACTCTTATTTATCGGTAACTTGGGAGAAATGATCAACGAGGATGAACCAAGGGGTCTTTTCAGCTCGTAAGGATGCTATTGGCTTTCAGTCTTTCAAAAATTTTATATTTGCAGCTCCTAAAAACGATCTCACCTTTAATGCTTTGCCATCACAGCCAGCCTGGTTATAAGCAAATGAAAGTTTTGAGGCAGGAGAGGCATACCGTTTGCTTCATCGAGTTTGAAGTAAGTTACATGTCAACATTTCCTTCATGAGATTTTTGAACCTCTTTTTCTCAACTGAAAAGTTTCTAACGATGGAATTATATCTCCTGAGGACTTCCCTTTGTGTGATTATTGGTTATTATTAATAGTTGTTATGCTACCTTTTCAGGATGTCAACAGTGCCACCCATGTTCACCAGACTCTACAAGGTGCTGTTATCCCTAGCTCTGGTACAGTTTGTTGGGTATGGAGACTTCGTACTATACGGCATTGTTCACATGTTGACTCGGCACTATTCATCCGGGGCCAGAAATGTGATTTCTGGTAGACGATTTTGCCCCTGCCGACACCAAATAGTCCTAGGCTGTGGGCACTATAAATACCCACCTCTCAGTCACTATTCCTGTATCTTCTTCCTTGTGTAGAGAGAGAGAGAGACAGAGAGAGAAGAGGAGAGAGAGAAACACCATTGTTGAGCGAGTGAAGCTCTAGAGTGTAGATCGAGCTTGATATAGTGAAATCTCCTGGCTTGGTACGCCCCCGGACGTAGATCGGTTAAGATCGAACCGGGTGACCAAATTTTGTGTCGTATTCTTATGTGCGTGAGTTTTTCCTTTGTGCTTGTCATCGATCTCTAGCTCCGGCATTGTTCGTGTGGTGTTTGGGGCCCTCGTGTTTCCCTACAACTGGTATCAGAGCACCCGGGTTTAGGGCGTGGTGGGAGCAATCACGATGGGTGATGTGAAATCGCCCGTGGAGAAGTTCGATGGCATCGACTATGGCAAAGATTTGCACTTGCCGCTTGATGGGAAGAAGCCTGAGGACATGAAGGAAGAGGAGTGGAAGCTCCTAGATCGGAAAGCGATGAGCGTGGTGCGCTTGTCTTTGTCTAGGAACGTGGCCTTGCACACAGTAAAGTCAAAGACCACGAAGGAGATGTTGGAGATGTTGTCCGAGATGTACGAGAAGCCATCGGCGGCCAACAAGGTTCACTTGATGAGAAAGTTGTTCAACCTTCGGATGGCGGAGGGTACGATGGTGACCAAGCATCTTCACGAGTTCAATGCAACGATAGCCCAATTGAGCTCGGTTAAGATCGACTTCGATGATGAGGTACAAGCCCTAATTTTACTAAGTTCTTTACCCGATAGTTGGAATGGCACGGTCACGGCAGTGAGTGCCTCGGCGGGGAAAGTAACGCTCAAGCTAGATGAGGTGAGGGATTTGATTATGAGTGAGGAGATTCGTAGAAAGGAATCCGGAGTAGCCTCGAGTTCAGCTTTGAGCATGGGTAACAGGGGAAGGTCTGAGAATAAGTGGAAGGGGAAGAAGGACCGGGGTAGGTCAAGATCTAAATCGAAGGGTGGTCCGAAGAAGGACAAGAGCTCGGTGCAATGTTGGAATTGTGAACAATATGGTCATTTCAGAGACCAATGCACGGCACCAAAGAAGGAAAAATCTGCAAATGCAACAACGGAAGATCACGGGGATGCGTTGATCTTGAGTGTGAGCAGTCCATTGGAGGAGTGGGTATTGGATTCGGGAGCATCATTTCATTCTTGTAGTGATGCAGGGATGATGGAGAAGTATGTCCTAGGTGATTATGGCAAAGTCTATCTAGCGAATGATGACCCTTTGAAAATTGTGGGCATGGGAGATGTTCGGATCAATACTCCTAATGGATCTTTATTGTTGTTGAAAGGGGTGAGGCATATTCCTGGGTTGAAGAGGAATTTGCTATCCGTGGGGCAACTAGATGATGAAGGTTACACAGTGACCTTTGGTTGCAAGACATGGAAAATTACCAAAGGAGCTAAGGTGGTAGCTCGAGGTTTGAAGGAGGGTACTTTGTATATGACGAAGAATACCAATGAGAGCATTAATGTTGCAGGTGCAACGGATGATGCAGATTTGTGGCATAGTCGCCTTGGCCACATGAGTGAGAAGGGAATGAGGGTGCTATGCTCGAAGGGGAAGCTACCAGGCCTCAAGACAGTGGAAGTGGAACTCTGTGAGGATTGTGTTTTCGGGAAGCAGAAGAGAGTGAGTTTTTCGAGAGCTGGCAGATCTCCAAAGGAGCAGAAGCTTGAGTTGGTCCACAGTGATTTGTGGGGACCAGCACCAGTGTCATCCTTGGGTGGTTCGTTGTATTACATGACCTTTATTGATGATTCTACAAGGAAGCTGTGGGTGTACTTCTTGAAACATAAGTCTGAAGCCTTCGATGCCTTCAAGAAGTGGAGAGCCCTTGTAGAAAATGAGACAGGTCTCAATGTGAAGTGTTTGAGATCTGACAATGGCGGAGAGTATGAGCTCCAAGAGTTCAAGGATTACTGTGCAACAAATGGGATTCGCATGGAGAAGACAGTAGCTGGAACCCCCCAGCAAAATGGCATCGCAGAGAGGATGAACAGAACAATCAATGAGAGAGCTAGGGCCATGAGACTGAAGTGTAGCTTACCAAAGATGTTTTGGGCGGATGCAGTGAACACCGCGGCTTTCTTGATCAATAGAGGACCATCGACTCCTTTGGATAATGGAATACCGGAGGAGGCTTGGAGTGGGAAGGATGTTGATCTTTCTTACCTTCGAGTATTTGGTTGTGTGTCATATGTTCATATTGATGCAGGTGATAGGAGCAAACTGGATGCTAAGTCCAAAAAGTGCACATTCATTGGATATGGTGGAGATAATTTTGGTTTCAGGTTTTGGGATGAGAAGAACCGCAAGGTTATTAGAAGCCGAGATGTCATATTCAATGAGAAGGTTTTGTACAAGGACAGGGGGAGCGTATCCGACGAGGTGGGTTCTAGCAGTGAGGTGATCGAGTTAGACATCTTGAACTCAAGTGGGAGCAAAAGGGCACAAGATGGCCAGGTGGCCGAGGAGGAAGCGGAACCAAGTTCTCCACCACCATTGGTTCCAGTAAGGAGGTCCACAAGACAACGTGGGTCTCCGGATAGATATTCGCCAGCAAATTTCTATCTCTTATTGACCGATGGAGGTGAACCTGAAGATTTTGCAGAAGCTCAAGAAAGTGAGCAAGTGAACAAGTGGAAACTTGCCATGGATGATGAGATGGAGTCCTTGAGGAGCAATGGGACATGGGAGTTAGTTCAACTTCCCAAAGGCAAGAAAGCACTGCAAAATAAGTGGGTCTATAGAGTGAAGAAAGAGGCGGATGGTACCGAACGTTACAAAGCAAGACTGGTTGTGAAAGAATTCCAGCAGAAGTATGGTATTGACTTTACTGATGTCTTTACTCCTGTAGTAAAGATGACCACCATTCGAATGGTGCTGAGTATGGTGGCTGCTGAAGATTTATTGCTAGAGCAAATGGATGTGAAGACGGTATTTCTTCATGGTGATCTAGAGGAAGAGATCTACATGGAGCAACCAGAGGGATTCTTGCAAGGTAATAATAAGCTTGTGTGCAGGTTGAGGAAGAGTCTGTACGGGTTGAAGCAAGCTCCAAGACAATGGTACAAGAAGTTTGATGGATTCATTCGCGAGATTGAATTTTCTCGTTGTGGAGCGGATCATTGTTGTTATATGAAGAAGCTGGATGATGGCTATATCATCCTCCTGCTTTATGTTGATGACATGTTGATAGCAGGCACCAGTGCAAGTGAGGTGAGCAAGGTGAAGAAGCAATTATCCGAAAGGTTTGCCATGAAAGACTTGGGTGAGGCTAAGCAAATCCTTGGAATGAGGATTGAGAGAGATAGAGCTGCAGGGAAGCTATTTCTCTCACAAGTGGAGTACATTGAGAAGGTGCTGGAGAGATTCAGTATGCAAAATGCCAACCCCAAGTTGACTCCTTTAGCTGGACACTTCAAATTGTCCAAAGAGGACTCGCCTAAGACTAAGGCGGAGGAGGCTAAAATGGAGAAGACTCCCTATGCATCGGCGGTGGGTAGCTTGATGTATGCTATGATTTGTACGAGGCCAGACATAGCACATGCGGTGGGAGTAGTGAGCAAGTTCATGAGCAATCCGGGTGAGCAACATTGGGTCGCAGTCAAATGGATCCTCGGCTACTTGAGAGGTACCACTGAGAAGTGTCTTTGTTTTGAGGGCAAAGAGGTGAAGCTCCTCGGATATTGTGATGCGGACTTGGGGTCCAATGACCATGATGAGAAGAGGAGCACAAGTGGTTATGTCTTCACACTGGGAGGGACAGCGATATCTTGGGCTTCCAGGTTACAAAAGGTTGTGGCTTTGTCAACCGCAGAAAGTGAGTATGTGGCTGTGACAGAAGCAAGCAAAGAGATGGTATGGTTGCAAAACTTCTTGGGAGAATTGGGCAAGGAGCAAAGTGAAAGTGTGCTCCACAGTGACAGCCAAAGTGCGATACACTTGGCAAAGAATCCCGCTTTCCACTCAAGGACAAAGCACATTGAGTTGAAGTATCACTACATACGTGATCTCTTGGAAAGGAAGATCTTAAGGCTTGAAAAGATTGACGGGAAAGTGAATCCCGCGGATATGTTGACTAAGGTGGTTACCTTAGAGAAGCTGAAGCTCAACATGGCTTCAGCGGGTCTGGTAAACTAGAGAAGAGACCCGGCGTACCAAGAAGTGAAGAGGAGAAGGAGGTCATCAAGTGAATGGTGACAATTGTTGAGGTCAGTCTCCAGGTGGGAGATTGTTGGGTATGGAGACTTCGTACTATACGGCACTGTTCACATGTTGACTCGGCACTATTCATCCGGGGCCAGAAATGTGATTTCTGGTGGACGATTTTGCCCCTGCCGACACCAAATAGTCCTAGGCTGTGGGCACTATAAATACCCACCTCTCAGTCACTATTCCTGTATCTTCTTCCTTGTGTAGAGAGAGAGAGAGAGACAGAGAGAGAAGAGGAGAGAGAGAAACACCATTGTTGAGCGAGTGAAGCTCTAGAGTGTAGATCGAGCTTGATATAGTGAAATCTCCTGGCTTGGTACGCCCCCGGACGTAGATCGGTTAAGATCGAACCGGGTGACCAAATTTTGTGTCGTATTCTTGTGTGCGTGAGTTTTTCCTTTGTGCTTGTCATCGATCTCTAGCTCCGGCGTTGTTCGTGTGGTGTTTGGGGCCCTCGTGTTTCCCTACACAGTTGGGATGCGTATACAATATCCGTTTCAGCGGTTCCCTCTTATGCTTTGCCGAGTCTTTATTGTGCCTTGTTGCTTGCATTTCACTGCCCAAACTCTTGGTCACTTGGATTGTTGTGTCGCGAGGATGTTTCAACTGCTTGGTTTTTGTGGAATGATCAGTTCCAGGTCTTTTTGGTTCATGTTTTTTACTTTGTTGGTTAAAGTCCCTCTCTCTCTCTCTCTCTCTCTCTATCTCTATGTATCTATATATCAGATTGATAGCTGTTGAAGATCAATTTTGTTTCATGCTTCGTTAATAGTGCACGGCAGTTTGATTGGGTTTGTGTGCTTTTATCATCTTTCTCATACATATCATCAAGCTTCATCAAACATGGCTAGTTTTTTTGTGAACTGAATGTTCCTCTCTCGGATCAATTACAAACCATCTTTAATCATGCTCATATATGACAAGGCGTGTCATTCCACGATGCCATATGCTCGTCGGGGCCTCATGTGTTAAATTCCATCCACAACACCATCCTCATATACTTGTAGCGATTGTCATCAACCCGACCACGTCGGCATTAGGTCTAACATGTTCATAAACCAGTCATCGCCCCGTCCATTTGAGCTATGAATTCACAATTAGCACTTCTTCCATATTGCTTAGAGCATAATCTAAAGACCATAGAGAATTTTGTGCCCTTGTGATTTATATGCAGGATTCAACTGCAAGTTGACAAGATTTTTTGAGGTGGTCAAGACGCCGCGGGTTCTTTTCAAAGTCAGGTAACGGTCAGACATCCTCCGGTTGAGGTTACCCTTTTAGGAGATACTTCAAATGTGCCTAATGGTTAATGTTTCTCGTCCCTTGGACATAAGAAATCTCTGTCAATGTTGTCCTTGAATCGAATTTTTATTGTCTGATTACATCGAAAGGCGATCGGAAGAGACCATCTTCTAATACTTTATGTCTTGGACCAAAGTAGCATATCCCATTTGTGTCTTAATAATTCTACCATTTTTAGCTTGTAGCTATAATACTGCTTGAGACTTTTGCAAAGGTACAACGGTCAGATAATCTTTCAGGTCTGGATTGTAATTTTTATGTACTCTCAAGTATATCGTTTGGGGTCGTAGAAAAATATTACTTTAAAAAGATTATCTTAGGAGAGGATTTACGTTATTTAGATTTGAAATGATTAAAAAATGAGTTGTTATCACTAAATACATACAAAAAATTATTTTGTTTATGAAAAAAATATCTATAAATGCTAGTTATTTCTTTATCTATATTCAATTTTTCAAAAAAATGGTAATTTGATTTAATTTTTTTATATAATTAGATGCTAATTATTATGACTGTCTAATGAAGAATAATGTAGAAATTATTATACAAACAAGTCTAGCACACACTATTATTTTATAATATTTTTTAGGTTTTTATAGTAGGTGAAAACATATATTTATTTTAAATTTTAATTTATGCAAAAATTTGGACTTAGATTTGATATTAAGATTTTCTGTAAATTATTATCAAAATTTAGGCTTGGGAATGAGATTTTTTACAATAAGAGCTAACCAGATGGGCTATTTTACATTTAGTTTCAAGCCCAGTAGTAACCACTTTATATCCAAATTAATGGGAATGGGCTTGAAAGGGGACAATTATCACATGTTAGTCAACTTTCTGATGACAGGTGACTCATTATCATAAGAAATTTTTGTCGATAAAAATTGATGTAGAACCTGTGGAGAAGTTAAACAAAAATATCACAAAAGGCTAAAAATATGTAGTAAAAAAAGTAAAATACAAAATCCGACTATATCAATCTGTTTCTTTCATTATCTTCTCTCTCAATGTAATACTTTTAAATCAACAACCATTTAGATCAACTAATAAGATAATTGTTCTAATTTACCTAGATCTCAGATTTGAATCCTTGAATACGTAGCAGTATTAAATAATAAATATTTGTTGGAAGAACTTTATCATATTTTAAAAGGTCCTAGCCAGTTGGCTCAATAAACTGGATACTTATTAGTTAAAACAAAAAATATAATACTTTTAAAAAAGGAGATCCGATCGGTCCGAATGGTGGTCAAACTAATCCGATCTGAGTCATCCTAGACTTGAACGAGAGACCTCGCCCGTGAAGTAAATCATCGCACCTCTGGTCCAACGAATTGGGAGAGAATCAACCAGTTTTTCCATTGATTCATTCCAGAATTTGAAAATTTTTGATCTTTTAATTCCAAATGAAATAAACTTTGGATTCCAAACAAATCTTTTATTTTAATGAGAATTACAATTGAGAATGACTATTAGAATGAATATTCGCTACCGGATGGGCTTGTGATCGGACGGTGGAAGATGGGTGACTAGGTTGTCTTGGGCCAGATTTAGACTAGGTACATCAAACAGGGTAATGGGGGGAGGCCTATTATCTTAGGCCGGGTTTAGATTAGGTACATAAAAGAATAAAAAAGGCGAATGCCGGCGAGATTCCTAGATACGGACTACGACCTTCAAAAAAAGTATAGACAATGTACATAAAAAGATTAATGGATGCTAATAAGTAATAAGTACTAACATATAATGAATACTATATATTTTTACTTAAGAATCTCCAGCCCTATTGGTGCTCCGATCGGCTGATTCGGGAACAGGAAAAATTCCAGGTATCATCCTATTCGTTTTGTAAAACATTGTTAATTGTACATGTTCAGTCACCCTCGTTTTTTTCCCTCAAAAAAAAGTCACCCTCGTTTTTTATTACATTGGGGAACTTTTTTCTGGGTAGGTTTCTAGGCTGGTCAACTTGGTTGCGTTTGTGCCACCATTTTGTATTTTGTACTCGGTGCTTGGTGTATCTTTTCCTGGTTTAATATATATAAAAAACCCCAGTGCCTCCACATAATGCAGTTATTCCATGGATCATTCGACCGTTTTTTGAGCGCAATTCATGATGACATGTTAATTTGCTTTAATTCATATGTTAATTATGATCATAATAATGTTATTGTCAATCGAAATAACAAAAAAATGTGACGATTGTTCAATTTGGAAAGAAAGGGTGCAAAATAATTTAATTTTAAACATAGGGTAACTGAACTTATGAGAGAAAAAAAAAGCAAGTCTAGGGGTTGACGGTTTTGACACGTAATTAACGAGTAATTACGTGTTAAACCCGTTGAATTAACAAACTAATTCGTTAATAATAAATCACTTACTTGTTGAAGTAAGAGGTCCACAGGCTCGGGTCCACGATTTCTTCGTGCTGGTCGAATTACGATCACGTTCGAACGGATCCGTAATCGATTTTCACGAGATTTCCTTTAATCGAAAATCTGATTAAAATTCTGGAACTGATCCGGAATTTTCCTTTCTGAGTGAGTAGTTGTGGGAAAAGTTACATTTCAGTCCAGCCG
Organism: Hypericum androsaemum; assembly: GCA_963995505.1. Taxonomy (NCBI): domain Eukaryota; kingdom Viridiplantae; phylum Streptophyta; class Magnoliopsida; order Malpighiales; family Hypericaceae; genus Hypericum; species Hypericum androsaemum. Next base: position 11,007,903 of record OZ023197.1, read on the forward strand.
GATTTCCCCTTTTATAGGAAAATCCGGACAGCCAAAACGCGCCACGTGGCACGCAACGTGTCGCATGTCCGCCACGTGTCGCGCCACGTGGCAAAGCTACCCAATAGCTTCGCCACGTGGCGCTTTGGTCCGCATGTCCGCCACGTGGCAAGGCTACGCATAGCTTTGCCACGTGGCGCCATGTGGGCTGCCACATGTGACGTCAGCGCCACGTCACGCTGACGTGGCGCTTGTATAGCTTGGGCCGGTCAACGCGGGTTGACCGGCCCATCCAACCCAACTTTTTGGGCCTAATGGGCCCGGGCCCAATTAGGCACAATAATAATTGCCTATTGGGCCCAAGGTCCAACAGGGGTAAATGAAAAATCTGAATATACTAATTTTTGATTGTTTAAATTCCAAAATTAAACTCTTTAGGCTTAGGTTCTGGACCCATTTTCTAACCAAACATGCGAAGTAATCAATATTATTATATTACAATTCATTATTGGCACCTTCCAAGAAAAATCCTGAATTAAGTTCTAATTAAACGAGTTAGTGTGAGTTTATTCATGTGGTTATGCACCGCTCAAATAGAAATCTTTTTTATATTAAAAGATCCTGACTTTCGTCCTTTGGTCGGTCTCCAAAATCTTTTTGATGATATATATTGTGCGAAGAAATATATATATGATTCAAACTATTGCGTAAAGTACACAATAACAATAGAACCGACGAAAGTATATAAACAAAAACGTTCTTTTCAGACTGCAGAATTATTATTTATTTCCTGAAATGGGAAACGGGTTTATATATGTGGAATCTTTTTCAATATATACCTGAACACTATCCAAGGAGAAGGACCACTAGTTTGTAGGGTATCTCGTGGTGGTTGCAATTTCAGTGTGAAGTCTCTTCGATTTCCTTGTTGTGTAACTAGTGTCGCTTTTGTCATGTCACATTTTTTACCAAATATTTTGTAGTTTCTCTTTGTTTACAAATTATAAAGTATTGTTTACTTTTTTCCTGCGTATCCATGTGGATAACTACGCTCAAGACACGTTACATTTCTCACCTCGTTTGTGCCAAACTATTCAGGAGTTTCTATAGCTGGAGGGCGAAGGATATGTGTTCGGATTCGTGGGGATAAAAGTTGTTTCCACTGAAATAGATCAAGTCATTATACTTATAGATACGGTTTTTAATAATTGTCAGATCTGTAGACACGATTTTTAATAAAATTTGATGGTCTAAATAAAATTTTCGAGAATGGATTGAGTGGAGACTAAAGAAATTTTGTCCACAGGTGGGGACTAAAATATGGATCGTCAGATTCGATGAGGTATTAAATCTTTTAGATCTAATGGTCATTAACCTATCAGAGGTATTTTTGATTTTCAATCCCAAAAGGTGCCAACTAGGGTTTCCACCCATATTCATTCTGCCACCCACATTAGTTCTCTTCCTCTCCCCCCTCCTACCTCTAAAAAAATGTTCTCTTCCTCTCCCAGATTTCAAAAACAAAACCCAAACGACTTGGAGTCCCGATTCAGCCAAGCCAAGCCGCCAACACCTTCTTCTCTCTATTCTCCTCTCCATTTATCGTGAATCAATTCTTCTTTCCGATTCAGCCAAGTCGATAACACCCACTTTGGGTGAATTTTTTTCGATTGCTCGAGCTGCTCACCGCCTCCCCTGCCGCGTCCTCCACGTCTTCAACCTCGATCAGCGCTCCGACTTCTCCACGCATGGTCTCCTCCACGTTAACTGCCGTCTCGACCTCCACCTGCTTGAGCACTCCTCTGCTAGGGTTTAGAAATTTATTGGCTGATTGAAGTTGAAATAATAGTCGGTTAGGGAATTCAATGGTCGGTGAGCTATTCTTGGAGGCCGAAAGCTCCTTTGACGTGATCTCCTCCACGTTTCCCGATGTATCGATATTGGTTTAAACCTGTATTGATATTGGTTTTCAGTTGTGTTAATATTGGTTTCAGTCTGCATTGATATTGGATTTCAGTTGTAAAGATATTGGTTTGAGTCTGTATTGATATTGATTTGGACCTGTAATGATATCGGTTTGAGTTTGTATTGATATTGGTTTTCAGATGTATTGGTATTGATTTTCAGATGAAATAATATTGGTTTTCGTCTATATTGATATTGATTTTTCAAATGTAGTGATATTGGTTTTAGAACATAGTGATATTGGTTTGCGAACGTAGTAATATTGGTTTTCTAAACGTAGTGATATTGGTTTCTGAATGTTTTGCGAATGTGGTGATATCGGTTTTCAGACGTGGTGATATTGGTTTGCGAACGTGGTGATATTAGTTTTCGAATGTAGTGATATTGGTTCAGATGTGTAGGGATATTAGTTTTTCGATGTAGTGATATTGGCTTTCGAATGTAGAGATATTGGTTTTCGAATGTAGTGATATTAGTTTTCGGATGTAGTGATATTAGTTTTCGGATGTACAGATATTGGTTTTCGGATGTAGTAATATTAGTTTTCGGATGCAGTGATATTGATTTTGCGATGCAGTGATATTGGTTTTCGAATGTAAATATATTGGTTTTCGAATGTAGCGATATTAGTTTTCGGATGTAGTGATATTGGTTTTCTGATGTAGTGATATTGGTTTTCAAATGTAGAGATATTGATTTTCGAATGTAGTAATATTGATTTTTCGATGTTGTAATATTGGTTTTCGAATGTAAAGATATTGGGTTTCGAATGTGGTCATATTAGTTTTCGAATGTAGTGATATTGGTTCGCATGTGTAGGGATATTGGTTTTCGGATGTAGTAATATTGGTTTTCGGATGTAGTGATATTGGTTTTCGGATGTAGTGATATTGATTTTCGAATGTAGTGATATTAGTTTTTGGATGTAGTGATATTGGTTTTCTAATAAAGTAATATTGGTTTACGAATTGAATAACTTTATACATATGTAACTCGGATTTTAGTTTTAAAAATCCAGATTTATGAATTAATCTATAAATGTTCTTGATGACGAGAGAAAAAGATTAAATACTAGAAAAAAAAGAAGATATATGAATTTGACCAAACTAAAAATAAATAAATTTCTAAAGATATTTTTTATGTCTAGGAAATACAAGATTATAGGCACTGATTAAGATATTAAGTTCGATTTATAAAAAAAATATCTGGTAAGATTTTTGAAGTTCAAAAAAATTGAAGAGTCCTTCTTTGAGAATGTGAAGAGTCTTTCTCGTCTATTGGGGGATAGGTTTTTATTTTTTACCTTTTCAATACTTTCATAAATAAGAGTGTTATCCCTAATTTTTTTAGTTTGACAAAATTACCCCTGATTATTTTAATAACTCTTTTAGTCCCCAAATTTGGGAACTAGTCTTGTCCCCACCGAATCCACCCCCAAAATTTTCTTTGTGGGGACGACTTTTATATTGTTCCCACTCAATCCAAAACTCAAAAGATATATACCAAAATTCAAGCAGTTCAGCGTCGTATTCAAGGAAGCATACATGAGGCAGAGTGTGTGGGTAGTTTCCACTTGACATGTCATCACAAACGAGAAGAAATAAAATAACGTGTAGCAAATGTGACTAGCCACACAGACATCAGATGGAAAAAAATTAACCATGGTTATAAATTTGAAAAAAAAATGTCAATCTAATAAAATTTTGTCCAAAAAAAACCCATGGTACTTGGTAAAAAAAAATCAAATTCATACTAAAACGAAGCTTTCCGTTCTTACTATCTCTTCAGGTTTAGCACAGGAGAATTAGACTCAATAATGTTAAACTATGTTCAAACCTGGAAGAATAAAATCTTCTACTTAACGAAATGAATCTAATTCTCACTTACCATGTAAATCCTTTCGCAAAAGAGGCTCTTGTTTAGTAGTCTACAAAATTCATTAGCAAGTTCGAACGAGAATTCATTAAAAAAAAGATTTGAAAATAACTTTTATAATTAGCATGAGTATGTGAATATATGGGGTAAAGTTCTTCATTTCTAACCAACCAAATATAGGAATATAATAATCAAATGTACCAACAAAACGGGTGAAAACGTTGTTCTATCTTAACCTAAAGTTCTGGAGTTTGAACTATTAGCAACACAACAATGTTAAATACTTGTTGGAAGAGTTTTGTCACCTTTCAAAGGTCTTACTAAACTCGAACGTGGATCAGTCGGCACAGTAATATTCGAATACCAGGGTGGTATAAACACAAAAATAATAACCAAATGTAGCCTTAATTAACTAATGCATTATAGTTTATTTAACCCAGAAGCCTCAACCATGGGCCATAGCTGTTGTCATATACCTAACCCAACCCAATAGCTGAACCAAATGAAATATAAATTTTGATTTGTAAGTTATGGCACAAATGACAGATTAAGTTAATTGCTGGTGGCGTAACAACCAAACTGAAAGGGGAACAAAAAAAATTTTAATTGGGGCGAAAATCCCCACTACCTTAAAAGAAAGTGACAGGAACAATTAATCCCCCAACCAACCAGAATTGACTTTCGTGAGAGTTGTCATTCAATAGAGAGAAAATGGAGTTCACACTACATTTTCCCACTGCAATATATGGTTGAAACTTTCCGGTGTCTGAATGCTGACGAGATTGAGTTGGGTGTAGATTTGAATTGGTTATGATATTTGAGTGGTAGAAATACTGATATAAATATATTTTTCAAAATTCGAACTCGAGATTTTTTAGTTAAGTTAGAATGATTTATGATCTAAGTGCTTATTATATGCCAGATATGCTGACAACCGTATATGTTAAATATGTATTTATACATTTTTTTAAAGAGCAATGCTGAATTATATTGGAGACTTTCACCTCGGCCGTTTTGGATAATTGATTGCCTTGCAAGTTGCACTTTTTTTAAATGTTGAGAAACAATTAGCTCGTGATTTTTATTAATCACATGTTGACGCACATGAATGAGTACAATAGGGTAGACTAATTCTCTTTAGATTATCAAGATATATCAAGTATAATGTATTCATAACATTATCGTCAAAGCCTGATTTGATAGAACGTTAGCAACACGATTTAAGTTACGGGTATATATAAGTAAGTCATAGTGAATGGTGGGTGACGATATTAATTTTTTTTATAAAAAAATATCTCCGAGTGTGTGTGCACGGCTCGAACATAATCAGCCCAAAATGTTTGGATAAATTAAACCTAAGTCATTGTATCAATGTAAGCATAAGAAACACGTTATTATGAAAATAAAGTATCCTTCGTGTGTCGGGGCGGAAGCGGTCTAAAACTTATCCTTAAATAATGAGAAAATAACAGATAAGGACTCTAGACAAAAAAATTTCATCTACGAGGTTGAGATGATTTTTAGTATCCAAATTTTAATATAGTTAGATGCATTTTTTGACGGTTAATTAAACTAATTTCTAGTTAATACAATTCTAAACATCTATCTGTGGATCGAACATTTTTTAAGACGAAAGTCAGGCCAAACTATTTACCATATAAAAAAGTCCGCCAAACCGAGTAAGACTTTCTACCTAAACTGAATTATGAAGAGAAAAAAGAAGAGGAAAGACCTTGGGATGACCTTGGTTTAAGGACAAGAAGGTCCCAATCGATGATGGTACAAAAAGATGTCTGAACTCTAGACTCGTAATAATCCACGTGGCGAAACACCCTGCAAAGATGACACAAAAAGGTTTTAAGAAAAGCGGCGTCAAAGTCGTTGGAGATTTCGCTGTTCACACACGCCCGCGGCGTACCCACTCCTCACCTTGTTAAAATACTCCCACCGGGGAACACACAAATTCTTTACATTTTTTAATTTTGGAGTCAAAATCTAATATTATCGGATGATTTTATTAATAATATTTTTAAATTTGTAAGATTTAACCCAAAATTAACTCTTATTGGTAAAGTTTACATTTGTTCAATGTCCCAGGTTAAATTGACTACCCCATGCTACCTGAATTAAGGTTGAAATATTCTTTTGAGAATTTCGCATTGTTTAGTGTAAGAGTGATGTGCTTGTTTATTAGTGTGTAAAATATACTCACTCATAACTTTAAATTTTTTTATTGAATATGAAAATTATAACCGATTCTTTAATTAATTTTTTTCATAAAATTTGTTACAATTTAACTGTGATTTCTTTGACCGTTCCAACCTAGTGTTTGTTGGCTTCAATCAAATATTTATAACAATGAATTAAGGCCTTACTCGTTTGCTGACAGAAAATAATTATATTTTTTAATGTATTCATTTTATAATAAAACAAACGTAGCCTAAATTATTCTAAAATTAAAACACAATCTTTCTTGTCAATAGATTGATTTCTCAGTATTTGCATTTGACGAGCTTCCGTCATTAGAACAATTATTACTTCACCATTTTTTTAAAAGATAAAATTATATTGATCTTGATAATATATGCATGTGATATGTAAATGTACAAAAGAGTGAGAAAACCACCATCTTAAACACGCGTACACACCCCGGACACCAAAAACGAGGGCCCAAGATAACAAAATATAATCTTAGATTGGAAGGGAGAACATTTATACCCATTGAATTGAACTAACCAAACCATAAAAAATTGAGATAATTACTATCAGGACCCTAGGGTATAGTCAAATAGACTCTGAGGACCCTGTAATTTTTCTACTAATTACCGAGCCCCTGTAGTTTGGTTATTATTATACATTCCGATCCCCGACTGATGTCAGCATTTTTTTCTTCCTTTTTTTGTCATAGAAATGACCAAAATGCCCCTCCCACTTAAAAAATAAAAAAGCAAATGCCTCCTCTTTCCATGACCGCCGCCCTCAGCTTCCCCAAGACCGGCTTCGGCCCCAATTCCGACGTCGTCGCGATAGACGTCGGCGGCCAGATCTTCCAGACCACGAGGCAGACCCTGACCCAGTCCGGCTCAAAACCGCTCGTCTCTTTGGTCCCGAACCAGTTCATCGACCGCGACCCGGATCTCTTCTCGGTCCTCCTCTCCCTCCTCCGGACCGGCGCCCTCCCCTCCAAGGCGAGGGCCTTCGACCTCGAGGATTTGATCGCCGAGTCGCGATTCTACGGCGTGGAGCACCTCCTCATCACCGCGCTCTCTGACCCCTCCCTCTTGGAGGGGTTCAACCTGGAGAGGTCGAACCGGTTGCCACTTAGCGGGCGGGACTCCCCCTCGGCGATCTCTGCCACGCCGTTCGGGACCCTCCACGTGTCCCACGGCTCCAAGATCACCTTCTTTGATTGGTCTCTGAGGAGGAAGCACACCATCCTCACGGAGTCCCCCGCCGTCGACTCCCTCCTCGCGATTAACCCTAGCCTCGCCGCCGTCGGGGCCACCGACTTCTCCGGCCTCCAGGTGGTCGACCTGGAGAAGGGATTTGTGAGGGAGAGTTTGGTATGGGAGAACGTCACCCGGTCCGGGTCTACTGTCCAGGCCCTCGGTGCATCGTCGGAGCTCCTGTTCTCGAGCTTCGAGTCCGGGAAGCGGAACTCAAGCTGCATCATGGCGTATGATAAGGGGACTTTCTTGCCTGTCGCGGAGATTGGCCACTCGGAGATCTTCGGGGCCGATCTTGGGGCGAGCTACGGATATGGGAGGGTCGCGGATAACCAACTTGGAGTTCGGAGGGAACAAGATGTTTGTGACCAGGAGCGATCAGCAGTCCATCGAGGTTTGGCAGAGTCCGGTAAAGGGGTTCTGATCTGAACGATGATAATTTTTTAGTGGGAGGGGCATTTTGGTCATTTTTATGACAAAAAAAGGAAGAAAAAAATGCTGACATCAGCCAGGGATCGGAATGTATAATAATAACCAAACTACAGGGGCTCAGTAATTAGTAGAAAAACTACAGGGTCCTCAGAGTCTATTTGACTATACCCTGGGGTCCTGATAGTAATTATCTCTAAAAAATTTCAACTAACCAACCACTGTCGCTACGCGGACATTGTATATTAAAGGTATGGTATGAAACCACCGTTTTTTCTATTATTATCTGACTGATGACACCACCTCTCTCTCTCTCTTAAAGGATGATAATTACGAGTATAAAAAATTATCTTAAAACTATTTCTAAATAAGTTGCTCTCTAGCACATTGATTCAGAATACCTATACTTTATATATATATATATATATACACACCACCTTAGCCAATCTCTCTCTCTCATTTCCACCCCACCAAAGATGCACAAACTCCATTTTCTCTTGCAAATTCCAACTGGGTGATCCTCTTTTCAGATACCCAACAGGTTCCAATCTCTAATCCTTACCATTTCTTGGTTAGTTTAGCTAATTTACAGTACTTAGAAACTATGCAGAACCTTGGCTTCAGCCAGTTCTTGGTGCTCTTCTGCTGCTCCTTTGCCTGTGTGTCTAGCTTGAACTCTGATGGGTCAGCCCTTTTATCCCTTTTAAGCCATTGGAATTCTGTGCCTAATTTTGTTGGATTGAGCTGGAATAATGCTTCTTCAAATCCATGTTCTTGGGTTGGGATACAATGTGACAATGTCACTCTTAGTGTAGTTGTTTTCAACCTTTCTGGTCAGAGTATTTCTGGCCAACTGGGGCCTGAAATCGGGAAGCTAACCGAGTTGCGGATATTGGATTTGGGTAACAATGGCTTGTCTGGTGAGATACCTTCACAGTTGGGGAACTGTACTCTGCTTGAGTACTTGGATTTGTCTGTTAATCGACTCGTCGGGTCGATTCCTGATAGCTTTGAGGGTCTGCAGAGGCTGAGTTTCCTTAATCTGTATAACAATTCGTTGTCGGGTCAGATACCCGAGTCGTTGTTTCGTGTGTCGAGCCTAGAGTATGTGTACTTGAATGATAACAAGCTGAATGGTTCGATTCCGATGAGTGTAGGTGGATTGAGTGAGGTCTTAGACTTGTTTTTGTATGATAATCAGTTGTCTGGAACCATTCCTAAGTCTATTAGGAAGTGTCAGAAGCTGCAGAGGCTGTACTTGAATGGAAACCGATTGATTGGTCCGATTTCGGGTAGTCTTACCAAACTGAGGAGCCTCACTCTTTTGCATCTCAGCCACAACAATCTTGAGGGTAGCATTCCTTTCGGTCTTGGCAATTTGAAGAACTTGAGCTTCCTAGATTTGTCATTCAATGGCCTTAACGGGGGGATTCCGGTGGATATCATGAATTGCAGTAGCCTCGAAACATTTGCTATCATCCACAGCAACTTGACGGGAAGTATACCGTCTTCCATCGGGCTATTAGATAGCCTCTCTTACTTGGACCTGTCTGAAAATAGCCTGTCTGGTAGAATACCTCCAGAGCTTGGGAACTGCAAATCCTTGCAGACCTTGAATCTGTACTTCAACCAGCTCGAAGGAGAGATACCGAGTGAGTTAGGAAACTTGGCCTCGTTAACGGACCTCGAGTTATTTACCAACAACTTGAGTGGTGAAATCCCTCTTAGCATCTGGAAGATCCCGAGCCTCGAGTATCTTGTTGTGTACAACAACAGCCTTTCTGGTGAGCTTCCGATCGAGATGACCGAGCTCAAGCAACTGAAGAACGTTTCCCTCTTCCAGAATCATTTCTCGGGCGACATACCAAGAAGTCTTGGAATCAACAGCAGCTTGCAGCTGCTGGACCTCACTGATAATAACTTCACCGGGGAGATTCCTCCGAATCTTTGCTTCGGAAATCAGTTGATGATTCTCGCTCTCGGTGGAAACCAACTTCGAGGAACCATTCCTTCTGATGTTGGAAACTGTTCTTCACTTATCAGATTGATCCTTTCAGAGAACAACCTGTCAGGTCCTCTTCCTGAATTTTATGACAGTTCAAGCCTTTCCTTCATGGACATTAGCCAGAACCATATTACAGGACCGATCCCGTCGGGTCTGGGGAAGTTTCCTAGTCTCACCACCATTAATTTTTCGATGAACCATCTTACGGGGACCATACCGCCAGAGCTTGGAAATCTAGTCAACCTTCAGAGATTGTATCTTTCAAATAACCATTTGGAAGGCGCTCTGCCATCTCGGTTATCGAATTGTTATCGATTAGACCTATTTGATGCAGGGTTCAATTCTCTGAATGGTTCAATTCCTTCAAGCTTGAGGAACTGGACAAGCCTAACTACTCTACATTTGAGGGAGAATCGTTTTACCGGAGGCATTCCGGATTTTCTTTCAGAACTTGGACGGCTCTCAGAGCTGCAACTTGGCGGGAATATGCTCGGAGGCGAGATCCCTTCCTCCCTCGGATCTTCGAAGAGCCTGCTATCTGGCTTGAACCTCAGCAGCAACGGATTGACGGGTGAGATCCCGACAACAATCGGAAACTTGAACAATTTGCAGCATCTTGATATATCGAACAACAATCTGACGGGAACTTTGGACGTCCTGGATAGCTTGAAGGCCTTGTTTGAGGTGAACATTTCAAACAATCACTTCTCGGGTCCCATACCAGAAAAACTGATGAGATTGCTTAGCTCCTCTCCATCATCATTCACGGGCAACCCGGGGTTATGCATCAGCTGCCATTCATCGAATACCTCAGCGTGTGCCGGAAATAGTAATATCAAACCGTGTGATAGTAACTTGAGGCACAAGAAAGGCCTCTCAAAGTTCGGAATAGTAATGATAGCTCTTTCATTGCTGATCCTGATTCTCCTGACCGTACTCGGACTCGGATACATGTACTGCAGGCGAAAAGTACCCGAGCCAGATGATGAGATTGCAGCTGAAGAGGGACCAACTAAACTGCTCAACAAAGTGATGGAAGCTACAAGCAATCTAGATGATAAGTACATCATTGGGAGAGGAGCACATGGAATTGTCTATAAGGTAACACTGGATGATGCAGACCGAGTTTTCGCAATCAAGAAGATCCTCTTCGCTGCGCATAAAGAAGGAAGCAGAAGAAGTATAATCCGGGAAATCCAAACCGTCGGTACAATCAGGCACCGGAATCTGGTCAAGTTGGAGGAATTCTGGCTAAGAGAGGAATATGGTCTGCTCCTGTACAACTACATGGAAAAAGGGAGTCTTCATGATGTTTTAAACGGAAGAGATCCTCCGGTGGCTTTAGAGTGGCGCGTGCGGTACAGGATCGCTCTGGGAACTGCTCATGGTTTGGAGTACCTCCACAATGACTGCATTCCTGCTATAATCCATCGCGATATCAAGCCGGAGAACATTCTGCTCGACTCCGATATGGAGCCTCGTATTTCCGATTTCGGTATAGCCAAGCTTTTGGATCAGCCTTCTTCTGCAACACCAACAAGCGTAGTCACCGGTACCGTCGGTTACATTGCACCAGGTAATACCATTGACTAAGTTAATTACTTTTTATTAATACAGTTTCCGAAGCATCAACTGTTGGGTTGTTTTGCTGACAGAGAACGCGTTCACGACAAAACGGAGCAGGGACTCCGACGTGTATAGTTACGGCATTGTCTTGCTCGAGCTGATAACAAGAAAGAAGCCTGCAGATCATCGGTTTGCGGAGGAGGGCAAGGACATGGCCGGATGGGCGAGGTCAATCTGGAGCGAGACGGAGGACATCAGCGTCATTGCGGATTCCGGCCTCGTCGAAGAATTCTACGACTCCAGGATCATGGACCAAGTGGTGGATGCTCTTCAGGTGGCCTTGAGGTGTACTGAAACCGAACCCGGCAAGAGACCGACGATGAGAGATGTCGTCAAGCTGTTGACAGATTCGAATATCACCTCCAGAAGTAAATCCATGTCGTCGAGGAGTTAGATGATTCAAATGTCTAAAGGAGATACGATCTCGAAGCTTCTTGATCGTATCTCCTTTAATGTTGAAATTAACAGCATTGTTCTGCACAATGTATACTCTTATAAGCTCGGTTTCGAAATGGTCAAATAATGATGGATCCTTGAGCTTCTTCATAGGCTAGAAATCCAATTAAAAAGTTGGAAATTTGATTTCATTTCTAGCCAGGTCAACGTGCAGCTGATTAGTCCATGTTTGGTTCCAAATGAAATTGAAAAATGAATTTCTAGTAGAATTAGTTTGGTACTTATTATACAAACAAATTCAAAATGAAATCAATGGGGAATCTGTTTTGAAATGAAATTCATCAAAATTGGTAGGATTTGTGTTGAAGTGTATAATCATCACCACAGTGATTGTTTCTGCTGTACGAAGATGCTGCATTTGTTGCAGCAAGAATTTTGCAGCTGCTGAATTTCTGCTGCAGAATTCTGCAGCTGATTTTTGCAGATGTTCATCGCCTTCCCGCTCAACCGTGTCAATGCCAATCATCGTGTTCCAATGATTGGCAACGTCCTTGCCATTATTTAGTCAACCTGCAATGGCTACTTCAGTCATTACTGGTCTAGATTGGTTCGTATTCTCCTCGGAAGTATGGCCAACGGCCATCTGCAATTAATGTTGCCAGCTGTAAATATTCCTTATGTAATTTGTGAGGATGTCATTACAAAGGGGTTGGATTCAGTGGGGACAGTCTTGTCCCTACTGAAATGGATCAAGTGATTTTGGTTATAGACACGATTTTTAATGAATGTCAAATCTATAGACACTATTTTTAATAAAATCTGATAGTCCAATCAAAATCCCCTCCATGGGGACGACTTTTATGTTGTCCCCACTCAATCCAAAACCTATTACAACCTGTATATAAGCATTGTAATTGTTCCTCACATGAAATAAGACGAATCATTCCTTTTAACAATTTGTCATAGTAATAATATATCCATAAATCTAAGGAATTTATAGTGTGAATTTATAAATGAAATTTATGATCCAACAAACAAAACTAATTTGAATTTGTAAATGAATTAATTTTTTTTTTTAAATCAACCATGTATGAAATGTGAGTCTTGAAACGAAGCAAAACCTAAACAAACAAAGTCTACCCTTAATCAAGCTAAGCCTGTTGTTCTTGCAAAATTTCCCAATAAGAATGAACTTGGGTTTTTTCTCTAAATAAAAAAAAACGATATGACTAATCAAAATTAAGAAAAATTAAGGATGCTCTATCTGCCATCCACGACAAGCACAAGTGAATTCGCAGGTGCTGCAAACCGTGGCAGTCCAAAAAGAGTGGATAATTAATTTGGATTTATTTATGAAAATTTTGAGTTGAAATGTTACAAATGTAAAAGACATTATTGGAAGAATCGCCTCCTAAATAGTATTCGATAGTGTTCGACTTTGAATACCATATATTAAAAAGAGTAAGAAAATTCAGCGGACCGCCCACAACAAATTGAATCATCAACATTTACAGATGCTCACACAACTTAGTACACAGGAAACCTCCGAGATTCGAATAAATCTTGACCTAAGGCTATGAAGAGAAAATGAAATTCAATTTGGAAGAAGAAATTTGAAAAATATTGAGGCAGAAAAAAATAAAAGGGATATACGCTGCGCATGGATTGCACAAGGGGGCGGATTTGGTGGACTAGTCCCCACTCATGGAGACTAATCCAAACCAATATCACTTTACATATAAATCAATATCACTTCACATGCAAACCAATATTACCTAATAGGTTATTGACCATCAAATTTAAAGACAATCAAATCTGATGGCCCAAAATATAGTTCCCACTTGAGAACAAATTTTATTTAGTACTCACTCAATTCGGTCTCCTTCTCATGACCTAGTTTGTTTTACAAAGGGCAAAACCCCTACCCTTATGAGCTTCCATGGGATCTTCCAGATGATACTGATTGTGCTGAAACCGAGGCTGTCGGACTTTTTAGTTCCGATCTCCGTCGATCGGTTTGGCCTTTCCGCTTAATCTTTCGATTACATCTTGGCAGACTTCGATGAACCATTCATCCTCGGGCAGTACACTGGCGTAATACAATTAACCTACTAATATTTATTAATCACATGTTAGAACACATGAACAAATATAATAAGGTAGACTAATTTATTTTAGATCATCAAGATATACATAAAGGTAATATAGTGGCGGGATATCAAGTTCAATATAATCATAGCTTATAGTCAAAACCTCCGTAAAATAGAACTTCAGCAACAAAATTTAGGAAATGACCTGCCAAAAAAACACAATTCAGGAAATGAGTATATATAAGTAAGTCATAATTTATGGTGGGTGTTGGGATAAAAAATGTGAGAACGTAGATCGATCTCGTGACGGTCCAGAGTGCTCGTCACAGTGTCGGTCTAACGCCAAAGGTAACAAGGGTGGCCGAGGCCGAGACTACTACTAACCTAAACTAAGTATTGGGTATTACCATAATTATCGGGTAGTAAATATGGTTAGTGAATAACTTACCCACCAAGTATTATACTTGGCCGCCAAGTTAGGGTTCTCGCATGTATATTGTATTAGGGTTATTGAGTCATGTGTCCTGTATAAATACATGTACTTCATATCAATGCAAATCAATCTGATTTTACCTCAATATGGTATCAGAGCCACAAATAGAATAGTACCAACAACAAAAAAACTGTCGCTGAAGCAGCAAGTTTCCAACTCAGCGATTACTTTTTTTATTCTTTCCCCTTTCTTGGCTTGTTTGTCGATCCTGTACGAGGCAGAAGACAAACTAAATCTGATCTCTATAATTTTTGTCCATCGACATCATGGCAGAAGACGCAAGCAGTCCAATAAGGCAGGCGGCCAACAAAGCGACGAGTCAAACTGACTCGCCGTACTTTATTCACAGCTCTGAAACGAGTCAAACGTCCCTCGTCTCCCAACAGTTGTCCAGCTCAGGTGACAACCATGCGATGTGGAGAGAGGCGATGATCATGATCCTCGATGCCAAGAACAAACTCTCGTTCGTTGATGGCACACTTGCACAACCCGAGAAGACATCGGAATCCTTTCCGAAGTGGAGACGTGCAAATAACTTGGTGAAATCTTGGCTGATCAATTCCGTCTCGCCGGACATAGCAGCAAGCCTCATGTTCGTTGAGACAGCAAGACTTATTTGGGAAGAACTAGCCAGACGGTTTGCGACAGGAAGTGCAGCACGGATCTATGAAGTCCGCAGGTCCATAGCAAACTTGCGACAGCAAAACAACTCCATCGCGGTCTATTACACATCTCTCAAGTCACTGTGGGATGAGCTAGAGTGCTATCGGATCCGCTTCCCATGCTCGTGTGCCACCTCCTGTACCTGCGGATCTCGCCAAGCTGATGAAACTGAGCGAGATAGGGATCGTTTAATTGAGTTCCTCATGGAACTAAATGATTCTTATACTCAGTTGCGAAGCAACATACTGATGATGAAGCCGCTGCCTGGAGTCTCAGATGCTTACTCCTTTGCAGCCGAGGATGAGAAGCACCGACAGGTTGCCGCACACAACCATGTTACGTCGCTGGAGCACTCAGCTTTGGCGACCATCCGTAATGGTACAGGAAATCCAGATACTCTAGCTGGCGACGTGGTATGTCACCACTGCTCTCAGCCGAGTCACCTGGTGAGGTTCTGCCCCAACAAGCCTGTGATATATTGTGGCTATTGCGGTATTTGTGGACTGAAAGGAAGGATTTTCACCCTTCTTGCAATAAAGAGTAAGTACGGGATTGTCGTCCCACAAGGACTAAGCTAGTCCGCAAATTCGACTTCACCACTAGTTTAGGACTACGAGTGATGGAGGTGTCAATTCCAAATACGAATTGGTTACTACAACGACTAAATTACAAGAAGATTTACACAATTAAGGAAAGAGTGGGCTTGGTG
The DNA here is from genome assembly GCA_963995505.1 of Hypericum androsaemum. Lineage (NCBI taxonomy): Eukaryota > Viridiplantae > Streptophyta > Magnoliopsida > Malpighiales > Hypericaceae > Hypericum > Hypericum androsaemum. Next base: position 11,023,579 of record OZ023197.1, read on the forward strand.
CCAATGACAACTAAATAACCAAATGGCATGTGGGGTTTATTAAGTTCGTGTTATGGTCCGGATGTTTCTTAAGCAACTAATCAACGCTCTCGCGACAAACTAGTCTAAATCGATTCTTAATTAGACTTAGATAAACTAACCACGCTCTCGCGACAAATCAGCCATCTAATCTAACTAATGACCAACTAAAATCACCATCCTGTGGACAACTAGTCACCTAAGGTGATCTCTCAACAATAGGTTCCTACTCAACTAGTTAAATGGTCAGTTAATCCTAACCCCTCTCGGCGATTAACATTAACTTAGTTCATAATCAAGGTGATCAATCAAGATTAAGCATTAAACACATTAACTAGTTCATAAACCTTAACATATTATCCCCACAAAACCATAGGCTAAGTAGTAGATGCCATCAAGGCACCTAACCCACAAATTGACTACTCACTCATGTTCAACAAACAACATAAATTATCCATTGAACAAAGTAAATAGCACATGAACAACAAAGATAGAGTTTAGAAAATGCTCAATGAGTCTTCAAGAGCTTCTTCCTAGCTCCTTCTTCTTGTTCCTTCCAAGCTCTCTCTACACTTCCTCTCCTTGCTTCTTCAAAGGATGAGCCACGTTCTTCCTCTCCTCCTCTCCAAGGTTGGCAGCCACGTTCTTGGTTCTTCAAAGGGAGAGAGAGCCACGGAATTCTTTTGTTAGGAAGGAAGAGAGTGGAGTATGGAGAATTTGTTAGTGGAATTCTAGCCAAAAGGGTGTGGGATGGCAGCCAAGAAAACGTCCTGGCAAATTCCAGAATGGTCCCGGAATTTTAGCCGATTTCGGTCAGGCGAGTTCTCAGATTAAGAGCTTGACTTCATGCACATTTTTTGCCCTCTTAGACTTCGAATCTGAAGAAGACAAAAGAAACAAAGTTGTAGCTCCGGATGTCTTCTTTCCAGAACCACCTCACTCGTCTCCATTGGACTTTGGATGAGAAAGTTATCGGCATTTAAGTCTCTCAAGGTCAGTTAGCCCAATGTCGTCGCCTTCCCGATCGTGCACCATTCTTCAAGGCTGATCCGATCATCGTTGACGCGCTCCAAAGTACACCAATATCCTCCCCGCATCACCACAAAGCCTCCTTGAAATAAAAATGAACGAAACTAATGAAAATCACAATAATTAAACTAAAACGTTCAAAACATGAAATATAACAATACAACGATAAATAACACACAACAACACTAGAAACAATGGAAAATTGACACTAAAACATACATAGATGATAGAGTGTTTTCACACTCATCATGGACACGAAGAGGACGTGTGTCGCAAGAAGAAGGCTGCACTAAGTGGCAATTCACAAATTTCTCGTGGAGGAATAAGCAACCGAGGTGGTAGAGGTGGTGGAGGACGCGGCCGTGCATTTGCCGCAGCATCGAATCCACCTACTGTCAACGCATCAACGACCAAGAATGTCCAGATCACTCATGATCAACTACAGCAGCTGTTGGCCCTCCTACCGAACCCGCACCGAGAGACACCTTTAGACGGTAACATTGGTAGCCCCAGATGCCTGCTCTCTAAAACTTCCTCACCTTGGATACTCGACTCAGGTAGCACCCACCACATCACATGTTGCCTAGACCAACTAGAACACACATCGCCTTACCAAGGGCCGTCGATCACCATTCCCGACGGGACATGCCTCCCTGTAACACACATCGGATCCATCACCTTACCCAATCATATGAAATTGTCCAATGTTTTCTACGTCCCGAATTTCTGTTTCAACCTTATCTCCATTAGTCTGCTTACTCATGACCTTAACTGCTCCACTCTTTTTTTGCCAAATCTTGTTATTTTCAGGACCTAACAACGAAGAAGGTGATTGGATGGGGCCAGGAACGTAACAGACTATACTATGTCTCGGATTCTACACCTACCGCTGGCACCGCGACACTGACAAAGGCGTCTGACACGAAGATCTCCATGGACCTATAGCACTGGCGATTGGGTTATCCGAGCCCTAAGTTAAACCCTAAATTATCTCTTTTACATTCAAACATTTCGTTCAATAACACTACATGCACTGTTTGTCCAATAGCCAAGCACACTAGGCTATCTTTTACTCATAGTTCTATTAAAATAAGTCGATGTTTTCAGTTATTACATATTGACGTGTGGGGACCATTTTCTATTGCTTCATTAAGTGGTGCACGATACTTCTTAACTATCGTAGATGATTTTTCCCGCTGCACCTGGATACATTTGTTAAATTCCAAGGACCAAGTGTTCGAAATTTTCAAAAATTTTGTTTCCATGATAGATCGCCAATACAATCTCATGGTAAAACATATCTGTTGCGATAACAGAATTGAGTTTTTTAACCATCGCATCAATGATTTTTTAACTTCCACTGGCATCGAACATGAACATACGTGTGTAGCCACTCCGCAGTAAAATGCTGTCATCGAGAGGAAACATCGTCACTCGCTCAACACTGGGCGAGCCTTAAGGCTTCAAGCTCGCCTCCCTAAGTCATTTTGGGGTGATTGCATACTCACAGCTGCATACCTCATAAATCGCATACCAACTGATGTTTTACAAGGAAAAACCCCTTTCAAAATTTTAACTGGCGCACCACCAACATTGGATCACCTCTGCATTTTTGGATGTCTATGTCTCACACGAAACGTACATCCCACCACAAAAATTGACAACCGCAGTATGGCATGCATATTCATCGGATACCCGCCATTTCAAAAGGGCTACAAAGTTTTCGACATTACCATACGAAAAACATTCATCAGTAGAGACGTCATTTTTCATGAACACATTTTTCCTGCATTTGATCACAATTTACACGAAAATGATCTTGTGTTACCTATACCTTTGCTCGATGACCCAACTACCGCTACCCCAGATAGGAACTCCTACGGCAATGATACCTCCTCTGAGAGGGACATTATTGCCCCTGAATCTCCTCTCCTGGCACCTATAGAGGCTGCTGCCCCACCTACTGACGAGGGCTAAATAACAGTCGCCCCACCTACAGAAGCGGGCCTGCCAGCGGTGCCGCCTCGTCGAAGTGCTAGGGTGCGGAATCTCCCTCAATGGATGAAAGATTTTCATACCGGCCTATCTATGACACCTTATTCGCTCACCAGTACAGCCTACCCTATAGGTCAATTCCTTTCCTCTCACCGCTTTGTACTAGACTATCGTTGTTTCTTGACCAGGCTTGACTCCAAAACTGAGCCCTCATCGTTCGACAAAGCTATGACATTCCCGGCCTGGCGTGCGGCAATTAAGGTGGAACTCGATGCCCCCAATGCCAACGGTACGTGGATCACCACTCCTCTATCACCAGGTAAATGCCTTATATCTTGTAAATAGATTTTCAAGATTAAACGTCATTCTGATGGCACCATCGAACGTTATAAGTCCCGACTTGTCGCTAGGGGATACTCTCAAGTAGAGGGGATTGATTATCATGAGACATTTACCCCTGTGGCAAAACTCGTCTCCGTACGGGTGCTCATATCTATCGCTATTGTTCGAAATTGGCCACTTTATCAACTTGATGTGCAAAATGCGTACTTAAATGGCCATCTTTTCGAGGATGTTTATATGCAGATACCTTATGGACACCCTCGACATGGCAAGCCCAATCTTGTATGCAAGCTCCGTAAGTCCTTGTACGGGCTCAAGCAAGCAGGGCAAAACTGATTTTTCACGCTGAGGGCAGCGCTTCTCGCCATCAGTTTTCGGCAGTCCCACGCCGATCACTCACTCTTTGTTATACTCCAGGGTACAGCCTCGGCCTTCTTAATAGTCTATGTGGACGACGTTATTTTGACAGGCAATGATGCAAGCCTATTGCGCTATGTCAAGATGCTACTCTTACAGCGATTCCGCATCAAAGACTTAGGTCATCTCTGTTACTTCCTTGGTATCGAGGTTGCGCGATCTGGCCACAGAATCTACCTAACGCAACGCAAGTATACCTTGGACATCTTGTCTGATGCAGGTGCATCTGGTGCAAAACTAATATCTACCCTGTGGAGGTGAATACATATCTTGCCAGAGATGACGGCAATTTATATGATGACCCTGGACGTTATCGTCGTCTCATCGGGCGCTTAATCTATTTGACAGTCACTCGACCAGATATTTCATTTGCTGTTAATGTTCTTAGTCAGTTTATACAGACCCCTCGCATCCCTCACTGGCAGGCAGCGGAACATCTCCTTCAATAGCTGAAGAGCACGCCGGGATATGGCCTCTTTTATCCTTCCTCGAGTTCATTACATTTGGAAGCTTATGCTGATTCCGACTATGGCAATTGTCCAACTACAAGATGCTCCACCACTGGATATGTCATCACACTTGGCGGCAATCCCATCTCCTAGAAGAGCAAGAAGCAAACAATAGTCTCACATTCTTCCGCCAAGGCCGAATACCGCGCCATGGCAACTACAACGCGAGAGCTAATGTGGTTATTCGGGCTGCTCGCAGACTTCAGGTTACGGTTGTCCCAACCCATTCCTCTCTACTGTGACAATCAAGCTGCTCGTCATATTGTGGCCAATCCTATGTTCTACAAATGCACAAAACACATCGAGATCGACTGCCATGTCATTTGAGAACAGTTTGTTAGAGGCCGCATCACCCCCACAAAAATACCAACCAACTTGCAGCTGGCCGACAGGTTAACAAAAGCTCTCCCGCGAGATCGTCTCCGATTCTTAATGTCCAAGCTCGGCATTTGTGATCTACACGCGCCAGCTTGAGGGGGGAGTATTGGGTATTGCCATAATTATCGGGTAGTAAATATCGTTAGTGAATAACTTACCCACCAAGTATTATACTTGGCCGCCAAGTTAGGGTTCTCGCATGTATATTGTATTAGGGTTATCGAGCCATGTGTCCTGTATAAATACCTGTACTTCATATCAATGCAAATCAATCTGATTTTACCTCAATACTAAGATAAAAGCTTAAAAGCTTGAGAAGTATTTGTGTATTGATTTGTAGATGATGTCTCTCTGCTTGTCCCTTGCTCTGCTTATATAGAAAAGTAAACCGCCTCAGCCTCTAATCGTCTTCTAGTCGAACTCGGAGACCTCAAGACCTGTCTCTGCCAATGCTCATCCTCATCCCATCCATCCCGGACTTTCAATACTTATCATTATCTCAACCCAGAGCAACATTTACCCTTATCTGACTCGGAGTCCTTAAGCTCTTAGGAACTCCTTCCCCTTTGACATCTTCACGCCTGTCAGAGTCCGTGTCCACTTGTAACTCTTCAAACTCTAGGAATCCGAATGCCCTCAGTCTCCTTAAGCCCTTCAAGAGTCCGTCTTGAGTTTGGTCTCTTCGTGCCTTCTCCCTAGAGTCCACCTAAGTCGGGTCTTTTATTTACTCCGCCAACACCGAACCCGGAGTCTAAGCATAGGATCTCAATCTCGACGATCCAAAGCAAGATCTCTTACTTCGAACCATCCGAGGTTGAACCTCTCCATCCCGACCATCCGAGGTCGGAATGCCTAATTCGATCATTTGAGGTCAGGAGGCCCATTTCGACCATTCGAGATCGGGAGGCCCATCTCGACCATTCGAGGTCACTAATTCCATTGCTCAAGGTCCATTTTGCCGATCCGTCCTTGGCTCATTTCGACGATTTAGCCCCGGGTCAACAATTTCGAAGATTTGGGCTTTGAAGTCCCCCTATTCGACGATTTCAACTTCATTGTGATTCGACGATCCAGGCTGCTTCTCCGTCTAATTCGACGACTTTGAGCTACTCCAAGCCGACGACTTCCTCTTGAATTACCTGAATTGATGATTGCCTTTAAGATGCCTTAAATCGACAACTTGAGCTAAATAGCTTAAGTCGACAATTTGTGCACGTCTCTCCTCAGATCGACAACTCGAACCCCAATTATCTTAATTCGACGATTTGGAGCTCGTCCCCACCAATTCGACGATTTGGAGATGCTCTCCACTAATTCGACGATTTTCCTTTCCAATTCGACAACCTCCAATTCGACGATTTTGAAGCCTTCATTCGACGATTTGGCCCTTACTCCAAAGAAGCTTAATTCGACAATTTAAGTATGTGGGCCGCTATCTCGACAACCCGGCCTCTTCTTTACTCAATCGACGATTTGCCCATATCCCATTAATTCGACGACTTCGTCTTATTCCATCCAAATCGACGATTTGAGCTACTCCCACTAATTCGACGATTTGGAGATTAGATGGACTTTCGACCACCCAGCCTGAGTAACTTGAGTGAAATCGTCGATTTAAGGCCTTTTGATAAAATCGTCGATTTAAGGCCTATGCCCATCCAAGGTGCTTATCTCGATGATTTCAGACTAGATGACTTTTGATCTCTTTTCGCTCCGAATTTGAGGAGGTCATCAAGTAAAAAGTTGTAGATTTATGTCTTATCTTTGCATAGTAACTTGAATCGCATCAATCCAAAGTTTGAGCCAGAAGATATGATCAATTTACTAACATCTGATGGTCCTCACTGATGACGCCAGAACCGATACTAGAAACCTCGTTTCGACTCTCTTCAATGCGGAATTAGGACAAGCCCTTCAAAGACAAGTTAGAGATATATCTCTTAGATTTCTATGGTCATAAACATCACTTCATTCCGAGACTCGAGTACCAAGATATGGTTGATTTACTAACGATAGCTATTATGTGGCAGCTCCCTCAAGCTGATGAGTGTTTGACCTCTCCAAGTGAGTGACCCGACTTGAGAAAGGCCTTCTATCCCTAACAAGTGTCTGACCTAACCTGAGGGAGTTCTACTTCACTTGAGACTAAAGGTACCCAAACCGACTTGAGGTCAGGGGTACTCAGGTCGCGTTACCTCACATACCTAAGGTGATTCAAGGCTGAGAGTACCCAAGTTGTTTAAGGCTGAGGGCACCCAAGCCGACTTGAGCATACCCAGCCAAGATAAGTTGAATTCCAAGTTCAGGCACTTTAATGATGGCCCTTGTCGACCCCGAACTCCCAACACGTTATTTTTTGCACTTCAACAGTGGGTGACAATATTAATATTTAAAAAAAATATCTTGGAGTGTACGTGCACGGCTGGAAAGTAATTAGCCTGAAATGTTTGGATAAAATAAACCTAAGTCAATGTATTAATGTAAGCATAAGAAACAAGTTATTATGAAAATAAAGTATCCTTCTTGTGTTGGGGCGGAATCGGTCTCTTTTTGTGTGTGAGTAAATTGCTTTATTAAAAAACAGGGGAAAAGAAAATTACAAACAAACGAGAACTGGAACCGAAGAAGAACTCGGAACCTAAGCACTCGGAATACTAGTAGCGAACAGAATTGCTATATACAAAGCCCCTTACCAAACCCAAGAAAATCCCATTGAGCAAAGCTGACCGTTACCTCAACCTCAAGAAATCCCAAAAACAATTCCAAATCTTGAGGTTCCTAGACCACCATAGCTATTCGCGAGCACAGTAGTAGACGGAATGAATAAGAAATTTCCAATCGTATTGTTTCTCATCGAAAATTATACGATTTTGATGAAGCCATATGCTCCAGACGATAGCACCAAACAGCGAATATCAAATCTTTCCATGCATTCCGCCACTTGACATCCCGCACCAAATTGACAAAGCCGTCTCTATAGAAGAGAAACTGCTCCAAGCAACACCAATACGTCTAACGAACCAGTCTCAAATCGGCCTGGAGAAAGAACAATAAAGTAGAAGGTGAGTTGCCGTCTCATCTTCATCCAAATAAAAAGGACAGAATTTTCCAAGTCTGAATACGCCTCATACGAATCATCACGTTCTTAGTCTGGATTCTTCTTTGAATAGCTAACCACATAAAACATTCCACTTTAGGTGGGACCAAGCCCCTCCAAATCTGCTGCAATTCAGACGAGGAAGGAGAAGAATCAAAGTCAAGTTCGTGCACTAGCCCACCAGCGGTCTAAAACGGATTCTTGAGAATATAACGGATGCGAGACTTTAGACAAAAAAATTTTATCTACGAGGTTGAGATGATTTTTAGTATCCGAATTTTAATATAGTTAGATGCATTGTTTGACGGCTAATTAAACTAGTTTCTAATCTAGTTAAGACAATTCTAAACCTCTATCTGTGGATCGAACATTTTTTAAGACGAAAGTCAGCCAAACCATTTACCGTATAAAAAGTCAGCCAAACCGAGTAAGACTTTCTACCTAAACTGAATTATAAAGAGAAAAAATAAGAGGAAAGACCTTGGGATGACCTTGGTCCAAGGACAAGAAGGCCCCAATCCCAATCGATGTGATGTCTGAACTCTAGACTCGTAATAATCCACGTGGCCAAACCTGCAAAGATGACACAAAAAGGTTTCAAGAAAAGCGGCGTCAAAATCGTTGGAGATTTCGCTGTTCACACACAACCGCGGGGTACCCACTCCTCACCTTGTTAAAATACTCCCACGGGATTATTACGAGTCCTTAGTTAGAAGGGATCAAATTTTACTACCGTCAAAATTCCGGGAATTTAGCCCAACTTATCTAAATTTTTTTTGACAAAAAAAAATACTCCCATGCGGGAACACACAAATTCTTTACATTTCTTAATTTCAGAGTCGGAGTCTAATATTGTCAAGCCCTTTTGTTAGTAATATTTTTAAATTTGTAAGATTTAACCCAATATCAACTCATATTGGTAAAGTTTACATTTGTTCAATGTCCCAAGTCAAATTGGCTTGCTCCATACTCTTGAGAATCTCATATTACTTAGTACAAGGAGATATACTTATTTATTAGTGTGTAAAATCTACTCGCTCATAATTTTAAAGTTTTTAATTGAATATAAAAATTTAACCGATTCTTTAATTAATTTTTTTCATAAAATTTGTTACAATTTAACTGTGATTTCTTTGACAGTTCCAACCTAGTGTTTGTTGGCTTCAATCAAATATTTATAACAATGAATTAAGGCCTTACTCGTTTGTTGACAGAAAATAATTATATTTTTAAATTTAATCATTTTTATAATTAAAAAAACGTAGCCTAAATTATTCTAAAATTAAAACACAATTTTTCCTGTCAATAGATTGATTTCTCAGTATTTGCTTTTGACGCGCTTCCGTCATTATAACAATTATTACTTCACCATTTTTTTTAAACGTAGAATTATATTGATCTTGATAATATATATGTACATGTATAATAAAAGGTGAGAAAACCACGTCTTAAACAAGCGTACACACCCGGAGACACCAAAAAATATAATCAACCACTGTCGTTAGACCCCCACTGAATATAAACTTTTAATTCGAGTTGAAATGGAATATAAACTTTTAAGCAAAATATAATCTTAGATTGGAAGAGAGAACATTTATACCCATTGAATTGAACTAACCAAACCATTAAAAAAAATCGAACCAACCAACCACTGTCGCTACGCGGGACATTGTATATTAAAGGTATGGTATGAAACCACCGTTTTTTCTATTATTATCTGATGATACCACCTCGATAATTTTGCGAAGTAGCAAGGGAAATTTTACGAGTATAGAATATTATTTTGAAACCATTTCTAAATAACGCACGTTGATTCAGAATACCTATATATATATATATATATATATATATATATATATATACATATCTGCCATCTGATGTTGCTTAACCAACCTCCCTCTCTCTCTCTCTCTCATTTCCACCCCGCCAAAGATGCACGAACTCCATTTTTTTTCTCTTGCAAATTCCAACTGGGTGATCGATCCTCTTTCCAGATACCTAACAGGTTCCAACCTCTAATTCCTATTCCATTTCTTGGTTGGTTTAGTTAGTTTTAAACAGTAGTTGAAAACTATGCAGAAACTTGGCTTCAGCCAGTTGTTGGTGCTCTTTTGCTGCTCCTTTGTGTGTGTGTCTAGCTTGAACTCTGATGGGTCAGCCCTTTTGTCCCTTTTAAGCCATTGGGACTCTGTGCCTAACTCGGTGAGATGGAGCTGGAATAATGCTTCTTCAAATCCATGTTCTTGGGTTGGGATACAATGTGACAATGTCACTCTTAGTGTAGTTGTTTTCAACCTTTCTGTTCAGGGTATTTCTGGCCAACTGGGGCCTGAAATCGGGCAGCTGACCGAGTTGCGGATACTGGATTTGAGTAAGAATGGCTTGTCTGGTGAGATTCCTTCACAGTTGGGGAACTGTACTCTGCTTGAGTACTTGGATTTGTCTGTTAACCGACTCGTCGGGTCGATTCCCGAGAGCTTTGAGGGTCTGCAGAGGCTGAATTTCCTCAACCTGTACAACAATTCGTTGTCGGGTCAGATACCGGAGTCGTTGTTTCGCGTGTCGAGCCTAGAGTATGTGTACTTGAATGATAACAAGTTGAATGGTTCGATTCCTGCGAGTATAGGTGGATTGAGTGAGGTCTTGTTCTTGTTTTTGTATCATAATCAGTTGTCTGGGACCATTCCCGAGTCTATTAGGAAGTGTCAGAAGCTGCAGAGTCTGGACTTGAATGGAAACCAATTGGTCGGTCCGATTTCGGGTAGTCTTACCAAACTGAGGAGCCTCGCTCTTTTGCATCTCGGCCATAACAATCTTGAGGGTAGCATCCCTTTAGGTCTTGGCAATTTGAAGAACTTGACTTTCCTAGATTTGTCATTCAATGGCCTTAACGGGGGGATTCCGGTGGATATCGGAAATTGCAGTAGCCTTGAAACATTTGCTATCATCCACAGCAACTTGACGGGAAGTATCCCGTCTTCGATCGGGCTATTAGATAGCCTCTCTTACCTGGACCTGTCTGAAAATAGCTTATCTGGTAATATACCTCCAGGGCTTGGAAACTGCAAATCCTTGCAGACCTTGTATCTGTACAAGAACCAGCTCGAAGGAGAGATACCGAGCGAGTTAGGAAACTTGGCCTCGTTAACATACCTCAAGCTATTTACCAACAACTTGAGTGGTGAAATCCCTCTTAGCATATGGAAGATCCCAAGTCTCAAATATCTCGATGTGTACGAAAACAGCCTTTCTGGTGAGCTCCCGATCGAGATGACCGAGCTCAAGCAACTGAAGAACATTTCCCTGTCCCAGAATCATTTCTCTGGCGACATACCGAGAAGTCTTGGAATCAACAGCAGCTTGCAGCTGCTGGACCTCACTGATAATAACTTCACCGGGGAGATTCCTCCGAATCTTTGCTTCGGAAAGCAGTTGATGTTTCTCACTCTCGGTCAAAACCAACTTCGAGGAACCATTCCTTCTGATGCTGGAAACTGTTCTTCACTTATCAGATTGATCCTTTCGGAGAACAACCTGTCAGGTCCTCTTCCAGAATTTTATGATAGTTCAAGCCTTTACTTCATGGACATTAGCCAGAATCATATTACAGGACCGATCCCGTCCAGTCTGGGGAAGTTTCCTAGTCTCACCACCATTAATTTTTCAATGAACCAACTTACGGGGACCATACCGCCAGAGCTCGGCAATCTAGTCAACCTTCAGAGATTGTATCTTTACAATAACCATTTGGAAGGTGCACTGCCATCTCGGTTATCGAATTGTTATCGGTTAGACCTATTTGATGCAGGCTTCAATTCTCTGAATGGTTCCATTCCTTCGAGCTTGAGGAACTGGACAAGCTTAACTACTCTACGATTACGGGAGAATCGTTTTACCGGTGGCATTCCAGATTTTCTTTCGAATTTTGGACAGCTCTCAGAGCTGCAACTTGGCGGGAATATGCTCGGAGGCAAGTTCCCTTCCTCCCTTGGATCTTTGAAGAACCTGCAATATGGATTGAACCTCAGCAGCAACGGATTGACGGGTGAGATTCCGACAACAATCGGAAACTTGAACAAATTGGTACAGCTCGATATATCGAATAACAGTCTGACGGGAACTTTGGATGCTCTGGATAGCTTGCTCGAGGTGAACATTTCGAACAATCACTTCTCAGGTCCCATACCAGAAACACTGATGAGGTTGCTTAGCTCCTCTCCATCGTCATTCACGGGCAACCCGGGGTTATGCATCAGCTGCCATTCATCAAATAGCTCAGTGTGTTCCGGAAATAGTAACATCAAACCGTGTGATAGTAACTCGAGGCACAAGAAAGGCCTCACAAAGGTTGGAATAGTAATGATAGCTCTGTCATTGCTGATCCTGATTCTCCTGACCGTACTCGGATTCGGATACATGTACTGCAGGCGAAAAGTACCCGAGCCAGATGACGAGATTGTTGCTGAAGAAGGTGCAACTAACCTGCTCAACAAAGTGATGGAAGCTACAAGCAATCTAGATGATAAGTACATCATTGGGAGAGGAGCACATGGAATTGTCTATAAGGTAACACTTGATGCAGACCGAGTTTTCGTTGTCAAGAAGATTCTCTTCACGGCGCATAAAGAAGGAAGCAGAAGAAGTATGGTCCGGGAAATTCAAATCGTCGGGACGATCAGGCACCGGAATCTGGTCAAGCTGGAGAAATTCTGGCTAAGAGGGGAATGTGGTCTGCTCCTGTACAACTACATGGAAAAAGGGAGTCTTCATGATGTTTTATACGGAAGAGATCCTCCTGTGGCTTTAGAGTGGCACGTGCGGTACAGGATTGCTCTAGGAACTGCTCATGGCTTGGAGTACCTCCACAATGACTGCATTCCTACTATAATCCATCGCGATATCAAGCCGGAGAACATTCTGCTTGACCCTGATATGGATCCTCATATCTCCGATTTCGGTATAGCCAAGCTTTTGGATCAGCCTTCTTCTGCAACACCAACAAGCGTAGTCATCGGTACCGTCGGTTACATTGCACCAGGTAATACCATTGACTAAGCTATTTACTTTTCGTTAATACAGTTTCTGAAACACCAACTGTTGGGTTGTTCTGCTGACAGAAAACGCGTTCACGATGAAACGGAGCAGGGACTCCGACGTGTATAGTTACGGCATTGTCTTGCTCGAGCTGATAATGAGAAAGAAGCCAGCAGATCATCGGTTTGCGGAGGAGGGCAAGGACATGGCCGGATGGGCGAGGTCGATCTGGAGCGAGACAGAAGACATCAGCGTCATTGCGGATTCCAGCCTCGTCGAAGAATTCTACGACGCCAGGATCATGGACCAAGTGGTGGATGTTCTTCTCGTGGCCTTGAGGTGTACTGAAACCGAACCCGGCAAGAGACCGACGATGAGAGACGTCGTCAAGCACTTGACAGATTCGAATGTCTAAAGGAGATACGATCTCGAAGTTTCCAGATCGTATCTTCTTTAATGTTAACAAAGAGACACCATGTAATTGCATTGCATCAATGTTCTTCTGCAGAAGTATACTCTGATAAGCTCGGTTTCCAAAATGATCAAATAATGATGCAGCCTAGAGCTCCTCCACTGGATGTGAAATCCATCCATCAATGTTGTTTAAGCTGTGGATTTACAGATGAATTCTATGATCCAATCGAACAAAACTACTAATTTGGATTTGTGAATGGAATTTTGTTTCTTTTTAATCGACCAAATACGAAGTGTTACTTTGGAAATCAATTCATGTTTTTATCTGGTCCAAATCACATGAAATTCAGATGAACAATTCAAGTCTTAAGACGAGTTATTACTGGTTGTTCACTATCAAGCCATATTCTGTCTCTTTTGCATTAATAAATTTGAACATAAAACTTCCTTAAATAAATTCACTGGCCATCCACTATCGTTATTGAGAAACATAAAATAGTGTGAGAAAATACAGCTCACCACCGCCCACAACAAATTGAATCATCAACATTTACAAATGCTCACACAACTAAGTACATAACCTCAATGATTCGAACAAATCTCGGCCTACGGCTGTGAAGAGAAAATGAAATCCAATTTGGAAGAAGAGATTTGAAAAATATTGAGGCGCAAATTATAAAAAGGGATATACACATGGATTGCACAAGAAAAAAAAATGTGTGATCCTTCTCATCACCTAGTTTTACAAAGGGGCAAAAAACCCCTACCCTTATGAGCTTCCATGGGATCTGACAGATGATATGGATTGTGCTGAAACTGAGGCTGTCGGACTGTTGAGTTCCCGGTCTCCGTCGATCGGTTTGGGCTTTCCACTTAATCTTTCGATTGCATCTTGACAGACTTCGTTGAACCATTCATCCTCGGGGAGTACACTGCATAATACAAGTTCTCAGACTCAGGAAAAACCAATACCGGTTGATCTAACACGAAAACCCTCTTTCGGAGGCCGAAGGATAGGAGACAATCATGGTCTAAATTACGGACCATCATGCTTGGCGTGTACAAACATTTATGCCTACTATGCACAGAGTATCAAATGTGAATAATCTCACAAGTGATTTGACGATTGCTCATAATTTTAGTCTAGAAACATGCATTGACATAGAGTTCGACTCAGTCATTAAAGCATCGATACTTTGTTTTCTATGCCTCTACTAAGTTCTACACATACTTGTATATGCCAACATCAATTCTCATTCTCATGTTCCCCCATGGGAAAAACGGATTCCAAGTACTAGTATTTGACAGGTATTGTTGCGCAAAACTTGACTAGTTTTTCATAAGTATGAGCTGTGAGAATTTACACATAACTAAGTTGCAGCTGGTTAATGATGGAATGTACTATACCTGTCAGGATCAATTCCCGTGGCAGAAAATGCTGTTATGGCTTTTCCAATAATCTCATTAATGACACGGTGCAGATTCCGTGACAGGTATCGGCCTTGGGATGCAAACAACATCACAAACTTCATGTCCAGATAGAACTGCACGGATTACAAGCAGAAAATGAATACCCAAAAAGTCGGTAAGCTTTAATGCAAAGATGATAAGGAGAGTTTTCATGCCTGCTGTAGACCTAGAGGAGTCAAAGGCCTCGGGCCTTCCTCGATGTCATCCCAAAAGGTTTGGTCCTCTGATAGCCACAAGATAACAGTTTCTGTTAATCTCATTAATAGCAATGTGGCAAACCTTTCCCTTCCAACAAACATCTCGGCTGCTATACTGGCCATTCGATAGAGTTTCACAAAAAGTTCCTGAATTGTTGCAAAACAATAAGATATTATGAGCAAGAGGCCATATTCTCTAAACAAGAAAGGATGCTTAAAAAGCAACAGAAACTGAGAGCCACATTTTTTATTATTTTTTTCACCAAAAAAAAAAAGACAGCAGCAACAATCATCAATCCCATCTCAGTAATCAGACACTAGAATCAAACATGAAAGAATTATCACAGCCCTTACATAACCAGGCAGGAATATGATTCTTGCATTTGTTCACAAGTTAACCAAAGCAAGATTTACCTGAAATATTGGAGATGGAAACCATTCAATCTCATCTGCATTCCCGTCCATGTTTATATACATATCTGCAGTCAGATGGCTGTCACCTTCTTCAGTAAAGATGAGATCCAAAGCATGCTGTCGACAGAAACTATCTTTCAACCTATCAACCGAACTCACAAGCCGTTTCCTCCATTCACGTTGTTCTGGGTGCCGATTTTGTCTATCTAAAGGTCTTCTACGGGGATCGTTAACTGGGTTATGTGGAGAAAGCTTTATGGCAGCACGTGGAAGAAGCTCATCTGCCAACAAAGATGCATTTGCCAATAACGCAATCTGCTGTGTTTCAGTCTCAGCCATTCGTACAATTTTATTGTTAATGCCTTCAAAGTTGGCCTCTTCTTCTATTGAACCTGGCAATGCTCTTATAAGCAGGTTCACATATGAGTTGAAGACTTCGAACACGCCTTCTAATGTTTGACCACCCAACTGCATACTTAAAAGTGGTCCTACATCCTCAAAGAAGTCCTAAAAACAAGAAGGTCAAACAATTTAACAAGTGAAATGAAACAAGTGATAAAGTCCAGCCTATGACACACTAACAAACAATAATCTTGATTACTTTAAAAAAATAATCTAATATTCGGAGCATGAAAGGGTAAAACTTCCGAAGATGTTCGGTATATTGCTTTTGAGGAGTGATATTATCTGTCTAAACATATTTTAAGAGAGAACAAACATAATTTGTTGAAGACGCTATTTTAAATTTCATAAGAATAGTTAGAGGCTAATAAGCTAAGAAGGCTTCGTGGTATTGGCAAAAAAAGGCTTTGTAGTCATTATTTCGTTCTAAAGTTTTAAGTCACCCTGAACAGATTAGCACAACAGTTAACCACACAGAACAAGATTAAAAATGTATTCATGATAAGTTCCACAACACCGAAGCAAACACAATACTTCAAGTACATGGCGAACTTGGTAGTTTACAAGATTATATTATAAAAAGCCACTCAACAAAATGGTGTCAACTAAATATGCCAGTAAATACAAGAAACATGTAGCAAGGAACAGTCATCATAATCATTAACCCGATATTAGCTAAATTAAGAAGTGAAAGTAGTGATTACCAGACATAATGTCCCAAGAACTAATGCAACAACATAACATGGCTTTATCGTTAAAATGTCATATATATTTATTCAAAGCGTGTGAGACCAAAACATATTTTCCCTCAGTACAAAACAACAAAGTTCTAAACCCCCTTATCAAGGAAAAACTTTGAGGCAACTGTGATTGGCATGGAGTTGCATAATCATCAGGAAAAGAAAATCCAAGTAGCAGGAAGGAAAAGAAGAAAGAAAAAGAATCATGGACTTTGTAACAAGCAGACATATGCTTGCTTCAAATGGGGTCGGGGGAATATACTCATTCAACAATCAGTTTACAACAAAATCATTGTTACCTGGACCATTAAGTTAAAACGATGGGCGCTACTTGTAAGCTTATGATGAAATGCTGTTGCACTGCTCATGGATGACACAGAAGCCCTATTGGATTGCCGCAACGTACTTGTGGCATAAGTAAGAACCCAATCATCAGCGGCTGCTAGAGCAGCAGTGCTCTCTTCGATTCGTTTCAGATTGGCATCTAAAGCTTGCTCTACACTAGGCCTAAATAGCTTTAGGAGAACAGAACAAAGTGCCAATCCACGTTCTTCCAGAAGAGAACAATGACCTAAAGCTATTTGAACACACTCAGCAGCAGCTCTCAATCCTCCGGCAGCAGCAGAGGAAGCTAATGCGTGTCTTTTAACAAGGACTGCAAATGCTTCAGTTTGCTTTGTCGCCCACATCACAAGCTCAGATGTGTAGGCAGGCTCCTTGCCAAAAATCGTCAAGGAGTCTCTGGCAGCTTGAGCAATAGCAGAGAAAACAATCTGCGCGAGAGCAGCCGTGTAAGCTCCTCCATACGAGGTACTTGATGGGTGAAGACTCTGCATGTTATACTGGTACTTCTGATGGTGAGCATTCAGGAGCAAATTATGAGCACGAGGGCCATCTCCAAGCCTTTTAAGAGCTGATATAGCCATCCGGAGCTCACTACCTCTTGTAGAAGCTTGAGAAGCCACATCACCGAGGTGATCAGCGAGCTTTTGTCGGCCCTCCACTATTGCTGCTTCTAGAGAACTAATCAATTCGGGACTCAGAGATTCCGTCTGCCTGGCCCCGGAGGCTACACGTTCACCCTCGTCAAGAGCGTCCAGAGCCTCATCCACCTTCCTCTCAGCCAACAAAACATCAAGGTGATCTGGGAACTCAATCGACCATGTCTCCAAGTCAGTAGGTCCCCCATCTCCCACCCTCAAAACCCCGTTTACACCCAAACCATCAGTAACCTTGACAGATATCGAATCCATATGAACCCCCTCCGCTAAACCGTGAATCAACGTAGCCTGAGTAGACAACAAGTTCCTAATCGCCGAAAGCTCCCCTTCTAAATCCGATATCTCTTTCGACGTCCTGTAATCAACAAGGCAGTCAAACCCGTTCAACAACAGCCAAACAACAAATCGTTCAAAAAAACCTAGCTACCAGCACTACTACTGTCTCAATGGCACAAACGGTAAATAATGCGCGAAAAAGGCGGGAATAGCGAACGACAGACCGTATGAAGGCGGAGTAGTTGGCGTATACGCTCTTCCGCATTTCCTCCGCGGAGGCTCTCTTCAAATCCAGTAGATTACTGCACAACTGCCTAATTTCCTGCAAACGGAAAATAAAATCTAAATACAAAGAAATTAAATAGTAAAAGAGAAAAAGGAAAACCGACGAAGAGGAAGGAAGACCTTGTCGTCAAGTGAGCATTTGGACTGGACGAAGGAGTCCGGTTCAAACTTGTCGGACTTGAACACGCTGAGCCCTTCCTCAACCACCTTCGCCGCCACGCCGTTCTCCTTCGCCGCGGCCCCCCGCGACCGAGACCTCGCCGCCGTCGCCATCGGGAAGATCCGATCCGCCGCTTCCTTCCCCGGACTACAACTACGATAGACAGATCTGGAGGGGCAAAATCGTGATTACGCGATTCCCGGAGAAGAGAGGGAAAAATAACTGAAAAGCGCGTGGTGGTTGAATCTCTCTCTCTAGCTCGCGCGATGGGGTTTTTTAGCTCGGAATTGGCCGCCTTCTTTTTTCTTTTCAAGTTTATAACTGTGTTGTTCTTTTTACTATTTACTGCTTAGATTTTACTGCTGTTGCTTTCGTCAGTTTACCCAGCGCGTGCGTCTTTTGCTCCACATTTTAATTCGGGTGGGTATTTGCGGTTAAGTTTCCAATTTGGGGAAACAGTGGTCGATGCTGTGTCGTTTTTACGCAAGAATATTTTACTATATTTGGGGGTGGATTTTTTTTTGGTCAATCGAAATTGAAATTGGAAACGTCAAAAAGTGGAAAAAAATTTCGTAAGGACAATGTTTCTGGGACGGTTGAGATCCTCCGCATAACATCACTGATCTCTTCCTTAAAAGACAGCTAAAATGCATGACTCAAATTTAAATATAACTAATAAATACGTGATGATATTGTTCTAAATTATGAATTCGAGCTCTTAAAAATGCAACAGTATTAATTATTTATTGTGAAAAATTTATCACTTTTCAAAGGTTTCATTCAGTTCAATATAGATTAATCGGCATAATAATATCCAAGTAAAAAATATACAATTAGTGTTAACCCGATTTTCCGAGGTTGGTTATAACCAAGATCCTACAACTTATGATTGCAAAAATAACTCAATTTAATTTGTGCAGTATACCAATAGGATAGTTAAAATCAATGTGATTATGAATACCGTTGAAATTACATGGTACTCAAATATCACAATTTCGACTCAGACATAATATTTAACTATAGCAAAACACTTTTTATTAAATTTTAATACAATTGTTATTATGGTCCAAATTTTGAGAAAAAAAAGAGAGAACAGTTTTGGAAATGAATAAGGATCCAAATGATATATATCCTTCGACATTTCTTAATCAGATCGAGAAGAAATTTCAGGTCCTCGAGATATTTTTCTGTCAATTAGTTACAACATGCTTAGATGGGAATGATTCCTTGACAAACCTAAAACCCATTACATTGTTTTTAAAAGCGAAACCCATACCACCTAATATAATTGAAGGCAAAAGCAAATAATGGGAGAACATCTAGCTGGCTTACGCATAGACAATTAATGAATAAAAAAAGTGAAAGTATCTTGTACGTTTTTTTTGGCTTCAGTTTCTAGTTACTGAATCCGATCATCCGTATAACGGAAAATAGTTGGATTACACAAATATGGTCAAAGCTAAAACATCCATATTTTCACCGCAGCAATTGAATAATCGACAAATGATGGTTGGCCTCCTTCAAAAGAGAAAAATGGCAATTCTGGATGTGACCCAAGACGCCTTTATGAGGAGGAAGTTGAGAAGTTGGGGTTGGTCCACCATCTGGTAGTTAGAGAGGGAGCTAATCCCACTACATCTACACCCTCATCATTTCTGTTCAAGTCACATCCTCATCATTTCGATCCTCAATTTTTTAGTGCAGAGATTATAGGAATGATATTTCAATCGTATATTCCAACTGTTCTATACTGGGGATGTATTCATTTTCAAACGAAAAGTTACCAAAAATAGTATATGCAACTCCAGAAAATGCGAAGTTGTGCATGTATTATGTACCAACTTTGAGAGACTTTTCGGGTGTGAGTACATGCGAACAAAAATGAGTGACTACCAAAAAATGTTACTATGGATAAAAATCGGTCCAAGTGATGAATAATCAATCCATATATCTATATAAATATCGATAATGAATTAATCATACACAGACAGAGGGATATATTTAAATTTGGAATGCAAGAGAAAGTAAACATTCCGTAGATTTTGGTCTTGGAATCTCGAAAAAGCATTATGTTCTCATGAAAAGTTAATCAAGAAGCAGTGCAATTCCGAAGAGAAGGTCGAAACAGTAACATTATTGGAATCAATGGCAGGCAAGTTCAACATGCATGCCTTGCTTTCGGTCCAGGATTACGTACCCGGCCATCTAAAAATCTACCAAAACAAACAAGACGAAGCTTCGGAGCAAGGATGTTCATCCACTTGAGCATTGGAAAGGATCAGCCTCCGAAAATCATACTTCAGGAATATCCGACCGAATAACTGCACATAAAACCAAACAAGACACTCCATCAGATGACCAGTATCAAAGGAATCCACCACACATCTGCTTAATCACCAATGAAATATGAAACAAATGAGGAGATGAAGCAGAGAGTCAATCGAAGTGGGTCTTCGTAAAGTCATATCTTATAATCATTCTCGACCATGATATAAATGGATCATATTCGAAGAAAAGTACATCCTTTAAAAAAAACACGAAGAAAAAACGCAGCTGGAAAAAGAATACCAAGTGACAAAAACCACGCAGTAGAAGCTTGCTGCAAAAGGACACCACTTCTCTATTTTACTTACTCAAGAATCTTAGAGTAGGCAGTTATATGAAATCAAGCAAATTCCTGGGAGATAGTGACATTTTAGGGCAATTTTACCCTGAACCACTCACTATCTTTCAAATGTATTATTCAAAATTATGTGTACAAAATCACCTACACGGAGGAGCATCACAGTCCACAGATCCGCACTCTCAATGCAAAAATTGAAAATGTTCGAGTTTCCACGCAACCAGCCATGCCTCCACTACAACCACAGTTTAGATTCAGCAAGACCCCACTCTGGCTTTTACTAGATGGACAACCTAGCACATACACCTAATCAAGGAAACTAATAATCAAAACCTTCTGTCGAACCACCATCCCGCAACCGATATATCCTAGTAGCACCATTGCCGCTATTGACCATTAAACTATTCTTCTCCTAGCACGGTGAAATGTGGTATGCAAAATTCAACATCCCATATAATAGCGACACATTCAAGCCGAATACTTCCTAATCCTTCCCCACACCCTCCAACCGTGTTTATCCTTCCTCCACGCTCCCATTCCGCGACATATACCAGCCAACACAATCATCCAAGATCTGCAACGTCCCCACACAGCCCCGAACGACCTCAAATAACTTCACCCGATCAACTCCATTCCGCAAGAAAACGAGCCTTTTCGAATAATTATATCGATCGAACACAAAAACAATCGTATTCCACATCGACCACAAGGGGATCGCCCTCGATCCCAATCGAAAAGACTCGAAACCCTAAATCGACGAAATCGGAACAGATCGAGGAGGAGATGGGGTACCGGGCTTGTCGGGCTTTCCGGAGGTCCACTTGGACAAGGAGAAGTGGACCTTCTCGCGGGACAGGACCTCGGCCTTGTAGGGATCCTTGAGGCAGTTCCTCACCAGGTTCGCGCATATGTTCGAGTACGTTATGTACGTCATCCCCGCCGCCCTCCAAAACGGCGCCGCTGCCCCGTTCGAAGCCATCTCCTCTCTCTCTCTCTCTCTCTCGATCGAGGGCCTTTTCGTCTTTTTTCCCTTGCCTTTTGTAGAGTCACTAGTGAGTCTGAACGGGGAGAGGAAGATAAACTAATCACGCAGGTGAGGAGGTTGGGGGAGTCATACGCACCGGATTGGGATGTAAAGCGCTGGGCCTTATTCCTGGGCTGGGCTTTGTTTTATAAAGGAGCAGTGGGCTTAGGCCACGGTGAAAATTCGTTCATGAACAAACCTTTGACAAAGGAGATTGTAGTTCAATTGGTCAGAGCACCGGCGTGTCAAAGTGGAAGTTGTTGGTTTTGGTTTTTTCACTCTCAAAAAATGGTATGCTCGAGAAGATTTGGTCCGTTTTTATTAGTGCAATGATGTGAGTTCTATGAAATCATAGAAACCAAGCAATATTTTAGGAATCTAAATTCAATTATACAATTAGGAGTGAGCATTCGAATTATCCGAATCTGAACTATCCGAACTTCTGAAAATCCGAACTATCCGAATTGAATATTTTACTATCAGAATCCGAACAGTGAATTATCCGAATCCGAATCTGAATATCCGTACTTTTTTCGGATCCGGATTCGGATAATCCGAACTATCCGAAATAATACAACTGATTGAAAAAAAAGATACAATTACTTCAAAAACTTCGACGAGAGACACACGATCCTTTTCTTTTTTGTCTCAACACAACTAGTAGTTCCTTCTCATCATCATAAA
This sequence comes from Hypericum androsaemum, assembly GCA_963995505.1. Classification (NCBI taxonomy): domain Eukaryota; kingdom Viridiplantae; phylum Streptophyta; class Magnoliopsida; order Malpighiales; family Hypericaceae; genus Hypericum; species Hypericum androsaemum. The sequence goes on from OZ023197.1 coordinate 11,046,088, forward strand.
AAATATATTCAACAACGGGCCCATGAAAATAAGGAAAAAAATCTAACTATGGGACTAGGAAAATAAGGAAAAAAAATTCAACAATAGTTCGGATAGTTCGGATAATCCAAACTCTTATTTTTGTTATCTGAATCTAAATCCGAATTAAAAACTTCGGATAATCCGAATCCGAATCCGAATAGTAAATTATCCGAATCCGAATCCGAAAAAAATTTAGATTCGGATTCGGACATCGAATATCAGATTAAATGCTCACTCCTATATACAACTATGAACTTCTCACACATCCCATACTCCCACGTGTCAAAGTATTGTTAATTTTGCAACAATTAGTTTTGATAATCAAGATCTCATCTTATAAAAAAATTGTTAACTTAAATAACGTACCAATGTTGAGTAACGGGTTACCTATTAATTTGGTTGTATATTGTTCAAAACGCAAATGGCCATCGATATTACATCAATATGTCGTTTACTATTAACTGTGCTCGATTTTGTAGCCAATTATATTCTCTATAGATCTTCCCCCATTGTCTTCATCAAGTTTTATTGCCCAAACCTCTTACTATTTTTTTAGGACAATTTATCATAGAAATATGATACATTTGTAAATAATTACGTTTGCAGGACTATTTAGTTTAAACAGATTTCGATTTCGAATCTTAAAAAAGAAAATATTGTTAAATATTTATTATAAAAATTCTATCGTCCTATCTAGTTGGAATTTGAATTAGTGACATTTTAAAGTGAAAAAAATTATATTTGATATATTTTTGTTGAAGGATTATTTGATAATCAAATACGGTACTTACTTAATTGCCGCCGAAATTAATACTTATTTTTCATCAAAAGAAATTAATACTTATTGGGGGTTTTAAATTCAGTGGGGACATGGATAATCCCCACTGAAAGGGATAGGGGCAATATTGGAAATACACTAGTTAAAATAATTAAAAAAAATATCAGCAAAATATTACAATTTATGGAAATACAAGTATGGGATATATTGGTTTCTATTTTCTCGGATATTGGTTTCCATCTTCTATGCTATTGGTTTCATTCTGCTATGATATTGGTTTCATTCTACTGGTTTCCATCTTCTATGTTATTGGTTTCATTCTACTACGACATTGGTTTCATTCTACTATGATATTGGTTTCATTCCACCGTGATATTGGTTTTCATCTTCTCCAATATTGGTATCCCATTATAAGTAAAAATGTATACCATTTGAATGTATTGGTTTCATTCTTCTCGAATATTGGTATCATCGTTCTAAGATATTGGTATCATTCTACTTTAATATTGGTATCATTCATCTATGAATTTTTGCTAGAATTTATTGGAGCACTTTAGATTATTTCTCACTCAAACTTAAACTTTAGTCGGTTTACAAACCATAATATAGTATTTATTGGTTCAAGATTTTTTTTGGTTAATTTTATTGGTTCAAGACTGGATGTACCGGAACTTTACTATTATATCTGCCAATTCCACCAACCAGACAATACTTTTCTCCGACTTATAAAAAAAACCTTTAAGTTTCGTCTTCAACATTGAATTATGGCCGGCCCCAACCCATGCGACGACCCCTACGGCTACCTTGGCTTCACCCTAAATCCCGACGTCTCCGTCACCCGACCACCCTTCCCATTATATCCAACCACCTCTCCCACACCCGATCCCTCCTCCTTTCCACAACCCCGCTCCCTCTCCAAGGACATTCCCGTCGAATCACGCAACCGCACGTGGGCCCGCGTCTTCCTCCCCAGTGAATCCGTCCTGACCGCCGGCGAAAACCAGACTAAAAAGCTGCCTCTTATTGTTTACTACCACGGCGGTGGCTTCGTCGTGATGAGCGCCGACAACGTAATCTGCCACGACTTCTCCGCCGTCGTCGTCTCCATCGGGTACCGCCTCGCCCCCGAGCACCGACTCCCGGCGGCCTACGGCAATGCCGTGGAGGCCCTCCATGTGATCAGGGCCATGGACGACGAGTGGTTGACCAGGTTCGCTGACTTCACCAGCTGCGTCCTGATGGGAACCAGCGCCGGGGGGAACATCGCCTACCACCCGGGCCTGCGTGTGGCCGGTGACGTGGCAGCCCTCGCGCCGTTGATCGGGGGAAGGGGAGCGGCGGGGAAGGAGGGCGGGGGGGGGGGGGGGGGGGGTGGGGAAGGGGAGCTGCGGGGAAGGGGGGGAGCGGCGGGGATGTTTTTTTTTGGGAATATATAAGAAAATGGTGGAATCCTAATGAGTATGTTTGGATAAAAACTCAAAAATATTCCCACAAATTCTGACCATCAGGTCTGTAAAAAAAGAATTTGATCAAATCTAAAGACCTATATTTAGTCCATACCATGGGAATGATTTTTTTTTACTCCCCTAAATTCAAATTCCTTATTGGGTGCTACAAGGGAAAAACACAAAGAGTTCACCGACAGTCTGCCGTGTCAGCCACCCTTAAGTTGTCCCACATCGGTTTTGGTTCCTTGTTGATAGTCAGGCCTGACAGTATAAAAGCCGACTCGGGTATTGCTTTAAACTCATACCTTTCTCGGCCTTTTGGCTAAGATCAAGTGTAGTATCTGTTCTTATCAGTTTAATATCTGATATGTGGGCCATCGGCCCACTCGATATTAAATTACTTTTTTAAAGGGGAGGGGTCACCACAGTAGCTTGCTATTGGGCCTCTCAAGCATCGCCCATGCCTTGCACTACTGCAAGGGCCTGGTGCACCCTCCAATACCAGTCCAATATTTTCAATGACACTATTATTTGTTGATGGATCATGGAATTGTATACATTAAATTGCAATCATTTTTTTTTGACTTAATTGACCATTGAAGTATCCTAAAAGTAGACTTAAGTTTGACGAAGGTTAGATTAAGACACTATCTTCTGTTTGACGAATTTTATTAGAATATGGACATAATATATACCAAGAGAACACCTAAACGGACGTATATATCATCACCAATTACATTTTGATTAAACTAGAAGATTTTTTTATTTAATAAACTTGCAATTTGATCGTTAACGATTGAAGACATTATAACTTATTGGAGCAAACCAATGAATGATGAACTTTCAACGTGAAAAAATATATATTAAATATTGAGTCGAACATAAAATTTATAAGTATTTTCGGTATATCTCTTGTTTATAACTTTCCATCCTCAGCTTCCAAAAGCAAAATGTTAAGAGCAACAAAAGTAAACTTTGAGATTTTGAAAAGAAGAGAAAAAAGATAATTCAAATAGACGGTAGTAAAAAAAAAGCCAAATTATACGAAGATAAAAAAAGTACAAGGTCAATCAGTTTCTGGAAAATTTTTCCGTCTCTTTCTATTCGCCTATTTTTATCATCATAGCTTTATTTTACGTGGTGTTTAGGAAGTCTCTTTCTATTCGGCTATTTTTATCATCATAGCTTATTTTACGTTGTGTTTAGAAAGAAGACATAGAATTGAGATATGTTAGAATTGTAATACTCAATTCGGGATATGTTAAGAAAGAGTTGGATGGGGTGATGTGCTTTGGTGGGTTGATGTCAAGTTTTGAGCAGGCCAGATGATAGCCAGGATTTGAAGGTATGTAGCGGATTGTATTCGCTTCGTTTTTGTTGCTCGTATTCGCTCAATTCGAAAGATTTACTTTGATGAGCCTTCGTTTGCAGTGGCTTCGTATTGCCTGGAGGAAGAGATTTGGGGAAGAAGCTAATGAAGACCGCATGTATGTAGTCAGAGTGGAGAGGGTGCTGCAGATGGAGGATTTCATGCAGGTGCTATTTATTCTTACATCTTGCTTTTGCTGAAATTTGGCTTGGCAGGTACCGAAAGCAAAGGTGATCTGGGTCGATAAACTAGGTGATCTGTCTCGACGTGAGATGAGAAGGATGCCAAGTCGTCATTTAATGGCATGTCCCAGCTTGCTTGGGAGGTGGAGAAGAACTTTCAGGTACTAATTTTGAAAAGGTGAAACAACTGAAGCGGGTATCTTTTGGCAGATTGTGATCTCTTTTTTTGGTTGGTAAGTAGTTTTTAACTCCGTTAAGGTTTGAACTCTGGTCCGTGATACTAATTTCGAATCTCCACCCTCACATTTTACTGCAGGTTATGATCTTTACGGAGATGCATTTGGTATGAGATCCTAGATTCTGAGGCTCATGCATCATTTATACGAGTCTAGTTTTTAACTCCGTTAAGGTTTGAACTCTGGTCCGGGATACCAATTCCGTATCTCTACCCCACGTTTTACTGCGGATTCTGATCTTTACGGAGATGCATTCTGATGGCTTTGCTTGGTTTGGCGTGGAATTCGAAGGATTTCATTACAAATCCATTATCATGCTTGGTTGATTAAAAACATTGAATTCACTTGAACCAACGATTGAAGTGATAAGAGACTTGAATTTACGAAAATTTTGAATTCAAATTTTATGAATGTAAAAACAAAGAGACCCCTGAACAGAGCAAGAGATTCACAGAAAACAATCATAAATTAAAACTTTTGTGAGAAATTTAAAATTTAAGTAGGAACAAATGGCCAGCCAAAATTAATATTGCCATGCAATAAGCCAAACTCACTCGACCCAATGGGCTCTTTCATCTTTTCGATTTTCTTTTGTTGGATACAACTCATATTGTCCAGGTATATATATATTCTCCAGTTGAAATGACTTCAATTACTATAAACATATTTTAATGCAAGGCGGATTTTCCAGAAAGTTAGAGAATTAAACTTTTTTGTTTATTTTGTGGCAAAAGTTATTTTTGTCTTCCTTGTAGAAAAGTTGATATTTTTAATCGATGCCAGGAAAATTTTATATCCAACTCATAAATTTGAAATGCTACATGAGGATGACTAGATAAATTGCCAGCAAACAGCCAGCAGTGTCTCTAAATTCGCGAATATTCCTCCCTGCAAAACCTTATCAGGTTAATGAATTAGTAATAATTTTCTTATAAAAGTAGAAATTAGTAATTAATTGGCAAGGCTTACATGTAAAATACGTTATCTACAAATAATTAATTTGCTATTCTCACACCAAACCTCTGTATGACAAGTCGCATAAGTTTGGTCCCCCTGGAGCCGGACTAAGTACCGCTACTTCTACAGCTAACCAGGCAGGATAGCCCAACCACCAGCCACCGAGTTTCTAAAACATCTGTAACTTGCCCCAGGAAAGAAACCACGGCTGGAAATAACTGCTAATATCTTGTAGGGTGAAGAGCAAACATAGGAATTCGCTCGAGGAGGAATTCGTGTCTGATTAGTTAATTGGTGAGACAATAATTTATCAAGACGATGATAAGTAGCTAGGTAGAGGTTTGACTTAAAGATAAAAATTTTAACTCCGTACATTTCAAAGTTCATATGATAGGACGAAAAGAGAATTTTTGAGGTACTTATCTTTTACCCTCCTCTAGTATTGAATAGAATAGTTCTTCATCTTATCAATAATGTATGATCATAAAATATAGAACTAAAGTAATGATGTGTGTTAAAGCACGAAATTACAATGTAGTAAAGTGAACTTTAACCAATTTTAATTTTAGTATTATACGTTTGATTCTTTTTATTTTGCAACCACAAGATAAGAAAAAAAATATGACTAGTTATCTCGCAAATTTTTTTATAATTTAAAATTTTCATATATATATAATTTATAATTGTCCCCACTTGTCAAAAAATGTGTAGCCCAATGATACATTAAATATATAAGAAGTTCATGGTTCAAAGTTTTTGGCTACGTCATAGAACACAATCTAAAAGTATGTTGAATTACAGAAAATGATAGCGAATGAACGAAGCTTCCAAAGAATTTCCACGACAATAAAAAAAAGTTGGACAAGAAAGTTCCCTGCTTCTGGTGGCCTGCAAAGCAAAGCAAAGTAGCCAATTTGGTTACCATCAAACTTCAGTCCAACACGTAACGTGGTAGGCTGGTAGCCGATATATTTCTCAACCCAAATAAGATCACTTCTCAGGCAAGGAGTACCAATTCGAACTCTTTAGAACATAATAATATTAAATAATTTTTAAGTTTATTAAGTGTGATGAATTTATTTATAAATATGAACAATCTATTTAATTATTGTATTAAGGTTTTTGGTTGAATAAAAATTCTAATATAATATCAGAGCAAATTGCTCTTATGAGATTCGTTGCCCATTGTTGTCTATGTTGACCATCATGTCATGGCACATTGGCAAAGTCAAAGTCCGTACAAATTCGGGTTGATTTTGAAAATTCTAACGTTTTGTCACATTTCAAAAATTATACCAGACTTAACCATAGATTAGTCGGCTAAATAAGTGTCTGGATATATATGGTATAAAAAAGTATTGGTGTAATAGTCAATAGTCAGTACGTTTTGGACTGCAACATACTAGTTTACACAGAATCTCTCTCTAGTTTCAGATTTTCAGATTCCATCCTGAAAGAATCTTTCATCAGGAAGCCATTAGAGGTAAGCGAAGATGATCTGTGACAATATCTTTGATCCTACCAATGAAGTGGACCTGCTTGGAAATTCCAATTCTCCTCAGATTTGGCTGAAACAGAGAGCCAAGCATAGATTCCATCCCCCGAGGAGTGTACTTCACATACTTGCTAGGACTTGAATTCTCTCCTGCCTTTAGTCCATGAACCTGTAGGTAGATTCTGTAGCAAGGAACTATGGACTGGACTGTAACTTGGCATATCTTCAGTCTCAGATCTTCATCAGGAACAACCCACTTGGAGTGCCTCTCGTACATCGAATCGAATTCATCGTTGAACGATCGGAGTCTCCTCTTGGCAAGGTCGGATGAGAAAACTCGGGTAGGAGAGGCCGGGATTTGGATGTCTTGCTTGAGGAGAGCATGGATCCTGGCCCAGCTGTGTTTCAGGTAGAGTGCCATGTAATAGTCCTTGTACTTCTCGTGGCCGTGGATCCACGAGTCCCCCATTAGGCCTCCGAGGTCTGTGCCTTTCAGGCTGCAGAAATGGCTGTGGTTGTTCATCATGAAGAGGTAGGATAATGTGGTGTCCTGATGGGACTTTGTCCAAGCATCCAAGTTCAGGCCGAGTTCTCGTATGATTGAAATGATCTGGTTCGGGAGGAGCTCGTCTGTGTAGGTTGCTTGCTTCCAGTTCTGTTGAATGAGTAGAACCTGGCCTAACAAAGGCTTGTAATCATCGCGAAGGAGGCGGTTGCAGTAGTATGTCACAAAGAGAACCAGTTTTGGAACACTACCATCAGGAGGGGGAGTGCATTGCCTCTGCAGCTCCACTTGGGCAGAGAGTTCCCAAAAAATGCCACAGGCACCGTTGACAACACTCGTGACAAGTTCTCTTGTTCGGTCCTGAATTTCGTGGCAGTCCTCGCCTCCGAAAAGCCTGTTAAAGTCCATCCTCAAGTTGTCCAAGTGCTTGAATATGTCCAAGAGCTTTAACAGCTTGATTGGAGTTTTCTTACATTCTGTTACCTTCTTACCAAACTGAAGAAACCTGAGAATACCGGATTCTATAGCGATTCTCGCGAAGCATCCGTTCCTAACTTCTGATCCGACCAACTTGAAGACCTTGTTGCAGAGCTCGTTCTCAGCTGCGAAAACAAGCTTCAATGCCAACTCGAAATGCTTGCACCATTGGTCAATGTCACCCTCTAGATCCTCCGCATCCTCGGATTTTGTAATTGGCTTCTCAAGATATTCCAACCCGAGTTCTCTTAGACTTATCTTCGCGATTACACTCCGAGCCTCGACGTACGTGATCAGGCACTTATCAAGGCTATTACAAGCACTTAGTCTTCCAATGATAGCCTGCAGCTTCTTGACAACTGCTTCAGGATTGCTGTTTTCAGCAAGAAGCCTCCCGAATTCGGCCTCGAGCTTCCCGATCGCTGCACAGAGTAGTCCCCCGCCAAAAATAGCGCGCTCCGGGGATCCCTGCAAGTCCTGCAGAATCCTCAATGACTTCTTCAAATTGGTGGTATACATCTGATTCCCAACCCGACTATCTTCTACGAACATAAGAATGTCCTCCAGCCATTGGATCGCCAGTACACAACTACCACTGAGGAACCTAATTGCATCACCAAGCTGTTTCATCAAGTTGAGGTAGCCCGCGAGATCCGAACACGGAGACAAACCCGCGAGCAACTTCTCGACCTCGCGAACGGAGCCATAGACCTTCAACACCGCGGATACAGGGCCAAGAGCACGATCAACACGCGCCCTGATAGCACAGAATGTGCCCGGAGGCTCGCGCCTCGCAGCAGCCTCGAGGGGCAGGAATCTCTCCCTGATCCCTTCCAATCTTTGTCCTGAATCATTCAGAGCAGAGGAAATTGCCAATGAACTCTCCAGGCTGGTCTTCAACAAGCTCCTAACAGCTACAAGGCCATTAATACCATCCTCATCATTGACCATTTCCAAAGGGAGAAATTATTTTTGGGAAAAGTCCACTTAAGTACCTTGTAGTATGGTAAAAAATAAAGTCAGTATCCTGTGGTTTAAAACGTATCAATTGAGTTAAACTTACTCCAATTAAAATCAATTAGAGGCCCGGACAGCTTCCCATACCTTACCCGGCCACGTGGACCAGCCACATCAGAGTTTGCTGATGACGTGGTGCCACGTGGACATCCCCTCTCTCTCTCATCCCCATATCCACCAAGCTTTATCAACCTCAACATTCTAAACTCGTACTAGCTCCGCAATCAACATTTCGAATCCAAAGGCCAATTTAGATTTGCTAGAAACTGATACTATCAATTACAAAGCAATTCGCTAAACCCAGATTCTAACACAACAAAGCAACTAACCCAATAGAAGCCGAAAGAAACAACTTACAGGAAGGCGAAATGGGTACCCTAGAAATGGTGGCAACACAAGGCAAGGAGTCCACGGAAGCCAGTAAAGGAGGCTTTTTTGGTGAGAACCAAATTGATCATAATTGAGACCCTTTCTACTATGATCAAAATCCAACATTCAAATATATAATCACGTGAATTAAAATAGAATTTTTTGTTTTTGCTTATTTTGTTAGTTATGTGTTACTTGTAAGACGTAATGGTTTTCATATTCTTACCAAACTCAACAAGAACAAGTAAAAACAAGTGTAACAACATCCGAACCAATCGCTCACTTTTAGGACTAACTTCTATTCCCAAACCTCAACCACCGGAGAACCAATTGGCTTTCAAGGCACCAATTAACAAGAAAACAATTCGAGTCAATGAATTTTATGTGAACTAGTACTGACATTTTTTTAAGAAGTAAAATTATATTTATTTGAAAATAAATGCTGAAATAGCAAGTAATTAAATTTACTATTATCACACAGTTTAGTGTTCACGGTCACATTTTTCGTAAATAAATAAAAGATAATAGTATGTTTAAAAAATTACGTTAATTAAATGTAACGCCCCGTGATCCGATCGACTGGCTCCACAAACCAACACGGGTCTTTTCCAACATGCTTTGTCCTCACTTGCACGCACCCTGGAAAACTTTCCAGGAGGTCACCCATCCTAATCCTACTCCCGGCCAAACACGTTTAACATTGGAGTTCTCTCAAGATGTGTACCGAAAAAGAAGATACACATTGTTGGTATGGATAATACTTATCACATCACTTAAGGCTTTCAGGCAGAGTATATCATTTTCGGAGTATCACATTAAATAGGTATTATCTTGAGATAAGTCTGTGGACGTCTTCTGAGATTAATTTCTGACTTAGTCCCAGTCAGCTAAAAAATTAACTAATATTCATTAAACAACTAATTTAAATTAGAGTAGGATAATAACCACCAGTCATTACGATTTTGCAAATTTTGGAAACAGAACTGTATGGCGTGAAGCGGATTATTATACAATAGTTGAAACTTAATGGCATTATTTGTTTCCGTTTTTGGTTTACATTAAAGAAGGTTTGGCAGCGGTTGACAAAAATTGGTTCAAGTGAATTGGACAATGACATATCTATACCCTTGTGACACTTTAATTTATACCTTCTTGGCTACGTCATAGAACACAATCTAAAAATATGTTGAATTACAGAAAATGATAGCGAATGAACGAAGCTACCAAAGAATTTCCACGACAATAAAAAAATTGTACAAGAAAGTTCCCTGCTTCTGGTGGCCTGCAAAGCAAAGAAAAGTGGACAATTTGGTTTACCATCAAACTTCGGCCCAACAAGTAACGTGGTAGGCTGGTAGCCGATATATTTCCCAACCCAAATAAGATCACTTCTCAGGCAAGAGTATAATTCGAGATTTTTAGAATACAATAATATTAAATACTTTTTGGGATCATTTGGTGTGATAAATTTATTTATAAATGTGGACGATCTATTTAATTATTGTATTAAGGTTTTTGGTTGAATAAAAATTTTAATATGATATCAGAGCAAAGTGTTCTTATGAGACCTGTTGCCCATTGTTGTTTATGTTCGCCATCATGTCATGGCACGTTGGCAAAGTCAAAGTCCGTACAAAATTCAACCAAATGGCTTCTTTTATTAGCGTGGATGATTCCTTTGGGTTGAATTTGAAAATTCTAATATTTTATCACATTTCAAAAGTCATACAAAACTTAACAATAGATTAATCCACTTAGTAGGTCTCCGGATATACATGGTATAAAAAAGTATTGGTGTAATAGTCAATAGTCAGCACGTTTTGAACTGAAACATACTAGTTTACACAGAATCTCTCTCTAATTTCAGATTTTCAGATTCCATTCTGAAAGAATCTTCATCATGAAGCCATTAGAGGCAAGCGAAGATGATCTGTGACAATATCTTTGATCCTACCAATGAAGTGGGCATGCTTAGAACTTTCAATTCTCCTCAGATTTGGCTGAAACAGAGAGCCAAGCATAGATTCCATCCCCTGAGGAGTGTACTTCACATACTTGCTAGGACTTGAATTCTCTCATGCCTTCAGTCCATGAACCTGCAGGTAGATTCTGTAGAAAGGAACTATGGACTGGACTGTAACTTTGCATATCTTCAGTCTCAGATTTTCATCAGGAACAACCCACTTGGAGTGCCTCTCGTACATCGAATCGAATTCGTCGTTGAACGATCAGAGTCTCCTCTTGGCGAGGTCGGATGAGAAAAACTGGGTAGGAGAGGCCGGGATTTGGATGTCTTGCTTGAGGAGAGCACGGATCCTGGCCCAACTGTGTTTCAGGTAGAGTGTCATGTAATAGTCCTTGTACTTCTCGTGGCCGCGGATCCACGAGTCCCCCATTAGGCCTCCGAGGTATGTGCCTTTCAGGCTGCAGAAATGGTTGTGGTTGTTCATCATGAAGAGGTAAGACAATGTGGTGCCCTCTTGTGACTTTTTCCAAGCTTCCGAGTTCAAGCTGAGTTCCCGTATAATCGAAACGATCTGGTTTGGGAGGAGTTCATCTGAGTAGGTCGCATTCTTCCAGTTCTGTTGAATGAGCAGAACCTGGCCTAACAGAGGCTTGTAATCGTCGCGAAGAAGGCGGTTGCAGTAGTATGTCACAAAGAGAATCAGCTTGAGAACACTACCATTAGGAGGGGGAGTGCATTCCATCTGCAGCTCCACTTGGGCAGAGAGTTCCCAAAAAATGTCACAGGCACCATTGACAACACTCGTGACGAGTTCTCTCATTCGGTCACAGATTTCATGGCAGGCCTCGCCTCCGAAGAGCCTGTTAAAGTCCATCCTCAAGTTGTCCAAGTGCTTGAATATGTCCAAGAGCTTTAATAGCTTAATTGGAGTTTTCTTACATTCTGTTACCTTCTTACCAAACTGAAGAAATCCGAGAATGCCGGATTCGACAGCGATTCTAGCGAAGCATCTGTTACTAACTTCTGATCCGACCAAGTTGAAGACCTCGTTGCAGAGCTCGTGCTCTGCTGAGAAAACAAACTTCAACGCCAACTCGAAATGCTTGCGCCATTGGTCAATGTCACCCTCTAGATCCTCCACATCATTGGATTCTGTAATTGGCTTCTCAGGATACTGCAAGCCAAGCTCTCTTAGACTCTGAGCCTCAACGTACGTGATCAGGCTCTTATGAAGGCTATTGCAAGCACTTAGTCTTCCAATGATAGCCTCCAACCTCTTAACAACTGCTTCAGGACTGCTGTTTTGGAGAATCCTCAACGACTTCTTCAAATTGGTGGTATACAGCTGATCAAAATCCAACCTTCAAATATATAATCACGTGAATAAAAATAGATTTTTTTTTCTTCTTATTTTGTTAGTTATGTGTTACTTGTGAGATGTAATGGTTTTCTTATCCTTACCAAACTCAACAATAACAAGTAAAAACAAGTGTAACAACATCCGAACCAATCGCTCACTTTTAGGACAACCTTCTCTTCCCAAACCTCAACCACCGGTGAGCCCAATTGGCTTTCAATTCTTTGCCTTGCGCTAATTAACAAGAAAACAATTCAAGTCAATGAATTTTATGTGAACTAGTATTGACATTTTTTTGAACAAATAAAATTTTATTTATTCAAAAATAAACGCACATATAGTGCTCATGAGTACTTTTTTGTAAATAAATAAAAGATAATAGCATATTTAACAAGTCACACTAATTAGATAAGTATTATCTTAGATTAGTTTGTGCACGTCTTCTAAGATTAATCTGACTTAGTCCCAGCCAGCTAAAAAATTAATTAATACTTATTGAACCAACTAATCTAAGTTTGAGCAGGATAAGATTAGTGATCGTTACGATTTTCAAATTTTGGAGACAAAACTGTATGGCGTGAAGCGGATTATACAGTAGTTGAAACTTAATGGCATTATTTGTTTCCGGTTTTTGGTTTACATTAAAGAAGGTTTGGCAGCGGTTGACAAAAATTGGTTCAAGTGAATTGGACAGTGAATAATCTAGACCAAAATCCTTGCCAAGGACATAAAAATTAGGGTAAGAAGTTTGGGAACCGGTATTTCTTTCAATTTTTTACCCTTTAATTTTTTTGAACAGCTAACTTCATACCCTTGTGATGTTAATGATTTCATATCCTTTTATTTGTTATAATAGATATTAGCTGATGTCATATCTTGTAACGTGATAGTTAATACCAAATTTTTTTTAATGGACTGGAAGCGATCACAATTTTCTTTGTTTCCCGGTCAACCGAATTTTTAAAATTATTTTTTAATAATTATGTTTAATATTAAAATATCAAATAATTTTAAATATTCTTTAATATTATTGCAAAGTTTGTCATTTATAATTAAGAGAATCATAATTTAGTTACTTTTAATCTAACAAAATTTTAAAAATATATGTTTTCTATATGATCAGAAGCGCCCATGCATGTAATGTATTTTTTTTTGAAAGATAAATATTACATCAATAATTACATTTTGAATCTCTGTCAATTCTTACTATATTTTGTACGATTAGGCCAAATACTCTTTTACGCTTGTAATGTATGATTATATTTGTGTGTCGAAACTCTTTAAACCCAGAATACCAGCAAGTACCACCTTTTAAGAAAAATTTAAAGTAAAGCAAGCACACCGGCTAATTACGATGCGCTGATTTAGTATTTAATTGTTTAATTATAGAAGAAAAAACACCGGCGAAAAATGGAAGGTAAGTGCTAACATGAGCTTATATACGCATCAAGTAGATGACAAGTATTCATATAAAAGTGAATAAAAATGTTATTATTTAGGAGAAAAAACTCAAAAGTCCTTAAAGTTATGTATATTGTACTAGAAGGTTCTTTCAAAAGTTTTTTAGTCCCAAAATTTTGAAAAATTGAACTGATTAGTCCTTCGGTATATTTTTTGTCAATATTTTTTATGGAATGTCAAAATTACCCTTCTCTTTCAAGTAAGGACTAAAATCAGCTGCTCCTATCTCTTCTTCTTGGCTCACTCCATCAAAGAGCAAGAACCTATCGGTGTGAGGAAGATTCACCTCTGGCTCGGGAACCGGAGGATCATAAAGGTAAGAACCAGAATCGGCTTAAAACTTGTTTATTGGGTCGTATTGTTTAGATGCCTTAATCTTATTTTGATGGTGTGTGTGTATTTGTGGAATTTGAAATGCAGGAGCTCTACGTAATCTTCTTCAGCTACATCAGACGATCATAATGTACAATGGATTCCACAGCATTTTCAATGGATTACCAATAATCTCTTCATAGAACTACAAGTTAACAACAAAGCTCCTAAATTTGACAGTTCCACACATTGGAGGGACAATTGAACATCTCTTGCAAGAAAAAAAATACATGAACAAATCCCAAAAATGGGAAAAGGAAACAATCAGCCAGAAGGCAACAGAAAAGAATCAGCTAGAAGGCAACATAAAAGAAAAGAGTTAAAAAAGGCCAGAAACGCCAACCGCAAGGTTGAGCCTTTAAGCTTAAAAGGGCAAGCGAGTAATCTAATTCTAACCAGTTAATGTCGATGAATAAGAAACACAACAAGAGAAAGAAACATGAGACCAAGATGGTGGTACCTTTAAGACAAATTTTTCACTGCACCAAGTAAAGTAGCCGAGGATCAAATAGGATACGCAGAGGGCAACTGCTTTAACTGACAATTTTCTTTTCTCTTGGGACAAGAACCGACTATTTATTTGTCCGCACCGAGACGACGAACAGAGTGAGGCCGAGGACAAGGCGGGGGGAGAAGATGACGGAGCATCTTGGAGTAGGCGACGGAGTGAGCCAAGAAGAAGAGAGAGGAGCAGCTGATTTTAGTCCTCACTTGAAAGAGAGGGCAGTTTTGACATTCCATAAAAAATATTGACCAAAAATAGACTTAAGGACTAATCAGTTTAATTTCTCAAAATTCAGGGATTAAAAAACTTTTGAAAGGACCTCCTAGTACATTATACATAACCTTAGGGACGTTTTCACTATATAAATTTTTTTCGAGTTGAAATTTATATTCGTCGATGGCGTCTATTGATTTTAGAGAAAATGCCTCGTTAAACACGACGTTTGAAGCGAAAAAATGTGAATTATGAAATAGAGGACCCTGAAGCCCAACTGATTAGACCATTTGAAAAATAACCTTTTAAACCAAGTCCATAGCCCGATAAAGCCCATTCATAATAGGTGCTCAACTTATAGACTAAGTAGTCTCGATGGTCGCCGAATGTGGAGACCTCAATTGAACTACATTTCGATGACTGTAATCAAGAGGAAACTGATAACTGACCTTGTACTCACATTTTTTTAGTTCAGTTTTGTTTCTCTTCCAAATAATTTTTTTGCCATTCTGCAAAAGGTTATTGACCCGCCAGATTTCGAAGAAGAGATAGGATTCGTTACAATCCTATCAAGTAAGTATTAGTTTTGGTAATGTTTGGAAAAGTCACATAAAATTGGTCATAGTTAGGTGAAGACCCTCCCCATTTCTCCCTCTCGTGAAAATAATTGATTTATGAGGGGCAAATGATGTCAAATATTGTGATACTGCGTAAATGATATGTACTATATGAAATGTCTTAAGTGATTTGATTGATACTATTTATATCAATAAAGTGTACCTTCTTTTCTGGCACACATCTTGAGAGAACTCCAAGGTTAGACGCGTTTGGTCGGGAGTAGGATCAGGATGGGTGACCTTCTCGGAAGTTTCCCATGGTGCGTGCGAGTGAGAACAAAGTACGATAGAAAAGACTCGTGTTGGTCTGTGGAGCCAACAGATTTTTTTTAACACATGATATCCAAATACCTATTGAATCCACTAACATCTTGGAGTTATTTAACACTATTACATTCTCACCAAAATTCGAGAACACTTCATGTTGTGCCTCGGCCACCTAATGGGTCCTTATGCTAATTTTGTTTGACATATGGTATAGATGGGCCCTTAAAATCACATGGAAGTTGTCAGAAACATAATTTCATTTTTGCGTATTGAATGAAATCTTCCTCTGCATCTCATGTGGTTTCAAGATCCTGAAATCCCAAGCAACAATCTATATCTTTATACAGCCAACTTGTTGTTTACAATTGGACCAAAAATCCCAATCATTTACTTCTTCTCATTCCCATACCAACACATCAGTAAAGAATCTCAGATTCGTAGCAGCTTTTATGGTCGAACTTATTTGGTATTCGGATACTTATTTAGATCAAATGAGACATTCTCCTACCCAAATTTCAACACCACCATATTTTTCAGAATTTGTAAAATATCGTGTTAAATTTTTTTTGAAACAAATATTGTGTTAAATTAGAATAATTTTTAACGCGTAATACATAAGCATATAAAGTACAATTCTATACCCTGTGGTATTGTATTTTTTGTAATTAGTCTATGTAGTTTAAAAATTATCAAATAGGTCCAAGTTATTTCAATTTTTATCGGGCTACTGTCTCGGGCAACCTCAGCCACCTACTCGTCCCATCTGGATTTGCCACGTCAATTTTACGAATATGTGGCATGGCCTCCTAGCTTTTTGAATCCGTGCAAATGATGATGTGGCAAGTATAAAAATTTTTTGAAATGGCACTAAATTTCTTTAAAAAATTTCAAATCAATTCTCCCAATTTTTCTCACCACCCTTTAACATCATATTCAGCCTTCAATTCTTTCAACCCTCAATACCACTAATTAACACTACCATCATCTTCAATGTCACTCCCATTAAACCCCACTAATTAACAGCACAGATTTAAAAAATATCAAACACCAACAACAATCCCCAACCCAATCGGAACGCTAACCCAAAAAACACAAGGCTGGGTACAATTTTTTTCTCCGAGTAAATCCTAGGTCACAATTTGTTGGGTATGGATCCTGATATGTGTTGGGTTCGAGAGGCGAAATACTAATATACTCGTAATGGATTCGACTTCCGGTGACTTAGCCGATTGTTAGGTATGGAACCTGATATGTGTCGGATTCGAGTGGCAAAACACTAGTGCACTCGTAATAGATTCGACCTCCGGTGACTCAGCCAATTGTTGGGTATGAAGCCTGATATGTGTCGAGTTCGAGAGGCGAAACACCAGTGCACTCGTAATAGATTCGACCTCCGGTGACTCAGCTGATTGTTAGGTATGGAGCCTGATATGTGTCAGGTTCGAAGCAACAGGTCGCGGAAAGGGTACGCTTCAAGAAGAAAAGGCGGAGTTGGCGTCTGCCACCTCGTTGGCGCCCGCCACCGGAGTCACAGCCGTTTGGGCTAGCGCCCACCAAGTGTTCCAAAAAAAAGTTGCTGAAGTCGGACAAAAATATCCCTCCTTGTCCACTCTTGACCCTAAAGTTGGTGCCACTATATAAACCCATCTTGTACTCTTTTATTGTTGTTGCAAAGAGAAAAGGAGAGATAGAAAATCCTAGAAGAGTGTGGGTACCAAAGAGGGGGGCAAATTTGGTAGGGACTGGGGTAGTCCCTACCATGGGGACTAACTCAAACCAATATCACTACACATGCAAACCAATATCACTTCACATGCAAACCAATATCACTTCATATGTAAACCAGCGTCTTGCAAACCAATATCACTTCACATGCAAACCAATATCATCTGATAGGTTATTGACCATTAGATTTGAGATTTAAAGATAATCAAATCTGACGGCCCAAAATGTAGTCCCCACCCGTGGACAAATTTTCTTTAGTCCTCACTCAATCTGGTCTCACCAAAGAGTGGCCTTTTCTTGTAAAGAGCAAATGAAGCTCAAGTGTGAGATTAGTAGAAATCTTCCTGGCTTAGTATGCCCCTGGATATAGACGTTCTTGTCGAACCGGGTGAACAAATTCTTATCTCTTGTGCATTCTCTCATTTATTCTTCTTGTATTTTTCTTGGTTTACTTGCTCTTGTTAAATTGCATTGGGTTCGTTTCGCTTAACACAATTAATTCAAACTCAATAGAATCAAACAGACAAAAGAAGGTGCCTGTTCTTTCCGATTGATTTCTTCTGCTTTCCAAGTCTTAGCTTTTGGAAGGTGCCTCGTGGCTTGAGTATTTAATTGTCCATTTCATTTTCTCATAACATGGCAATAATTATTATTTCAAACTCAAGGGGATCGCCCGGGTCCTTGTCGACGACCTTGAGTGTGAAAGTAGCAGCGGCGTCCGGTTCGGTGGTGGTGGCGGACAAGTAAATTGAAGATACCATGGGGTTTAGGGTTCTAGTTTGAGTAAATTATGTTTTTAATTTTTTTTTTGGCGAAAAAAAACTTTATTACTCAAAGAAACGGAAAAGTTACAAGAAGGGAAAAAGGAAACAGAAGAGAAGTCAAACACCCAGGCCGAATAGGAAACCGCAAAACAGCAAGCCTATCGCCATAAAGAAGAAATCGACCCTACAAACTTGAGGGAAAGTGTGGCCGATGAAGGAACCAATGATGTGTAGGGGTACCCACAACACGGGTAGTCTAAGGATGATAAATCAGCCGCGGCGCATCAAAAGTCCACCTCATACTCCAGCCAACGTAGATCTTTACTGGCATAGGTAGTCCCAGTCTTCTTCCTCGCTTGAAAGCGGGTGTTCTTGGCAAGTGGTAGATGGGAGTCCTCCAGGTCCGAATGTGAATCCGCCTCGTCTGCCCAATTGTTCGTCATCTTCTTCATAATCGAACCCATGAACTTCAACGAGTCCGGAGGATCATCGTTGTCAGAAAAAACAACAACCCCATTGCCCTCTTAACCTGGGATAGGCATGGAATATGTAGTAGGTAAAGCAGAGGTGTTGCCCAAAATAGATGGGGACGGTCCCTGTTAAATTGCAGAGGTGTTCTTGGTTTACTTGCTATTGTTAAATTGCGTTGGGTTCGTTTCGCTTAACACAATTAATTCAAACTCAATAGAATCAAACAGACAAAAGAAGGTGCCTGTTCTTTCCGATTGATTTCTTCTGCTTTCCAAGTCTTAGCTTTTGGAAGGTGCCTCGTGGCTTGAGTATTTAATTGTCCATTTCATTTTCTCATAACATGGCAATAATTATTATTTCAAACTCAAGGGGATCGCCCGGGTCCTTGTCGACGACCTTGAGTGTGAAAGTAGCAGCGGCGTCCGGTTCGGTGGTGGTGGCGGACAAGTAAATTGAAGATACCATGGGGTTTAGGGTTCTAGTTTGAGTAAATTATGTTTTTAATTTTTTTTTTGGCGAAAAAAAACTTTATTACTCAAAGAAACGGAAAAGTTACAAGAAGGGAAAAAGGAAACAGAAGAGAAGTCAAACACCCAGGCCGAATAGGAAACCGCAAAACAGCAAGCCTATCGCCATAAAGAAGAAATCGACCCTACAAACTTGAGGGAAAGTGTGGCCGATGAAGGAACCAATGATGTGTAGGGGTACCCACAACACGGGTAGTCTAAGGATGATAAATCAGCCGCGGCGCATCAAAAGTCCACCTCATACTCCAGCCAACGTAGATCTTTACTGGCATAGGTAGTCCCAGTCTTCTTCCTCGCTTGAAAGCGGGTGTTCTTGGCAAGTGGTAGATGGGAGTCCTCCAGGTCCGAATGTGAATCCGCCTCGTCTGCCCAATTGTTCGTCATCTTCTTCATAATCGAACCCATGAACTTCAACGAGTCCGGAGGATCATCGTTGTCAGAAAAAACAACAACCCCATTGCCCTCTTAACCTGGGATAGGCATGGAATATGTAGTAGGTAAAGCAGAGGTGTTGCCCAAAATAGATGGGGACGGTCCCTGTTAAATTGCAGAGGTGTTCTTGGTTTACTTGCTATTGTTAAATTGCGTTGGGTTCGTTTCGCTTAACACAATTAATTCAAACTCAATAGAATCAAACAGACAAAAGAAGGTGCTTGTTCTTTCCGATTGATTTCTTCTGCTTTCCAAGTCTTAGCTTTTGGAAGGTGCCTCGTGGCTTGAGTATTTAATTGTCCATTTCATTTTCTCATAACATGGCAATAATTATTATTTCAAACTCAAGGGGATCGCCCGGGTCCTTGTCGACGACCTTGAGTGTGAAAGTAGCAGCGGCGTCCGGTTCGGTGGTGGTGGCGGACGAGTAAATTGAAGATACCATGGGGTTTAGGGTTCTAGTTTGAGTAAATTATGTTTTTAATTGAAATTGAGTAGATTAGGTTTTTTTATTAAATTGAGATTAGGGTTTTTAAGTTAGTGTTAGGTGGGGTTTAATGGGAGTGATATTGAAGATGGTGGTAGTGTTAATTAGTGGTATTGGTGGCCAAAGAAGTTGAAGGTTGAAGACGATGTTAAAGGGTGGTGAGAGAATCTGGGAGGACTGATTTTGAAATATCTAAGAAATTTGGTACAATTTTGAATTTTTTATGGTTGTCACGTCAACATTTGTACAGATTCAAAAAATTGAGTGGGCATGCCACTTATTCGTAAAAGTGACATGGCAAATTCAGATGGGATGGGCAACTGCTCGAGACAACAGTGTGATAAATATTGAAATAACTTGGACTGTTTGATGGTCTTTAAATTACATGGACTAATTGCAAAAAAATGTGATACCATAGGATACAAAATTGTACTTTTTCTTATTTAATATATTGTTGGAGCAGAAAATTAATTCGCGTCTTCGTGCCGACCCTGTCTCAATAAAATAACCATAATTATTCACTGGAGTATCAGATTGATGCGATTCTATAAACTACTTAAAGATAAGACGTAGATCTACAATTATGTATTTCTATGTCATCTCCAAAATCATCTTGGAAGAGTATCAAAATCAGGTTAGAAGTTTTGGCTGTTTGGGCACCAATGCGGATGACAGTTTTTGTGGCTTATTTGGGAAAAGAGGAGGTGATGAGGTGGAAGTAAGGCATAGGAAGTAGGCTATATTAGATTTTCTTATATTGACTATTGAGTTTTCCTATATTAGATCTTCATGTATTAGTTTTTTCTGTATTAGATCTTTCTGTATTAGGTCGGTACTATGTTAGAAGTCTCTCCCTATACAGGTACAACATGGGCAGCTATGGAGAGGACCACCACGAAACCACACATCAAACTCTTTGGCTTCATAACTTTTATCTTTTTATTATTCTCCTTTTCCCCCTTTCCTTAATTTCTCAATAAAATTATTGTTCATCCACCAATTCTTTCTCTCCTACCAATTCCAATCTATATATTTTCTCTTCTCTCTCATATTTCTTCCATCCTTACATTTTCGTTCGAATTGCTCTTGGGACGACCTTAAATTTGTTTCGACGTTCTACCAAATTTTACCCACAACAAATATAAAATTTTTTGATATTATTTCTTGAGCATAAGCATATTTTATTGAAAATTAAAACAGAAAATCTAGAGGCGCCTTTTTTATTTTTTGGTTTAATTTCTTAGATAAAATAAGAAGGATTAGTTTTCAGTAAAACAAAGAAATACCCCAACTCGTTAAACCCAAAAAATATATATAATATTTGTTAAGAAGTTCCTAAAATGAGATATTACATTTTAATCGACAAAGAATGCTCACCTGCCCAACTAACCCTACTGATAATCCCGCAAAGTTTACCCCAAAATAATTGTATCCATGGGATGTGTTTTTTTTTTTGACAAAAAAGAAATCTGTGTCCCAACATTCATTAAATAAGATATTTGAATGATGACAAAATTATTTATAATTTAGTTTTAACCGTGTCCCGACTAGGCTACACAATTTTATCTGTAGATATTGATGAGTCTCCCTTTTATATTTTGCAAGAGCTTTAACTGTCGATCCAATCGTTTTGGAGTTTTGATTTTGAAATTTGACTTCCTCTAAATGTGACTCACAATCTATTTGATCGAACCATCAATGGAACCGCATTTTCTTAAACCTAGCGGTTCCAATGAGAATATTCTCTTTGGTCAATTTTGAAAAGAACTTGGAGATAAATTTAGGACAGTACACAACTGAAACCATACGTCGTCGTATAACGTTGGCATGACCGACGCAATAGAGACACTTGAGCAGTATTATTCTCTCTATATTTTAAGACCCAATAATTATACTTTTTACCCAATAAAAGGACGTCACCGCATTTATTTATACCCCTCAGAAAAATAATTATGCTGTTTATGATTTTTTTGATCTAGTGTATAATATTATCTAAATAAATAATTGGGCCAAATATAATTGAGTACGTTGTGTCATCAATTTTTTATAGAAAATATTCCGAGTCATGAAATTATCTATAAACTACCCTTCAAATATAATCGACCAGTTATCATAATTCTGAATTTCTAAAGAATATTTATGAGATTTCGTAATATTTTCCTTTCTTCGAATTTTTTTATGTGTGAATTTGAAATGTGGTCATCTCTGGGTCATGGAGTTGCAGTGTTGCTTTCAGTTGACGCTCATCCATCACCTACATTCGGCCAAAATTCGTTGCCGAATCTGAAAAGCCAAATAAATTGGTCAGTTAATTTTTCTAATTCTGGTATTGAGTTCGTATCGGATAATATTTAAGAAAAAGTTTTCAGCAATATTTTTTCCAGTTTGTAAGAGTTGGAAACTAACTGGATGAAGTTAAATAACTTCGAGCTAACCTGCAAGTACTAGAATTAACTAGTGAGTGTGTTGTTTCAGTTTAATTAAAAAGTCTCGAGTTCGAATTATCAAAAATATATTAGTCTTAAATATTTTTTTGAAAAAAATTTGCCACTTTTTAAAAAGTCTCATCTAATTTTAATCCGTACAAATCGACATTGTTGGGTATCAATTGATATTAAAAATTTTGGTTAAATAGTCACAGGTCCCTGATGTTTGATGAAATTAATTGATCAAGACAACCTAGTATTGTCTAGTCTTTGCTATTTCATAAATCAATTGATTAGTCCCTGAACCCAACTTCCGGTCATTTTTCTGGCAAAGCTCTATTTAAAATGACAAAAATACCCCTAACTCCAACTTACCATTTTAATTATATATAAAAAGTCCGCAAGCGATTTATTCCCTTGTATACTTCCTTGTTATATATGTCAGCTTTATTTATTTTCTTTGTATAACCTCGTGCATCTATTTCTTTGTAGAATTGATTTTATTCCTTTATTCATATTATAATTTTTTCTTAAAACGAGAAAAATAGTGGGTAAAATGGAAAGAAAAAATAGGAAGAAACCAACCAAGAACAAGCTTTTATTGGAATGGAAAAATTGTACTTGCTCACAAAACTAGAAGACCGACGAATTTCTCAACAAATAAAATTGTACTTGACACCTAAAAATTAACTTCTTGATGACATTTATCACTATGTCTAATTCTGATCGAGGGATTGTCTTGAATGATTGACGCCAACTGCAATCAGATTCTCAGATTCTATTGAATAATTGACACCAGATTCAACCTGAAACAACATCCATAAAAAAATAAAGTGTTAAAATCAATGTGATCGCTAAAAATTATATTATTTTCAAAATAAAATGTGGTATATTTACCTGTTGGCTATTGATCAATGGCCCACCATATGGTACTTGTTTTGAAGCTCTTGCTCTCTTTTTGCTAACCTGTCAATAAAAAAAATTAAAATGAGAGTCCAAGGTCACTCACTATTAATGTCATAAACTATTATACATATGTGTCATTAAATAAGAAACCTGATTCCTTGATAAAGTAGTTGTTGTCACAGTTTTTTTGCTTCTCTGTCTCACAAGTGCTCCTTGACAGTTCCTTTTATTGTACTCAACCACTCCACAAGCACCACACTTCACTGTATGGGCTCTAGTTGATAGTCCTGCCTCTCCCTCTTGCCTCTTTCTAGCCTTCCTTGGCCTGCCAGCCCTACGTTTGAGCTGAGGAGGTTCAAATCTCTCATTCTCATTCTCTGGTTCAAGATCTTCATCTGGAAATGGGTGTACAGTCCTCTCATAGGCTTTTCTCTACATCTTCACAGTATAGAAATCATCCACATATAATTGTTGATCATCTCCATTATACATCAAGCATGTTACAGCATGAATACAAGGTATTCCAAAGAAAATAAATAAAGTAATAAAAATATCAGAGAAGTATAAAGCGATAATAACACTGGGAGTATATAAGGAAAAATTTGCTTGTGGAATTATTTTTTATATATAATTAAAATGGTAAGTTGCAGTTAGGGGTATCCTTGTCATTTTAAATAGAGCATTGCCGGAAAAATGACCGGAAATTGGGTTCAGGGACTAACCACTTAATTTACAAAATAGCAGGGACTAGACAATACTAAATTATCCTGATCAATTAATTTCTTCAAACATTAGGGACCTATAGCTATTTTACCCTTTTTTTAACAAGTAAAATTTTATTTATTCAAAAATAAATGCTGAAATAATAAGTAATTAAATTTATTATTTTCACACAGTTTAGTATTCACGAGCATATTTTTTGTAATTAAATAAAAGATAATAGCATATTTAACAAGTCACACTAATTAGATAGATATTATTTTGAGATTAGCCTCGATTAATTTCTGACTTAGTCTCACCTAACTAAAAAATTAACTAATATTTATTGAACTAATTAATTCAAGTTTGAGTAGGATAAGAGCCACCGGTCATTACGATTTTGCAAATTTTGGAGACAAAACTGTATGGCGTGAAGCGGATTATGCAGTAGTTGAAATTTAATGGCATTATTTGTTTCCGTTTTTGGTTTACATTAAAAAAGTTTGGCAGCGGTTGACAAAAATTGGTTCAAGTGAATTGGACAATGAAAAATCTAGACCAAAATTCTTGCTAAGGACATCAAAATTAGGGTAAGAAGTTTGGGAACCTGTATTTCTTTAAATTTTTTACACTTTAAATTATTATTTTTGGAACAGCTAACTTCATACCCTTGTGACGTTAATGATTTCATATCCTTTTATTTGTAATAACAGATATTAGCTGATGTCATATCTTGTAACTTGATAGTTAATACCAATTTTTTTTAAATAGACTAGGAGGCGATCCCGATTTTCTCTGTTTTCCGGTCAACCAAAATTTTTAAATTATTTTTTAATAATTATGTTTAATGTTATTGCAAAGTTTGTCATTTACAATTACGAGAACAATAATTTAATTACTTTTAATTTAACAAAATTTTAAAAATATATTTTTTTTTAAATGATCAGAAGCGCCCATGCGTGTAATGTATTTTTTTTTTTAAAAATATTACACCAATAACTACACTTTAAATCTCTGATAATTTTTATAACACTTTGTACGATTAGGTCAAATACTATTTTACGCTTGTAATGTATGATTATATTTGTGTGTCGCAACTCTTTAAACCCAGAGTACAAGCAAGTACCACCTTTTAAGAAAAATGTAAAGTAAAGCAAGCACACCGGCTAATTACGATGCGCTGATTTAGTCTTTAATTGTTTAATTGTACAAGAAAAAACACCAGCGAAAAATGGAAGGGAAGAGCTAACATGAGCTCATATACGCATCAAGTACATGACAACTATTCATATAAAAGTGAATAAAATTGTTATTATTTAATAGAGATAGATTTGTCACTGTATACTTTTTTTTAGTTGAAATTTATATTAGGCGATAATGTCTATTAATTTTAGAGAAAAAGTGCACGCCTCATTAAACTCAACGTTTAAAGCAAAAAAAATGTGAATTGTGAAATAGAGGACCCTGAAGCCCAACTGATTAGACCATTTGAATAATAACCTTTAAACCAAGTCCATAGCCCGATAAAAGCCCATTCAGAATAGATGCTCAACTTATCGAAAAAGTAGACTTAAGTAGTCTAGATGGTCGCCTAATGTGGATACCTCAATTGATCTACATTTCGATTGTAATCAAGAGTGAACTCATAATTGACCTTGTACTCACATTTTTTAAGTTGAGTTTTAGATTTCCTCCCTGCAAAGGGTGAAAACTAACTCACCGACTGCTAAAAAACGAGGTAGGATCCGTTTTAATCCTATCAACTAAGAGTTAGTTTTGTTGATATTTGGAAAAGTCACAGGTTACTGCTCCGTTGCAGGAAATTGGTCATAGTTAGGTGAAGACCGAAGACCCTACCCATTTCTCATTCTCGTGAAAATAATAGATTTATGAAGGGCAAATGATCTCAAATATATTCTTAATAAAATAACGTAATATATATTAGTCAATAGATTTATATTATAACACTTAATATCGAAACACCTATTTGATCAACTAAAGTGTTCGAGTTATTTAACACTACCATGATTTTCATCAAAATTCGAGAACACTTCCATTGTGGCCTCGGCCACCTAATGGCCCCTTACGCTAATTTTGTTTGACATATGGTATATATGGGCCCTTAAAATCACATGGAAACTGTCAGAAGCATAATTTCATTTTTGCATATTGAATGAAATTTGCCTGTGCATACTCGTACGGTTTCAAGATCCTGAAATCCCAAGCAACAATATCTATCTTTATAGTTTATACAGCCAACTTGTTGTTTACGATTGGACCAAAAATCCCAATCATTTACTTCTTCTCATTCCCATACTAACACTGTAACACATCAGTAAAGAATTCTCAGATTCGTACAGCTTTTACAATCAAAGTTATTTGGTATTCGGATACTTGTTTAGTTGATAAATTTAGATTGAGTGAGACATAAATTCTTTGCGATAAAAAATTCTCCTAACTAAATTTCAACAATCCATATTTTTCAGAATTCAAATTTACAATATTGTGTTAAGTTAGATTAATTTTATCGCGCGATATATAAGCATATAAATGTAGTTCAGGAATATTTAATATAATGATGTCATTTCTTGACCATCGCGCATATTTTATTGAAAATTTAAACAGAAAATCTAGAGGCGCCTTTTTTAATTTTTTGGTTTAATTTCTTAGATAAAATAAGAAGGATCAGTTTTCAGTAAAATATGGAGATACCCCAACTCGTTAAACCCAGAAAAATATATTATTTTTGAGAAGTTCCTAAAACGAAATATTACCTTTTAATCGACAAGGAATGCTCACCTGCCCAACTAACCCACCTGATAATCTCGCAAAGTTTACCCCAAATAATTGTATCCCTTGAATGTGTTTTCCGTGACAAAAAATATCTCTGTGTTCGAACATTCACTAGGTAAGATATTCAAATGAGGACAAAATTGTTTATAAATAAGTGTTTAACAGTGTTCCAACTAGGCTACGCAATTTTATCTCTAGATATTGATGAGCCTCCCTTTTATATTTTGCAACAGCCTTAACTGTCGATGCAATCGTCTTTCGAGTTTTTATTTTGAAATTAATCTGACTTGCTATAAATGTCGACTCATAATCTATTTTTTTATAGATAAATTTTTACACTATGATTATGCAAAAGTTTGAACGCTAGATCTTCTAAATATTTAGGAAGCTTTGTACTGTTGGGAACTCATAATCTATTTTATCAGACTATTGATCCAACCAAAATTTTTAAAACAATGTTCTTTTAATATATGCTAGTGGTTTCAATGAGAATATTCTCTTTGGTCAATTTTGAAAATAAATAAAGCAGCATGGCTGTTAATAGAACTTGGAGTAGGACAATACACAACTGAAACCCATACGCCGTCGTATAACGTTGGCATGACCAACGCAATAGAGACACTTCAGCAGTATTATTCTCTCTCTCCATATTTTAAGATCCAAATAAAAATAAAAGGACGTTACCACACTTATTTATACCCCTCAGGAAAATAATTATGCTGTTTACGATTTTATATGATCTAGTATGATATTACTTAAATAAATTATTGGGCCAAGTATAATTGAGTACGTTGTGTCATCAATTTTTATAGAAAATATTCCGTGTCATGAAATTATCTGTAGCGAACCTTCAATTATAATCGATCAGATATCATAATTTTGAATTTCTAAAGAATATTTATGAAATTTCGTAATATTTACCTTTCTTCGGATTTTTTATATATAAATAAAATTATATATTCATCCAAATACTTCAAAAGAGTAATTACACACCTTTCTTCGAATTTTATGTGTGAAGTTGGAATATGATCCTCTCTGGTTCATGGAGTTGCGGTGTTGCTTTCAGTTGACGGATCTTATTTAAGAAAAAGTTTTCAACAAATTTTATTCTTTCAGTTTAACTAGAAGATTTCGAGTTCGAACTATAAAAAATACAACAGTATTAAATACTTATTAAAATAGCTTTATAATTTTTTAAAAATTATACCCAACTTTACACGGTATAAATCAAAATGGTACCTTTCAAAAAATTTAAATTGGTAGTGTTTGGAATTGGATATCAATTCATTTAAAAATAACTTGGGAGTTAGCGTTGTTTGCGTCTAGGAAATTGGCAGGTCCATCTCATATTTGTGACTTCTTTTTTTTTTTTTGAAAACCCATATTTGTGACTTCAACTTGGCCTTGGATCACGCAATAATTTTTATATTTTTAAGTTTTGACGCAATTTCAGGAAGATAGTCATGCACTAATTTTGATGTGGGCAGTTTTTGTCGCGGACTTCCTATATATTTTTCCTTTTTGTCTGGACTAAAATGTTTTCTGCTAAGTGGAATCTTAGACTAAAATATTATTACTTCTATCAGATTTTGAATCCGCAACATAAAAGAATAGAAATAAAATTTCTGTGAATGTAACTAAGGTTACTGACTGAACTTTTTCTACATATGCGCAATTTTTATCTAAATACCAAAAATATGCAAAAATAGTTTGTATTTATAATCAATATTTAAAAAATGATTTGGAGATCGATATGTTCCACTGTTCATGTCCCAATTCGATTGGCTCAATCAGTTTGACCGCCAATCGAATAATTCTTTTTTGATTTTTTTATTCAGGATATTCTATATTTTCAGATTTTTCCATTTTGACTACGTTGAACTGTTCAAAAAATTTTAATGCTTTTTCTAAGATTCTTTTTTAACAAAATGATCTTGTAAGAAAAGAGCACACCAGAAAAATAATTGATATTTAAACATTAATCACTGCTATAAATAATATTTATCTTCTAATCATTTGTGTATGGAAAACTGTTTCTAACCAATATGTTACATGCCACTTCTAAAGTGTTTAGTAGGGCATCTGTACTTTAGAGAGAGATAGGATCTAATAGCCCATGATTTCTTTCCTCTTTTGAAGTTCTCAATCCACATCCTAGCTTAGCTTATTTGTTGTTATGATTAAAATGTACTAAATTGTTTCACGATGTTATGAACCCAATTTACGTATCGCTTTTAAATGTATTATTACTCGGTTTTTTTATCTTTTAAATTTTGTTTATGTCTAAACGAATATTTTAAGTTCTTTGACTTGCACCATCTGTTATCTAGCCAATTCGATCGACATTTAGGTTACAGAAGTGTAAAGCCATGCTCCTGATTTTTATTCAGCAATTATATCACATATTTTTACCACTTTAAACCGACTTTAATGCCCAAATATTTTGTGTTATTAATATCACACAGCATACTGTATTTATTACATGTGAGAATATACTACACAAAGGATTCGGATTCAGGGGGACTACATAAAAATCATCCCCATGGTATGGACTAAATATGGGCCTTTAGATTTGATCAAATTCTTTTTTTACAGATCTGATGGTCAGAATCTGTTGAGGGTATTTTCGAGTTTTTATCCAAACATACTCATTAGGGTTCCACCATTTTCCTATATAATCCCACAAAAAAAAATCATCTTCCCCGCCGCTCTCCCCCCTCCGCCCCCCGCCTCCCACGTCACCTGCCCCGTGTGCCGCGCCAACCTCGCCCCACAGCCCGGAGATGACGTCAGGGGCGCATCCGCCGACGCCGCTCAGGAGCCGCTCCCTGAGTCGAGCAGCCCCGAGTTGGACCTGGAGGCTTACCGAGACGAGGCCGGGCCCGAGGAGGTGGAGGAGGAGACCTGCCCCGGCGAGGCTAAGGGGGCGATGCCTGAGCAGGCGCTGAGACGGAACCGTACACGTGGATCCTGGAGAACGCGTGGGAGGTGGTTCCCTAGGTCGCACTCCACCGGGCACTCGCTGGTTCAACCGGGGGAGAACACCGACCGGTTCACTCTGAGGCTGCCGACCGACGTGAGGAAGCAGATTATGAGCCGGCAGCTGGAACGGACCATGAGCCTCGTGGTTCTACCCAGGGAGAGGAGCTCGAGGAGGGGATTTAGGATGGGTGAAGGGAGTAGCAGGGGGAAGAACTACCACCGGCTCGAGAAGCTGGGCGAACCGACTGCCAGGTCAGACCAGCGGGTTTTCTCAAGGAGCCCGTCGTTTTTGGCCCGAGCGTCGTCGTGAGGAACGAAACCAATATTCGAGAGGAATGAAACTAATATTCGAGAAGAATGAAACCAATATATTCAAATGGTATACATTTTTACCTATAATGGGATACCAATATTGGAGAAAATGAAAACCAATATCATGGTGGAACGAAACCAATATCATAGTGGAACGAAACCAATGTCATAGAAGATGGAATCAATAACATAGAAGATGGAAACCAATATCATAGTAGAATAAAACCAATATCATAGTAGAATAGAACCAATAACATAGAAGATGGAAACCAATATCCGAGAAAATGGAAACCAATATTCCCATGCTTGTATTTCCATAAGTTGTATTATTTTGCTGATATTTTTTTAATTATTTTATTTCTAATATTGCCCCTGTCCCTTTCAGTGGGGATTACCCATGTCCCCACTGAATTTGAACCCTAAACAAAGTATTAGCAAGGGCAAAGTGACTTCTAGACTCTACCAAGTGCCAAAGAGTGGGGTGAGATTTAATATCATAGACCAGACTTTTACGCTGTACACATAAAAAATTGAAAAGGACAAAGTAGAATACACTTCCTATTATTTAAAAATCAAAATGTTGATAAAATGCCCCCCAAAATAAATATGTTTAGATGATATGAAAGGGTTTAACTTAATTTGATGTACTCGAGCACGTAATTAATAAAAATTAGTAAGAATTTTTGCCATTCAATTTGTCAATAAATAAATATTTTTTAGGGGTCTCACTTAACTGAATATGACATGAAATCTTTTTTTTTACCGGGGTATCCGGTCTATTATCTGATTAATTCAGATTCGAGTCGGTTAGGACTTTTCAGATATGGTAAAATTCTTTTTATAATTATTTAACACTATTGCATCTCCAATGACCCAAACTCGAGACTTAGTTATTGTAGAACAACTCGATCAATACTTAATCTAAATACTTATTGATGAATAAAATTTAGATTAGTCGATATATAAACTATCAAAAAAGCAAAAGATGAGGAAGCAACATGTGGACTAGAAAAACAAAACCCAACAGAAAGTTAAAAACAAAACTGGTGGCATAATTTTAGGAAGGGTGTCAATTTTCTCAAAGGAAAAGTGTCGGTGGTGCAAGCGACTTCTTGCAAGACACAAACACCCAATAGAGAGAGAGGTCCGATACTTTCGATTAATTCAGATTCGAATTTCCTTCTTCTTTCTCGCTCTCTGTCTTTTTTTGTGTTGAGCGGGTTGTTAGTTAGTTAGTCTCTCCACTTCAGTTACTTGCCTTGACTCCATCCACTACGTGACCAACAAAAAAGATAGCTTCCCTTCCCCTTTAGGAAACAAAGATAAAGTTCCAACCTTTAATCGCCTCTTGGAACTTGGAACTTGGAACCAATTACCTCCCTTCCATTCTAGAGAGAGAAGCTAGTATTGTGTAGAGAGAGAGAGGTGTGGAGGAGAATGGGGGTGGATTTGAGGCAGGTGGTGGCGGGTATACTCACAATAACCATGTTTGTGATGCTTGGGAACATGATCAAGAGGGACCATTTTGATTCACCTCAAGTAAAGTCCCAAGTTTTGGTTTTTGGGTTAAAGTTTGTTACTTTGATATATTTTCTTGCTACCCTTTTTGTGGTTTTGTGGTTTGAAGGGTTATTGAATTGTGGGGTTAGATCTTGTGTCGGCCATTTCTAGTGTTTGGTTCAATTTGCACCTCATTTTGGGTAATTAAGACCAAGTTTTTTTTTGGGGTTAAAATTTGCTACTTTGATATATTTTCTTGCTACCCTTTTTGAGATTTTGCGTTTTGAAGGGTTATTGAAGTGTGGTGTTAGATCTTGTGTCGACCATTTGTAGTGTTTGGTTCGATTTGCACCTCATTTTGGGTAATTAAGCAGCTGGAGGTGTTGTGTGTGGATAGTTCACTTAGGATCTGCTGTTGCCTGGTTTAATCCTCTTTTTCTTGCTTTGAATGGTGGTTTTGTTGAGGAGATGAATGCTGATTTGATTTCTATCCGACTCGAGTTCGGTAGTTCTGCTTATATTTGGTTTCTATAACATCTTGAAGCTTCATTTTGTGCTCTGTCATTGAGTCTATTGTGAGGTAATTGGATTGGAGCCATTGTGATCTGTATGAGTGGTCAGGAGAAGAGAGGGTTAGTTTTTTATTTATGTTATCGATTTTGTTCCCGTTAACGAGGTCCTGTAATTGGGCATTAACTGGTACTTGATGTTCTTTGTAATGTTGGATTGAAACTTCTCGTGAAGTTTCCCTTTCGGAATTGTAGCTTCTTACTGTTGCTCTTTATCTGTACGTTTTGTTTGTGAAGGGTTCCTTTCCGGGAGGAGCTAGGGATGCGGAATTTAATGGTGGGAAGGTCACGGAGAAGGGCCTTGCAGCATTTGGTAAGAATAGTGACGGGCCTTGGATAGCTAACAGTGACGAGCTAAAGCCGTGCTGGTCAAAGTCTAGTTTCGGTAAGTTATCAAAGATGCTATCTGAATTACCCTGATTCTCTTTGATGAATTCAGACTGTTCCTATGGCTTGACGCACATCAAAGCATGATTGTAACTTTCTCTCCTGGTAAACAGATGGAGTGGAGAAATCAAAAGGGTTTATCACTTTCTCGTTGACCAATGGACCGGAATATCACGTGTCTCAGGTATCACAACGTACCAATTGAGCTCTTGAACTGAACTTTACTGTCCGGGGTTTATCAGTTTCCACTCTGCCTCCTTTTTTCTATGGAAATGATCGTAATTTTCCTACTGTTCGCCATTCCAGATCTTTTTTCTTTGTCCTCTTATATTACTGAGGTTTTGTCCTCTGGATAACATTCTCAACCCTTTTGGCAATGAATGAAACCATCAGTTGTAATGTCATTGGCCAAGCCTCTTATTTTTAGAAGCCTTTGTCGGGTCTTTGTGTAATAATTCTCATCTGCTCCATGCTGATTCCATTCCTCAGGTTGCTGATGCCGTGGTGGTAGCAAGATACTTGGGGGCAACTCTTGTAGTTCCTGATATTAGAGGAACTAAACCAGGTGATCAAAGGTTAGTAACTTACAGTGTAAGGGTTATTGAACTTTATGCATTTAAAGTTGGTAAAATGCTATTATATCTTCTTAGTTACCTTCAGGGGTCAAATCCTTTCAAGGCTTTACATTTTCGGTTTTGTCGGAATTGCCAAGGGACAATGACAATGATCATACGATTTTCAAATTAAACTATGAATTGTTCTGGTCACAACCAAGGCTTTGTTGTGAATGCTGCTAATAAATGGGATGTTTCCAGGAAGTTCGGGGAGATTTATGATGTCGATGGCTTTGTGAAAAGCTTGGACGGGGTTGTCAAAGTTGTAGAAGAGCTACCAACTGATATTTCGGTCCGGAATATCGCCGTTGCCAAGGTACCTAATCGAGTGACAGAAGACCACATTGCAGACCAAGTCGAACCCCTGTTTAGGAAAAAGGGGAACATCAGGCTGGCTACTTACTTTCCTTCAGTAAATATGAGGAAGTCCACCCAGAAAAGTAACAGCGATTCAGTTGAGTGTTTGGCAATGTTTCGAACTATGCAATTGCAACAAGAGCTTGGTGAAGTGGTTGACTCCATGATCGAGCGGTTGAGGGTTTTGAGTCGTGTATCTGGTAGCAGGTTCATAGCCGTGGACTTGAGGGTCGAGATGTTAGAAAACAAAGGTTGTGAAAGTAGAAGCACCGGGACCAAAAGTTGTTACACCGCCCAGGAGATCGCTATATTCTTGAGAAAGCTTGGATTTGACAAGGATGCGACAATCTATTTGACTCAGTCAAGATGGGTTGATGACCTTGATGTTCTTAAGGACATTTTTCCTAGAACTTATACAAAGGTGAGAAATTCTTCCCATTTTCTTTTTCTGTTTTCTCCTTGAAGTTTCTATCCGCGTATTTCATTTCATGAATGTCATAAAATTTGGGAAAAAAAGGGTATCATGATAAGCAACCGTTATCGAGCTAGTGCATTGATCAACCCGCTACGTGCTAGTTATCGGACTAGCATTAACAGCTACGGATGAAAATAAAATGTAACTGTGTTTTCTAACAAGAAGTCTGAACCAATCTATGTACTTTTTTTGTTTACATCTGGTATCTGTTGCAGGAGAGCATAATGCCAGCAGGTAAACAGTCGACGTTCCTTGAGACGGAAAATTCAGAGTTTGAGAAAGCCATTGACTTCTACATATGTACTCGGAGCGACGTCTTCGTACCAGCAATCTCGGGCCTATTCTATGCCAATGTGGTTGGTCAGAGAATCGCAACCGGAAAAACTGAAGTACTTGTTCCAACCAGCATTTCTGGTACTTCTGCACTCGTCACCAACCATTTCTCTCCTTACATTTCAAAGAAGAACCACATGGCATATTCATGTTTTTGCTAGTAGTCCGCCTTAAGCATCCGAAAGAACGCACCACGCATCTTCGTCTTCTCCAATAACCGTCCTCGCCCTCTCGTTTCCCCCTCGCTAAGCTCTCCGCCGGATAGAAGACGGATAAATGAATTACATCCAAGAACCCTTCAAGTTGGAAGTGGAACTTGTTGCAGTATAGAGTTTTCAGTTTCAGGGTGATTCTTTTCAAGGGTGTTTTCCATAGGATAACAGGTAGAGTTTTGTGGGGTTATATTGTTCAAGAATTTGTTTCTTTTCATTGTAGAATTTGCAAAATGTATTTGTTTATTGTAAAATGAGTGGACATTACATGTCATTTCTTTGTAATTGATCAAAAGAAAAGATTTGCTGGTCAAAGAAGCTGTTTTTCTTCATTTGCCCTATATCAGAAACTCCCATTGGAAAAGAAGAAATAGCTTTTAATTTTGTTTACGTGAAGATTACATTTTTTGCAAATATAAATTTAGACTAAAAGTTACACCTTGTGATATTTGAATTTTGGACATCCGTCAAATCTTTGGTCTATGAATTTTGTTTGCAAAATAATATTTTTTGTGGTTAAAAAATAACTTCGTATGGATTTAAATAAAAAATTTACAAATTAACATGGATAATTTAAAATTTAGTGGGGAGCTCCATTTAGCTACGCCTCTATTAGGGAAGAATTGTTTTGGAAGAGATGATTGTTACTTATTGTACAATCTGTGGGCTGATTTTACCAATTGGAACACATTGGTGGAAATTGTTAAATATTTGTGTTCGGAAAATTTTATCATATGAATGTCTAAATAGTAGTTAGTTTCAACCAAAAATCCAAAGGCTAATCTAGTTGGTTGGAATATGCTTCCTATAAAAGCAAAAGAAAGCTCACGTGACTTCCCAATGGTAGATAATTAAGGTTCCTCCAAATTAATCGATTTTGAATTAATCATTACCTATTGATTTGTCAAAACATTTAATTTAATAACGGTCAAAAGTTTACTCCTCAAATGTTTTCCTTGAACACATCACAACTCCCCACGTGGCAGTTAAGAAGTAGTAGAGCCATAACCCATCATGGAATGATTCATTGATTAACCTCTAATTCGTGTACTTACTTGGAATCTCATCAATCCCCAATATTTCTTAATTTTGGATTTCAAGCCAGTATAACCATTACGTACTCTACTAGAAAAAGTTGTAATTACACACAGAAATAAACAAACTAGTAAGAAACCCATCCACGCACAACCAAAATTTAATCGGAAAATTTTAAAATGATTCTTCCACAAGTATAACTCGGTATAACTAATGATTAAGATTTCATATTGGTTCACACAAGATTCTATTTAAAAAATAATTGTCCAACATTGCCAACTTCACATGGAGGAATTACCATAAAATTAATTTGATAATAGTCTTTTGATTTCCAAGTTTCCATATCTCCCATGCAATTCTCAAATGGAAGTAGCCGTTGCATCCATCTCTATCAAAAGAATTTAGACCATGACACATCCTCTATATATACATTTCAAACCAAATCTATGAAGAATCATACAAAAAGATTTGGTGGATCCTCCCCTAAACACTTCTAATAGATTTTTTAGCCATTTTAGAAATATTTTTCCAAGCACAAAATCTGAGGAAGAATGTCCAACTCTCCTAGATGTGCAGCTTGCAAATCTTTGAGGAGAAAATGCCCCAAAGATTGTGTGTTGGCCCCTTATTTCCCTCCCCATAACCCACAAAGATTTGCTCATGTCCATCAGGTCTTTGGTGCCAGCAACATTACCAAAATGCTCAAGGTAAACAAATAAATTATTTAGGTATTTGCTCATCATAAAATTATGATTTTATCTTTTATTGTAGTATGATTATTAGTATAGTTATGAGCTTATGGCATTGTCAACAACATTTTAAAAAATATATTCAATATGTGCTGACAACGTTTATTTTTCAAGTATATCCATGATACATTAACTTTTTCGCGCGGGTATATCAACCAGTGAATGTTCGTACATTAACAAGATCTTGTGTTCGAATTTCACGTCGTTTACAAGATGGTATAAAATTAAAAACGGTTATTATATGCAGCAATTACTGGTACATTAACGAAAAGAAGCGACGGATTGCATGTCGTTTGAAGCAGCTTCGCGTGTGAAAGACCCGGTTTATGGATGTGCTGGTATAGTTTCCCAGCTACAAGAGCAAATAAAGGAGGTCCAATACGAGATTGTTAAGACCAGAGGAGAAATTACTCTCTTCCATACACAACAACAACAAGAACAACAAAATCAAGAGGTTGTGATGAACTATGGGCCGTCTTATTTTTTGGGCGGCCCAAATCAGGAAGATCCTCTGTATATGGATCAGCCAGCTCTTCCAGGGAACAGTTCTAAACGTTCTGATTACTTTTATTGGCCAGTTTTCTATTGTTAGTGGTTTTTTTAATTAATTGAAATAAAACCAAATTGTTTGATGAAGGGAATTTTTTGATTAGATGAGAGTTCAATCAACCTTATAATACAAAGTAATTTTTTAAAATCGAGTTCGAGTTGGTGACCTATTT
The DNA here is from genome assembly GCA_963995505.1 of Hypericum androsaemum. Classification (NCBI taxonomy): domain Eukaryota; kingdom Viridiplantae; phylum Streptophyta; class Magnoliopsida; order Malpighiales; family Hypericaceae; genus Hypericum; species Hypericum androsaemum. The sequence goes on from OZ023197.1 coordinate 11,083,177, forward strand.
GTTAACCAAAAAGGATCGAGGAAGAACAATTTCACCGAGATGTAGATTTCTCAATAATAATATGGCTCGCAATTACCACAATCTACACGTTAAAGAGTATATTACCTTATTCCATTCCGCAAAATAATATCACGTTTGGAAATAACACTTTTGTGTTATAAATAATAAAAAATATACTCAACTAAATAACGTCTCTTTAAAATTATTGATCCCGAGATGCAAATTAAGGGTGTGTTTTTCATCGAAATTTTATTTCTCCAAACTTGTACGAGAAAACACTTTCCGGCCGGATCCTAATTGACACCAATTGTACCAACGATTTTGAAAACTATATCAAGTAATTCAAATATATTGTCAAATAACCAAGATGTATAAGTCGGGACTTTTTGTTACCGTTCAATAATTTTACCCAACTCGAATTAGATTAGTCGAAAAAAATAGGTCCAAATACCAGATGGTATCACACAAAAATATTTTTTTCAATAAGCATAGTACGCGTTAAACATTGTTTCGATGGAAAAAAAAATAGCGATCTCCATGTAATAGATAGAAGTAATAGTAAAAAATGGTGGGGTTACAACAGCACAAAAGGGACCAATTCATCATCATAATCCTTTGTATTAATTAATTTACAGTTGATTAAATTTGTAAACACTTAATCTTCTTCTTCTTCATATTCTTCTCCTTTTTGGAGTATAAATATGTTCACGGGTGTATATGGTAAAAAAAAAAGACGTCGTAGTTATGCATATTGGTCACTTGAACCAAGTAATAAGAACTTCTCTGTTTCTGCCATATAAGCCAGTGAGGAATTAGGCACGACGGCCTCTCAATCTTCGTAGCGGCTTCACGAAGTATGCAGATAGAGGAGTCTTCGGCACCGGAATCAGTTTTCCGACTGCTGCGAGCGGCCAGCTGCAAGACATAGAAGGTTGTACTCAATCCGGGTCACCGGAGATTGATTAAATGAACATTTTCCGAGCTTATGGGAACTATCTGAAGTCTAATGTGACAGTAGCAAAATAATACTAGATCGCCTAGCTTAAACAATGAATAACACAGCAGGTTTCCGAAAAGAGAACGGTTTAGAAATGGAAGGGTGGTTGAATTTAGGATGATCCTAGGATTGGAAAAGTTATAAAGTCGACAAACCTGATGATCCCGATGACAAGAGATGCAAGCCACAGCTTCCAGTTGAGCTTAGTGGTTGAGGTAAACTTTCCAGAGAACTCGACGAGGATAATCTGTAACGTAAGTCAGAAACCATGTTGGTACCAGGAAACGTACAACTGTCTAACGCTGGATAAGTCATTACGGATTTACTCACCTGAAGTACGAAAGTGATTCCAACTATGCCCATAAACAAGCGATTCTTAGTCACTCCGCGGAAGACATTAATTTCATCTGGCTTTCGAGCATTGAACTCGTTAAATATCTGTGAGCATAAATGCGGTTAGCAACTGTGCACTGAAGCTCGAAAGAAAAAGGAAGATAAAGTTGACAATCAGAGGAGATCAACACACTCAGCATAACTGATCCGTTTCCAATTTCTCAAGGTATTAATACATAATCAACAATTAGTGTAAGCATTCTCCTTCAATTTACTCTACCGGGGTGTACATTTCCAGTTTAAATCTTCAACATTTCCCGTATCAGAAGTGCTTCATCAAGCCAAAGAACTTACTTGACAGAGCACGAAGGTATTGAATATCATAGTATTATTCACAACTGTAGCACGATCTTCATTGTCGTGGTTTAAACCAAGAATACTCTTGCCATGGAAGTTGAGCACCAGCAAAACAGTAACTTGATACAGAGCCTAGCATCCAAGTTCGGCCGTTAAATGAAGAACGATAAGTACTAACAATGAACTGGGGAAAAAATTACCAACAACACAGCTTTACAGATGGTGCTTACCTGTATGATTAAGTTTCTCCACATGATGTTCGTAATCAGAGGTTCCCTACAAGACAAGCATAAAGTTTCAGTTTCATATCATTGCACTGAGATTTCATACACGAAATTTAAGACCGTGAACGATGTTGACCAAACATACGACAACGAACTTCAGGACAGAAACAGGAATAACAGAGGAAGGAAAGCAAAGGTGATGGGGTACAGTAAATGGATTTATAACAATGAAAATCCATACATCATGACTATTAGCATAAAGTAAAGTTGAAGCTCCCACAACCCTAAAGCATCTGATGAAGCTTGTTTAAAGCTCAATCTTCGAAAATAAGAAAGCTTAAGATGTTCGTGATGAGTAGATTACATAACATAGTAATTGCATTAAACAGATGCATTGAAAGAGCAACAAATCATGATGAAGTTTGCGATAGCCGATCTTTTTGTGAAAGAAATATACTTCCATTGAAAGCCAAATTGAAGTAGAGAAACAGCAGTCATAATCAACATACTTATTGTGCTTATCGGACTTCCGATACCTTTCTAGTATAAACAACAAACTGCAAGTTAAAAACCTATTATCTGCAGATAAATCAGCAGCGCCATCTCTCAAAATTCCCAAGGCAGATTCTAGGCTGAGCCAATGAGTAGTTACCTTCTTCCAACAGGTGTCCTTTGCATTAAATGGTCTGTGGGTGGTTCAGTAGCCAATGCCAGTGCTCCAAGAGTATCCATGATCAGGTTAACCCATAAAAGCTGCATCAGATGAGTTCATTGAGGGTTCAAATTTACTTGAACTAAGAGTTCTCTTAATTTTGATCATTAGTTTGTAATGCAGAGAGAGAGAGAGAGAGACAGACAGACAGACCTGTACTGCATTTAAAGGAACATCGCCAGATGAAATGGCTGCAACAACATTGATAACCAGCGCTGCAACATTAACAGTAAGTTGGAATTGGATAAATTTCTGAATATTTGCATACACTGAACGGCCCCAGCGAACAACCTACATGAAACAGAAAGGGATAGAACTCAAAAACGAATGGAGTACCTAAGTTCAAGTCAGGTATAAAAGTAAGTTAGCAAGAGCTCTATGGCAAGATTCCCAGAAAGGTTTTAGCTTTCATTATTCCTAATATTTAGCACATAAGCCATAAGAATATTCAAATCGACCCAGCATTTTGGTGACAATTGAAAATTTCACCTTATAAGCAACTACAGAGAAACAGGGGAAAGCCAAGAAAAAACAGAACAAGACCAGGATGAATAAATATGCTCTCAAGCTTTGCCAAGCATAAAGAGAAGCAGGCTGCACCCAAATGGTAATCATGGGCATCAACTCATATCTTAGTAACAAGACGCTAATTTACTGCATGTTAGGTTTATCTTCAACATTATATAGAAATCTTTCAACAAATTATGAAACTTTACAAAAAGTAGCTCTTCGTGTAATTGGATGCTTACTAACCTTTACAACTGAGGAAAAGTTGTCATCCAAGATAATGATATCTGAGCTTTCCTTAGCAACTTCAGTCCCTTGTATTCCCATGGACAGACCTATATCTGCCTAAAAGGTAAGAAAGGAAAATGTCCAATCAAAATTGAGAAAAAGACTTCAACCAAGTTTAGAAAAATTCAAGTAACACACTAACTTAAGAAAAATCATTGATCTATTGGGAGGCTATGATATTTATAACTTACTCAACAATCATCAAGACAACACCGTTATCATTCAATAAACATAAATAGCAGCACATCAGAAGACGTACTTCTGTAGAAAAAATGTGACTATCCCGTGCCTGATAAGTTATCTAAGGATGCCATGGAGATAACTTTTAGACACAAATAACCAGAGCTTCAATGCAAACTGGGATCTCATATGAGAAAAGAATGAATCGGGGCCTTTCGTACTGGTTTCAAAGTGCACCAAGATTTTAATTTTATTCAAAATGAAAGAGCATGAATAACAGTTTAACACACTAATGGAATTAAGTGCATTAAAGGCATCATTCTCGGTATGTGATGGGAGACGATCAGAAATAGCAGAGTAATTGAAGCTGAAGGATTAAACAAATGTAGTGACAAGTTATTTCGATGGATGGAGCACCCACTAGCACCTCAACAATTTTAAATTTCATCGATGGTTTTAGAGAACACGAGCGACCAACCTCGTGAAGAGCAGGAGCATCATTTGTTCCATCTCCAGTCACAGCTACCACTTCCCCTCCCTTGCGAAGGGCTTGAACTAGCAACAGCTTGTCATTGGGAGATGATCTCCCCATCACCTACAAATCATTTTTGTTTCCCAAATAAGCCAAAGAGGTTTTACTCTACAGAATCTTTTAGCCAAAGTAATCAATCAAGCTGCATCTGCTTTAAGGATTACCGTGATTTTCTTTGCTATTATCTCTCTTTCTTTCTCAGAATATGCACGGAATACACTCCCTTCAATAATATTGTGCTCCTTAGCATCTTCATTGGGACCAAGAATTCCACACTCCAAAGCAATCGCTTTAGCTGTCTGAAGATTGTCTCCAGTGACCATCCTGACCTGTAATATGCATAGTCGTAAAATTTTCATAACGCATTTCTAGGTTGTTTAGGAGAAATATACAACTAACTGGCGTCCTACTATAAGAATTAACACCGCTGAGCAAAAAGAAGATAAAAGGGCATCAATTTAGCAATTCAAGTCAGAATACCAAAAGACCTGATGAAAAATCAGATTAAAACATCACTTTGTTTAACAAGAGATTATAAGATCACTAGTGGAAGAAAAGATATCAAACCATTTACATGTCCAATCCCATAAGCAAAACATTACCTTTACACCTGCCTTGATGCATGTTTCGACAGCATACTTAACACCCGGACGACAAGGATCCTACACATGAACATAATAAATGATATGAGACGACAGGTAACTATGGCATAAAAGAGGATGAATCAAGATTACTTCATTGGTAAACCAGTTAGAAGAATGGGGACCAAAATAGAATGGCAAAAGAAAAAAAAAAGGTTCGAGAATTGCACCTTAATGCCAGTGATGCTGAGCAAAACAAGGTCATCTTCAGGTAAGACCCATCCATCTAAAGCCTGTTCACCTACGGGAACTTTGTCGGAGTCATATGGTCTATATGCAATGGCAATGCAGCGCAGGCTTTGTGCAGCCATATCATCAATAGCTGCCTTGAAAAATTGCTGCATCAAATTCGGAAGAGATATTAGTCATCATAAGTTTCACTAGAAGTGTTTAGATGTTTTTGTTCACATGGAAACACCTTAGTAGAAACAAAAGCAATTTACCATGACACTGTAAAACTAATATTGGATCCTCGGTACTATTAAGAATTCCACAGCCATTGAGGGTAGATCATCCATTGTTAACTATATGAACCCTCATCTTGAAGTAGAGTTGTGCAACATATCAGTATGATAATGTGCTGGATATAAAAAAAATGAAAACTCACCTTATCTTCATCAATTGACTGCAAGCAGCCATTTGAGTCGAGATATGCCGTACATGAAGCAAGGACCATTTCAGCAGCTCCTTTCCAATGTATGTTGACTTTGGATTGGGCCTGTAAACATCAGATCATAAAATAGGAACATATTTGGTCTTAAGTTATGATTCATGTAAGGAAAGGCGGAAGATGCCACATTGTAATTTGTATGAATCCTTCTATTTACTGAAAGAACATCAAAGACACGGTGGCCAAATTTCACCATGTACAGGAATTCCATAAGGCAAATCAGAGGATCAAAGCAATTTATAAATCAATTAACAGTCTCCTCCCTTAAACACAGGACACCAGAGAACTAACTACTGAGAAAGATTTAACCATATATCAAGATAGAAAGCGAAAAACTCCAGAAGCATCGAAATTTATCTGTAATCTCCAGCCAACCAACAGTAACATGAAATAAATGCATGCCTGAGAACCTGATTCCGAGAAAAGGGTAGACCAACTCTAAGAATGGAAGACAAACTGCAGTTGCAGCAGTAAAGAGATCTAACAATATTATCTACATCCCTCTCTTAATATGGATTTTCTCAGTAATAATTAATCTTTTACTTTCTAATAATAATTTTATGACATAAATCTACCCTTTCAATATGCCTTTCTGTTCCAGATGTGATGAACTCACTCATGATTAGTTATTCTGAAAGGTGTGTATAAGCATTGTGTGAATGAATAACCTCTGGGGTTCAAGTGATGCTTCTACTGACATGAGCATAGCCATGAATAGTTAAATTATCGATCATTTATATGAGAGAGACCTTAAATCAACGCATTTTAGGATTTTCATTGCATGATTTTTTTTTCCAGCAAAACACTAAGTAATTCCCTAGTTCCATAACCAATAGCTAAATTATAAGAGAAGACATTACATTTTTTACAGCTACACCACCACGCTTCTTCTGAGAGTTGAAAGGGAAGACATTGAGAACTATGGACTCCGACCTGATATTGTCAAACTTCATTCCCAACTGAAAAGAGCACAAGGACAGAAGGACAAAGGAAGCTGTTAGATAAATTGCACAAATCATAACGTCGGAAGTTAAATAGTGTGCATCAAGGGACGTGCCTTGACAGCCCATGCGAGGATGGCCTTTTCAGTAGGAGATCCGGAAATCTCAATATCTCCAACATCCTGCCAAAGCAATTTCAGAATAAGATGACAGCAATCAATAGAAAATTTATCAACACCTAGTGAACCAGACGTGTCAAACATAAAAGAAAAGATTGAACCCTCGAGAATGTATCCTTTCCCTCAAATAGACCAAAGTGCTTATAAAGGTACTGAAGCTACAGAGAGAGATGCAAGCACAATAAAGTGATTCGATCCACTACCTGAATTGCAGACATACTAACATCACATTATACAAATACTAGAAAGTCCTAAAATTATTTCAGAAGCTTCTCAAGTCTGCTCTTTTTTTACACGACCAAACCTGCCCTACAGTAAGTAGGGTCAGGAATCACATTATTCTTTCTGTCTTGTTAAAAATGCAAACTTAATGTGTTTAAGCCTGTATCTTGGAGTATACTATGTTCTACAATCTTTTCTACCACCAAGGGGGAGCAAGTTTTTTATCCTCTAGATACCAATGACCCAAACTCTTAAGTTAGCCTACATGTTTTGTCCTTATCCCGTTTGGTGACAGGTATCAAGATGAATAAATTATTTATAAAATGAACTAAAAGTGTAAACGGCTTTAGCCAGGAAAATGAGCAAGACCAATGACATCATTAACCAAAAACGTTCATTCTGGGTGCACTTTTCAGTTGCACCCAATTCACAAGGAAAATGTGAAGCTCGTTTCAGTTTCATAAGTTTTCTGCTAATGACAATCTTGCCCAGTCCACAGCGAGACATTTGTCAAACAGCGCGAAAAAATTCTGTTCAAAACTGAATATAAACCTTGGGCACGAAAACATTGCCAGTGGTGTTTTGCGCAATGCCCTCAAATAGCAAAGAGCCAGCTTCTAAGTGCAATTGTGAGGAGTCATCCGGTGGATATATCTTTTTCCTTCCAACATAAGCCTCGACAACTGTCATCTGTATTGAAAAATTACACTACTTATTAGCAGATATCTTGTAAGGATAAGGTAATGACCGAATCAATGTAAACAGTAATATTCACCTAAATATTTTTTCCCAACTATTCCATAAAAGCATCAGTTTTAGACTATACCAAGTCTGAATAAAGAGCATATCAACCACCAGCTAGTAAAACAAATATGCAGAGACCACTGTCTTTGATGTCCCAATTGACATCTCAAAAATCAGAGCTAGTACCAAAAGTCCAAATATTTAATGGGCATCCAAATAAACCAAAAATAATTAGTATCCAAAAGAGGGAAGCCTTTCAAAGCCAAAAGAGTAAACCAAACATAATTAGTATCCAGAAAAGAGAGGTCTCTCAACACCAAAAGAGTTGCCAAAAGGCGTTGGAAGTAATGTCTCATCTATTTAGCTTCGGGAATTGGATTAAGAATAATAATAATTTGACAACAAATTCAGGCTAAAATATACATTAACCCTATTAGATTTTATGTATCTGAGGAACTTATATCTCTGAAGGCTAAGGACATCATCTTAAAAACTTGTCATGCATCAGTTGCAAATCTGACAGAGCTAGTATATCAACAAAAACTTCCAACCATGTTTAGATGAAGTCACAAATAGGTTCAGGAAGTCCCTGATACTTTTGTGCAGATATGTTATAAAAAACAAGCCTTAGTCCTGTTCTCTGTGTTTGGCTGTAGGGATCATATCAGACAAAGAAAACCTGTAAAGTACTTGGTAGATGATGTTTCATTCTTATACAAGCATGTTATAATAAAATTCATGGTTTCTTTTAGCATTCCTTCTAGGTTGCGAAGCATGGGAACATAAAGGAAAGGCAAACATTGAGAACCAAATACTGCCAACCAGATTGCAGGATTTAACCTTGCACATGAAGACCCTAGGTCAAAAGCATGAAATGGATTACGAGTACCTAGACAAATACTTGTGTTCATATCTTACAACCTACCTCATTCAAGGTAAGTGTCCCTGTCTTATCACTGCAAATTGTCGTTGCTGAACCCATAGTTTCGCAAGCTGACAGTCTTCGAACCTGAAACATATATTTATGAGAAAACATTTCATAAAGCTAAGTTGCCGAAATAGGAGCGATCATGCTGCGAAAACTTCAATAAAAATGGAAGGGATACTTGCCAAGGCTTTATCTGCCATCATCTTCCGCATTGAGTATGCGAGACTGTATAGCCATAAAAGAACAACATGAAAATTAGTACAGCATATACATTTATTCTACGAAGAAGCCCAGAGGTAACATGCTACATACGTCAGTGTAACAGCCAATGGAAGTCCTTCAGGCACAGCCACCACAACTATTGTCACCTGTATGTACCGCTGTTAGTTATACAGGTTACACATCGTAAGCACGAATTGCTTTAAATGGAGCACTTACAGCAATTGTGACAATTTTAACGACGTCGTCTATAGCATCACTAAACTTGGTCTTGCCTTTGATAAACTCAACATTGCCATCTTCATCTTTTGTATTTCCAGTAAAATAACTGGACATTTTAATGAAACACCAGCCGGTAAGTTGGGAATAACAACACGAGAGATGGTTTTGTTTTTACTTTCCGAAAAAAAAAGAGATGGTTTTGTTAACAACCATTTCTTACCGGCCCAAAAGTACAGCAAGCACCAATACTGCAACAGCAAGCCCCACAATGCCAATAAATGTTGCAACTCCATTCAAACGTACCTGCACATACGATTAGATGAAATGTAAAAGAATATTGTCTTAAAATTCATCCGGATGTCTTGAAAAGAAAATAAGACAACCTGCAAAGGAGTTTCTTCCCCTGTATCTTCCGAGATACTTGCCATCAACAATCCCCATTCAGTATTGATTCCAACACCAGTTACCTGCAGTTGGCAATAAAATCAACTCCCAGAACCGATGTTCGATTCACTCTTATGTTGTGAATATATTGGAGCTACACTGAATGGCAATCATACTGATTTAAACGTCAGGGAAACCTCACAACATGCATCTACTGGTGCATTATGATGCTGACAAGGTTTGTGAAAATCGGAGTCTGGATGGATACATATGAGGAAGGGATATGAAAAGAAAATTTGCAGGTAAATTTGTCCATTTTTCCAACTCTAGAACACTCAGAGAGAATCGATAGTACAGAGTATCATCCTACATGGAAACAGCAACCATATTGTAACAAATAACTTCACATTATAAAAACGGATAAGACAGGACAACACGTGACAATAACTCACCAGCATATTGCCCACACCATCTGCAACTTTGCAGCCAGACATCAGAAACGGTGCCTTCTGATCCTTGTGAACCTACGTATTCAACAGATACAGATGGTAAGAATAAATCTAGCAAATAAGAGGACGATCAAGGAGGTTAGGTAACTTACTATCTTGCTTTCACCAGTCATGCTAGATTCATCAAGGGCAAGAGAATGGCCAGATACTAAGATTCCATCAGCTGGTACCTGAGAAGGAAATCAATCCCAAGCCTGTCAATTTCAGTACGAATGTCACAGCAAAAGAAACAACTCACAAGAAGTGAAACCCACCTGATCACCTATACTGAGAGGAATGACATCGCCAACAACAACATCAAATATGGATATCTTCACTCTTCTACCACCTCTGATGACCTGAAGAAGCATTTACCCTCATCACTTCTCGATCAGTTATGTAAATACCAGAGAATTTTCTTGTCCTGCATATAGCACATACCTCTAACTGTATGTTCCGCTTCTCCTTGTTCAGATTTTGAAACTGGAGAGATTGACGATAATCACTAACAGCTAACAGTTTAAAAGGCAAGAGTTAAGAAAGAATTGCATTGTGCGTAATTGAGTACTTTATGTAAAAGTTCCCACAGTTAAAGTAAGCAGCAGAAAAGGTAGAACAAGTCCAAGCCAAACATAAATGAGCACGTTTGAGAAGCATTAACAATCTGCTCTTTTAATTCTATCAAGCCAAATAGAGAAGTCCAGAGTAGATGAGGTAGAAGAATTGCACAGATTAATAACATCACCTACACTCAACAACTCAATCATTCAGACAAAATCCAGAAAAAATTGCAATGCCGTCTATCTAAACCTCTAGCTTACTTTCTGCTTTCACAAGTTTCACTAATTTCAACATCTTTGATCTTTCAGTGGCATTTTTGGCTCTTGTATTTACAAGGCCAGTTTTCATTTCCTATACGGCATCTTTCACAGGGATATAGGAAGAATTGTGGCTGAATGAGGCATAGCAGACCAATCCGAAGATTATGAATCAACCATCTTGCCAACTGCCTCATGGTTGTTCCTAAGATGTTGGCCCTAACTCACAACTCCAAGGTTCAATTTTTCGAACTGACCAAACCAAATTACACTAATTTGTTTGAGCTTCATAAATATATAGGCAGATTTAAGCAGGAACCCAAAAATACAGCTGTACGTGAAGAAGGGCAGATGGTTCGTGAACAATTATATAAAAAATGGAGTTCAACAGAGAAAGATTATGGCTCTATCTGAAACAAAAATAGAGTTTCTGGAAAATAAAATATAGACAACCATAGAAATTTGTGCCATGTGTAAGATAAGCTATCAAAATGGTAAAACTTTTTAAAAAAGGACGATGGAATCAAATTCACTCAATATTAGTTACCATACGTCTAAGCCTCAAAAAAGGTGTAGCTGATTAGTAAGTAATGAAAAATCAAACAAGCCCTCCTATAACAAGCATAGCGTCCTACCTGTCTTCAACCAATATCAATATGAACAATAGCTCCATTACAGTACATTTGTTACCTGTGACAACTATGACGAGAATGACAGCAAAAGCAATGCTTGCTCCATCGTACCACCCTTCTTGGATACCCTAAAAAGAAATATAGAGGCCTGGTGAGAGGAAACATCAAAACAGATAGCAAAGCACCGGGAGAAAACAAAATGACTTGATCGAGACAGACAGTATACGCATCCCAGAATGTAGATAATGGAAAACTCCAAATAAACCAAGAGCAGCAGCTAAATGATGCTATGAAAAGGCCAACTTATAGATCAGCTGAAACGCATCAAATATTATGTGAGCTAATAAATGCATCAACTTATAAGCGTCAGAGAATAGAAGAGATGTAAAAAAGCTTGTAGCAACTTTTTTTTTCCTTATGCTTGTAATTGCCAAAGAAAAATCTCAGTGCAATTGTGAGACTGAAATCCAAATATACCTCTGTTTTTATCCCCAGGGCTAATGATGCAATAGCAGCTATGATCAAAATAATAAGGGTCAAATCTTGCCAAGCTTCCCAGAGGAAATTCTGCAAGTAAACCCCACAGTCAACGGAGAATCTTCATTTTGTGAGAAAAAGTACCGAGTACCAACAGTTCTCAGAAATAGGCACTGCAAGTTCCATTGAATACCAAGAAACCCCGTCCTTTCTTCTCAGGGTATGTGTTTGCACCAAATGTGTTCCTGCGTTTCACTACATCAACTTCGTCTTCACTTATTCCCAGTTCAAGGCTGGTTTTCAGCATATCGGATAGCCCTTTAACCTGATAGGGAAAAAATGCAATGTATAAACTGATTTCTAAGAGAAAATAGGATTCATAGAGCCAGCCCCTGAAAACTAACTTACCCCACCATACTGTTGTAAAGCAGTGAAATTGTGGTTCCTGCTCATAGAAGCCAGTTGCTCTAGTCCAATCCCAAAATCACCATTGGCGGTTGGGGGTGCAACTGCAGGATCCAGAACTACATAGCCGGAAAGTTTATCAATCCAACAAAACTAATCACATGGTTGAAGCACATGAATATGTTAAACAAATAGCACATGCTAAACAGTCTGTAAGTCTCGATGTCATGAATAGGAAAAAATCAATAGATGAAAATAATATGAAACCGATACAGAGATTTAGCTCGGTTGAAACATGGAAGAAAAAAAAGAAAGATGCCCATATAGGCAAATTCATGTTTTTATTTCTCCTCTCTCAGATAGAAAATAATCAGCTTTGGTGTCTTCTTTTTGCAGAAAATTTCAGGTTTTGCCCAGAAATTGAACCTTGGAGATCATTCTAACAGGGTATCTTTAACCTTTGACATTCCTATTTATTCTATTCCTTCCCTTATACCATATGAAGTAAGAAGTCAGTCACTGCAGTACAATATTGCCCATTTTTCCTTCTTGAGTTATTTTAAAATCGCATACTCTTGAGTTATATTTCACATAAAAAAAGCTATCTAAGACATGGAGCTGCCAGAGGAGACAAGTTGCAAAACTCCAAGCACAGGATTCATTCAATTTTCAGCAATGATAGCAGATCTATAGAGCATGAGAAAGAGAAAATTACCAATTTGCCTCTCTCCAGCTAATTTAAATAGTAAAGCTGCCTATAACAAGAAAATTTCAGTCGTAAGGAAAAAAGTATTTTGAACCAGTGATCATTGAATTCTTTGATATCTCAAAAGCATTACTCTTATGACTTGTGCATGGGCTCTAATCATCCGCTTTCTTTGCTCTTTCTCTTCTGCCTTTTTCAAATCTAACGTGTACCGGAATCGACGAGAAGCATTTAGGACAAGAGCTGCTTGCTGTGAGACAAGTATACAGTGGCCTTCAGTCTCAACTTCAATGACAGATTCAGTGACCATTTTTATATGACACATAGACCAACAACAGATGAAGAATAAATCAATAAAATTGCATGAGGAACTGTTAAATCAGTATCAATCTCTTTGAATAATGTCATTCCGTTCAATCAAAGTATCTTCAGTCCTTCATGGCTATTATCTTCAGTGTCATGGAAACACAAAATTACTAAAGCTGGCAAGTTTTGTGTGAGTTTTCAGATGTAGGTATTGAGTACAACATGAAGATCACTGGTAGAATTCAAACAAGTCCGAGAACAGGTTCAGCCAATGAGTAAAGGCAAACATAAAAGTCCAGTAAGGTTCACACACATTCACATATGAGATCTTCCAGTCCTGTGAAATCAGGCATCAACGTGTTTGACTGCCAGCCAACTTATGTATCAGGAGAGTAAGCAAAAATAGGAACAACTAGATTGCTCGAGGATAAACTAATAAAGCCACCTACGCAGTCATTCACTTTCATATTACAAGATTGGGTATAGCTCGGACTCTCAAAAATATTGTAATTTTGAGCTACTTCAGAACCCAGGAACGGATTCATGTCTCCTCAAGCTAAATGGTGCTTCCACAACTCAGGGGAAAGCAATCTCGCTCAGCGGTCAATTGAAAACGCTAAAAATGACAAGAAGGCTATTGATGAACATCTACATTCGACAATCTCATCACGAAACACGAAACAACAATTACATTACAACATCACATTCACATAATCTACATCAATTAACGGAAACAGTAACCTTACGTACCCTCCATCGCTTGAGAGTCTCGAAGGGCGCATTCTTCGTATGAGCAATGTCGAAGGGATCCGACTCGTCCACGTCCTCCTCGCCATCCCCGCAGTGATCCTCACCAAACACCTCCTCGCCTCGGCCCGGTGCATTCTCCCCTGCCTCTACATCCCGCTGCGAAGACTCCGAGAGCGGCGGCAGCAGCTCATTGGTCGAACGGGCGCTCATTATCGTACGGAACAAAAGCCCCCTCCCTTATGTACACTTGCTTTATACCTTCTCCTCTCTATTTTTCTCCCTATTTACTTGGTGCTAAAACGGCGTCGTAGGAGAGATGACGGAACTAAACCCCGTCCCGTTCCTCGCTAAACCTCCCGAAGACAACCGCGAGGCACCAAGCTTCTACGAGAAAAAAAAACACACAAAAAAAAGCCAAAGAGGGGAAAATAAAATCAGAAAAGAGGAAAAAAAACAGAAACCGGCCGGACGCGAGACAGTTAAGAAACCGCGTAAGAATCTGAGACTTTTTCCGTTATTAAGAAAAAAAAATTAACAAAAGAATTGAAACGGCGGAGCGCGCGAGGCGGGAGAGATTGTTGAGCTTCTGTTTCCAGCGAAACAGGTTCTTATTTATTATTATTTAATTTTTAAAAAGGTTGGGATAAATGAGGTCCGTACAAGTGGCGGGGAGCGAGTAACTGCCGCTCACCGAGAAAGGAGGGATCCAGCGAGAGAAGCGAAGGCGGCAAAAGAGCGGACGGTGTACGGGTTTCGAAATTATACGCATCGATCTGGTGGTACCACCGGCGAAGAGAGAGAAAGATGTAGAGAGAGAAAGATGTAGAGAGAGAAAGAGGGGAAAGTTTTGGGTTGTTGGGATGCATGTGTCGTGTGTGTGGTGATGAGGTGGGAGTTATGTGGAAGAAATTGCGCGGGAAATTTCCTGGAAGTTTCTTCTAGTCCTAACTCTTAACGCCTCGTGTGACGAGTGTGACCGGTAAGAATTCGGTATTTAGAGTCGAATATTATTAAATTCGTATTTTATTTAATAATGTTTCAATTTTATTTTTAATTAGAAAATTTTTAATTTTTAATTAAAAAACTTAACGTTTTCAAGGGTTTCTTGTGTGAGTATGTTTGCTGGTGCATTGTTGAATAATCGTGTACGATTTTGTGCTTGGCACATCGGATACTTTTGTCGTACCAATTAAAGTTGAATAAATTACTAACCAGTACCATTACTTTGGTAGAATGTACGATTTTTTAATGTAATCAAATAGTTGAATACTTTTGTCCCAAAACTTATTTCCGTTGGCGATTGTTTTTGACGAAAGTTTTCTTAATGGTAACAGACAAATAGCGAAAAAAGAAAATCTTGAAAAAGATCAATTTTATAATTAAAAATGTAAGGAGGAGTCAAAATCTCAAAATTTCTAAAACATTCAAAGTATTTAAAAATTGAGAAAATTTCATAAATTCAAAGTTTGGAAAAATAAAATAGTCGATAGATGATTGATTTCAAAACCTTGTTTTTCATCCGTCTGGTCCAGAAATTTTGGATCCAGACTTCACTCTCAAAGGTCGGATACAAACCTCAGATGCATCAAAAATAAAATATTTGTTCATGTTAAGTTATCTAAAATATACGCTTATAAAAAAAAGTTAGCTAAAATATACATCTTCAAACTCGACTGTCGTGACAGATTATATTTTTTTAATGTAGTGTTTAGTAAAATATATGATTTCCTCCTTATTGTTTACAGTTTTATTTTTACACCCTTGAATATATGCTATTTTTTCTAATTATTATGCCTTCAGCCCAAAAACTCTTTTTTAAGGATAAAGTGATGCGAGGCCTATATTAAAAAATGAATTACAGACATAAGACAAGAAAACGAAGCAGAAATACAGACACAGGACAAGAAAATCAAGCGGAAAACGAAAGCCAGTCCGATGACAGCAAGGTGGCACAGGGGGAGCGATGGGGGGTCGAATAGAGCATGAAAGCCGATGACCGGGGCGGAGATCTGCCGAAGCAAGCTTCGGCCAATAACCTCAAGACATTGTCAAGAGGGCATCTGAATGCAAAACACTCAGATGAGAGCCAAGGTCGACGTAAATCGACCAAGACAAAGTTCTCCACCTGCAACTATCGAACATGCAACGAAATTCGAAAGGATCTCAGAACAGATAAAAGACAATCCAAGCAAAAGCATAAGCAGAAAACAAAAGAGCAAAAGCCCGACACAGCCATTAAACACGTGTGGCTCGAGAGCAAAAGCAAACACACAAAGACAGAATTAACCGAAAGCAACAAATACAAAATAGAAATAAATAAAAAGCCAAACAAAAATAACAGAGAACCGACCGGGGAGGAGATCGGACTCGACCATCCTCCCCGGCGACCACCGAGGACCTCAAGGAAGCCCAGCCGTGCAGATCAGGCCAAGCGATTGAGCAGGGAAGCAACGGAGCAGCGACGGATACTGAGGACTGTGAGGATGGATACCGACGACGGTGATGGAGGTCAAAGGCGACTGAAGCAGCGGGATCGGTGAAGGTGAGATCGGAGAGGCGAGGCTGGAGGAAAGAACGACGAGATGACAACGAGCCTCTTGACAGTTGAGCGACGGTGAGGCGAGTTGACGAGGAGGCGAGTGGTGAGCGACGGCGTCGAGACGGCAAACGAAGGACGGAAGTCGAGGTCCGGCGAAGTGAGCAGGGATGCGAGATACAGACGACGACGAGGTGGTGGGAGGTGAAGGATGGAGGATCGCTGGGCGTTAGGAGGATGGAAGGGATGAAGCTCAGGGGAGGAGGCGGCAGTACTGGAAAAAAGGTAGAAGAGGAGGGACTAAAACCCTAGAAAATAGCTCCACAAAGGGTGAGAGAAAAATATTATGGAGAAAAATATTATGCCATGTTCCTTCAGCCCAAAAACTCGACGGTCTAATTTTTTAGAGTACCAGCCAAACACAAGATTATTTTTCCCTTATTACAAACATTCGGGAACTCTGAGAATCTTTCTCTGATTTTATTATTATATATAAATATTTAGGTTCGACAGATGATATCTTGAGAGATGTTGAATGATAGAGAAAGCTGACTTCGATACTCCATACCGGTACGGTGCATTATAAGTGGCCCAGCGGCGGGCGGGAGAAGATTTGGTCCTGTACATAATTTTCAGTACCATTCTGGTGAGATAGAATAGGTAAAAAGGGGAAAAAATAGTAGGGTGGGACGTTTGTGGTTTCTCTCTCCTCTCTCTCTATATATATAATAAAGGACAAGTCAAGTTTCTCTCTCCAATATATATATATCATTTAATTTAATCGGCCGTACAATTTAATATAACTGTTCGTACTATTTAATATAATTAGTATATTGTTTAATATAATTTGGTATACCATTTGATATAACCAGAGATACAATTTAATTTAACCGGACATACCATTTAATTTAATCAGACATACTATTTAATATATTCAGGTGTATTATTTAATTTAACCAGACATACCATTTAATGTAACTGGTCGTACCATTTAATATAACCAGATATACTATTCAATATAATCGAACATATCATTTAATTTAACTAGACATACTATTTAATATAACATATCATACTATTTAATATAACCGGTCGTACAATTTAATGATAACTTTACGAACCATTTAATCATAACATCACGAACCATTTAATCATAACATCACGAACCATTTAATCATTAATGTCCTTACACAAAACCAATAATCTTCCCATAATCTTCTTCCCCGTTTTCCTGGGCGATGCTATCCCTCTTTCTCCGTCGTCTTCTTCAGCGATGTTCTTCACCCAATAGAACATAATTAATTAATTAACCTATAAAATGAAATCACAACAACAACCAAACTAAACAAACGAACAACCTAATCATAAATTGACGTGTCCAACAATTTGGGTTCTTTGGAAGGGGAGAGAAAGGGATTTTAAGGGTTTAAGGGTGAAGTGATGTTATGATTTTTTTGATGTCATCGAGAGGTGAAGTGAGAGAGAGATATTTTTTTGAGAGGGGAGAGAGAGAGAGGAGCAGGGGCGTTTAAAGGTTGAGAGTGAGGGAGGAGTTAGAAAAGGAAGAAGGGAAAAAATATAATAATACTTACGTGAATCTTAGTCATCAGATCTTGAATACAATTTAAAAATTCAATCTAATGATTCTCATTTTATCTAGATTGGTCCTGGCTCACTTTTCAAAGGCAGAACCGAATCCATTCCCGCTACAGGCATGCGGTCATTTCGGACAACGTCAAATGCAATAGCTAGTGAATATATTTTAAAGATTTAAACTCAAAATTTTCATAATACATAATAATTATACTATTTATTTAGTATATTTATAAACAATAGCGTAATATTTTTATAGATAATAACATTTTACGTACTAAATTTTTACATGCCTTCGCAACCCGTTATTTTTTTAAATAGAAAATAAGGCATTAATATCTTAAAACCGGCCAAGTTGACCACACACATCACCTTGTAATCCTTGGACAACGGATTTTGAATTAAAATTTCAATTTACAATCCTAAAAATTCGTGTATTAGAATTTGGTAAAAGAATTTATCACTTTGTATTCATGTTTAACTCGATCTTATACTAATAGAAACAATAAAGTATTGAAAATTAAAAATGGTACATTCGTTCTTACTATTTTGCACATGCTAATTATTAAATACACGTGCTACATTGAACTTTAACAAAGTTTGAGGCTACTTGTTGTTTTATATATATTTCATTGTTTTAAAAAGAGTGATGTCCTCTCTCTTTGTTATAATCAAAGTTTTCAAATACGACTCGGAGGTCGACCCGAAATTTGGGCAAAATTTTGGGTCGACCGGTCCACCGGTTAAACTATCAGTCGGACTGAATTTTTTAAACACCATTTAAAAATAATTATATGTATAATTGTATATATAATCACATATACACCTCAAAAAACATCAAATACATGATGAAACTACGGAGATTGATAAAGTTTTCTCGATTTAATTTTTTTGGTCTCTTTTCTTTTTTATTTGTGCGAAATTTCTCACCAAACCAAGTTACCAACTCATATTTTTTGGTTTTTTTCAAAAAAAATATGATTTTTGGTCCAACCTTACCAAACAGAAAATACGGACCCGAAATTTCGGACGAACTGCCTGGTCTGACCAGATTTTGGGCGGTTCGTATGGTTGACATTTTTTGGGCCAATTCTGGTATGCTCCTTGTACCGAATCATGGTCCGACCAGTCAGACCATCGGTCGGACCACATATTTAAAAACCATGCTTATAATATAACTTTGTTATAGTATTATTAATAAAGATTCAAATTTTCTTTTTTTCCTCATTTAATAAAAACCAACAAAGTTAGTTTCCCGTGAGACACACATTGCGGAGACCGAATTGAATGGGAACTACTAAAATATGGTCCGCAGGTAGGGACTTAATTATAGGCCGTCAGATTTGATTTTAAATAAAAATATTTGAATCCAAGGACCATTAATCTATCAAGGGTACTTTTGATATTTTACCAGTATGGTACCAATTAGGAATTCTACCCCACAACTATTTTAACTTTTATCTCCCAAAGTTGGAAAAAAAATCTAGCCGCCAAAATCGTCTCTCCCCTCCATTTTAGAAATAATTATTCTACTTTTTCTTCTTCTTCTTCTTCCAAATCTCATCCATTCTTTTGTTATTTCTCAACTCTAAACATCCCTTATCTTCTTCTTTCTTTGCTTCTTTGTCTTCGTTTTATTTTGCAGCTTTTTTTTAGTTTTAATATGTGGAAGAGAAATAAATGTCAAGAATGAGAAGCCACCACTCGCAAGTCTGTCGTTCGCCTCTGGCCACACTGCGTCATCTGGTTCAATGCCACTGCCTTTTGGCCTCCATTCCACTTTTTTTGCCAAGTTTTTGTTAAAAAAATTGGGACCCTAATCATCGCTCCTCTCCATCTCATCACCTTCAAAGTCGCCCCTCCTCTCCATTCTCTTCCCCTCCTACACTGGCGACTGGTGAGAGTGCAAAAAGCCCGACGGTGAGCTTAGGACGAGCACGGTGACTGGCGATCGGTCGTTCATTCACCACCCTCAATCGACAAACCCAAGTGACCGAGCTAAGGATGAGGATCTGGGAACTTTTTGTTGGCATGCTAAGGACGAGGATCCGGGATGTTCTCACCGTCCACCATCTCGTAGCACTTCTTCGCCGACGACGACTACTCCTTGTCCTTGATGTTGCTTAACTTCACCATTTATGGGGCTTGATGGGTTTTGCAAAAAAATTGGTTTGAGTATGTAATGATATCGGTTTGAGTATGTGTTTATATTAGTTTAAGTCTATATTGATATTAGTTTAAGTCTGTAATGATATTGGTTTGAGTATGTACTGATATTGGTTTTGCTCTGTATTGATATTGGTTTTAGTCTGTATTGATATTAGTTTTGGCCTGTATTGATATTGGTTTGAGTATGTAATGATATCGGTTTTAGTATGTGTTTATATTGGTTTAAGTCTGTATTGATATTAGTTTAAGTCTGTAATTATATTAATTTGAGTATGTATTGATATTAGTTTTGCTCTGTATTGATATTGGTTTTAGTCTGTATTGATATTAGTTTTGGTCTGTATTGATATTGGTTTGAGTATGTAATGATATCGGTTTGAGTATGTATTTATATTGGTTTAAGTCTGTATTGATATTAGTTTAAGTCTGTAATAATATTGGTTTGAGTATGTATTGATATTGGTTTTGCTCTGTATTGATATTGGTTTTAGTCTGTATTGATATTGGTTTTGGTCTGTATTGATATTAGTTTAAGTACGTATTGATATTGGTTTCGAATGTAGTGATATTGGTTTTGCGATGTAGTGATATTGGTTTTCGGTAGTGATATTGATTTTTGAATGTAGTGATATTGGTTTTACGATGTAGTGATATTGGATTTGTGATGTAGTGAGTGATATTGGCTTTCGAATGTAGCAATATTGGTTTTCGAATATAGTGATATTCGTTCGCATGTGTGGCGATATTGGTTTTCGAATGTAGTGATATTGGTTTTCGAATGTAGTGATATTGGTTTTGTGATGTAGTGATATTGGTTTTGCGATCATATTAGTTTTCGAATGTAGTGATATTAGTTCGCATGTGTGGCGATATTGGTTCGCATGCGTAGGGATATTGGTTTTGTGATGTACTGATATTGGTTTTTCGATGTACCGATATTAGTTTTTTAATGTAGTGATACTGGTTTTCGAATATAGTGATATTGGTTTACAGATGTAATGATATTGGTTTTCGGATGTAGTGATAATGATATTGGTTTGTCGATGTAGTGATATTAGTTTTCGGATGCAATAATACTAGTTTTCGGATGCAGTAATACTAGTTTTCGGATGCAGTGATATTGATTTTCGAATGTTGTCGTATTAGTTTTTATCTGAAATGATATTGGTTATCCGATTAATTTTTGTTATTTGGTTTATTTAGGTCTAATCTTAGGAATTTTTGGTCTAATTTGTTTATTGAATTTTTCTTTTTTGGTTGTTTGAGTTTAGTTATAAAAATACCTGGTAGGATTTTTGAAGCTCACGAGAATTTAAATAGTCCCTCATTTACAAGAATGTGAAGTGTCGCTTCCTCCTCCTTCAAGTGAGATTGGTCTTTATTTTTTTTCCCTTTTTAGTGTTCCGATTAAAAAACGTGCATTATCCCTCCTTTAAAGATTTTGATTTAATTTTTATTAGTTTTCTATTATTACCCTTGATTGTCTTAATAATACCTAGTTTGCCACTAGATTCTCTTTAATCTCCAAATATGGGGACAAAGCTTGTCCCTTCCAAATCGCTCTCCACATTGCGGGTCCAGACAAAATAAAATTAAGTAGCCATAAAACTGATGAACAATTACAATTATATCAATTAATGAGAAAACTTAACAATATTAAATATTTGTTAAAAAAATTTGCTATCATAATACTAGGTATTGAAAAAACTGCTGATCAATTGGCAAAAATTAATGGAAAAGAACATCTGATCGAAAACGTGGTACATTCTTCTAATTATTTATGGATCATGCCAATACTCTCTTTATTACGGTTGGTAGGGACTTAAATACGTACGTTTTCTGTAATTTGTGTGTGAAGGCAACTGAGTTGCAAAATCAATTTCGAGTTTTTTTTGGGGTAAATATGGTGGGTGTTTCCACCCATTCATTTGTTGGAATTTTATCAGTACGAATCTCCAAGCTCGAAGCAGTAGAAGCTTAAAATTTTGCCAACACCAACTTCTGATATGGCTGTATAACATAAACTCTGATAAAACAAAATAGTTAGAGAGTTCTTACAAATCTCCGTAGATCAGAACTCGTCGTGGATCAAATTCTCTTCGTTGATCGAATCCTCAACTATGGTATCCACGTAGTCCTCGTCTACAAATTCTTTGACAGTTGAAATCTTCGGAAAACTTGCTAGGACAATTCTCTACGAAGATTTTAACTACAGAAATTATATGTAGCGAGAATTCTCTAAGAATTCTCCTATTAATTTTGCAATCAATCCAAGGCTACCTTGGAATTGATTTCTCTGTGTATATGTTGGTTTCATAAACCAACAATCCTATATATAGGAAAATGTTGGCAAAGATTGGTTTAATGTTTGTTTATAAAATTTACGGTGTAGTGCACTCGTGCACATTTTGATGATACCTTTTGATGGGTAATAAAATTATTTCTTTAGAAAAAGAAATTCTCTATTTCCTTCCAAAGGAAATGAAGTGGGCGGCATTCTCAATAAAAAAATTTTAAACCCAATCTAATATATCTTTGACCAAGTCAATATGTCCAACATTTTTACTATATATATTCATATAAATTATTTAATTAAACAACCATAATTATAATTCTATCTAATAAAATTATAATTTTTTTCTCTATAAATTAAATATTCTTGATCAAATCAATATTTAATTTAATCAACTTCAATTCGTAACTAAGACTACTGTTGTGTGACCCATATGCCCTCATATGTCAAGCAATTAGTCAAACTAATGGTCTTAGTTTAACCCTAGATAATAAACCAGACAATCTCAACATATGAGGTACGTTGCGAGGATACTGCAACTACTTGTAATGTGAAGCTCATAGTGGTATGGTCCTTTCATTCACGAATATTTGATTAAGTCTAGAACATGATTATGTGTATGTTCAAATAACTTAATCATATTATCCCATTCAATTAATTGATCATATTGTCATTTTAGACACCATTCTAAAATAACGTGCATTAGCCAATGACTAACGATCCAATTAATTATGAGAAGACAACTATTCTCTCCAAGTCTATTAGAGGAATGAATTATATTCTTGGCTCAACTACCACGCACATATACTTCGCAACGTACTTGACTCATGCCATATCTACCCCGTCAGGAGTGCAAGCGTCGGTCATGATCTAAGTGCATTACTCCGTACATGTCGTGCGTATTGACCTCAAGTCTGAGGACTATTTCACTACTCCACAAACCGATATTACCGTAGACACTTAAATAAAATACACCAAACGGTTTCTCGGTCGGGTATGCTAATACTCTCCAAAGTATCTGTGCATCCATCATGAAATACCTAGTATCTCGTAGTTGTGAGAACCACTACATCCTCTAAGAATATGATCCAGATTGCACACCATTCTCAATCGCATCATCGATATCCCATTCTCGATGATCATTGATTGAGATTATTTAAGAACTATGTTCATAGTCATCCGAGATCTCACATTCTCGATAACAACATTAGTTCATGGGAACATAAACATGAATATATGCAAACAATCAAACATTATATACATTTTATGTAATGCCGAATATTATTAATATAAATCAATAATACAACTGAATATGATCTAGTACAATGTCTGTATTACGATTGTCTCTAGGAGATTAATACTAACATCATTAATAAGAGACAGAGATTACAAACTGGCCATCCGCATGGTCCCGATTCCTAAGCTATCATGCAAAAGGAGTGGGAGTAAGCCTGGAGGGAGATCGTACAAATGATGAAAACCTAAAAAAAATTGATAAGCAATTCACTACTTGGTTGCCTTCCCGAAAATAGTGAATAACTTCTACTTGCGATGGATAAAATTTCTACAGTTATTCACGAGAAATGAAAGTGAGTATTCTTTTGCGACTTCCTTGGCAAGACTCTTCACCGTCACTTGTGAATCAATCTCCATAATTATCAATTTCGATATTTGGAGCCATCTACTTGTTCTCCAAACATGTCATTTCGAAGATGCCGATTTGATAGTTTTATATTTCAAAAGGTGATTAATTTTTTTTCTTTATTAGAAATCACGTTAGAGTATAAGCTGAATTAATTAAATTTTAAATTATAGTTTCGTCCAAAAAATGTGAAAATAGTCTTAATTAGTTGGCAACGGGGGCCATATTACTATAACAAAAAGAGTGGTAAGAACGTGCGAATGTGACGCCTTTTATATCGTTTGAAAATGATACGCTTCTTTTCATATTTTTCCCCACATTACATGATAATTCAATATTTAGCACGATTGACTAATTCATATTTATAAATAATTAATATTATTATGTTATCAATAATTCATAATATACCTAAGTGTTTGTAAATCTTGTTGATACAATTTTTTATTATCTATTCCTTGTTATTTGCTATATATACGAGTAATTCTATATAATATACATTTATGCTAGCTATGATGTGACGTGTAATTTTATAAACATTAACAAACACTCAAATCAATTGACTACAATATTTTGTGTTCGATTCCTAAAAATATACGATTATTAAATATTTGGTAGAATAATTTTATGCTTTTTAAAATTTACTGTAGACTTAAATTAGCAGATGATGTAAAGATAGGTAGTATAAAAGACTTCATTTCATAAGCCACGTGTTTCTCTCCTTTCTTTCATGTTGATAAAAAAATGTTAGAGAAGGTTTGGTATATTCTTTATGGATCATTCGTGTGAGGAATTCGGACATCGAAAACTCGCATGATCTTAGATGGCGTGAAGTATGACCGAGAACTTTTCTTACATTGTATTGAGCAAAGGAATGACTAATCCGGTCACAATCAATCCTTGAGCTGACTGGTCAAGATATCCTACCATACATGGATCCTCTCATTAACTTCGTAGAGTGACAGTATACCGTATGGTATGTATATAGTCCCGGGGTGTATTGAATTAAGGTCTTTGCGGTATTAATGTGCGGCTACTCTTTTTCTCTTGCCGTGGATTTCTCACTGAATTTTTATACGACAGATTTTTAACTTGAGTGGGAAATCTCCTATTCAAAAGTCTAATTTTGATGCGTGGAAGATACCCGAAAATGTCATGTCGATCATCAAAACAAACGCATCTTGGAGCGCTGGACTTGGATTTGGAAAGCGACATGCATTGAGAAGACAAAGGCTTTATGCATTCTGCTTTTTCCACGGAGAAAGTGTTTGTTTGGTGTTGATCGCTGTATTGTATATACTTGGACAACAATCAACCGGTCTGCTTTTTCCACGGACAAAGTGTTTGTTTGGTGTTGATCGCTATATTGTACAGTTAACTGATGTGATAATTTTTTTAGCTTAAACAAAATTTTTTGAGTTCTATAAATTGAAAACTCAAAAATATTTAAATATTTGTAAGAGTTTTGTCACAATTTAAATGTTCGATTTAATTCCAACATATATTTGTCAGTACAATAAATATTCGGATATTGATGTAAAGTGTAAACCATAAAAAATTTACTAATTTCCCAAGTCTCCCTCTTGATTTGAACCGGAGATTATTAAATCGGCGGACGCGAGACAGTTAATAGCCAACCAACAGACAGCCACGAAGAAGAAACCGCGTAAGAATCGGAGACTTTTTCCGTTATAAAAAAAAATTTTGAAACGGCGGAGCGCGCGAAGCGGGAGAGATTGTTGAGCTTCTGTTTAGTGTTTACAACGAAACAGGTTTTTATTTTATCATTATTTAATTTTGACGGATTCGACGCGTAATTAACGAGTAATTACGTGTTAAATCTGTTTAATTAACAAACTAATTCGTTAATTATAAATCACTTACTTGTTGAAGCAAGAGGTCTACAGGTTCGAGTCCACAATGTCTTCGTGCTAGTCGAATTATGATCATGTTTTAACAGATTCGTAATTGATTTTCACGAGATTTCCTCTATAGAAAATCTGATCAAAATTCAGGAACTAATCCAGAATTTTTCCTCTCTTATTGAGTGGTTGTGGGCAAACTTACAAATTGGTCCAGCCGGATTTTCCCTTTTATAGGGAAATCCGGCACACCAGAATGCGCCACGTGGCACTACTGGAACGCGTGTCCGCCACGTGGCGTGCCACATGGCTCTTCGGGCCACATGCCTGCCACGTGGCAAAGCTTGCCACGTGGCGCCACGTCAGTGTGCCGCGTGGCCGTCACCTTTGGCGGCAACTGCGTCGGCGCCACGTCACGCTGACGTAGCACCTACGTGGCATTGGGCCGGTCAACGCGGGTTGACCGGCCCATCCAACCCAACTAATGGGCCTGATGGGCCTGGGCCCAATCAGGCACAATAATAATTGCCTGATGGGCCCAAGGTCCAACATCTCCCACTCAATTATTATTGACCTTGATCAACAGTTATCAGATTTCTTTAAAGAATTTCGTGCGACCAGCACACGTTGAGTATGTTAAGCTAAATTCAAGAGCACGGACACTCAGGCTACTTGAATAGTGGCAACTCGACAACCTTCTTGTATAATGTATGCTATTACCCCAGGACTCATGTCACATTCCATTGTTCACATAAGTGATTTCAAACAATTATATTCAGGTTCATTATTGTACTTTTCAATACAATTGGTGCACCT
This sequence comes from Hypericum androsaemum, assembly GCA_963995505.1. Classification (NCBI taxonomy): domain Eukaryota; kingdom Viridiplantae; phylum Streptophyta; class Magnoliopsida; order Malpighiales; family Hypericaceae; genus Hypericum; species Hypericum androsaemum. The sequence continues at coordinate 11,109,947 of OZ023197.1, forward strand.
GAACCACGAAACTCAGAATGTGATGAACAGAGTTCCTTCTCCCTTAAATATATTCTTTTCATAATGATACAACTTGCTTTTCTGGTCAGCCCTGCCAGGTCAAATCGCTATGCCATAACCTTTTCATGAACTTTCCAAGCTCGCAGCACTGGACCATACTTCCAGAATACGTTTAGGATCTTAAGGGTAGGTTTCGGGAATCACAGTTCTCGAAAATTGGTCTCACACCAGGGATTGTGAAATCACTCAACATTTTCATCCCATCCAGTGGCCGAGTAGCACACATGATACTAATCACGTGTTACGGTGTACTTTCCTTTTTAAAAGAACACATGTCATTTAACACCATACTAGAGTATCAACCTTAGCTTAACTCTAGGCTAATAGGACAGACAGTATGATAAGTTCCAATTATATCTTATCATATGGATTGTAGAAAATCCAAATGCAGCAACTTATTCCTGCATCCTATAAGGAAACTTGCTCTTGAGCAAGACGGCATTCTGTCATAGAACATGCACTTATGTATGTCCAATAACTGCCTCATCTCATCTAGGAATCAACTTCTTGAATCCCACTGAGGTAAACACCCGTGTGAGTGGGCTACTTCTCTGTCCGACATGTTTCACATTTAACTCATATTGCTAAATAAAAATCCTTTATTCCAACTAATTAGATTACAAATGAAACCGTCGTAAACCCAGTGACTTAACATGTTTCTCGAACACTTCTCGAGGTAATGCTTTAGTCATTGGATCTGCGGCCATATCTCGTGTAGATATGTGTTTCATACACAGTTCTTTATATTTTATTCAATTTCTAACAAATTAAAATTTAATATCTATATGCTTAGCCCTACTATGGAATCTAGGATCCTTAGCATAAGCTATAGCTGCCTGGTTGTCACAGAATAGACTCACGGGCTCCGTCGAGTTGATCAGGGAGAGATGGCTTAAGAATCTCTTCAACCATACCGCTTCTTGTGCAGCATGAGCTGAAGCTACATATTCTGCTTCCATTGTTGACAGGGATACACATGTTTGCTTCTTACTACTCCATGAGATAGCACCCCCGTTCAACAAGAAAATGAATCCAGATGTAGACTTTTTCTTATCCACATCTCCTCCCCAATCAGCATCAGTATAGCCACTCAATATCAGGTCACGGCCTTGATAGCACAAGAAGTATTTTGCAGTAGTATTCAAATATTTCAAAATTTCTTTGACAGCCTTCCAGTGAGCACTGCCTGGATCAGACTGATATCTGCTTGCTATCCCAACAGCATAGCAAATGTCAGGTCTAGTACACAACATTGCGTACATCAGACATCCAACTGCATTGGCATAAGGAATCTTCTCCATGTCCCCACGTTGTTTAGCTATTTTTGGGCACATGTCCTTACCCAAATTATGACCTTTTACCAATGGGACATACTTTGGGTTACTGTGATCACAATTGAATCGTTCTACTACTTTGCGAATATATGTCTCTTGTGAAAGAGACACTATTCTCTTCGAACGATTCTTCGAAATCTTAACTCCGAGTATGTAATCCGCTTCACCCATGTCTTTCATTTCAAAGTTGGAAGATAACCAATCTTTGATTTCGACAAGAAATCCCATGTCATTTCCAGCTAAAAGTATGTCATCAACATACAAAGTGATGATAACAAACTTCTTTCCTGATCGCTTAACATACACACAATGATCTTCGTTTATCATTATAAAATCATGATGCATAATCGTATTATGAAAGCGAATATACCACTGTCTAGACGACTGCTTAAGGCCATAAATTGATCTATTCAATTTACAAACTTTGTGTTCGCAGCCTTTTTGAATGTAGCCCTCAGGCTGAATCATATAGATTTCTTCATCCAATTCTCCGTGGAGAAAAGCAGTCTTTACATCCATTTGATGTAATTCTAGATTCATGTTAGCAACCATAGCTAAAATGACCCTAATTGACATAAATCTAACAACAGGTGCAAAAGTCTCCTCATAGTCTATCCCAGCCTGTTGTTTAAACCCTTGGGCAACCAAACGCGCTTTGTATCTTTCGATACTGCCATCTGCATTGCGCTTGATTTTGAGAATCCACTTATTCCCAATTGCCCAACGCCCCTTAGGTAGGTCAACCAGATCCCAAACCTGGTTTTTGATCATAGAAGACATTTCTTCTTCCATTGCATTCATCCATTCAGTTTGTTTTGGAGATGACAAAGCTCCAGATACATTCTTTGGTTCATCTTCATCCTGCATGATGGCCAGAAGAATTTCACTTGGACCACCAAATTTCTTTAGTGATACCAAGAACGCATTAGCCTCGCCTTCGATGTCAAATCGTCAGTGTGGTATGCTAGTTCTGCTAGACATACGGTATTCCCAGTTTTGATAAAGATCTCTTATATATTCATCATATCCAGAAATTGCACTCCCACTGGGTGGAAATACCGTACTCCCACTGGAATAAGGAATTACCTCCCTTTCAGGACTCAGATCACGACCTTCCGGATTATTTTGAGTTGAAAAAATCTCTATCTTCCTCCTCAATTCTCCCACTCGGAAGAAGTAATCCAGATGATTCTGGTTCATTTGTCTCATAAAGGGTAAGGTCACTACTAACCTCCCCCAACTTTGGAAATTTATTTTCCAAAAATGTGACATCGCGTAATTCAAATTCTGTTACATGTCCATTGTCCAATTCACCCACGAACACGTACCCTTTAGATACCTCTGGGTATCTTATAAAGATACTTTTTCTACCTCTCGGTCCTAATTTACCGAAAGCACTGGAGGTAGAATGGACATATGACGCACACCCCCATGGCTTAAAATAGGATAAATCGGGCTTCCGATCTGTCCACATTTTGTAAGGAGTGGCTGTAACAGACTTAGAGGGAACACGGTTTAGAACGTATGCGGCAGTCAGGAGCGCATCTCCATAGAATGATATAGGCAAACTTGCCTCTGCCATCATCGATCTAACCATATCAAGAAGGGTTCTATTCCTTCTTTCAGCAACTCTGTTTTGCTGTGGTGTATAAGGAATGGACAACTGATGTTCAATTTCTTTTTCAATGCATAGAGCTTTGAACTCATCAGAAAGATATTCACGGCCACGATCAGTTCGTAAGGCCTTTATCTTTCTGTCCTTCTGATTCTCAACAAAACTCATGTATGTCATGAAGCAGTTTAAGGCTTCAGACTTGTGAGAAATCAGGTATATCAGACCATATCTAGTATAGTCGTCAATAAAGGTGATGAAGTAATAAGCTCCATGCCTTGCCCTCACGTTCATTGGACCACATATGTCAGAATGGACTAATTGTAGTAGAAATTTGGCTCTAGCCCCTGTACTGAAAGGTTTCCTAGTGCTTTTCCCTTCTAGACAGGATACGCAACTATGTAATATAGATTTCTCTATATTGCCCAATAGTCATGCCTTAGCTAGACGGTTTAAACGATCCTGACCGATATGACCAAGTCTAGAATGCCATAGTTTAATATCATCCTCTGATGAGTTTGAACTAGTGACAAATGAAAATTTTTCACAAGGATCAATATCCAGAATAAAAAAACCTTCTGATATATATCCAAGGCCAAAATATGCATCATCCAAAAATAATCTAACGGTGTCGTCCTCAAACGACAACCGAAAACCTAAAGACATTAAGGCCGAAACTGAGATCAGGTTACTTCGTATGTCTAGAGCAAACAACACGTCATGTAAAAGAAGGGCACGGCCACCACGAAGGTGTAATCTACAAGTGCCCATGCCTTTCACATCCACGCACGAGTTGTTACCGACAAAAATAGTTTTTGCTTCAGCCGGCAACCGCCTGTACTCAACGAACAAACAACGGTCTCTAGCTATATGGTCTGTCGCTCCTGAATCAATCACCCACATAGAATGTGACTCAGTTAGAAGGGTACAAGAGGATACATACAACTTACTCACACTTGAGTTTAGATGTACCTGCTTGGGCATCGTGCAATCTTTTGCAAAATGTCCCTTCTGTTGACAGTTAAAACATTTCACTTTTGAAATGTTAAACCGCTTGTTCTTTTTAGCCTTGGAGCCATCCAACTTGGTTCCATGGTTTTCAGCCTTTGGAGTTTGTTTACACTTACCCTTCCCTTTACCTTTCTTCTTTTTCCCACCACTCCCAGTCGAACAAATCGAATGAGTTTCAGGGTGGGATTTCATAGCTAGGAGGCGATCTTCCTCCAGCTCAAGGTGTCTGGTAACATCATCAAATGTTACCAAATGATGGGAATGGCTAAGATTCATCTTCATCTGTTCCCAACTTGGTGGTAGAGAACGGATGACAGCTTGAATTTGCTGCTCGTTGCTGAGTATGTGACCAGCCTCTGCCAGTTCACTGATCATATTGGACATCACTCTCAAGTGTTTCCTCATGGGAACCTCCAGACGCTTTTTAAAGGTGTCAAACCTTATAGTCAAAGCACGCAGCTTCGACACTGAAAGCTTTCCGAATTTTTGTTTGAGAGCATCCCATAACTCTTTCGCGTTGTCATGCACGCGAAATTGTCTAGTGATATCATCCATCATTGAACTCAGCAAGATCAATCGAGCAGTAGTATTTTTTCTCTTCCAAATAACATAAGCTTCCTTATCTCGCTTATGTTAAGTAGTTGTGCCTTCTTCAGGCTCATCCATTATTACATGTATGTGCTCCAGAACCTCTTGTTCCTCAAGCACATATTGGATTTTCATGCTCCAATTCTCATAGTTTTCACCGTTGAGTTTTAACTCACGGTTTAGCTCAGCTATGATGGATCTAGAAGCAACTGACATCTCTAAAGGGATTTTTAATATGAGAACATATTAGAAATTTGATTTGGCAATATGATTCAATTTACTAATCAATCATAACTTTTAACGATATGAAGTTCTTGATTAATCTCAAAATCGAAGTGGGTCGCGGGCATGCTTCCCCTCACCATTCAAGTATTAATCTTAAACTTCAATCGTTTAAAGTTCATCGATAGTAAACTCAAGTGGAAGCAATTAAACAAACATCTTTATTTAATTACATGTTTGACACATGCATTTGTACATTCTGAGTGTGCTCGCACATGCACAAAACCTCAGACAAGGTCTCAACCTATTATACAAAAGGCTCCCAAAAAATAACATATGTACATGGGGACAGTTAAACATAACATGTAATCACGCAGGGATCAGATGTCCAGGCGATCCCGTAGGAGAATCCAGATACATATCTGGATCCTGGTCCGAGGACGATCCTGTGGGGACAGGGTGCGAGGACGATCCGGTGGAAAGTTCCAAGTTCACCGCCGGAACCGGGATTGATTCCATAATCCAGATGATCAGGAGCGGAGGAAAACTATAATAGTATTCCTTAGCGAGGTAGCGGTTCAAGATCAAACCGCTTCGTAGCTCCAGAACATGAGAAGGTATCATTTTTCTGCGAAGACCCCTCTCCTCGAAATAGTGGATCAGCCCAAAGAGAGCATCTCTATGGGTATTGAACTCAGGCTCCGAGAAGACACACATATCTTCACGGATTTTCAACGTGACCAGGAGGTCTTGAAACATGGAGGGCCAGTCCTCTCAATGATCAAACCGTCCGGCCCAGATGCAGTCTTGCATCTCTCGGTGAACTGCCTCGATGTGCTCAACGATAACATACATGTCATCCTTAGGCACACACAGCGGTAAACGGCGCTTCAAAATCTTTTGTCGAAGTTCCGTTGCACAGAAGTTCAGATACCTTCCTTGAGTAGCCATCAAATCTTGCAACAATTGCAATTCAATTTCGGGTTAATTCTCATATTCTCCCAAAATAAGATTGAAAAACTCATTTTTCAATCTTTTGATGATCATACTATGGACCAATTCATGTGATTTTAGTTAAATTTAACATATCTCGGAACTCGTTCCAAAATATTTTCTTTTTAAGTTTATTAAAAATATCATTATAATTTTAATAAACCTAATTGACAAAAATTTCTCAAAATTTTTATCAATTTATTGGATTTTAATTGAATAAAAACTGATTTTATCCAATTAAAAGAGGAAAAACTCAATAATTTAAGTCCAAAGATCAAGCTCATCTACTTGAAAGTAAGGTAAGAGAATGCTTGCATGACGGAGCATGAAAGACGCAATTTCGTAAGAGAATCAAGGAAAGGACTACGCCTGGTTCACGAGGTTCTTCCACTGAAGAAGCCATCCTTGCACCTTAGAAAGGAATATAGTCAGTGTGCCACGAGTGAAGCCGGGAAGGCATAGAGTCGCCCCCAAGATGAAAGGGGATTGGTGGCACTAGTCATAGACGCGGTGGACCTGTCCCCGGGGGTAATATAATAGGATTAGTCGGAGTGCCAGGGAAAGATTTCGTCTATAGATAGTCGAAGTCGCCCAGTGTATTGCACTTCCCCAGTTATGTCATCCCTTACCTATGATTCCATCCTAGTTTTCGCCGCCCATGGTTCCGAGAGACCCAATTTATACAAAATGAGCACCTCACCCCTTTCGCGAGAGAAGAGCGCCGTTGTCAAAATTGGCCGTAAATCGGGTTGGGTCGAACCAAGAAACCAGGCCAATCCGTCCAGTTTTTTTAATTTTCTTGACCCGGGTATAAATATTTTTGGGAAAAATCATGAAATTACGATTTTGCCCCTCGCATATTTTCCCCTTCTCTTTCTCTCTCCCCAACTGCGAAGGGCGGAAAATCGTCCGCCGCTCCGCCTACGACCGCCGCGTAACGGCGGCGAATCAACGGCCAAGACCGGTCGCAATCGACTCGTCTCGGCCTTGCGAGCACGTCCGTCTCAGCCCCGCGGGCCGTCGTGCGGCCGTTCTCCGTCGCGGTTGTCTTCTCCGTTCCGCGCCTCTCCGCCGTCGTCGTCTTCGATCACGCGATTCCAGTGACGTCGATCCACAAAAGTGGTATCGAAACGTCGAGTGGAAACCGGAGAATCGACTATCGTCGATCTACGGCGTTGATATCGTCGGATTTCCGACGAAATCGACAGAATTCGATTCGGAGCGAAATCGCCCGATTAGGGTTTTTGTCGATTTGGGGATTTTTGGACAAATTTCCAATTAATCCCCAAGTTTTCCAAAAATTGCACCGAAGTCCATGACACGCAGGTGCCACGTAAGCGGTCCAATTTCAGATTGGTACCTTAAAGTTTCGCGTGTGCGCGAATTTGCCCGCGTGGTTAGGCAAAATTTCAATTTAGTCCCGCTGGTTCTAAATTAATTACATTAAAGTCCAACATATTATGATTTTCCATAAAATCATAATTAATACAATTTTTAACTCAATAAATCACATAATTACTTGAATTAAAACATCATATCATCATCAAAACATGGTTTCAACCATGCTCTGATATCAATTGACAGATTCGACGCGTAATTAACGAGTAATTACGTGTTAAACCTGTTTAATTAACAAACTAATTCGTTAATAATAAATCACTTACTTGTTGAAGCAAGAGGTCCACAGGTTCGGGTCCACAATGTCTTCGTGCTAGTCGAATTACGATCACGTTTTAACGGATTCGTAATTGATTTTCACTAGATTTTCTCTATAGAAAATCTGATCAAAATTCAGGAACTAATCCAGAATTTTTCCTTTCTTATTTGTGGGCAAACTTACAAATTGGTCCAGCCGGATTTTCCCTTTTATAGAAAAATCCGGCGCACCAGAACGCGACACGTGGCACTACTGGGACGCATGTCCGGCACGTGGCGCCGCGCCAGCATGCCACGTGGGCCGCCATCTTTGGCGGCAACTGCGTCAGCGGCAACTGCGTCAGCGCCACGTCACGCTGACGTGGCATTGGGCCGGTCAACGCTGGTTGACCGGCCCATCCAACCCAACTAATGGGCCTATGGGCCTGGGCCCAATCAGCGTTGACCGGCCCATCCAACCCAACTAATGGGCCTATGGGTCTGGGCCCAATCAGGCACTATAATAATTGTCTGATGGGCCCAAGGTCCAACAAATTTAAAACAGGTTTGGATGAATGAGGACCGCACAAATGGCGGGCAGAGAGTAACTGCCGCTCACCGAGAAAGGAGGGAATCCAGCGAGAGAAGCGAAGGTGGGAAAAAAGCGGACGGTGTACGGGTTTCGAATTTATACGCATCGATCTGGTGGGGTACCACCGGCGAAGAGAGAAAAAAAAGGGGAAGTTTTTGGTTGTTGTGAATCGTGATGCGCGTGTCGTGTGTGGTGATGGGGTGGGAGTTATGGGAAATATACTATCTTAAAATTATCTATAAATAAAATTTGACAAATTTTAAATGCAATGCGTTATAATTTTATTTCAGTTGTGAATATTTTGGAACGTGCTTATTTTAAGATATATTATTTAAATTCAACTGAAATTAATTTAAAATAGTTGACATTTTTGGAGATTTTTTGTGGGGTAGATTCTACCGAATTCGAAATTTTGTTAAAATAGAAACATTGTTGAAATAGAATGTAAAGAACACTGTGATTTGAATTCTGACACATGGGAGAATACGAAAAGCCAATACGTAAGGCATTAATACTTAAAACCGGGTAATTTGGTGACCCATAACTATATTGTTTCCTCCTGGAGCCTTCAGAGCATTTGTTATATAAATAATTATTATAATTTAAATAAGAATCTCAATTTTGAATCTTAGAAAAATATATGCATTAAATTTTGGTAAAAAACTATCATGTTTAACTTATAATAATGGACATAATAGAATATTGAAAACAAGGGCAAAACATGCCGTATTTGTTCGTACTATTTTGCACGTGCTAATTATTCAAGCCATGTGCTACCTTAAACTTTAACAAAGTTTGAGGCTACGTATTGTTTCAATGATTCAAAAGGGTCATGTACTCGCTCTTTGTTATAATATTTGATTAATAATTTAAATTTCATTTATTCTTCATGAAATAAAAAACAACAAAGTTAGTTTCCCGTGAGACACATTGCAGGGCACGACAAAATGAACTTAAGAACCACAAAACTGATGATCAATTATACCTAATAGTTATTCTAACTTAACCATTATTAAAAATGTATAACAATGTTAAATATTTATCCAGAATAAAAAACTGATGATAAGTTAGCAAAAATAAGGGAAAAGAAAATCTGGCCTTAAGTGACCACGTGACATCTTCGTATCGAAAACGTGGTACATATTTCTCTTTTTTAATTACTTTATTGATCATGTCAACTCTCTCTTTATTAGGGTTTTTTTTTGAAGAGCTCTTTATTAGGGTTGGTAGGGACGTAAATACATAGATATATTATGTAACCTACGTGCAAAGGTAATATAGTGTTGGGTATGGAGCTTGAGTACGAGTAAAGTATTCGTTCGGGTGGCTCGAGTGAAGAGCCGTGAGGATGGTCCGAGAGTTGATCGATTGGGTTTGGAGTCCGAGGATGCTCGGAGAATCAATCGAGTCAAGAGTCGAGTGAAGACGTCGAGGACATCCGGGGTCGTACGGCTTGAGTGAAGAGCTAGAGGATGATCGGGGGTGACGATCGGGTCAAGAGACGAAGTTGAGGAGGCGAAACGAAGTGGCGGCTGAAGACCTGGCGGGCGCCAATGGCTCGCCTGGAGTAAGCCAAAGGATTGACGGGCGCCAATCCCTTGGTAGTAGCTGGCGGAGCTTGCACCTGGCAATCGCCAGGTGCTTGGCGGGTGCCAGCCTAGTCCGAGAATGTTGATTTTCCTGGATCATTTTGGCCCTCCTGACCCCAATAAGTTGCATAGGTTGTGTGCACTATAAATACCCATTGTTAACCTCCAAGAAGGGTTGGCAAAAGTGTTGCCCACTTCTCCAAAGAGAAAGAGAGGAGAGGGAGAAAGGAGAAAGGCTCTCCAAGTGAAGGAAAGGCCAAGTGCCCACTCCTCTAAGTGAAGGAGGAGAAAAGGAAGAAGACCCTCCAAGTGAAGGAGGGTTGTCCATGGAAAAGAGAGTAGAGGGAAAGAGGAGGTGCTCTCCAAGTGAAGGAGAGTGATCCACGTGCCCCAAAGTTGCCCAACCCGAGTGAAGGGTTACCTCCGAGTGAAGGAGATGGAGAAGAGAAAGAAGATCTCCAAGTGAAGGAGGAGAAGAAAAAGATCCAAGAAGAAGGGTTACCTCCAAGTGAAGGAGGAGGAGATGAACAAGTGAAAGGCAAACCCAAGAAGAAGGATTAGCCACCCCGAGTGAAGGAGGTGGTGCTCTCTGAGTGAAGGAGAGTTGTCCGACGCGTGGGTAGAGCCCGAGTGAAGGGCCTTGCCAAGAAGAAGGGTTAGCCACTCCGACTGAAGGAGGTAGTGCTCTCATAGTGAAGGAGAGTTTGCCCGAAGAGTGGGTAGAGCCCAAGCCTAGGGTTTTGCCAAGAGTGAGAGCTCCCAAGAGTGTGGGTAGCCTATGGTGAGAAGAGGAGGAGAGAGTGAGCCGAGCGAAGGCATCCATTGTTGTGAGAGCGAGTGAAGCTCGAGCGTGATATAGTGGAATCTCTCCTTGGAAGCCCCCGGATGTAAATTGTTGTGGATCGAACCGGATAACAAAATTTTTGTGTCCCTCCTTGTGCTATCTTTGTGCGTTGTGCTTCTCGTGGTTTGCTTATATGTGTTTTCTGTTGCGTTACTTGGATCCACGGAAAGTGGGTAATTTTTCCAACACATAGCTGCAAACTAATTTCGTGATTTGGATTTTGGACCCACCTACGTATGATTTTTATTCGACGAATTAATAGTTTTACATTTTTCTAGTTTATTTCGGTTTTTTTTTTCTCCCGATCAAATTTAATACAAGGAACTACTTCTGGCAATCCTGGACTATCAGAAGCAATGAGAGTCATTCGAGATGTGGCGGGTGTCTGACTTAAAGATTTGCTGAGGGGATTGGCTATTGCACATTTTTGGTGATGTTGCAAGAAAAAGTGATAAAACATCGCAAAGAACAGAGTAATCGTTCTAATGTCCATCTAATGGGTGGAAAAGAGTTTACTCAGAGTGGAGAAGAAAAAAAGATATAGAGCATAAGCATCGAGTTTTTGTATTTATGATTTACGGTGTCTTTATTCTAACGACACCTTGCTTATAAAGAACAAGAGTCCTAGCCCCGGCCTCCGTACCCAGTCATATTTTAATTGGAGTAAAAGTCTATCTTCACATCTATCCTCATTTAATTCAACAGGGATGACCACAAGTGCCATCCGGACCCTCCATGCGTATCATGTTAGTATGTATATCTCCATAATTTAAAAGCGGTTAGCTTATTTCAATGTACACGATTGAAAAACTAGTTTTTCTTTGATTCAATGTACACGATTATTATCTAAAAAATGTACTTGTAAATATTCAGTGTACACGATTGAATAGATAGTTTTTCTTATTTCAATGTACGCGACTATTAAAAAAATGTACTTGTAAAAGTATTTCCATTATAATATATTTTACCCACACAAAAAAAGGATCCCGGTAAATGTCCACAATCGGATTCGTCAGAATTTCCGTTTTGAATTGGGAACCAATGCTCATAATTTCATGCGGCGATCGCGATATGGATACTAGTTTTCTTGATGTCGGCAATCTACTCTCTTTAATTGGTCAAAAGATTCAAATCTAAGTGATAGAGATAAAGAATGGTATTAGTTGTAGTCATTATCTATAATTGTAGTATTATTATTATCTATAGTTTTAGGATTATTATTAAGAGTTTGATTTTTAGTAAGATTTTATGTAATATGTTTGTTTTGTTTCTTTATAAATTGAATTGATTATAAAATTTAGGATTTTCCTACTTGTCTTGTTTGGAACAATGAGTTTGTGGTTTCTCACGTGAATATTTATGGTTCCAAGATTTCCAAATATTTGTTCTGTTGGAATGAGAGATACCAGCTGTCAATACGTAGTTCGAAGGTGTTCGAAAGTGCACGTAGGATGATCTCAAACTGCCGACGACAACAGATTATAGGACGAATTTTTTCAACCGGGGGAGAATGATGGAGATAAAGAATGGTATTAGTTGTAGTCATTATTCGTCATTATCTATAGTTTTAAGATTATTATTATTTATAGTTTTAGGATTATTATTAAGAGTTTGATTTCTAGTAGGATTTTATGTAATAGGTTTATTTTGTTTCTTTATATTGTCTATTATTTTAGGTAGTTGAATTGATTATAAAATTTAAGATTTTCCTACTTGTTTTGTCTTTACGGGACAAGTCACTATCGTTCTTGTCTATAAGCTCTCTGCTACATCACACCGGCTAGAATTTGTTCCGAACCGATTAATAAATTTGGATTCTTTAAACGAAATTTTGAAGTAGAATTTTGTAAACAGAATATATACCGTTTCAAGAATCATTTTATAAATTCCTCATAATTGTGCCGGAGGTTTCATTTTACGTTTTCCTCGCTGGTTATTTATTATTAAAGACCTAGGCGACATGATTTAACGGGATAGGGTCTATATGAATTCAGACCTGACCCTACCTATAAATTCATTAATTAGACCATATTCTAGTTATACCTTACTTATATTCATATTTATATTTATATAACCACATATGTTTTCTTTTATGTTGTGGTCAAACTTATTTAGTTGGTTTAAAGTTTATTCTCAACTTTAATTTGATATTATCATTTTATCACATCGACTTTCAAAGAGAATTTTTTTTAGTAACTCGAATTAATTTTTTTTTGATTATATTTAGATGATAAAAATATGTTGTAAAGCAATGGGTTCATCATGGGTAGGGCATGGATCTTCGTTTAGACCATAGGGTATGAGTTCAGGTAGCTACACAAAATATACATAGGATCGTGGGTAGGTTTGGATCTTACTTTTAAATCAAGGGTCTGAGTTTGAATTCTATAGATACTTACCCTACCCTACCCATTGACACTCCCAAGATTGTCAAAATTGGGATCCCACTGAGGATCGTTTGGGTATAGAAAAATCGTAGATCGGAGGATCGTAACACGGATTGCAAGATCCTACCAAATAGACAAAAATATAGAAATAACTAAGAAAAATAAAATTAACATAAATTTTTATTAATTTAATCATAGTCATAAACACTTATTGTCTCAAACATCATCTAAAAACATAATTTTCTCAAACATTATCTAACAAATTTAATTCAACAAAGCATTTAAGTCAGTCTGTTCATCAAACCCATATCTTTAAAACCCTTATATTTATATTGCATACTATTAGAGTTAGGGTTACACTGATTTAAATTATTAAGAAAATACCATATATCTTTAAAATAATCAAAAAAATTTAGGAAATACCAAATATGATTTAAAAAAAGAAACACAAAAATGGAGGGAATTAGTTGAAAAAATTATTTCGATCTTAGTCGCAGATCTTGTGATCTTACGATTATACTCGGCGATCCCACCGATCCGTTCAATATTAAGATCTTGCTTGCGATCCAGCATAGTAGAACAATGACAACTCGTAAAATCGTACGATTTTACGAGTATAATTGCGATCCTCACAACCTTGGCTACTCCTAAATAATGCTCTATTAAATTATAATTTTGTAAAAATAGTAGACAAAAAATATTTTCATAATTATATTTTTTGTGTACATGCGTACACAAAAAACGGAACTTTACCACATAAAAAAGTAGACGATCTAAAATTTAATATTATAATACAAACCGAATAGATTGAACTTTCTACCAGCCAATGAGCACAACCCAGGTTATGAGATTTTACAAGAGATCTCGTATTTTCACTTCTCGAACTGATATGGGATTCGATGTCAAACAGACTTCGGAAGTCGTCGATGATGACTTTCCGTGTTTGCCGGTGTAAAATTTTGGGGAATTTTTAATCGATTAATCAGATTTAATCTGAATAACATAATGCTCGCAATTTTACGTCGTATCCAACTCATTGAGAAGACAAAGACTTCAATCGTGACCCCCACGCAAAAAAGGTAGCCTGTTTTCTGCTTTTTCCAAGGAAAAAGGTTTGTTTGGTGTTGACCGATGTATTGTATATACTCGGACAACCATTTAAGTCAATTTGGTAAGAGAATTGTCGTAGTTTAAATAAAATATCTCAAATTTGGTAGGTTAGAAATTTAATAGTATTTTAGATATTTGTTATGATAATTTTATCATTTTCCAAAAATTTTATTCGACTCAAACATATATTAGTCAGTCTACTAAATATTCGGATATCAACCGAGCCAACGTAAACCATGAAAAAATGTACTCATTTTCCCAAGTCTCCTCCTTAATTTGAGGCGAGCGAAAACAGCTGGAATGAAGAAATTTGGTGCCCCCGATTAGTTAAAAACCTGAATCTTGTGACCGGAAACGTTGAATTATGTACTTTTATTTATAACTCGTCGAATTATGTACACTATGCCGTAGAAAAAAATTATGATATTCTCTCTATTTTTTGTCTAACTCGAATCGAAAATTTGGATCAACTCGTATTATAATATTTTCTCTAATTTTGATTGAAGTGAAAATGATTTATCAAAAAAAAGGTGGAAATCATTTTTCAATGTGAACATCGCCGAGGTGAGTTCGGATTTCACCGGTCCACCCCATGCTCTGCTCCGGGTCGATCCGACAAAGCCCACCCATTGTCTTTGATGGATTTTAACGTGTAATTAACGAGTAATTATATGTTAAATCTAATTAATTAATAAACTAATTCGTTAATAATAAATCACTTACTTGTTGAAATAAGAGGTCCACAGGTTCGGGTCCACAATGTCTTCGTGCCAGTCGAATTACAGTCACGTTATAACGGATTCGTAATTGATTTTCACGAGATTTCCTCTATTGAAAATCTGATCAAAACTCAGGGACTATTCCAGAGTTTTTTCTTTCTTATTGAGTGGTTGTGGAAAAACTTCCAGATTGGTTCAGCCGGATTTTTCTTTTTATAGAAAAATCTGGCCAACCAGAACACGCCACATGGCGCACATGGCTGCCGCGTGACACTTCTGGGCTGCATGTCCGCCACGTGGCATGCCACACGGCAAAGCTGTACCACGTGGCATTTCTCGGCCGCGTGTCCGCCATGTGGCATGCACGTGGCAAAGCTATCCCTAGCTTTGCCACGTGGCAGCACGACAGCGTGCCACATGGGCCGCTAATTTTGGCGCAACTGCGTCAGCACCACGTCACGCTGACGTGGCGCCGGGCTGGTCAACTCGGGTTGACCGGCTCATTCTACCCAACATATGGGCCTGGGCCCAATCAGGCACAATAATAATTGTCTGATTGAGCCTAGGGTCCAACAGCCTTGTTGGCAACTGTAGAAGAAAATGTTTCGTCTTGATCGTATCTCGTGTACAAACTCTCGTCGGGAGCAAATATGATATTTAAACGGTAATATAGTTATCATAACATGCACTTAACACTAATATATTTTTGATAGTTTGACCGAAATATTTTAGTTAAGCTATATATTTCTTCCCAGTTAATTTAATTTAAGTGATTCACAAAAAAAAATTATAAATGGAAAAGGGCTTATATTTGGGCCAAGGAGAAAAGGAGGAGGATTATGTACAGGCCCAACCGAAGCTAATTGGATCTTACTTTCTGGTTTAGTATGAAAGACCTCAAATACAAATAAAAATATGACAGTTAGAAAATTCATGAGACGAGTTTCGATAAATATTCACTAATAAATAGAAAAATTAGTTGCAAAAATATTCTCATTTTCCGTCACCTAAGTTATCTCATTCTCATATTTCATTCATGTTTTATGGAGATAGTTTTTACTTGCTCTAATTTTACATCAAGCTATTACCCTCTAGTTTGGAATTATCTTAGGGGTTTGTTTGATACACATGATTTGAAAAGTTTGAACTCTAAATTTTGGTGTTGAAATAAGTACAAAAACTAAATTTAGTCTTATCAATGCCAAAATTTTTGTCCCACCTCTTTTCGCGGGCAAATTTTTTGCACTGGACTGAAAATTACTAATTAATGATTACCATTAAAATACCACATCGTTAATTTCAAAAACCAGCGTGCTCATCTTTGGAAAACCTAATGTCACTTCAGACACTCTTTCTTTTTCTTTGGTACATTAAATTTTTTTCTTCTTCCCTTAAGACTTCCATGTGAGCCTCTCTTGGGTGATCTAAACCACCTCTATTCTCACCCAATAACCTTCTTTTATCAAACAATGGATCCTTCCTATTTTTAATATATTCGATGGTCAATTCTCACTCCTTACAGAAATGAAAAAACATCACTTGGGAGAAAAAAAACCAGAGTTTAGACCAATCCCTAAAAATCCATGCCCAAAGTTTAGACCAATCCTAAAATTTAATTTCACCAAAAATAACCTTCTTTTATCGCTTCTCCCCTTTGTGAGCCATCCAAATCTAGAGTTTATTTAGTGACTAAATATTGTTCCAAAAAAATAGTTCTCATTCCTTCATGAAATAAAACCCTTTTAAAGATCCAAGTACAAGCTTCTCAATGAATATAAACCCACCAGGAAACATATAAACCCCCTTCTTATATCAAGAAAGATTGTGGGTTTATTCGAATTTCCAATTTCGGGAAATAGGACAATTTATTCATACTATTTTACTTATTGTCCTGACCTGCCATACTATCAAAATATGTGATTAACAATGTCATTTGAATCAATCAAAAAAATAGGTTACATATAAAATAGAAAAAATTATGCTCAGGTCCCTGTAGTTTGGCCGCCCTCCCTCTAGGGTCCCTGTGTTTCTAAAATCTAACCTAACGTCCCCCAAGTTTGGTTTTAGAAACTCTCAGGTCCTTGACGCCGGAATATGCCGATTTCTCCGGCGAACACTCACCTGAAAAGACTAAAATATACTCCCATTAAAAAACAGAAAAATCTCTCTTTTCTTCTCCACTTCATCTTCTTCATCTCCATCTCCCCCTTCATCATCTCTCTTTCCCTCCACCACCATTTAACCAAATCAAATCAAACAAATCCAAAGCTCAAACTAATTCAAATCAACCATCTCTTTCCTGAATTCTTCTCCGTGGCCAAGTTCTCCTGCCTTCTCGTCTTCCCTGAGATCAACCGTCACCGTCGTTTTCCCGAGATCAACCGTCGCCTTCCTCGACCAGCCTCCAAAATTTTTCCGTCTCTATTCCGTTCTCCATTGTCTCGGTTCAATCGCTTCACCGACCTCCAGGATTCTGTCCCCCTTATACCGACGCCCCCGACTTTCTCTTTTGTTAGGGTTTGAAGCATGGCTTCGTAGGCATCTCCGGTCGTGATAGAGGTTGACGACGGTGTCGATTTCTGGTGACGAGGTCATCTTCTTCTCCAATCTCTCTCTCTCTATTCCCCAATCTGGTTTTTGGGTTCACCGCTCCCAAATTGTTTTCGGCCCAGTTCCAAAATCAAGGTTCAAGATTCGCCGCTTCAAGGTTCCCCAATCTGGTATCTTTTGAAGGATTTATTTCTGGATTTTGTTAGTACATGAAGGAGACAAAAAACACACATGATGTGATTAGTTACTTGTTCATGTGGATACGCTTTAGCATGAGATTGTTCATGTTGTTTAATTAGTTACTTGTTCATGTGGATAAAACTGGGTGTTGTTATATTTTAATTGGGTGTTTTTATCTTTGAATTGGGTGTTCTTGTTCGTGGGTGTTCTTGTTCGTGGTGGTAAATTTGTGTTTTTTAATGGTTGGTGTTGAGGTTTAATGGTGGTGGAGGGGAAGAGAGATGGCGAAGGGGGAGATGGAGAAGAAAAGGGAGATTTTTTTTATAGCGGAAGGGTATTTTAATCTTTTCAGGTGGGTGTTCGCCAGAGAAATCGGCATATTCTGGTTTTAAGGATCCGAGAGTTTCTAAACCCAAACTTGGAAGACGTCATGAAAGATTTTAGAAACGCAAGGACCATAGAGGAAGGGCGGCCAAACTACAAGGACCTGAGCATAATTTTCTCTATAAAACATTTAATTTAGCAGATTGACCAGCATTATTGGTAAGAACAATTCATTAACAATTTTTAAATAATTAAATTCAGACATTTAAAAAAAATTGCAATTGCAAAAGGATCCTTTCGAATTCATCCCAAAATAAGCAATATAAGACGCAATTGAATTTCTCATTTTGATCTTTTATGATCCAAATTTCTGGGACATCTGAATCAATCAAAAACTGAGGATGCAAAAATTCCTGAAGTAAAACACTCCGGTACAAAGATGAAATATCATGTCATCAAGATAAGCTCCACATAAATTGCTTCCATAAAAAGAATTCAACACAGGGATGTCTTCAAGAACCCAAAATTGCTAAATATTACAGGACACCTAGTTCATTCTCCTGATAAGCTCGTTGATGTAATTTTCGCGGTTTCCGGCGTCTCCACCTTCGACATAGTGGTTCCTCTTCTTCTTCAGACCTCCCAATGGAGCCTTGAGCTTGAATGGCCACAAGAAGTTGTTTGCCTCCTTGAAGTGAGGACCAACAGTTGCAATTTCGTGAATAAGATCTTCCACGCAGATGATTCCATACTTGCCAAGAGCCTGACATAAAATCACAATGCTTCAGCAACCATGCACAACTTAAGCCTCAAGTAAGATTGTTCAAAGAAGTTGATACCTTCTCAACGACAGAGTTGTCAGTCAGCGCAATTCTCTGCTTGTCAAGCTTCCCGTAGCCTCTCTTGTAGATCAGCTCCTTCACACTCTTCAAGTTGGGATACCTAAGAACATTATTCCACAATAAACTTCAGCCAATCGAGCAGAATCCAAAATACTAGGTAAGAAACAATGTAAAAAAACAGATAAGAAAATACAAAAATCTTTACATACCCAAAGGTCACATATGGCTCAACTCGGTGCAACATATTCACTGTTGCTTTGTTAACCTTTAGGAAGACTCCATTGAAGATCTGAAGAAGGGAGTAGAAGTTTGAACAAATAGATCAATTAACAAAGATCTTATGTAGTTAAATCTTAGAATTAAAAAGCAATCTCTATAGAGATAGCAAACAGAAAAGATTATAAAACAAACAAGAATTGCCCAACAAAACTAAGGCCACAGAACAGAGACTAGACAAAGTACATACTGTAGAGTCAATCAAAATGAATTTTAAAGAACATACAACGAGAAGATGAGTAAACATAACGCAGTGCAATCTCTCACTAGATGTGCCAAGACATGATAACAAATTCGCAGGACGTTAAAAGAAGGCCATTCATGCTTAACATGGTCCAAAAAACATTTCCATAATGTGAATGTCATACAATCATAAGGGAAGTACATCAAACATAACCCTGGGAAGTTTCAAGATACCTGTCTCAAACGCAGAAGCTGCAAGATACTCCTGCTCTTGGGGTCCATTGCATTAATACTGCATCACCACAAATAGTGCATTAACAACCATACACAGACATTACACAAACATCAAGAGACAACAAGCCAACTGACCCACGGATCCTGATGATGAACAGCAACTTGGCCTCAGGTTCAACATAGAACCCACCCTTCAGCTTGGCCTCACGCTTCAACTGGATAAGCTCCTTGTCCTACACAATCCAAACCAAACCGTCAACAAATGAACAAACACAATTCCAAAACCTTCCAAAACCCAAAAGATAATTGCCAATAACACATGCTCAACCACCTTAGCATCGTACTCCTCGGCATACTGCTTAGCCCTGACAAAGATAAGCTTCCTGTTCTCAGCATTCTTCTTCTTCGTGGCTTCGAGCTCCTGCTTCTTGGCCAAGGCCCACTCCTCTTCCCTCTTCCTCTTCTTCAACACTGATTCAGGGATCACAACCTTGGACTCTTGACCCATCTCTACACACAAAAATCACCAAAAAATACAAACCCTAATTAGCCATTTCTACATCAACCAAACTAAGCCTAAAGATTCAATTTTTACGGTAACCCATTTTCGGGAACACGAATCTACAGAGACCCAGATGGAGTTGCAGCCCAAATCACACGAAAAGACTAGAGATTCAGCGAAACAAAAGGGAACCAGAAATGATAGTACAAGGGAGAATTAAGCTAAGAGATCAAACGAGAGGGTTTTACCGGTTAGTTTATGGACGCGACGACGTCCGCTTCTAGGGTTGTGTAAGCTCTAAGAGGCAGCGGATATCTGAAAGGGGAGTTTTAAGGGAGTTAGGGTTTATAAACCTAGGCGAAGGTGGGCGTGACTTCGTGTGTTAGGTTTTTTTTTTCTTGGACTGGTTGGGCTGTCTAGGCCTTATCATTTGTTTTGGACCGGCCCAAAAAGCAACGGTCGCGTCATTCACAAATGTTGGTTTTTTTTGTTTAAATTCATAAATGTTGTTAATCGGCTCTCGTGCCGTCTTATACATTGATAACCATTGAATCGAAATCTGTTACTACTTATACTAGGTCTCATTAGTAGAAACGATAATGGACAAGATCCGGGTAAATTTTATAAAACCAAAATCTTTAACTTTTTTTTAAGGGCGGATCTAAATTATTACCCTTATCATCTTTACAAATAAGAATACGAGTATAATCCGAGTCCTAAAAAAAATAGGCAGGATTCAGGTAGGTTTTCATATAACATGATCATTAACCTCTTTTTTTAAGGGTGGACCTACATTCTTACCCTTATCCTCTTTACTAATAAAGATTCAATAGGATCTGAGTCATACAAAATTGGGAAGGATCATGCAACTTGCGGGTCCTGTTATTTAAATTTTATTTATTTATTTAAAAAATAAGTTGTTATTTGAAAATTCACAAATAATATGAAGGCACGAAAATGTGAATGCAATTGATTCGGATAGGATGAAGATCTATATACATGCCTTTATCTTTTTGAAAAATAAGAATCTCGACGGGATCTAGATTTAGACCCGATCAAAGTCAACAAGTCTTGCACCCTTCAAATATAGATCTGGATATACCCTCGGCCTAATTGTCGTCCCTACTCATTGGTAGCCTTGCTCAATCAATTAATGAGCTCTATTTCATTTTTAAAATAATAATAGTCTCTTTAGTTTTTTATAGAGGTGGAGTGTTTCACTTTGTTTGGGAAGAGTGGAAAATAATGGAGGGAAAGAAAATAGAGAAAAATAAAAGAGATTTTTTTTTGTTTGGAAAGAGGGGAGAAAGTGGAGAGAATGGAATATGGAAGGAAATTATTTTTTTCTTAATAAAAAATAATCACTCTCTCTAATTTGGAGAGAAAGTGGTAAGAAAGAAAAACTTACTAACAAATTAGGCTAATCACATTTGTTATTTTTTGCACAATATCGACCAAAGTAGCGAATTGCGATATTGATGTGAATTGCAAAATCCCGCGAGTCATCGAATTAGCGTCGACGCAAATCCAAACGAACTGGGTTATTGTTCAATGCAGGCAACTCTACTTCCTCTGCTATTTTTTTATACGCAACTTCCTCTGCTATTAAGTATCAGGAGCATAATTGCACCTCAAAAGGAAACTCAAGTGTTAACTTCATAATATTAAAGGATTTGATTATGTTTTTAAATATATGCAATGGTGGAAGTTGGTCTGATCGCAATTGCATTTTTATGGGTATATAGTACTTGCTCGTATAATTTCATGAATAGACGATACCAACGAACTGGGATTCACCAAAAGTCCAACATACCAATAACCAAGCATAGACATGAACAATCCATGTTCTTTTTAAAGCATTTCCAGTTGTCATGTTCATCTGCAGAATGTGCACAACTGTTGAAAGAAATGGAGGAACAGACCGGTCGGCTCCGGGTAGGAATCAAAGGATTGGAAAATTAATTTCTTTATGCAAATTGTTAGAATTCAGAACAGACAGAATCAAGCAACATAGGCAGTATACATTCGTAGATGAAATTAGACAGCAGATTCTCCTAATGTCGATAAACAACATTATCAAAACCGAGTCCAACTCACTACTATTCAATCTACTAGCCGCTCTGACATAATTATACAGAGACGAAGAAATCATACTATACAGTTCAGGCGAACCCCAGTGCAGTTTCAACTGATCCGGGAATTCGTGTCACGCCACCAACTGTAGAATGAATTACTGCAATATGCAAATGGCAAGGGTTTGATCCCTCGTTTTTCCTTTCCAGGAACCGCCGTCTAGAAATAAGGGACTGCAATGTGCTTGATCTGTCATGCTGCAAAAGAATGTTGGAAAGAATGTTTCGGAAGAAAACTATAATCATTAAGGAGGGCCGATTGGATTGTGGGCCTCAATGTCCACATGGCGGATCCCAGGAACAAGGTCTTGGATCTCCTTCTCAAGCCTGTCAACTTCACTTCCCAAAGCAGTAACAACTTCCTCACCTGCAAGTAGCAAATTCTCATTGTCAGAACTTATGGAGCAAAGTATCAGAGTTCAAAACATACAAAAACACGAAGTACCATAGTTTGCCATGACTTTCAGCAACACCGTATCATCCTTCTCGTTTGAAGCTTCACGAAACTGCAAATCAACAGTTTCCAGTTACTAATTGTGCAGGTTGTTATTGGTAAAATAAAAAACGAGTTTTACACCATTAAATGACCAACAAGGAGTAATATGGAATACAATTGAAAACTTTTTAAGTGGATATGGTGGTAGTGAAACCTCAAACCCATGTTCAAGGATAGAATTGAATAAAAACTCCTACGCACCCAAGTGATTTCAAGTCCACAAGTAAATAAGCAAAATTAAAATATTGGACATGATTACACATTTTAAACATGGGCTCTTCGAGAACCTCGATTTTCTGCAACCTAACCTATAAAAGCTCTGCCATAAAAAATTGCATAGCAAGTCGCTGAGTGCATAATCTATATGTATAGTAGCGCAAATGCATGCGAGATTGTAAGGTAGATCTTGCATGCACAGGTGAATGTGCGTGTATAGCTCTCTCCCACATGCACGAGCACTCAAAATTGTGTTCATTTACTAAGCAGTATATATGGTCCTTGAACAAACAAATCATATGTGATAAACTACAATTGCTTCCAGATATTAAGAGAACACAAGTCTTTGGGTTAAAATGACTATTTTTTCTGCCAGAGTTTCTTTAGGGAAGATTCATTTAAGATATACATTACACCAGAAGATGAGTCACCTGTCTAGCCCACTCTTCACGGCCAGTTCTGCTTAGATAGTTTTGCACGACCTTCACACCATTAAAATCTGTTGCAAACATACAGATATCATGAGGCTATGTCCACAGTTACAGCAATGAGATATTGATAGTGAGTACTACACTGAGATTGTGTAGCAATACACAAAAATAAACTGAAGTTACATTTCTCAGCGAAAACATGGGTGCAACAATTATGCGGAGTACATGAGATGCCAAGCGGGCTGTGCTTGACTTTCTCATAACAGATAAATATATCATGGGGCTCAATGGTTACTATTTCACTTGCATAGTATCACACCAACCATTGACCAGATGAATGAGAAGCACCAAAAGTAGGAGAAGATGGATGAACAAGTCAGCAATGATAGAGAGAAAATCACCTATTTCTGCCTTAAATCTGAAAAATCCAGGGCCAATCACCTCACTTTTGCAATCATAAAGGGAATCTACAACCTTCAGAAAAGACAAATCAGTGTCAAGTCAAACCTCATAAGGCATTACCAACTAAATTGAAAAAGCCTTCACCGGGAAATCTTACAGGGTCACTCTTCAAGAATCTTAGAACTTTTTCCATATCTTGGTCATCCATTGCTCGACCTATCAAAGCATGTCGATTCCTTTGGATAAGAAATATAGCTACCTGCAAAAGGGATTCAAATTGATGGCAGCTAAACTAGAGATAACAAAGAATATAAAAGAAAATGCAGGCAATAACTCAGATAGAGTCAGTCCGCAAGCTTCACAGGTTCAATTCAAAGGAATCACTCATTCAAATATAGATCAGAGTTTTTGGCATTTCCTTTCTTTCTTCAATCTCTCAATAAAAGCTTTATTTCATCTTAATGAGAAGCCAATGCAAGTTTGACGAGTAACTGGTGGAGGTTGCCTATAACTCCTAACATGAAAGATTCAAAATCCATGAAGTTGAGGGTAAGATTCATAACATACCATTCCCAGCAAGTGACCAATGATAATTGATCCTATAGGATCATAAATCCCATTGCCCGTAACATTCACAGCAACCAGTGATGCAGCGGCAATAGCAAGTCCAGCTACAGCTGCACCATCCTGCATATTCCAGTTGACTTATGGGGTATGAGTAACAAAAACGAATTTGCTTTAAAGGGTCCAGAGATAACTCTTGGATGAACTCGACGAGGCATGCATTAAGAAAAGAGACAATGAAGTCTCGGTTACAAGGAAAATGTCAAAAGATGCAAACTACAATAATGAGCTCCCACTAACAGAAGATAGCTGGTGAATGAATACTGAACTTGAACTTATGGTACCCTCCCACAATGCATTTATATGGGAGGAAAGCAACCTGTTTACAACCTTATCATACACTTAAAAACACTTCACCATCGATCCTAATTCAACTACAGAAAGCCCAAAAAATAGATTATCAGAGAGTGAGATAGCATTCCAGTTATCAGAAATTTCTGGAAATAAATGAATAACAAAGGTTGATTCTGTGTTAATTGATATTATGTGCATCGCGACAGGAGAATTTGACACAGTTGGAGAACTTCAAGTAGTTGGAGCTATCTTTAACTCTCTACATCAGACCATTTAAACAGCTAGTGCGGACAACCACAAATATGAGACAATGTGACTACGGCTAAAACAGATTTGTTTTTTAGCAATAAAACAGATAAAATATTTCGAACTAATGAAAACAACTATGGCTAAAGCAAATCACAATGACTATTTGTATGGCCTGGATTACGGCATCTCTCATCAAACACGCATCGATATTATCCACCGAAACTGCAGAAACTGTGATGAGTCACCTCTGTCATGACAGCGACGGATGTGGGATCATGACCACGCCATACATAATCTCTGATAGTCATTCCTTCTGCAGCAGCACCTTTTTTCACTGCTTGTATGGCGACCAACAGAGAAGCACCTAGACCAAAAGAACAGTTGATTGAGCGACAAAATGCTCTGGATACCATGAAATTATTTACATTGTATTTCCTCAAAGATATGGAAAAAAAAACGTACCTTCGATGATAAATGAACCACCAATAACCAATGCTGCATACTTCATATTTTCCGGAGGCTGAAGGAAACACGGAAAATTAAAAACACTTGGTCAATGATCGAGAAAATGAATGAGAAATCTGGGGGATCCAAAGAAATCATTTAAGAAAAGGAATTTATTTATTTATTTATTTGGTGGGTGTAGAGGGCCAAATAAAAATACTACGTTTTCGCATTTCATTACTTACATGTGTTGTCCACAAATTTTGAATTCCATTCACAATTGTTGCACCAGAACCAAGGCAGAAGATCCCAACAGCAGATATCAAGGACCACACAAACCTCTCTTTGGAATAGCCATAACTGTGCAAAGTGGACGAAATTGTTAGTCCACCCATCAATGGAGAACAAGAACTAAATGTGTGGTACATGGGGTCAGACATATGAACTTATTTATGGTTTTTAATAACCAAAAAACAGCACAAAAAGAAGGAAAGGCTCAACTACATGAAGCTTTGAACAGAAATTTAACTTGTGGCATAGCGCTGGCCCCTATGGCCCAGACCCTATCTACATTAAATGCCTTATATCTTAAATGCATGCATTGTAAGACATTATTAGAGAGGGTCATTCATCAGCCCCGCCAGCAATATACCATGATTTTGTCAAGGAGGTCACAATTGCAGGGGTTTCAACAAAATTGTTGCTCAAAATTTGAACAAATACGTCAGAGACTAGAAGAATCTCAAATTTCTAGTTTTATGCGTTAAAAAAAGATAATAGAAAGCAAAATCCGGATGGCATGGCAAATGGAAGGAAAAGCTTGGTTAGAGAGGTCTCACGGGTGAATTGCATCAGGTGCTCGCCTTGAGCTGGTCAAACCATAAGCAAGAAGTGCCTGGATCAATGACAGACATATCAGGCTCCCTGCATCCTCACAGTTGTGGCAAAATGGGAACAATTTTTAAAGCCTACCTGGTTGGCAAAATCTGCAACTGAATGCACGACCTCGGCCAGCATTACATGACTAGAGGTAGATAACCAGACCCCAAACTTGAGAGAAAATACCAAGAAGTTGCACCATAGAGCGGTGGTAACTGCCCGTTGACTGGCAATAAGGTAGAAGAAAAACACAGTCAGAACAATCACGCCTACCAACTTGAACAACAATCAACATCATTTTGCTAAATATGGAAATCAGAGTTACTAAGGACACTCTGTTTTATGAGACTCCGTTGTGCACCCTCCTCATCAACTTGTCATCAACAAATTTGACACTAAAATGGGTTCATGTCACCCTAACAGAAAGAGCGTACAATAGAGCGTCAGAGAGAGTGTCATTAGCACCCCTCCATTCTGCATCTCTCTATAAATTCAAGCAAGCCAGTTATAAAACACGAGTTCAAGTACTTGGGCTCCATTTGTCTTGAAGAAAAATGTTCTCCTCGAAAAAATTTCGGCATTTTCCAATAGTTTGATGCATTCAAAGACCAAGGGAAATTATCTTCCGACCAAAGTTTTGAAATCTCCCCGTATACTCGACTAAGCCAAAGGTAAAACACGAGTTCAAATACTTAGACTATGTTTGTTCCGCCGAAAAATGCTTCTATTTTCATGTTTGGTCTACTTGACAATGGGGAGTATCTCCCCGCCATGGAAAATATCCTCACTTTATGGGAATATAACTTGCCATTCAAAGCAATTGAAGCAACTCGAACATCTCCCGCAATTTCGAAGCTTAATCGACAAGTTCAAAGAGGAAAAGAAAAGGATAGCAACGGATTACCTGTGCTGGTCATTAAACTCAATCTTCTGTACTTGCTTCGCCCTCGTGAAAAAACCTACATATTCCCATCAATTTAAAAAAACAAAAAAAAACTTTTATTTACGAAAACGAGAAAAAGGAAACAGTTTATAAAGTGAAACCTACTCCGATGGTACAGGTGACGGCGAGAGAACTGGAGCTGGCCCCGCCGATCGCCGCCCTCGAGCGGGGCCCACCCCAGCAGACCGGTTCGCCTCGAGGGGGACCGGCTACTGCAAGAAGGCAGCGAGTCGTCGACGGTTAGAGACGGAGACTGCGACGGCGACGGGGACGGAGTCTCCTGGTCGGGGCCAGCAGTGACGGCGGTGTAATAATATGAGCCGTGGTCGTGGCGACGTCGACGACCGGTCGTTTGGGCGCGGTGGTCGGAGGAGAGGGAAGAGAGAGGGGCGAAGGTGGAGGAGCGGGCCCGGCGGTTGAGGAGGAGGAGCGACTGGAGGAGCCGCCGCGACGACGTCGCACGACACGCGCCTTGCATTTATTTTTAATTTGTTTTTATTATAAATTGGAAAGGGCAAAAGGAAATGGATAGAGAAATATTGTCCGGTTAAAATTAAGATATTTTCATCCTAGAGAGAGAGAGAGAGAGAGTCTATTTTACTTGAGTGGAGTCAACATGGCTTCTTCTTTCGTGTACCCGATTGGAAGAGAGGAAACATGATTTTTGAGAGAGGGAAAGAGGCTAGGGCTAATGGGCCTCCTCAAAATATTGGGCCCTGAGGGCTTGATGAGGATACCGAAGACTAGTTTGATCGATTTGCACAACATTATTATGTAGTTCGTTTATAAAGTTTGACTGAATGACATACGTATTCTTAGTTGATACTCCTATGAAAAGGCCTATTTTATAAAATTTAGGGAAATATTTACATTAGTACCTTGTGGTATACCTTAAAATTATTTTAATATTTTGTGGTAAAAAACGGATCAATCGAGTTATCCTTATTTCAATTAACATAAAAAAGGTCCATGGGTAGCCCGGACCCTACCCGACCAACTAGGCTAGCCACATCAGCAATATTTGATGACATGGCATCGTGTGGTCCCCTCTCTCTCCTCTTTGAGAACCTGACACCTCTCACTAGTGCCTCCCACCCCTTTTTATCCTCCATTCGCTCCCTCCTCTCCTCGGGCCCCAAATTTGCAAGTGAATAAAAAAAAGGCTCAGTCTACCATTCCCAAAGAAGAATCAAAATAAAGGGCAAGGAAGGGGAATGCAAGGGGTATACCAATCGGGGCAAGACCCTGACTTGCTCGATAACATCCGGGGACCTGAACTCGGGCCGGACCTCAAGGTTAAACAGTCTGGAGAGGAAAAAGGCCCGGCCGAGTTTGGTCACCATGTTTCGAATCTGGTTGCTCTGTACCGAGATAAGCTTCTTGTTGCCACCGTGCTCGCCGTCCTCTTGCTCAAACATGATGCTCGGAACGCGCCCCAGCCTCACATCCCAGAGTCGGCCTACGGGATCGCCTCGATAGTCTGGACCGGGCCGGGCCTTGGGTGGCCCTCGAGGTAGGTCAAGGGAGCGAATGACTGGTCGTCTTAAAGGGCTGCGGCCGCCACCTGGGAGAGGTGGCGGTGAGTTTCGATTAGGGTTTTGGACTTCAGTGATGTGAGGCGGATGACCTGGAGCATGGTTGAGGTGGTGGCTTTGGTAGTTTGGCGTAGAAGGGTTGGGGTTCGATCTCGACAGCGTCGTCTTTGGTTTTGAGAAGAAGAAGAAGAAGAAGAAGAGAGAGGGGAATGAGGAGATCCATGTGGCCCCACGTCATCAGCGAATGCTGATATGGCTGGCCTAGTTGGCCGGGCAGGTTTGGGCAGATCCGGACAGCTGCCCGTTGACCTTTTTAATGTTAATTGGAATAAGTATGACTCGATTGATCAATTTTTTAGCACAGGGTACTAAAATAATTTTGGGGTATACTACAGGGTACTAAAATTGACTTTATCCTAAAACTTATATAGAAAGGGGTTGCATCACCTAACTTGCATCACCTAACACGAGAGATCGGAAAATACGACTCGATCATAACAAAGGAGAAATGCTTTTTCATAAAAATTATTAGGCTGTGTTTGGTTTTATGGCTGGGACTTGACTGGAAAAGAATTCTTGCCCAAATTTATGTTTGGTGCAGAAAATGGTTGGGTCAAAATTGAGCCCAATCCCAAATTCTTGTCCCATTTTTTTTCATGGGACATAAAATTATGTTCAACAACAATAATTTCTTATGATATTCTTTTACCATATTATCCTAAACTCTTTTCCGTTTTTATTTTCTTCACCAAGTTTAACCAAACTAAGACTAATCATTTGATATAATATATGATTTTAGTGCATTATATCCAATTTATTAATTTGGGTCGAAATATTTCAATATTTGGATATTCATTAAAAAAAAGTAAATTTTATAT
Organism: Hypericum androsaemum; assembly: GCA_963995505.1. Taxonomy (NCBI): domain Eukaryota; kingdom Viridiplantae; phylum Streptophyta; class Magnoliopsida; order Malpighiales; family Hypericaceae; genus Hypericum; species Hypericum androsaemum. The sequence goes on from OZ023197.1 coordinate 11,139,257, forward strand.
TTTCGGATACCAAGACATATAAAGTACTAATATTTAATTATGTTACAAACACCGAATAGAATAACTAGAACTGTTCAGTCAAGTTTCTTTAAGCCTATCTAAAAAAGTATCAAACGTACCATCAGGGTCCGAATAATAATGATCAACTTTCTCTAAAATCTATGTACACTATGCTATTTAAAGAAATTAGAAGAAAAAGAGTCTTCAAACCAAGAAGAGAAACAAGCCAAAAATGACAAAGAGCTCAAATAAAGTTGAGTATTTGAAGAAAATCTCAATTACTTCAGTTAAAAAACCACCCCTGTTTTGCCACTTGTCTGTACTTAGCTAGAGGGAATGATACCTTGGAATTCTGAGGAAATGAATGGAGTTAAGAGGGAGAGGGTGGAGACACAATACCTAGTAGATTTCTCTTAGCTTCTTGTATGCACCAATAAATAGGGACAATTTTTTCAATTCATAAGATTTGAATTCAAAATCTCGATAAACTCGTTCAATAGCCAGCAGATACATTGCCTAAAGTACCCAATACCGCATTCCAGGTTTCAACATCAAAGGTGCTAGAGATGCTATAAGCTCATATTGGACAATGAATCCGAATTTCTCCCATAAGAAAATCGACTCCACGTTGGATGTCAAACAAGCATAAGCTGCATATTGCAGACTCCTCCTGGAACCCATTGTCAACATTATGGTGCATCTAAGGGAGAAAGCAGGGATCAGAGGACAGCGGAAGCGAAAACATCGAAAACATTGAAGCAATGTACACAATTTCTCAGTTGTATCCGTAGTTCAAATGCAGAAGCAACAATGGATAAAAGAGAACTCCAGGACGTATTAACAACAATTGTATCTACAAACGTTTTTGGTTGTAACTTTCAGGCCACTTCCAGTTCGGCTTAAAGGCCAAGCTACCTCCAGTTTAGTTTTAACTTCATCTACCAAGGATGCCAACGTCCGGTCTCGCTTTACAAAAGCTTTTTTGGATGCCCAGCTCAGCGCTAAGAACACATCAAGCTGTGCGGTTTCCTTGCCGTCCGGAATGTGCCGGGATATGTAGCACAGGAGACGCAGCGCAGCGAGTCGATTGTATTCGCGAAAGTAAACAATCCAGGTCAAAAAGCTTCCACCTCGAGCACTTAGAATGGCCTTGGAATGGTCAATGTGGAGGTAGTTCTCCGGGCAGGCTAGCTTAGTGAGGGTAAGTATAGCCTCCCTAGAGACCTCATCTTCCCTATCATCAAGAAATTTAACCAGCGGGGTACTCATCCTTGTTCCAGCTGTCCATGTCATTGCCAAGTTCCCGACTGCCTTAATACAAGGGACCAGAAGCTCGAAGTCCCCCTCCTTCTCGATGGCCCTCAATAATTGATCCATGACAGCTCTGCAAACAGTGGAATTGGGTTTGAATCTGTACCTTCTCAAATTACCATCCTTCTCTGCAACCGCTGTGATCTCCATCAACGCCAAAGCTGAGTTATACCGAACCTCGTATGCTCCCTTCTCCAGTAGGGGCACAAAACACATTAGCGCCCTCGACTCGGAAATGCTCCTGCAAGTCGGAAGATTCCCTTTCGCAGGCTGCCAAAGCGCCCTGGCTGCCATTGCTTTCATATCTGCCTTGGTAGCAGGGTCTTCAAGCTCCCTATGGCTGGCATGACGAATCTCACTCTGAGCTCACAGGTGCTAGAGATGCTATGAGCTCTCTTATTAGACAGTGAATCCGAAATTCTTCCGTCGGAAAGTTCACTCCAGCAGGTTCCTCCTGTAACCCATTGTCAACATTATGGTGCATCCAAGGGAGAGAGCCGGGATCAAGGACAGCGGAACCGAAAACATTGTGCACAAGAAAGCAATATACACAATTTACAAGTTGTTGCAGCAGAGTACAAAGGGTATTCAAGGACGTATTGACAATGCATGTACAAACGTTTTCGGTTTTAACTTGGTGGCCACTTCCAGTTCGGCTTCAAGACCATCGCCTGTCCAGTTTACTTTTAGCTTCATCTACCGAGGATGCCAGCGTTCGGTCTTGCTTCACGGAAGCTTGTGTGGACGCCCAGCTCAACACTAAGAACACCTCAAGCTGTGCAGTTTGCTCGCTTACCGGAATGTGTCGAGATATGTAGCATAGGAGACGCAGTGCAGCGAGTTGATCGTGTTTGCCAAAGTAAACAATCTGGGTCAAAAGACTTCCCCCTCGAGCACCTAGTATGGCCTTAGAATGGTCGATGTGGAGGTAATTTTCCGGGCTGGCGAGCTTAGTGAGGGTAAGTATAGCCTCCCTAGAAACCATATCTTCCCTACCAGCAAGAAATGTAATCAAAGAGGTACTCATCCTTGTTCCAGCTTTCCACGTCGTTGCCAAGTTTCCGACTGCCTTAATGCAAGCGACCAGAAGCTTGGAGTCCCACTCCTTCTCGATGGCCCTTAATAATTGATCCATGACAGCCCTGCACACAGGGGAATTGGGTTTGAATATAGACCTTCTCAAATCACCATCCTTCTCTCCAACCGCTGTGATCTCCATCAACGCCAGAGCTGAGTTATGCCGAACCTCATAAGCTCCCTTCTCCAGTAGCGCCACAAAACACATTAGCGCCCTCGACTCGGAAATGCTCCTGCAAGTCGGAAGATTCCCTTTCGCAAGCTGCCGGAGCGCCCTGGCTGCCATTGCTTTCATATATGCCTTGGTACCAGGGTCTTCAAGCTCCCTTTGTTTGGAATGCAGCGGGCTCGACCTCTGGTTCCCTATGACATGACAAATCTCACTCTGATGAAGACACTGATCATCATCCAACCCCAACCCTAGAGCCCTCTCCTTCTCCCGCTTCTTGATATTGGCAGTCGCATTGACCACAGCAAGAACAGAGGTGGCCTTGTTTATCACAACTGCATACTTACTGTGGTCATGAACTGTCTCAAATGCCAAATGCGCCACCAGCAAACTCGTGATGTTGTTCTGGGAAAAAGCGTCCCGGCATTCTTGGTGATTCTTGACCAATTTCGAGACAGCCCAAGCAACCACTGCCTGTACCGTCATTGGACCTTCTTTTAGTATCTTCTCAAACACAGAACACAGACCAGCACTCAGTAACTGATCCACAAAATCCGGGACGTGTGCCAGCAACCCTATTGCCTTGGCCGCGTTCTTTTGCCCCTCTGGATTCCCGTCTTTTACTAACTTCAACAATGGCTCCGCCCCTCCTTCCTCCATTATCATTTTTCCACATCTATCATTATCTGAAATCAATGAAATCAGTTCTGCAGCAGCATCCGACCGGTCATCCACTGATCCATTTTGGAATACAGCGAGTTGCTCCCATATGAGAAACAGAACCGAGCGATTCACAGCAACCGGGGGAAAATCTATATACTCCTTGCCCCCAACATCACCCGAGGCCGATATCCGGAGAAGCCAGAGGAAGTTGTCAATGGAGCTGCCAATCTCCGAACACAAATCCTGGAAAACCACAGCGGGGATGGTGGTAAACACGCGCTTCATGAAGCCATCCGCTTTGCATTTCAGGATCAACGAGAGTGCCTTCTGGACCACCTGCTCCGTTTCAAGGATTATCCGCCTTGCGGGTCGCTCATAGAGACGGGAGCCAGGGCGTGCTGCCTTGTGGAGGACGGTGACGAGCTTCTCGGTCCTGAAAGCGATTTCGGCGCGCTTCTCCTTGAAGCCACCAGCCTCCTTGGCGGCTTTGATTATTTGGTCGGTGAGCTGGATTAACCTAGTCAACATTTGCTTCACCGAGTCCCCCATGGGAGCTGACCTGCCAAACCAACCAAACAAACAACTTAAGAGCTCTTATGAGTTGGTAAAGACGGGTTGTTTATATAGATCCAGGATGGAAGATTGAACCTTTAAACACCCTATACAGGAAAAAGAAATTCTTCGTTGATGTAAGGCTCTACGAAAACTTGAAGAGAAAGAAAGACGAAAACCGACTTACCTTGAAACGGAGTGATAAACAAGGGAGATGAAGTTGGAACTGAACCCCACGGTGCCAACCCCAATGAAACGAACCCAGAGCAGAGAGGTTGACGCGGGAATGGTAGGTTTTATTCTACAAGAAAGAAGGCAACGAAGATACCACGAAACAAGATTCTCAACAAAAAAAAGATACTACGAAACAAGATTCAACTCTCACTTTGTCCACCAAAAGAAAGTCAACTGTGGTACTTCAATAATTATGATTTTGACTCGGTCGTAACCGTCGGAGGAAATGTTGCGTTGGTCTTTCTGTGAGGGGGCAAAACTGGAAACACGGAAATGAAACAGAGAACAGAAAAAATACACCATTGCAAGAGCTAAATTGGATCACTCTGATATTGTTTACTATGAAGATCAGAAATCAAAAAACAACACAATACCAAAAAAATTGCAGGTCTCTTACAATAAAGTACACACCACCACCACTTGAGCTAATTCCATCTCCCTTTTCCCTTGTAATGTCATCTTGAGGAACCATCTTGTCTCTAAAACATGACAGGTAAGCATGAAGATTTGGCCTTATCCAATTATGATATAGTACACCATGAATGAAATTGTGCAGAAGATGCTACATTGTATTTATCTGATGGGAAGTTCGGGTGTAGCAGCGTCAGGTGATTGCACGCTGCTGCATCAGGTTTTTTGAAGGGGTACGTGCACACACTGAATCATAGAATCTATTGCTGCCAACCACCGTACTGCTGATTACGATTCCCACCCATCATGTTTGATCCTCGACCAGCACCAGAGCCACCATAAGGAGCCGCCCCCTGAGGATAGTTAGGAGCACCAACTCCATACCCGCTGGCCCCTTGACCGCGGGGAGCACCACCAGGCATGCCACTTGAACCGTAAGGTGGAGCACGTCATTGTGGAGGATATGGCCCGCTGCCGTAGCCTCCACCTTGAGCTCCACGATTAGGATTGTATCCCCCGCTAGCTCCACTTTGAGGATATCTGCCTGGTCCACCAGCTGGTCCACGGGGCTTCCCGTAGTGGTGACTAGGTCCTGCAGGAACTGGTGGCTGAGAGCCATGGATGGGCTGATTAGGGCCTGCCCTCATCTGTGGATGTGGCTGCCCCGACTGCTGGATGGGTGGCAGACGGGTATGCTGAGGTGGATGCTGCAGTTTCTGCCGTTTTGCGTTTTCTTCATGCTGTCTCTGTTGCTGGCGCTTTTTCTTGGTCTGAAATTCGTGGGATGACTCATACTTGGGTAAGCTGAACAAGAAGAATAAACCAGGTTAAGAAAGACAGAAGCATGAACGAACAAGAACAAGCATACAGGGATCCACCTTAAAATAGCAAATAAATAGATGAACTGAAATCAACCTTTTAGGATCACAAGGTAATGGGTCAGCCCAGAAATACTCCGCATCAAGGGCATCCTTCGCAGATATTCTCTGTTTGCATTACCAATGAATAAATCTCGAACGTATCAGAAAATTGCAGGGAAAAAAAAACTAAGCAAACTGAAAATTCTCGTCTATGCAGGATTTCACAGCAAGGAACGAAAAAATCCAGATTTTGTCGACAGATGACAACTTGTTGAATTATTAGATGATTAATTGTCTCTTTTGTTGCTGTGTTTGCAGGTGTGTGTTGATGATTCTGTTATGAGGTTAAAGGTGCTTGATGACTTGAAGATTAATCTCCATTCATCAAGCTTGTGCAGTCCAAGACTCATCCAGGTTCTTCACCACAAATCTGCAGATTTGTTGTGTGCAGAGTTGCTGCCGAATTCTGCAGCCCCTGCCCAAATTATGTAACATGATGTTCATGTTGAACATCATGTTCTAGGCCAGCTTTTGTCCTTCCTTGTGTTTAATTATTTCTAGTCTTTAGCTATGTAAAGAGGGCTATCCTCCTAGCCTCTCTTCTCAGCTGTCCAGTCAAGAATAGAGCCGTTGCAGTTGCAACGGCTACTTTCTGTCTGCAGCATGCTTTGTATAAAAGCCTCTATGTGGCTTTTCTCTTGTAATTAAGTTGGTGAAATCATTAATACTAAGTGAATTTCTTCCATTCTAAAAGATCCTACACATTTCTATATGGTATCAGAGCCTTAATGGCAGAAATTCCATCATTTGATTCCACTTCCACAACCCAAAATCCAACCTCTGTCACAAAAATTGTCTCCTTCAAGAGTGATACTAGTACTAACATTAAATTCACACCTATTCTCCTTGATGGCCTAAATTACCTGGTCTGGGCAAAAGCTGCAAGAATGTTCTTGGAATCACTCAGGCCAGAGCATCAACAAAATCTGAGCAGTACTAACATTAAATTCACACCTATTCTCCTTGATGGCCTAAATTACCTGGTCTGGGCAAAAGCTGCAAGAATGTTCTTGGAATCACTCAGGCCACCAACTAATGATATGGCCATCACTCAGGCCAGAGCTGAGCAGGACAAGATCTTTAATGTTCTTGGAATGCTTGGTTCTGGATTTGAAGGCTTGGTTGATCAAATCCTAATGGGAGCTGACCTTCCTTCCTTGAACTCTGTTTGTTCAAGAGTTCAACAGGAGGAAACCAGGAAGATTGTGATGTCTGGTGGCAAAGAAAAAGAAGAAGCCACTGAAGCCAGTGCCTTCTTCACCAACAGAGGCAACTTCAAGGGAAAAGGAAGCAAGAGCAACTTCAACAGAGCTTCTCTCTATTGTGAGCACTGTAAGAAGAATGGACACACCAGAGATAGGTGCTGGTTTCTTTTCCCACATCTAAGACCTCAAAAAGCTGCAGCTACTGCAAACTTGTTTACAGCTGCTCCTTCTGAGAATCATCACACCAAGAAGGAGCAACCTAAAGCTCAAGAAGGAACTCCCACTGTGGAGATGCCTCTTCAACAAGTGTTGCAGCAGCTAAGCAAGAATTCCAGTATGAGCAATGGTTCTAATCAGACTCACCAAAGTGAGAAAAGCTCTTACCAATCTTTGAAGGATTCAGGTAAAAATCTTGGCTCTACTCATTCTGTGCTTAACACTCATAATATAAAAAACTGGATTGTTGACTCAGGGGCTAGCCATCACATGACTTTTGATGACTCTAACCTTGATGATTTTGTAAATGATTGCTCTGCTCATCAAATCTCTGTTGCTAATGGTGAAAAGTTGTCTGTTCTTGGGATTGGAAACAAGGATTTTCTTAATCTAGGAACTAAATCTAAAGTGTTATATCTAAAAAACCTAACTGCCAGATTACTGTCAATTAGTGAACTTACAAAATCCTGCAATTGTCGTGTTGTTTTTGAACCTGATCAAGTTCTATTTCAGGACTTGAAAACAGGGAACATGATTGGTAAAGGAAGAGTTTTCAATGGGCTTTATGTGCTTGAGGATGAGAGAACAAATTTTTTTTTGGTTGCATCCACTCAGAGAAAGACAGGTTCTACCATGAGTGCATACACACAAGAAGAATCAGAGGCTTGGCACAATAGATTAGGTCATCCCTCTGATGTCATTTTAAACAAATTTCTCTCTTGTACTCATTCTATTTCAAGCAAATGTATGAGTTGCAAAATGGCTAAAGCCTGCAGGAATGTTTTCAATGATTCCTCTACTGAATACAATGAACCTTTTGCTCTTATACATTCTGATTTATGGACTTCTCCTACTCTCTCCTATGATGGTTTTAAATACTTCATAACCTTTATAGATCAATTTTCCAGAGCTACTTGGTTATATTTACTTAAAACTAAAACTGAAGTTCCAAGAATCTTTGAAGAATTTTGAAAAATGATTGAAAATCAATTTGAAAAAAGGATTAAAATCCTAAGGACTGACAATGGAACTGAGTATTTGTTGCTTGCATCTCATTTAAAAGATCTAGGAATCATTCATCATAAATCTTGTACCTACACTCCACAGCAGAATGGAGTTGCAGAAAGGAAAAACAGGTATTTGCTTGAGGTTGCCAGGGCTATAAGGTTTCAAATGAATGTGCCTAAATGTTATTGGTCTGATGCTGTCCTAACTTCTGCCTGCTTGATTAATAGGACTCCTAGTAGACTCCTTAAATTCAAGTCACCTTTAGAAATGCTGCTGAACAGACCTCTGAATCTTGATCACCTTAAAGTGTTTGGGTGTGTTGTGTTTGTTTTAATTCCTAAGATTAAGCGTGACAAACATGATCCCAAAGCTGAGAGGTGCTTGTTCTTAGGGTATTCTCCTGTTACTAAATGGTACAAGTGCAATAACCCTAAAACCAAGCAGAAATATCTCACTAGAGATGTCACTTTCCTAGAAAATCAACCTTATTATGCACAAAATCTGGTTGATAACTGGGACAATGAGTTTCAAGGGGAGATTACTCATGAAACTCATCCCATTGAAGCTGCTGAGATCCACAGGATAAGAGTGTCTTATCAAGACATCTATCCTGATCTTGAGCAGCAAAAGAACACTAACAATGCAGGGGATGCAGGGCAGAAAACAACAACAGAAGGAGAACATGAAGATCAAGGTAAATCACCTGAAAGCTCCTCACAGACCAAAGACACGTACCCAGATCTTCCCTTGGTGTATCAGAGGAGACCAAAAGTTGCTCCTGAAGCTGCAAAAGTCCCTGAGCAACAGATGGAAAACACACCACCAGCAAAGCCAAATCTAAGAAGATCTCAGAGGCCGAACAAGTGGAAATCTGCCTCTGCTCAGGAAGATCACAGAGCACATCAAGTAAGCTGTTATCCTATAGAAAGGTATGTTGATTATAACTCTATCTCAAGTAATCACTCCAGTTTTATCAGTAGCCTAGAAGCAAATTCTGAATCTGCTAGCTATGAAGATGCATGTAATTCCAAAGTTTGGCAAAATGCTATGCATGAAGAACTAGCTGCTATTAAGAACAACAAAACCTGGATCTTAACTAACCTGCCACCTAATAAAAATGTTGTCAGTTGCAGATGGTTGTTTAAGATCAAGTTCAGAAATGATGGCTCTATTGAAAGGCATAAGGCTAGGTTAGTAGCTAGGGGTTTCACTCAAGTCCCTGGAATTGACTATACTGAAACCTTTGCCCCTGTTGCTAAGATGAACACCATTAGAGTCATCATTTCTGCTGCTGTTAACTATAGTTGGCCCCTGATGCAAATGGATGTTAAAAATGCCTTCCTTCAAGGTGACTTGGAGGAGGAAATCTATATGTGTGTCCCTGAAGGCCATCCTATGGGTAAGGTTTGCAAATTGAAAAAGGCTATCTATGGGCTAAAGCAATCTCCTAGGGCTTGGTATCATAAACTAAGTAAAGTTTTAACTAATCTTGGTTTTGCCAAAAGTCCTGCTGATTATACCCTGTTTGTTCTGAAATCTGTCCATGGGATTATTGTGGTCTGCATGTATATGGATGACTTGATCATTACTGGCAGTCATGTTGAAGGGATTCATAATCTAAAACATGATCTGAAAAATAAGTTTGACATTAAAGATTTGGGAAGGCTAAAATACTTTCTTGGAATTGAATTTGCCTATTCTAATAAGGGCATTCACCTATGTCAAAGAAAGTATGTTCTTGACTTATTGAAAGAGACTCTAAAAACTGAGTGTAAGCCCATGAGTACTCCACTTGAGTGTGGCACGGTCTTCTCTCCTCTAGAAGGCACTGAATTGACCAACATTGGGAGGTTTCAAAGGCTGGTTGGTAAGCTTATCTACTTGACTATTACTAGACCTGAAATCTCCTTTGCTGTGAGCTTAATTAGCCAGGCTATGCATAGTCCTAGAACTAGTCATCAAATGATTGCTAACAGAATTTTGCAGTACCTTAAGACCAGTCCAGGACAAGGCTTATTCATGAAGAAGGTGGGCCACATGAACATCACAGGTTTTTCAGATGCAAGTTGGGCAGGAGCCAAAGATGACAGGAGGTCCATCAGTGGCCTCTGCACCTTTGTTGGTGGTAACTTGGTCACTTGGAAGAGCAAAAAACAGAATGTTGTTGCTAGATCCTCTGCTTCGATAATCAATCTGCAATCTATATTGCTGCTAATCCTGTCTTCCATGAAAGGACCAAGCACATTCAGGTTGATTGTCATTTTATTAGAGAAAAAGTGCAGAGCAAGGAGATTGCTACACCTTATCTTTGCAGCTCTGAGCAAACTACTGATATTTTTACCAAGGCACTATCACCTAATCAGTTTAAGTACTTCTCCAGCAAGTTAGGATTGTTAAAACTTGTACAAACCTAACTTGAGGGGGAGTGTTGAATTATTAGATGATTAATTGTCTCTTTTGTTGCTGTGTTTGCAGGTGTGTGTTGATGATTCTGTTATGAGGTTAAAGGTGCTTGATGACTTGAAGATTAATCTCCATTCATCAAGCTTGTGCAGTCCAAGACTCATCCAGGTTCTTCACCACAAATCTGCAGATTTGTTGTGTGCAGAGTTGCTGCCGAATTCTGCAGCCCCTGCCCAAATTATGTAACATGATGGTCATGTTGAACATCATGTTCTAGGCCAGCTTTTGTCCTTCTTTGTGTTTAATTATTTCTAGTCTTTAGCTATGTAAAGAGGGCTATCCTCCTAGCCTCTCTTCTCAGCTGTCCAGTCAAGAATAGAGCCGTTGCAACTGTCTGCAGCATGCTTTGTATAAAAGCCTCTATGTGGCTTTTCTCTTGTAATTAAGTTGGTGAAATCATTAATACTAAGTGAATTTCTTCCATTCTAAAAGATCCTACACATTTCTATACAACTTCCTACAACGAAAGCTGCAATTTTTAAATGTACTAAGCATAATTGCAAGCATGACTGAGACGCCAGGTCATCACTCCACTATAAATCCCACAGATAATAAAATCAGATAAAGTGTACCTGTGCAGGATCAAGAGTCAGCATCTTCTTCAATAACTCCAAGGCATGACGATCAAAACTGCAGACAAAATTAAAGTCATGATGAAGAAACCAAATAATAATGGCTATATAACTCAAGAGAAGAAAATAACAAGGGTGATCAGAAGGATGATGAGACAAAAAAAAAACCGCAAACAGAAATAAAACACAACTGAAAAAGCTATTCTCACTTACTGTCTGAAAACATCCCTGAGACGTCTCTTCATTGGCCTTGTTGGCTTCAAGTTATTATACCAAGGTATCTTGGAAACCCCAGGCCAATTAACTTCATCTGGTGCTCCACACAGCTCAAAAATCTTATTCAATTGTTCTGGCTACAGTCATTACAAGCAGAACTAATAAGTACACTATGTAGGGCAGGTAATAATATAAGAATCAGCAAAATAAAATGCATCCCAATTTGTACTAATGTCATAGCTACTAAACCTGGAACGGAAAACTGATACAAATAACACAGGCAAGGAACTCACCTCATCTTTCCCAGGAAAAATTGGTTTCCCATGTAGAAGTTCAGAAAAAATGCAACCAACAGACCACATATCAACTGGTGGACCATACTTTGTTGCCCCGAGCAACAGTTCTGGTGGTCTGTTAAGCATAGTGTTGGTTGAACTTCCTTTCTCTAACTTAGGTGTGAAACAAATAGCATATAATAAAACTAACAGTATTATTCACCTGTACCATAAAGTGATCACACGATTAGTGAGGTTTGCAGAGTGATCATTGGAGAATGATCGAGCCAGCCCAAAATCCGCCAACTTCAGATTTCCTTCATTGTCTATGAGAAGATTAGACCCTGCATCATAACCAGTGACGTCTTAGTTGAACATTATTACATCGAAGTGAAGGTTCAACAGCTACGAATTGATGTATGTTTCAATTATGTACCTTTGATGTCACGGTGAAGTACTTGATTAACGTGACAATAATGCAATCCTGTTAAGAGTTGCCTCATGTAGCACTGATATTGATAACAAATTGAGGTCAATAAGAAGTCGCACTGGTTATTCATGAAAATCACCTCAATGTTGGCTTTTAAAAATTAGTTATCTATTTCTGTTACCTTAATTTGGGGGACTGAAAATCTCATACCAGGACGATCAGCAAGACCCGTCAAATCATGGTCCATATATTCAAAGACCATATATATTCCACCTTTGTACTTACAACCATCTGCAATTCCAATTAAAATGATTGTCAGAGGTCAATTGATCTTAATTAAGTGCATTCCCTCCCACTCTAACAGAAGTTTCACTCATCCTTGGATAAAGAATGTGCATGCATCCACATGTTGGCAAAGAAACTAATTTAAAGGTTTTTTTTAGGTGAGAGACAGGTGAATTGGTAAGTCCCAAGAATCTTTAAAACATAGTACTTGCCTTGTCGCCCCGGCTCATCCTTCTCCGGACCTGAGAATAATCACATCCAAATTTTGGTAACAAATTAATGCCCACAAATATGTACTAAAACAATTATTCTGCCGTACCTGGAGATGTAACAATTTCTTTCAGCTTAATCACATTCTCATGATGTAACTTCTTCACAATTTAATTTCACGGATTGCTGTTATAGGGAACTACATTATAAAAAATAGTAAATCGGTATAAAAATAAATATTACGGCAACTATTGCAATATATAAAAAGAAAAGCATCCGGCTATCACTTGACAAAGACAAGAAAATACAGGAATTAGAAACAATTACATAGAGCAAAAGAAGGTACCCCCTCTCTCTCATTGTCCATTCTTATTTTCTTCAGAGCAACTATTGCACCTGTCTTTATTTCTCTGGCCATGTAAACTTGACTGCAAGAACAAAACAGAAACAAATAAAGTATGAACGAGGGAAAAATCAAGAAGCTTCAAGAAATTGTAGAAGGGTCACCTCCTCTATCAAATACTGCAAGATATATGAATTGTATCTCTATTAGGCGTGATATATCACAGATTTAAGCAGTAGGTAACAAACATAATGAAAACATTGTTCAACAAAAAGAAACTTAAGCACTTCTAGCACATGTTCTAAATGGCGACATTTTCCATAGCACAAAAAAAAAACCTCTTTCCATGGCAATCAAATTAGCAAGCAAACATTGGTCAGAGAGAAGCAGCATGCAAATCTCAAGTTCCATCTATCTTCTAACACAAAACCCACAAAACTCAACAGTTCTGAAGCTGGAATACGGACATTCCTACAGCAATTCTCTATGTAGTGCACAAAGAAGATGCAGATTCCAATAACTCCGGAAAATTTGATGAGCTTCAACAGAATTGACATGAAACAAGAGATAAACAACTAACCCGTAAGTTCCCTCGCCAATCTGTTCCAACTTCTCGAAACAATCGACGCTTCTGGAACCCCATGAAGGAGTCTCGTTCAGATTAAGCTGCCACGGTCCAGCTATCGACATGGCTTACGTCCCCAGTACCTCAACTTCCTCCTCCTCGGCTATCCGAAATTAAAACGAATTCCCAGCAAAACCCCCACCAGGAATTCCCAGAGCTACAAACTACACCAAAACAACCAGAGGACACCATAAGACTCCACATTAGAAGACTCGATAAATTTCGTGAGATTTCCCTATCGAACAAGTTTCCCAATTCATACCCAAAACGCCCGAAACCCTAATGCTTGAAAAGTAAATAGCTTTAACCCTATTCTTTCGAACAAGTGGGAATTTTTAACAAGTTCTCCCAATTACGAATCTTAATATAAACCCTAAAACCCGCAATCTCCGGAGAGTATCGACTCACCATGAAAAAGTCGGTGTCTTTGCTTCCGCAGCAAAAACCCCCAACAGGAAAAAGAAAAGAAAAGAGGGAGAGGTAGAGAAATTGGTAAGAGTTTTTTTTTGAGAGATAGAAATTGGTAAGAGTTAAGGAAGGCTATATTGTGGGCTTAAGAAGGGTAATTTTCACGTCGTTTGTATTTTATGGGCGGGACGGCGAGTCTTCTCCGGCCTTTTTTGACATTTTATTTAATAACTTAGCTGAGAATTTTATAAGATAATTTTTTCAATAATATTTTTAAATTTGTAAGCTTGAAATCCAAACCAACTTCCATTGGTCAGCTTTGTTACATCTAGTTACTTAGTTACTTCACTAATTTCGATATAATGACACTCGTTAGCTTAATTACTTAAGTTATCTCACATATCATATTACATAACTAATTTATCTGCATTGAGGAAAAATTAGTAGTGTCCAGATGGGAGTCAACCAAATAACATTGAAATAAAATTAATGACGTGATATCACACGAGTATAGTTAAAATATTTGAGGCTAGTGTTCCAACAATAAGGTAGGATGTCTCAAAACACGAAATCACATATAATAAAATCAACCTATTATTTTTAAACCTTCTATTAAAATATTCTTACAATGTCATAACTATTACGATTAAACTCTAGTTTTTTATACCATTTGGTATCCAATGACTATTCCACGTGGGACGTGGTAAAATTCTCTTAACAACTATTTAACATTGTTGTGTTCTCGATGACTCGAATTCGAGAGATGATTAAGTTAAAATAATACTCTCACCAGTTGATTGGGCGTCATGTGAAAAGAACACGATGAATCCGAAATCCAGAAATCAGCATGATGCTTTAAACTTGATAAGACAGAAAGATAGTCATCATCCGACCCGTCCGAACATGTAGCTATATTCATGGATGCCAATCCGTTTCCTTCGTGGTCCCTAGTTCTTCTTGAAAATTCCCAAAGGCAAAAATCGACGGCACATCGATTTTTTAAAAATAAATTCATAATTCGTGTAGCGTTAAATTCTCTTTCCGAAGTTTTAATTTTTTTATTTAAAAAATGACGCGCTCGTAAAGCCTGATTATAAAAAGGACGCGCGGGCCAGCTTATAAATTTTAGTTATAAGATTCGGGCTACTGGGCCCTAATTGCACTGAATCCAGCCAGCAATCATAGGATTATAATTTCGAAGTCGTATCCAAAGCTCAGCACCAATAACTACTCGGATTAACTATTGAAAAAAATTATTATAGTTAACAAACCTCAATTTTGTGTTATTCTAAACGCATCAATGTTAAATATTTGTTGAATTTTTTTTATCATTTTCTGAATACCTTACCTATTTAAAACTTGGATTAATCGGTCCAACAACAACCTGATGATAATTGTCTTTTCCAACACGAACAATCTTGACAATTATGTTGTGAAGATTTTTATTTTGTTTTATTCTCTTCCTGAACAATGCATAATTTTGAACATTTTGCAAATTTTTTGTGCCATAAAATAAAACTGTCTCATTAGTCATTAGTACAATATTAGTGCCTATATTGGAAAAAAATGAAAAACCTTCGATCAACCCTTCGATCTCGTGTTTCTTTGGTCATTGTCAATAATAAATAAATTTGTAAGCGGACTTTTTCAAAGTTTGAACTTTGATCCTCGACTCTTTAAAGGTTTGAAACCGGGCTCGAATTGAAGACCGAATTCAAGCATCCAGCATCTGAGAGATAATGTGAGCTGTATTAGACAATGAACCAGAGCTTTTCTCCTATCACTCCATGTTGGATGTGGAACAGACGTAAGCTGCTGCATAATGCAGGTCCCCTGAACCCCATTGTAATAAATATGGCGCAAATAAGTTAAAGAGAGAATCGAGGAGAACGAGAACGAGAACGAGAGAATCACATGCAGCATTCGAAAACAACAGCAACATTATCCAGGTTACGGTCTATAGGCCGAATAAGGCTCGAGTCTTGTTTTAGCTTCATCCACCAAGGACGCCAATGTAAAGTCTTGCTTAACAAAAGGTTGCTTGGCAGACCATTCCAGCGTCGAGAACACTTCATGTTCAGCGAATTCCTTGCTGCCTGGCACATGACGGGATATGTAGCACAGGAGATGCAGCGCAGCAAGTTGAATATGGTATTCGCCAAAATAGACAAAATGGATCAAATGGTCGTCTCCTCCAGCACTTATAATGGACTTGGAGTGATCAATGTGGAGATAATTCTCAGGGCAGGCAAGCTTAGTTAGGGCAACGATAGCCTCCCTAGTGACCTTGTTTTCCCTCTCAACAAGAAACCTAACCAACGAGGTACTCATCCTCGTTCCATCTGTCACCGCCATTGCCAAGTTCCCGACTGCCTTGATACAAGGGACCAGAAGCTCGGAGCCCTCGTCCTTCTCGATGACCCCCAATAACTGATCAATGACAGCTTTGCAAAGAGGGTAGTTGGGTTTGAACACAGACCTTCTCAGGTCAGCATCCTTCTCGGCAACCGCTGTGATCTCCATCAATGCAATGGCCGAGTTGATCCGAACCTCAAAAGCTCCCTTCTCCAGTAGCGCCACAAAACACAATAGCGCTCTCGACTCAGAAATGCTCTTGCAGATAGTGGGGTTCCCTTTCACAAGCTGTGAAAGCGCCCTAGCTGCCATTGCCTTCATGTATGCCTTGGTAGCGGGGTCTTCAAGCTCCCTATAGAAGATATTGAAAGAAGGCCCTATGGCGGTACAGGCAGTGGTCGCTTGGGCTGTCTCGGAATTGGCTGGGAATCACCTAGATTGCCGAGACGCTTTTTCCCAGAACAACATCTTGAGGTTGCTGGTGGGGCATTTGGCATTTGAGACCGTTCATGACCATAGTAAGTATGCTGTTGTTATAAACAAGGCCACCTCTGTTCGTGCTGTGGTCAATGCGACTGCCAATAGGAAGGAGAGGGAAAAGGAGAGGGCTCTAGGAATGGGGTTGGATGATGATCAGGGTCTTCATCAGAGTGAGACTCGTCATGCCAAGGCGATAGGGTTGCTGGCACGGATCCCAGATAGTGTGGATCAGTTACTGAGCGCTGGTTTGTGTTCTTTTTCCCCTCTAGATTCCCGTCTTTTACTAATTTCAACAATGGATCAGCCCCTCCTTCCTCGATTATCATTTTACCATATCTGTCATTATCTGAAATCAAGGACATTAGTGATGCAGCGGCATCCGAACGGTCATCCGCCGATCCGTTGTAGAGTATAGCAATTTGCTCCCATATGAGAGCCAGAATTGGTTCATTCGCGGCAAATGGGGGCAAGCCTAGATACTCCTCGTCCCCAACATCGGCCGAGGCCGATATCCGGAGAAGCCAGATGAAGTTTTTAATGGAGCTGCCAATCTGGGAACACAAATCCTGGAAAGCCACAGCGGGGATGATGGTAAAGACGCGCTTCATGAGACTATCAGCTTTACACCTGAGGATCAACGAGAGTGCCTTCTGGAGCACCTGCTCTGTTTCAAGGATTATCAACCTTGCGGGTCGCTCGTAGAGGAGGGAGCCAGGGCGTGATGCTTGGCGGAGGACGGCGACGAGCTTCTGGACCCCGGAAGCAATTTCGACGCGCTCCTCCTTGAAGCTGCCAGCTTCCTTGGCAGCTTTGACCATTTGGTCGGTGAGTTGGATTGACCTGGTCAACATTTGCTTTACCGAGTCCCCCATGGGACCTGACCTGCCAAACCAACCAAACAAACAACTAAAGAGGGCTTCTGAGTTGGTAAAGACGGATTTTTTCTATAGATCGAGGATGGAAAATTGAACCTTTAAACACCCAATACAGGAAAAATAAATTCTTTGTTGAGGCAAGGATCTACGAAAACTCGCAGATGAAGATGATGAAGACGAAGAAAACCGACTTACCTGCAACGGAGGGATCACCAATGGAGGGGAAGTAGGAGCTGAGAACAAAAAGAAAGTCAACGGTCGTTGGAGGAAATGTTGCGTCGGGGAAAAGGGCAAAACTGGAAACACGGAAGTGAAACAGATAGATAATGGAAAAAATGATGCGTGTACCTTCTTAAGGTTAAGGCTTCCACTTGAATTATAGAAAATATTACACGAGAGACGCTTACCGATAGAAAAGACAAAATTGACCTGCAAGTCCGGGGTCACCTCCTCTATCAAATACTGCAAGATATATGGTCTCGAGTTGGAATGCAATATTATTAGTTCTGTGCCTTACAAATTTTGACAGAACTTGCACAGTTTGCTTCTGCAAAAACTATGTTCACCATGTCATGTCTGCATTCGGTTTACGGTTAACTTTGTGAGATGAAAAAATGTTGTAGTGTAATTTTCTATGGTCAGGGAAGTATGACAAGATGTTAGAATTTAACTTGCCATCCTGCTACCATAATGCTGTTTATCTTTTAACTTTCTTCTGTGGAAGCTTCTGTGATACCCCGATCTGTTCTGTCTGAAACGCTTAAGTGATTTGATTGGTACTATCCATACCAACAAAGTGCACATTCTTTTCTGGCACACATCCTGAGAGAACTCCAAGGTTAAACGCATTTGGCCGGGAGTAGGATCAGGATGGGTGACCTCCTGGGAAGTTTCCGGGATGCATGCGAGTGAGGACAAAGCATACTGGAAAAGACCCGTGTTGGCCTGTGGAGCCAGTCGGTCAAATCACGGGGCGTTACATTTGGTATCAGAGCGAACTCGGCTTGTACGGTGTGGTTCGGGGATCGAACGCATCTGCAACCGAGGGATTTTGGGACTGTCTGTATCTGGCGTGACAAGGACGTCGCGTATTTAAGGAGGGGTGTATGTGATACCCCGATCTGTTCTGTCTGAAACGCTTAAGTGATTTGATTGGTACTATCCATACCAACAAGGTGTACCTTCTTTTCCGGCACACATCTTGAGAGAACTCCAAGGTTAAACTCGTTTGGCCGGGAGTAGTATCAGGATGGGTGACCTCCTGGGAAGTTTCCGGGATGCATGCGAGTGAGGACAAAGCATGCTGGAAAAGACCCGTGTTGGTCTGTGGAGCTAGTCGGTCAAATCACGGGGCGTTACAGCTTCTTTTGAAGATTCTGCGGGTTCTTTAAGCATCGTTTGTGAATGAAAGAACTACATCATCCAATCAAAAAGTAGTCTGAGTCTGAATCTTTCTGTCTGTTTATACAGACGACGCGTCCTTTATTGCGCGTTCGAGGACGTATTAGGATACAACCTGAAACACCGTTTTAGTGCTTCTGTGGAAATTGTTCTTGTTTCGATTGTTCGTAAGTAAGAACCGACCAACAACAAACTTTGTTACGATCCTGTGGATACTGCGCTTCAACAAGTAAGCTCTATTTACATTGTTAATGAATTTGTTTCATTAATTAATTTCATAATTTCTTGATTATAGTATGTTGTATCTACTATATGAAATCATCACTATTTATCAGTTGATACTTGGATAACGCTCTCCCAGGAACGACACGATTCTTTGACCTTGAGTTTTTAATCTCTATTAGAATCGATTATTTTCTATACTATTTAAGAGCGACTCTCCCAATAACATCTTTTGCATTCGCTGGCCTTATCAAGTAAATACACGTCTTTTTCTTTTGAACTTGAGCTTGGGACCAGATGACGCATGCAATGACAAGGAGAGGCTTCAACTTCAAAGGCTTCAACAGTTCTTATTTTGTGCAAGGTACAATTATAAAATGAGCAAATTATTCTCAAATTCCTGACCTTTGGTCACCCCTCCTAGGGTCCCTGACTTTTAAAAAATGATTGTCTCGTTTCTAAGTTTTGATGATAATAGACTATCGGGTCCCTGGAGCCAGAATATTCAATTTTCTCTGGTGAACCCCCACTTGAAAAGACCAAAATGCTCTCTCACTAAAAAAAACTCTCTTTCCTTTCCCTTCTTCTTCCCAATTGGAACCAATTTTTTTGGCCATTTCCACACAATTTAGCAAATTCCTAACAACAATTCTGAAAGCCATTTCCATTACGGCATCATCAACCTTCTCATAGCTAATTTCAGAACTCATTTCTCCTATTTAGCTGCAACAAAATCTCGAAGTTCCTATTTAATTAAAAAAAAGAATTACCTGGTCTACGCAACAGCCATCGAGACCACCAAAAAGGAGGAGAAACGGTTACTAGCTAGAAGCAAGGGAAGAGCGGGGAGGGAAGAGGAACGGGGTTAAGGTTTCGAGACCCGAAGATGCAAATCGCTGGGAACTTCTCGCAGGTGCTGGAGCGGCCAGTTATTAACAACCTCCCGGTGACCAGTAAAATTTTGGCATGCATCTCTGGGGTTTACGTTCGGAACGGGGCCAACCTGCTATTCGAGCAGCTGGTGGGGCCAGCCCGCTTGAGGGCTAGGCTGAGGGAAAGATGAATTTTTTTTGTGGGAGATTATTTTGGTTATCTCAAGTGGCAGTTCATCGGAGAAAAATAAATATTCAGATTCCAGGAACCTGAGAGTCTATTATCGTCAAAACTTAGAGACGAGACAATCATTTTCTAAAAGTCAGAACCCTAGAGGCAGGGTGACCAAAGGTCAGGGACTTGAGAATAATTTGCCTTTATAAATTTACATAGTTATCCAACAAATTTATTAGAGAACTAGTCTATGAAATTTTGAGATGTAACTCGGGCTCTTTTCAAATTTATTGTTAAAAGTAACTCCAATTTCAAACTAATAATTTAAAGTAACACAAATTCAACATCGGGTGGTAAAAGTGACTTGTAAGGATACAAGTAAATTGGTAATGCATCATACTTACAAAACAAGCTTCTCAAGATTCAGCACACGATATCAAAGTGCCGAGAAAGCACGTCCTCGCTCCCTTTCCCACTAAACCCCACAAACTCGACCATATTCAGGCATGGATGCTTCTCGAGTTTTTTTAACACTGTTATGTTCTCAATAACTAGAATTCGAGAAGTGATTAATCTAAAATAACATTCTCACCAGTTGATCTATTGAGCATAATGTGAAAAGAACACGATGAATCCAAAATCAGAAATCAGCATGATGCTTTAGATTTGATAAGACAAAAAGACATTCACCATCTGACCCGTCCGAACATGTAGCTATATTCATGGATGCCAATCCTTTTCCTTCGTGGTCCCTAGTTCTTCTTGGAAATTCCCAACAGCAAAAATCGACGGCTCATCGATTTTCAAAAAACAAAGCCGTAATTCGTGTAGATCTTTAAATTCTCTTTTCAAAAATATATTATAATAGCAAAAAACTCAAAACGAATCAAAAGTTATGGTCCGTCGGAATTTTAATTTTTATATATATAAAAAAATTGATGCACGCGTCAGGCCTGCTTATAAAAAGGACGCAGTGGCCGGCTTATAAATTTTAGTTGTAAGATTCGTGTTGCTGGGCCCAGCTGCACTGAATCCGTCCCGAGGAATATAATTAACGAGAGGATTATAATTTCTAAGTTGCATCCAAAGCTCAATACCAATAACTAATCGAAATAACCGTTGAAAAAATTATTATAGTTTAATTAACAAACCTCAATTTTGTATTATTCTAAACGAATCAATGTTAAATATTTGTTATAAAAATTCTATCATTTTTTGAATATGTTACCCATTTAAAACGTAGATTAATCTGTCCAATAACAACCTGATCATAATTGTCTTCTCCAACACGAACAATCTTGACAATTATGTTGTGAAGATTTTTATTTTGCTTTATTCTCTTCTTGAACAATGCATAATTTTGAACATTTTGAAATTTTTTTGTGCAATAAAATAAAACTCTCATTAGTCATTAGTACCATATTAGTGCCTATATTGGAAAAAATGAAAAACCTTCGATCAACCCTTCGATCTCGTGTTTCTTTGGTCAAGCAGACTTTTCCAAGGTTTGAACCCTGATCCTAAACTCTTTTTAAGGTTTGAAACGGGGCTCGAATTCAAGACCGCATTCAAGCATCCAGCATCTGGGAGATACTGTGAGCTGTATTACATATGCTGCTGCATAATGCAGGTCCCCTGAACCCCATTGTAAGAAGTATGGCGCAAATAAGTTAAAGAGAGAATCAAGGAGAGCGAGAGCGAGAGCGCAAGCGAGAGAATCAAATGCAGCATTAAAAAACAACAGCAACATTATCTAGGGTCCGGTCTATAGGCCGACTAAAGTCTTGTTTTAGCTTCATCCACCAAGGACGCCAATGTATGGTCTTGCTTAACAAAAAGTTGCTTGGCAGACCATTCCAGCACCGTGAGCACTTCATGCTCGGCGAGTTCCTTGCTGCCTGGCACATGACGGGTTATGCAGCACAGGAGATGCAGCGCAGCAAGTTGAATATCGCGTTCGCCAAAATAGACAAAATGGATCAAATGGTCGTCTCCTCCAGCACTTAGAATGGACTTGGAGTGATCAATGCGGAGATAATTCTCAGGGCAAGCAAGCTTAGTTAGGGCGACGATAGCCTGCCTAGTGACCTTGTTTTCCCTCCCAACAAGAAGCCTAACCAACCAGGTGATCATCATCTTTCCATCTGTCACCGCCATTGCCAAGTTCCCGACTGCCTTGATACAAGGGACCAGAAGCTCGGAGTCCTCCTCCTTCTCGATGACCCCCAATAACTGATCAATGACAGCCTTGCAAAGAGGGTAGTTGGGTTTGAACACGGACCTTCTCAGGTCCGCATCCTTCTCGGAAACCGCTGTGATCTCCATCAATGCAATGGCCGAGTTGATCCGAACCTCAAAAGCTCCCTTCTCCAGTAGCGCCACAAAACACGACAGCGCTCTCGACTCAGAAATGCTCTGGCAGATAGTGGGGTTCCCTTTCACAAGCTGTGAAAGCGCTCTAGCCGCCATTGCCTTCATGTATGCCTTGGTATCAGGGTCTTCATTCTCCCTATGCTTGGCATGACGAATCTCACTCTGATTAACACCCTGATCATCATCCAACCCCAACCCTAGAGCCCTCTCCTTCTCCCTCTCCTTTCTATTGGCAGTCGCATTGACCACAGTGCGAACAGAGGTGGCCTTGTTTATAACAACATACTTACTATGGTCATGAACTGTCTCAAATGCCAAATGCGCCACCAGCAACCTCATGATGTTGTTCTGGGCAAAAGCGTCCCGGCATTCTAGGTGATTCCCGGCCAATTCCGAGACAGCCCAAGCGACCACTGCCTGTACCGCCATTGGGCCTTCTTTCAGTATCTTCTCAAACACAGAACACAAACCAGCACTCAGTAACTGATCCGCACTATCCGGGACCCGTGCCAGCAACCCTATCGCCTTGGCCGCATTTTTTTGCCCATCTGGTTTCCCGTCCTTTACTAACTTCAACAATGGCCCAGCCCCTCCTTCCTCGATCACCAATTTGCAATATCTGTCATTATCTGAAATCAAGGAAATCAGTGATGCAGCGGCATCCGACCGGTCATCTGCCGATCCGTTGTAGAGTATAGCAATTTGCGCCCATATGAGAGCCATAATTGGGTCATTCAAGGCAATTGGGGGCAAGCCTAGATACTCCGCGTCCCCAACATTGGCTGAGGCCGATATCCGGAGAAGCCAGATGAAGTTTTCAATGGAGCTGCCAATCTGGGAACGCCAAATCTCGAAAGCCGCAGCGTATTTGCTGATATAGATGCTCGTGAAACTGTCGCCTTTGTACTTGAGGATCAACGAGAGTGCCTTCTGGAGCACCTGCTCCGTTTCAAGGATTATCAGCCTTACGGGTCGCTCGTAGAGGAGGGAGCCAAGGGGTGATGCCCGGTGGAGGACGGCGACTAGCTTCTCGACACCGGAAGCAATTTCGACGAGCTCCTCCTTGAAGCCGCCAGCTTCCTTGGCAGCTTTGACTATTTGGTCGGCGAGTTGGATTAACCTGGTCAACATTTGCTTCACCGAGTCCCCCATGAGAGCTGACCTGCCAAACCAACCAAACAAATGGTAAAGACGGGTTGTTTATATTGATCCAGGATGGAAGATTGAACCTTTAAACACCCACCCAATACAGGAAAATAGAAATTCTTTGTTGGTGCAAGGCTCTATGGAAACTTGAAGAGACAGAAATAAAGACAGAAAATCGACTTACCTTGAAACGGAGTAGTGATAAGCAATGGAGATGAAGTTGGAACTGAACCCGACGTTGCCAACCCCAATGGTCGTAACCGTGGGAGGAAATGTTACGCTGGTCTTTCGGTGAGGGGTCAATACTGGCGGGCTGAATTCAGCCTTACAGCAAGAATGGCAACTAGCTCATTCAACCTTACATCATACCTAACAGCAAAACATCCCAACGGCAATATTATTTCACAAAATTTTCAATGACATATCATCCCAACGGCACAAAAATTCCAACGGCAAAAATTGAGAGCACATCGATTTTCAAAAAAATAAAGTCGTGATTCATGTAGATTGTTAAATTCTCTTTTTGGATATATATTATAATAGCAAAAATTCTAAACGAGTAAAAAATTATGGTCCATCCAAATTTTAATTTAAAAAAAATTGTCAAATGCGCACGTCAGACCTGCAGCACAGTACTGTAAGACCCGCATTGTCAACACCCAATCGAGTTCCAATCCTGGAAACATGGAAATGAAACGAAGAGATAATGGGGAACATGACACCATTGAAAGAGCCAAATAGAATCCTATTTGACTATGAATATACCAAAAAATAATACAATATCAAAAAAATGGCAGGTCATCTCTTTGACAATAAGGTACACACCACATCCACTTGAGCTAATTCCATCTCTTTCCTTGTAACGTCATATTGAAGAATCAACCATCTTGTCTCTAAAACATGACAGGTAAGAATGAAGATTTGACCTTATCCAATAGTACACCAAGATGGAAATTTCGCAGACATTGTATTTATTTGATGTAAAGTTCGGGTGTAGCAGCGTCAGGTGATGGCACGCTGCTGCATCGGGTTTTTTGAAGGGGTACACGTAGATCTGACTATTATTAGAATCTGATTCGTAATTTGATTCGATTTGTTCACAATTCGATTTGTCCAAAATTTGATTCAAATTCGCCATGAGAAAATTTGAATACGGTTCAAGATTTTTATAATTCGTCGAACCAGAGAATTAAATTTGAATTCAAATTCAAGTCCAATTCGTGTCAATTCGATATGAATTCGTCCATATTATGTAAAATATTTAAAGAAAGTATCAAGAAGTACTCATTTTACTATATAATTATGTCATCAAGTAGAGTAAAAGTACTCATATTACTATATAATTATGTCATCAAGTAGAGTAAATGATGCATATACAACGTAAAGTTCAATCTTTTATTTATTTCTTTTTCTAAAAATGTTAAATCTTAATTTTGAAATATATCAACAAAATTTGAAAATTTTGAATTTTTTTCCAAAAAACATTACAAAAATTTTGAAAATATTCAAAAAAAATTTGTAGTTTTTGATTTTTTAATAAAATATTCAAATTAAAGTAATAATTCAAATTTGATTCAATTCGTCTTTGGACGAATTGAATACGATTTAAGGTTTTGATGAATACAGATTCGACCCAATTTGATTCAAATTTGACCAAATTCGAACCGTGGTCAGGTCTAGGTACATACACACACTGAATCATAGAATTTATTGCTGCCAACCACCGTACTGCTGATTACGATTCCCGCCCATCCTGTTTGATCCTCGGCCAGCACCAGAGCCACCCCCCGAGGGTAGTTAGGCTACCCACAACGGTGGGGTGGAGCGAGCGATCGTAACAAAACGACAAGAAGAAGAAAAAAAAGAAAAAGGGAAGCCAAGCGCTCGCGTGCAGGAAGCGGTCGGCCGCTCCTGCCACGCGGCAGCTCGTGGCCTTTTTTTTTATACCTATTTTATCTACTTACTAACATTTGGCACAATTTAATTGGTTCAAAATATTTTTTATGGGTATTAATTTTGTGGTTTTAATTAAAAATTTTAATCATTTCTTAATTCGTATTACGAATTAATGATTTCCGTCTACTTGTTATAAATTTATATAAACGAAAAATATAGTGCATTAATACGTGGAGGAGAGAGAAATTAATTGTTTATTCTGTAAGGTTGAGATAAGTTGTTGTTGTTGTGGGTAGTAAATATTTAGTTGGATTGGGTTAGGAATAGATGAGACATAAATTAATATTTTATTCCGTGACCTAGGCTGGGATAGATTACTGTTGTGGAGCACCGACTCCCCTGTTGGCCCCTTGACCGCGGGGAGCACCACCGGGCATGCCACTTGAACCGTAAGGTGGAGCCCGTCCTTGTGGAGGATATGGCCCGCTGCCGTAGCCTCCACCTTGAGCTCCACGATTAGGATTGTATCCCCAGCTAGCTCCACTTTGAAGATATCTACCTGGTTGATTGCGGAATGGGTGGAAGACGGGTATGCTGAGGTGGATGCTGCCGTTTCGCGTTTTCTTCTTGCTGTCTCTGTTGCTGGCGCTTTTTCTTGGTCTGGAATTCGTGGGATGATTCATTCTTGGGTAAGCTGAACAAGAAGAATAAACCAGGTTAAGAAAGACAGAAGCATGAACGAACGAGCATACAGGAATCCACCTTCAAATAGCTAATAAATAAATGAATTGAAAAGCAACCTTTTAGGATCACAAGGCAATGGGTCAGCCCAGAAATACTCCGCGTCAAGGGCATCCTTTGCAGATATTCTTTGTTTGCATTACCAATGAATAAATGTCGGAACATATCAGAAAATTGCAGGAACAAATAATGCTAAGCAAACTGAAAATTTTTACCGATTTTATTTTCAAGACGTGTGGTTTTAATTTGGTAATTCAATCTCTCTATTTTAAAATTTTTGATAGTATATGGTCCACTCCGAATGACGGAGATAAAATATCCATGTGACTTGCCACATAAGTTAATACAACATTGTTTTAGTGCCACATGACAAAATGACTGAGTAAGTTGTTTGACTCGAATTTATTCGAAACTTTCTTATTCGGAACTAATGGGTCTCTTATCTTATACACTAAACATGATTCTGAACCTAAATTTGGAAACTTTCAAATGACCAAAGCAACATAAACAAAGATTAAACCAAATTGTTCTTCTCAGGCCTTCTTCTGCTTCACCTGAGGTGGCTTGAACATCAACTTGAAGCAGACAGAGCAGCTCCAAAAACTTAACAACCAAAAACTCATCGATCTTCAAGTGCCCAATTCACAAATACCCAATTTACAAAGCTTTTGGGATTTAGGGTTTCCGCTTGCCGGTGGGAGGAGGGCCCCACCAACAGCCGGCGTCGTCGTCGTCGGAGCCAATGTCGGAGAGTGGGAGCCGCGGCCAGGTTGCACGACTCGTTGTCGAACCCAAGATGGGGAGGAGGGAGAGGAGGCTGGCGCGGCAGCGTCGTGGATGAGGCGGCGACAAGTTCGGTCCGGACCCGCTTCGCCGTGGGCCGGAGCTCCACCGGGTCCGGGTCGAAGGAGGACGACTCCTGGGACGAGAAGGGGAGCGGCGGGAGGAATCCGAACGGGTCCTGGAAGGAGGAGGAGGACGTGGTGGTGTCGTCGTGGAAGACTTTAATGATCTGGTTTTGGTTTAATTAATTGGAGGTTGGGGAAATTGAGGAGGAGATGAAAGAAGGGAAAGCGGCGAAATTGGATCTTTTTGGGTGTTTGATTTGTGGGTCCAAGTTCATTTGTGTGTTTGTGTTTTGCCCTAGTTTTGTTAGTCGTGATGGTTTTGGTTGCATGCACCAAATATTGTAGTTAACTTTCTCAAACAAATTATTGTAGTTATGGTGGTGGTGGTGGTGGTGGGAGGCAGAAGAATGATGATGATGATGATGATGATGATGATGATGATGATGATGATGATTGGGTTGGGGTGAAAGGTTGAAGATGAAAGAGAGAAATGAGGTCAACGGAGTTTTTTAAATTTTATGAAAAAATTTAGAACTCATTTGGTAATTTATCAATAAAATGACGTCATTTCGAATTCGAGTCACAAAATTTACCCAGCCATCTAGCCACGTGGACAATAATAAGATGTTGTATTAGCCTACGTGGCAAGTCACATGGATATTTTTATCTCCGTCATCCGGAATGTACTGTATACTATCAAAATTTTTAAAACACAGGGACTAAATTACCAAAGTAAAACTGCACGTCCTAAAAATAAAATCGGTGAAACTACAACTAGGTAAAATGTACTTTTTCCTTTTATTTTTTCAAGAAAAACCTCAGACACGCAGCCTGCAGCACAGTGCTATAAGATTCGTTCAGCACCCAATCGGGTTCCCAATGCTGGAAACACGGAAATGAAACGGAGAGATAATGGGAAAAATGACACCGAGCTAAATAGAATCCTGTTTGACTATGAATATATCAAAAAACAATACATCATCAAAAAAATTTGCAGGTCTCTTACAGTAAGGTACACACCACATCCACTTGAGCTAATTCCATCTCTTTCCTTGTAATGTCATCTTGAAGAACCATCTTGTCTCTGAAACATGACAGGTAAGCATCAAGATTTGACCTTATCCAATAGTACACCAAGACGGAAATTTCGCAGAAGCTGGCTACATTGTATTCATCTGATGGAAAGTTCGGGTGTCGAGTGATTTGCACGCCACTGCATCGGGTTTTTGAAGGTACGTGCACATTCCGAATCATAGAATCTACTGCTGCCAACCACCGTATTGCTGATTGCGATTCCCGCCCATCATGTTTGATCCTCGGCCAGCACCAGAGCCACCATAAGGTGCCGCCCCCTGAGGGTAGTTAGGAGCACCGACTCCATACCCGCTGGCCCCTTGACCGCGGGGAGCACCACCGGGCATGCCACTTGAACCGTAAGGTGGAGCCCGTCCTTGTGGAGGATATGGCCCGCTGCCGTAGCCTCCACCTTGAGCTCCACGATTAGGATTGTATCCCCCGCTAGCTCCACTTTGAGGATATCTGCCTGGTCCACCAGCTGGTCCACGAGGCTTCCCATAGTGGTGACTAGGTCCTGCAGGAACCGGTGGCTGAGAGCCATGGATGGGCTGATTAGGGCCTGCCCTCATCTGCGGATGTGGCTGCCCCGACTGCTGAATGGGTGGAAGACGGGTATGCTGAGGTGGATGCTGCAGTTTCTGCCGTTTTGCGTTTTCTTCATGCTGTCTCTGTTGCTGGCGCTTTTTCTTGGTCTGGAATTCGTGGGATGATTCATACTTGGGTAAGCTGAACAAGAAGAATAAACCAGGTTAATAAAGACAGAAGCATGAACGAACAAGCATACAGGGATCCACCTTTAAATAGCAAATAAATAGATGAATTCAAAATCAACCTTTTAGGATCACAAGGTAATGGGTCAGCCCAGAAATACTCTGCGTCAAGGGCATCCTTTGCAGATATTCTCTGTTTGCATTACCAATGAATAAATCTCGAAAGTATCAGAAAATTGCAGGAAAAAAAATACTAAGCAAACTGAAAATTCTCATCTATGCAGGATTTCACAGCAAGGAACGAAAAACATCGTAATTTTGTTGACAGATGACAACTTCCTACAACCAAAGCTGGAATTCTATATGTACTGTGCATAAAATCAAACAAAGGGTACCTGTGCAGGATCAAGAGTCAGCATCTTCTCCAATAACTCCAAGGCATGACGATCAAAACTGCAGATGAAAACAAAGTCATGATGAAGAAACCAATAACAATGGCTATATTACTCAGAAGAAGAGAACAATAAGGCTAATCAGAAGGCTGATGAGACCAACAAAACTGCAAACAAAAGTAAATTATAACTGACAAGGCTTTTCTCACTTACTGCCTGAAAACATCCCTGAGACGTCTCTTCATTGGCCTTGTTGGCTTCAAGTTATTATACCAAGGTATCTTGGAAACCCCAGGCCAATTAACTTCATCTGGTGCTCCACACAGCTCAAAAATCTTATTCAATTGTTCTGGCTACAGTCATTACAAGCAGAACTAATAAGTACGCTCTGTAGGGCGTTTTACAAGAATCGGCAAAATAGATGTAACAAAATGCATCCCAATTTGAACTAATGTCATAGCTACTAATCGTGGAACCGAAAACTGATACAAATAACACAGGCAAGGAACTCACCTCATCTTTCCCGGGAAAAATCGGTTTCCCATGTAGAAGTTCAGCAAAAATGCAACCAACAGACCACATATCAACTGGTGGACCATACTTTGTTGCCCCGAGCAACAGTTCTGGTGGTCTATTAAACATAGAGTTGGTTGAACTTCCTCTCTGATTCAGGTGTGAAACGAATAGAATTCAATACAGCTAACAGTATTATTCACCTGTACCATAAAGTGATCACACGATTAGTGAGGTTTGCAGAGTGATCATTGGAGAATGATCGAGCCAGCCCAAAATCTGCCAATTTCAGATTTCCTTCGTTGTCTATAAGAAGATTAGACCCTGCATCATAACCAGTGATGTCTTAGTTGAACAGTATTACATCAAAGTGAAGGTTCAACAGCTATGAATTGATGTATATTTCAATTAGGTACCTTTGATGTCACGGTGAAGTACTTGATTAACGTGGCAATAATGCAATCCTGTTAAGAGTTGCCTCATGTAGCACTGTCATTGATAACAAATTGAAGTCAATACGAAGTCGCGCTGGTTATTCAGGAAAATCACCTCAATGTTGGCCTTCAAAAAATAGTTATCTATTTCTATTACCTTAATTTGGGGGACTGAAAATCTCATACCAGGACGATCAGCAAGACCCGTCAAATCATGGTCCATATATTCAAAGACCATATATATTCCACCTTTGTACTTGCAACCATCTGCAATTCCAATTAAAATTATTGTCAGATGTCAATTGATCTCAATTAAGTGCCGTCCCTCACACTTTAACAGAAGTTCCACTCATCCTTCGATAAAGAATGTGCATGCAACCACATGTTGGCAAAGAAACTAATTTAAAGGTTCTTTTTCTTTTGTGAGAGACAGGTGAATAGGGAGGTCCCAAGAATCTGCAAAACATAGTACTTGCCTTGTCGCCCCGGCTCATCCTTCTCAGGACCTGAGAATAATAACATCCAAATTTTGGTAACAAATTCACATAGAATAACACCCACAAATATGTACTAAAACAATTATATTGCCGTACCTGGAGATGTAACAATCTCTTTTAGCTTAATCACATTCTCATGATGTAACTTCTTCAGAATTTTAATTTCACGGATTGCTGTTATAGGGAACTACATTATAAAAAATAGTCAATCAGTATAAAAATAAATATCACCGCATTTACCAATCTATAAACCTATTGCAATATACAAAGAAAAGCCTTCGGCTATCACTTGACTGATAAGAAAATACAGGAATTAGAAACAATTACGTAGAGCAAAAGAAGGTACCCCCTCTCTCTCATTGTCCATTCTTATTTTCTTCAGAGCAACTATTGCACCTGTCTTTATTTCTCTGGCCATGTAAACTTGACTGCAAGAACAAAACAGAAACAAATAAAGTATGAACGAGGGAAAAATCAAGAAGCTTCAAGAAATTGTAGAAGGGTCACCTCCTCTATCAAATACTGCAAGATATATGAATTGTATCTCTATTAGGCGTGATATATCACAGATTTAAGCAGTAGGTAACAAACATAATGAAAACATTGTTCAACAAAAAGAAACTTAAGCACTTCTAGCACATGTTCTAAATGGCGACATTTTCCATAGCACAAAAAAAAAACCTCTTTCCATGGCAATCAAATTAGCAAGCAAACATTGGTCAGAGAGAAGCAGCATGCAAATCTCAAGTTCCATCTATCTTCTAACACAAAACCCACAAAACTCAACAGTTCTGAAGCTGGAATACGGACATTCCTACAGCAATTCTCTATGTAGTGCACAAAGAAGATGCAGATTCCAATAACTCCGGAAAATTTGATGAGCTTCAACAGAATTGACATGAAACAAGAGATAAACAACTAACCCGTAAGTTCCCTCGCCAATCTGTTCCAACTTCTCGAAACAATCGACGCTTCTGGAACCCCATGAAGGAGTCTCGTTCAGATTAAGCTGCCACGGTCCAGCTATCGACATGGCTTACGTCCCCAGTACCTCAACTTCCTCCTCCTCGGCTATCCGAAATTAAAACGAATTCCCAGCAAAACCCCCACCAGGAATTCCCAGAGCTACAAACTACACCAAAACAACCAGAGGACACCATAAGACTCCACATTAGAAGACTCGATAAATTTCGTGAGATTTCCCTATCGAACAAGTTTCCCAATTCATACCCAAAACGCCCGAAACCCTAATGCTTGAAAAGTAAATAGCTTTAACCCTATTCTTTCGAACAAGTGCGAATTTTTAACAAGTTCTCCCAATTACGAATCTTAATATAAACCCTAAAACCCGCAATCTCCGGAGAGTATCGACTCACCAGGAAAAAGTCGGTGTCTTTGCTTCCGCAGCAAAAACCCCCAACAGGAAAAAAAAAACCGAGAGAGAGAGGTAAGAGGAGAGGGAGAGAAAATTGGAAAAAGTGTGGAGGAAGGCTTATATTGTGGGCTTAAGAAGGGTAATTTTGACGTCGTTTGTATTTTATGGGCCGGGCGGCGAGTCTTCTCCGGCCTGTTTTGACTTTTTATTTAGAAACTGAGTTGAGAATTCTATTAGGACAATTTTTTGAATAATATCTTTTATTTTATTTTATTTTGGGGTCAAGAAGGAGGGCCAAAATCTTCATTATTCAATAAAAGAGGTTACAATCGATTTCGGAAATGAGACGTCATTAATGTTCCTTAACAATAGGGGCCGAGTATCCGACAGGGGATTACAAAAGTCATGGTTGGCCATCCAATCTGCGCAAGAGTTGGCCTCGCGATATACATGAGCCACTTTGACAGACCACTCTCGTCCCATAACGCCTATAAGCCACTAATAGTTATTTGAGTCACAGTTATATACAACAGGACTAACGGGACCCTGCCTCTAAACACCGAATAATAACTAATCACCCTACTTAATGCACTAACGGCCATAAGCCACTAACAGCTAAATGACAAACGGCCAACTAACTACAATGATAATTATAGAGAATTAAGTGTAGGTGACATGGCTCAATAATATTTCAAGGGCAAGGAGATGAGTAAATAATCAAAGATCAAGTGCTGCAGAATTTGCACGATTCACCTCTACATAAATCTGCAGTAGCAGATTATGTTAACTTCGATTGAAGATGTTCTGGTTGAAGACGTGAAAAGATTAATGATGATTAAGGCTTGTGAAATCTAGTTGACCGAGTTTAAGTTTGGATGATTTCAGTTTTAGATTGGGACCCATGGCCGGAGAAACCGATGGTGACCGCCGAGGACACAGAGAAATATATTAATTTTTTACTAATTTTTTGTAAGATTATATAAGTTATTTACCTGATAAAAAATATCACTGCCATCAACGAATGGTCTCATTCCGAACCGATTGGATCAAAAGATACGCGGGGCATTTTTGTAAATAAGTTAAAAGATAGGGATAAAAATTAAAAAGTGCACTTGGCAGGGATCACCGACATGCCATTATCGGTAACTGAACATGTCATTGTCGTACCCACGTGCCATTATCATTAACTGGGCATGCCATTGTCGTAATCGAGGCATATTATTATCAAAACTGGGGCATACCATCATCAGTACATTCAGTCCAAACGGTCTGTAATGACCAATTCACTCTGAACTCAATCCACGCGCAACGCAGAGACCTGAAATTAACCCAAACTCCTCCTCTTGTCGATTCCCAATTGGAGAAGAGCAGAACAAATGACATTTCCACTTGTGTCCCCACCCAAATTCCTCCCATCTCCTTCTGCCATTCCAACCTTGGAAAAAACATCATCTTGACTCGCCAAGTCTTCCCCAATTTCCATCTCTCTTCACCAAACTGGGACAGGGACAAGACAACCACTACCCACCATCCCTTCCGTTGCGATCTCCCCTTTCGACGGGAGCTAAAGGGCGGAGAGGATGGGGAGGAGCAGATCGTCCTCGACGGCGGTCGGCCGGTTTAGGTTTTGCAACCCCTTGTACTATCTTAAGAGGCCGCAGCGGCTTGCCTTGCTCTTCATCGCCTTCGTCACCGCCACCTTGCTCATCTGGGATCGCCAGTCCCTTGTCCGAGAGCACGAGGTCCGTAAAGTTCTGTCTTTTTTTTTTTGGAAAATAATTTGTGGGTTTGGTTGATTAGGAGGTTAAAGTGGAGGAGTGGGGCTTTTTGGGGTCAAAGTTTTGTTCTTTCGGGGAGGAGTGGGCGAATTTGATGGAAGGGGATTGTGGGTCGTTTTGGGTTTATTGAAAAAAAATGCGTTCTTTTGTGTGTTTTAGATTAATTGGATAGAGTTGACGTTGTGAGAATTGCGGAATTCGGATTTGCGATCTGGCAAACGGGAGTTGCTGCGCCTTTGCAAGGGTCGAGAGAGATATGGGAATGTATATATGCTTTTGTATTGGTTTTGGTGCATTTTTCGGGTGTGCTGTTAATGCCATGACGTTTTTCATGTTTCGAAATGGGAAACTTGTTTTGATTATGTGTGATGGATTGATATGGATGCTGCTTGATGAAGTTTCTCTAGCCCGTGTTGGTTTTTGGGGACATTAACGTTGTTAGTTTCGAATCTGCAGGTAGAGATTTCGAAGTTAAGTGAAGAAGTTAATGATCTAAAGGCTATGGTAAGAGGTCGTTAGCTGGTTATGTTATATCACTTTCTTCTTTTTTCGTGCTCACATCCTTTGACCATATTAGCTTATCGTACATGGATGGGGTGTCATGATCCTTTTTTTGTTGCTGCTATTTTGATTTATATATATATATATTTTGTAGAAGTCGTGATGATGTATTTTGACATCCAATTGATATGTTAGGGTAGTATGAATATTTTAGGATGTCGACTTTGTTCACTTAGAATTGATACAGACTTGTTTTGGCAGCTGGAAGATTTAAAGAGTATGCGTGGAGATTCAAAACAGTTGACAAATAGTCGGTTCAAGGACAAAATCCCTCCGGATGAGCCTATTGACATTGAGCGAAGAGAGAAAGTGAAAGAAGCTATGATCCATGCCTGGGGTGCATACGAGAAGTATGCATGGGGTCATGATGAGCTACAGGTATGCTTGGCAGATTCAGCAGTGCATAGTTTTTCAATTGAAATTTAAAAGTTCATACTTGTTGGGTTGGTGAATTCAAGGGGCATGCAGCTTCTTACATTTGGAAAATCGTTAGCTCCCTTTTTGCTTTTATCCTCCTTGAAATTTAGCTTCAGTATCTTATGTTAATTATTCTGGCTGCACAGCCTTTGATTGGCAATTTGTGCGTTGGCGTTGAATTGCTTTATCTCATGAACTCAAAACGATTTTTTACCCAGAAACATCTTTAGGCTGGAATGCTACCATTATCTGGTTGTTCGAACTGTTAACTAGGTATTACATGTGATTGGTATATACAGGTTCGAGTCAGAGAGATGTGTTTCTTCTGTGAATTTTAATTACTATAATGGCCTTCAGTTGTAATTTGTGGAAGCCGATGCTATGTCAAATGGAACCATGGTACATTTATCAAGGTCTTGAAAATGGTTGCTTGTACCTGTAATTGTGGAATGGAATTCTGGGTTGCATGAACTGTTCTTTTCCTTAGAAAAGTACTAAGCTGGCTTCTTTATGCTACTCCTTTTGCTTTTCAGCCACAGACGCAGAATGGTGTTGATAGCTTTGGCGGGCTTGGAGCAACATTAATTGACTCCCTTGACACATTGTACATCATGGGTTTGAAGGAGCAATTTCAAAGAGCAAGAGAGTGAGTTCATTTCTGCCTGCTTTCTGATACCCACTTTGTCTTTACTGCATCTCTTTTGTTATTTAGGTACTATTTTTTTGCTGGGTTAGTTGGTTGGTCCCTGGATGAACTTTCTGATCTTGTCGTCATCTTCTCTTGATTGCAATCTCCTGTGCTAAATATGGTGTATGAACATGTCTAACTTGTCTTGGATTGTGGAAGAATAACTGAATTTAAGATGTTTGTACCTTCCATAGAGGCGAGATTCCTGAAAAGAGAATGTAGTTTGTTTAGGGTAGGACTTCTCTGTCCTGGAAGTTTCTTTGTTATGAACTGTAAAGTTGTTGAACCAACAGATTCCCATTTCTATGTTTTTAATCATATTCTTCTCGTCCTCTTTATCTTTTGATCATCAATTGGCATGTATTCTTATCTAGTCTTGTGACCTTTCTCAGTTAGTGTTCCCACTCGTTTTTGCTCACTGAAAATTCATGTAGGTGGGTGGCGAATTCGTTGGATTTCAACAAGAACTACGATGCAAGCGTGTTTGAGACAACCATAAGGTTTCGTTATCAGGTTTAATATGTTGTTTTTGTTTTTGTTTTTGGTCTTCCCAGATGAAACTGGTATTGGTATTTTGACTCATATATCATATTATCTTTCTTCCTCACAGAGTTGTCGGCGGACTGCTTAGTGCTTACGATCTTTCAGAGGACAAAGTTTTTCTTGAAAAAGCCAGAGATATTGCAGATAGATTGCTACCTGCTTGGGATACACGTAGTGGGATCCCTTACAACATTATAAACCTGGCTCATGGGAATCCTCATAATCCTAGTTGGACTGGTGTAAGCTACTAATATTAGTGTAGACCTGTGTTTGACTTTGGCAAGCCAATGGTTTTCTTCTATTTGGCTACGATTCCCTTCTTGTCATCCCACAGAAAGCATAGCCATCGGTTTCATCTTATGTTCTGGATTCTGTAACATGCACTACCATTCTAGATCTACTGGAAAACGCAACTAGATCTAGTGTTCTGTTTGACACACCTGTAGACTTGAGGACAAGTGAACTCATATAGATCAAGTTCGACATTGTGTTTTATGCAACTATATATGGCATCTAGGTGTACGCCTAAATCATGAACTCCGTGGAGAGCTCCTTGTGAAGTATAAACTAACATATATCATATTTTTAAGCTACTTGGAGCTCACCAGTTTTCTTTCTGGTTCTTAGATACGTTAAATGTTGTCTTGGGAGTACTAATTTCAGGGATACGGTAGAATTGGCACAGATTTGAATAATTTATGATGAATTTTTGTAGTCTTGAGCAGATGAAATCTGAGACATGTCCCTTGTATGCAACCTGGACAAATAATAAGGCTTGAACAAGAACTGTTGCTTCTAAGTTTATTGGATCACATAAACATACACCAGAGCCATCTTATAAAATGTCTCAAAAGAATTGCTTCACATCTTATAAAATGACTGATTTTTGACTAGTTATTCGTACCAGGGTAACAGTATTCTCGCCGATTCAGGCACAGAGCAGCTTGAATTTATTGCTCTCTCTCAAAGGACTGGAGACACAAAGTACCAGCAGAAGGTTTGATCAGTCATGTCAAAATCTCCATTGTAAAAAAGAAAAGGCCCGTAACTCTGGTTTGCTAATCATTTGTCCGTTGTTTCAGGTAGAGAAGGTTATACTGGAGATAAACAAAACATTTCCTGATGATGGCTTGCTTCAAATATATATAAATCCTGATAGGGGAACCGGATCCTATTCAACGATAACTTTTGGTGCAATGGGTGATAGGTAGGAAGTCTTCGGTTCGTTGTATCCTTATCCTTTTCATTTAGTTACTGCCAATTTTCCCTCTTCCAGTTTTTGTTCTTTATCCTGCGACTTATCACATAAAGAAGTTGAACTATGCTCATGTCATTTTTCCTAATCAATTCTGCATTCAACTGCAGTTTTTATGAATATTTGCTCAAGGTTTGGATTCAGGGGAACAGAACTTCTGCGGTGGGACATTATAGGTAAGAGATTCCATTTACTCGTGTCTGGTTCCGCCTCTTCATTGGCTTGTGCAATCTTGATTAGTGCATGGATACTTTGATTGTTATGGGTTTTTTCCTGCTGATGCCTAGAAAAAGATTCACTAGATAAGATGCACTTTGATTGTTATGGGTTTTTTTCTGCTGATGCCTAGAAAAAGGTTCACTAGATAAGATGCACTTCTGATCAAGTAGGTGTTGAAAAGATTTGTCATGTCTTGAACTTGTTACGGGGACTTTCCTGGCACGTAATCGCCGGGAAGGTGCTGTAGTAGTAGTAGTAGTCTATTTTTATCTTTTTGGTTCTGATATTTATATGTTATAGCTTGTTTAGATCAGTGGCTCAATGAACCTTTTAGACGTATTACAGCGATTAGACCTTGTACACCGTTGTGACATTCTGTAACCAGTTGATAGTCGAATTCCCTCTGATTTCTAATTTCTCTTTGGCATTCTCGGAGCAGAAAAATGTGGGAGAAATCAATGAAAGGTCTACAAAGTTTGGTTAGGAGAACGACACCATCGTCTTACACGTATATATGTGAGAAGAATGGAGCAACTCTGTCAGATAAAGTAAATGCTCTCTTACATACATGGTTCCCTTAGTAATTTCTTTGAGGTTTACGTCTATTGAACGAAAAAGAGATGAAGGAATTTTAGTCTTGTATCCTGATTTTTTTTCCTTCCATTTTTTGTTCTCTTGTAGATGGATGAATTAGCATGCTTTGCCCCGGGAATGCTGGCATTAGGATCATCTGGTTATGAGCCTGATGAAGCTCAGAAGATACTTTCGCTCGCAGAGGAGGTATTATGGCATCCTGAGAATGAACCACTGGTATTTTAGGAGCCAGTGCTCATCTCTTTTCCCATTTGTGACATGCTGCTGCCATAAAAGTTAGTCATTCCCTTGCTATTAGATGTTGTATTTGACTGTGGTCTTTTCCGTCGTGCAGCTTGGTCGGACTTGTTATAACTTCTACCAATCAACACCTACAAAATTAGCCGGCGAGAATTACTTTTTCCATCATGGACAGGTATATCATCACTAGCCTCCTGGAATACCATGAATTTCTGATTCTTAGATTGCATCGATCATGTAACCTTTTCAGGACATGAGCGTTGGAACATCATGGAATATTCTCAGACCAGAGACGGTTGAATCACTGTTCTATCTATGGCGTTTCACCGGCAACCGGACATACAGGGATTGGGGTTGGGATATCTTCCAATCATTTGAGAAGAACTCTCGCGTAGAGACGGGATATGTCGGTCTCAGAGATGTGAGTTGCTCTCTTAGCCACCCAGCCATGACGTGTCGCTAAAACTTACCTCTTCTGTTAACTTACTGTTGGTTGTTTATGCTCCTCAGGTCAACACTGGTGCCAAAGACAACATGATGCAGAGCTTCTTCCTCGCGGAGACGCTAAAATATTTTTACCTGCTGTTCTCCCCACCTTCAGTGATCCCGTTAGACGAGTGGGTCTTCAACACAGAAGCTCACCCTCTTCGGATCGTTACTCGACACGATGAAGTCTTCCGAGACTCAGAGAAGCAGCAAACTGTTAAATCGCGAGGCCGGAAAGAGCGCATTTTCAGAGATTATTAGGATCGATTTTGCAGTAGGTGGGTTTGCCGGATTCCGGTCGGCCGGAGAGCTGGAGATGGACTTCACTGGGAGATGAGATTGCACCCTCTGTCAGTGGAAGAGTATGGTACAAGTAACTTCTCCATCCCCATATGTGGGTGTTGTATTACTACAATGGAGAAGAGAGAGAGACACACATTTGACATATATAACATAGGTAATAGTTTAATCACATCTTGTAATAATCATCATCTATAGTAGAGTGAAGCCTCTATTGAGGCGCCTCTAGCTTGTACGAGGATGTTGTAATATTATATTTTTGGAAGACATAACCTCTCCTACTTGGTGCTTCCGGGATTCGAATTCTAGACATTTCGGTTAAGTTACAAGAACAATAGTTCATAAAAAATTACATAATAAATTTGGCTATGTATGGTTCTCTCCCTCGGGTGTATTTTTGGTTGAAGGTTTGAGATGATAAATAAAACGGCAATGAAAAGAAAAGAGTTAGATTAAGAAAAATTGTTTTTGTGGAAAAGTAAATTTTAGAAAAATAAATTGAATTTTAATGCTTCATTTTGTTTAAAAATAGTATATGCTAAAATCGCAAAACCAAAGTGATCAAAGTGTTATTGGAATTAATCACGATAATGGGAAACTTTTGGTACAAAAATGGATAATTTCTTTCTCATTCTCTCTTTGTTTTTAGATATGAACTTGTTACCATTTTATTCTCACCATAGAATTCGTTTATTTCTCCAAAAGATAAAATATAACCCTAATTTATTTTTTAAAATAAAATAATAAATTTTTATTCTTTCAGAGGTAAAAAATTCTAAATTTCTATCCCACCTTTACCTGTAGGGGCGACCAAAAAGACCAAGAACCACATAACCAGACTGAACCAAACCAAAAAATTTGGTTTAGAATTAGATCTAGAAGGAATTGGTCCAGATCGGTTCTTTGTTTGCTCAATAAATATTTCTCAGATCTGGTCCGGATCTTTTTGTGGAGAACCACAAAGATCTAGACTGAACCGCAATTTTTCTATTATATTATAAGGCCATCATCGACATAACCTATATAAAATAGTCTCAACCGGTATTGAACTTTTCTTTTGATTATTAAGTCTTTCTCGATGTCCAACTTTGGGTTTAGGTTTGTTTGCTTTGGTGAAGATTCGCAATCCTTCTCTTATTTATCAATTTTTCAAAGCACAAATCTCATAGTTTTTTTTCTCTTTAGCCCTAACCTCTCTCGAAATCTTACAAAGATCCGTTCTCTTTCAAAATACAGGTACAATACATTACTTTTATATAAAGATACAGTTCGTTATTAGTATCTTCATGCTTTGGGACAGGGGAAATTTATGGTTCTTGGTTTCGGACTAGGTTGGAACCACTTTTTTTGTTCGGTTCTGATCAGGATTTAGAGTTTGATCGGATTGATTCGAATATATTTTTTCTCATCTTTTTGGTTCTCAATTCTTATGGTTCAGTGTAGATCGGTCTAGTTCGGACCACTGGCATTGTGATTTCCCTATAATGGGCCTCCAGTCCATCCAAATGCGCAAAAACGAAACTTTGGGCTTTAGCCCAACAAAGAAAGCCTCGATCTTGACCGGCTAAAAACCCTAGCTATAAAACCCCACTCGATAAAACACCTAACCCTAAAATCGTCTCCGCTTCCCTTCCCCTCCCCATCCCTCGATCCAAGGAGCCACCGAGCCGGTTGAGGTCGCCGTCACGATGGTAACCTCCTCTCTCTCGCTCTTTCCCGTTTCCGTTTCCGTTTCCGTTTCCGATTCCGAATTTAGAGACGCCCGAAACGGCGACGTAGGGGCGGTTATAATTGTAGCGAAACGGCGTCGTAGGGTTTAGGGGGGATTTAACGGAAACCGATGCGTGTAGGTGAACGTACCGAAGACGAAGAAGACGTACTGCAAGAACAAGGAGTGCAAGAAGCACACCCTCCACAAGGTGACTCAGTACAAGAAGGGGAAGGACAGCCTCGCTGCCCAGGGGAAGCGCCGGTACGATCGCAAGCAGTCCGGATATGGCGGTCAGACGAAGCCCGTCTTCCACAAGAAGGTTTTTTTCCGTCTTTGACCTTTTGCGGCTCTTCGAAAAATGTTTCTTTTCTTGTCGGTGGACTTATCCGGTGATGATGCATTGTAGGCTAAGACCACCAAGAAGATTGTGCTGAGGCTCCAGTGCCAGAGCTGCAAGCACGTGTCCCAGCATGCTATTAAGGTTGGTTTCTCGGGGCGTGATGGTCCCCGGCTTTTGATATTATCTTTTCAGCTTGGGGGTTGTTGTTGAAGTGTAACCTACGTTTTGTTGTGAATGAACTAGGAATTCAATTTATATTTATTAGAAGTTTGTGAAATTGAAAATGCCTCTTTTTTGGTAGCATGGAGTAAGAATCGTGGACATGAATTTGGAAATGGATCACCTCATTCTGAACGAGCCAGACATGGAAAAGTAGATTGCCGATTAATTTGACAAATAAATGGAGTCCTTGTCCTACCGCATTTATCTGAATGATGAATTGAATTCGTTTTAAAACGAGGGTCTGGAGTGGTGTGCAGTTTTTGGTCTGTTTAGCTGAAATTGGATTTGTTTTTGATGTTTTGTTGGGATGTTTAAGCATCTATGCTGATGTTTGGTTTTCCATGGTTTGCTTCTGCAGAGGTGCAAGCACTTTGAGATTGGCGGAGACAAGAAGGGGAAGGGAACTTCGCTCTTTTAGGGATGTTTGTCAAATTTGTTTTCTTTGTGCGCTTTTGCCGTTACCATTGAAAGACCAGTACGTATGATTTCGATTACTTTGTTATCACCATGGTGGGTTATTGTACTTGTATTACTGCTGCCGACTCCCGTTCAAGTTGATCTTTTTATTGGTTAATCAGTTTTGGTAATTTATGCAGTGTTCTGCTGTGAAACACTTGTCAAAGGTATTGTTTATGCTTCTGGTTTATGTCGACTTGGTCGTTCAGACTGACAAGCTGGCCAACCCTTGGATTTCTTATATCTTTCTCCGATTTTTCGCCCGAGTGATCTTGGTTGGCATCTCTTCATCCAAGGATGATTTAGCCAAGACTGATGTGTTTCAATGGTGCTATTAAGACTTCCGATGAGGATTTTATTGCCGGTGACGTGCTTCTTAAATGTGCCCTTTGTACTTGCATCTGATATTAGCAATAGAATTAGTTTGATAGAATGGAAGAAGCAAGCCATAAAGGAATGCCTAAATGCCTCGGTCTAAAGCCATTTTAAAAGTCATGAAGTTTGATCGCGACTTTTATGAGAAGATAAAGATTAGGTTTGAGTATGAATTTTTCTTCATAACGTTAACTTTTATTTAAAATGTCTTAAGAGCAACATCAACATTTCTCAATCGTGCGACACGGACAGTTGTTAAATAACTTTCAATTCGTAAATACGGTGTCTTATTCGCTCTCCTCAATATTGGCTGTTAAATTAATAGTCGTCCTCCTTCATGCCTCTGGTAAAATTTAAATCTGCTGACCTATTTTCCGAAATTTATACATGCACAACCGCAAAATATATGCTAAAAATCTCGACATTGTTTTCTTACTTTGATGTATTATTGTTAATTATGCGTGTTTTGGCACATAAACTATGAGCGTAACATTAGATGCTTAATTCTCGAACATGTATTCTTATTAATTATTATTTACACAAAAGGAAAAAAAATAAAAAAGCGAAGCTCAGACCAAACAGATGAAGGAAAAGAAGGGAGCTTGTTTGTACAAGCTGTGATTTGTTGCTGGTTGAGGTGCTGGTTATATTGATATTGGGATGCAAGGGAGCGATGGCGGGATGCACTCGAGCAATTCACAAGGCGTGTTCGGTCCATCCGAGCCACCGGCATCATCGACAACCTCGAGCTCATCTTCATGGGATGGCTGATGGCGATGTGTCTATGAGCATGCGGATATACCGGATGATCAGCATGCTATGATGATGTCTGATAACGGGCCGGATGGTGTTTCTTATGGATAGAACTAGCTTGCATCATGGAACTGGTTTTGGCATTTGAACGAGTCAATCATCTTCTTTTCTTCCTTTGCTTTCATGAAAAAAATCTGTTTTGGGGGATTAATTTCAGAAAAATGCCTTTGGTTTCACCTAAAATCGATAGGAATCAAATATGATTTTGTGGTTCAGAAATGGTCAAATGGGTCACGTGGTTCCCTTCATCATCAAATAAGGTCCTACTAGTGAAATCGAAAATTGAATAGGGTCCTCTTGAGTCAGGCAAGTTGTTGGTTCAATCTCTCGAACACGAAGCTGTTGGAGACGCTCGCGTCGCGATTTTACTGCAAAGCAGTCCTCGCTGCGCGGCTTCGCGATGCTTCGCCTTACAGGTCAAACCGGTTGCTCATCGATTTGACTCCCGTTGTTGTATCCCAAGAGGGGGTATTAGGTTGAGAGCCTCCATGTTGCAGTGGCCAGCAATGTTTCTGATGTAAGGCTACTGGTTCTGTAATATCATACAATATAAACACGCATTAGTGGCAACTATTTAATACAAAACCTTTTTGTGGTCTGCTTAGTACATTGGAACGTCCAAATTCCTTTTGCCCACCCACCATGGAGAAACTCAGCTTTCATTTTCCCTCTTAAAAACACAGTTTTCATCAGAGTAAAGCTAACCAACGGAAATCAATTCAAGAGGTAAGGAATTGAAATTTTTTTTAAAGGAAGTTTAAAAAAGATTCCATTGAGAGAATCATCCCTTAATATAATTAATTTCTGGCATGTTATACGAGAGAGAAAAAAAAAAGTTAAACCATGCGACACTTTGGGCCTACGATACTGAAGTTAGCTATGGGCTTTTAAGATACTTTAGTCACAATAATAAAATACAAAATGTAGAATTTGCAAACATGCGGGGATAGCTCAGTTGGGAGAGCGTCAGACTGAAGATCTGAAGGTCACGTGTTCGATCCACGTTCACCGCATAGCATCAATTTTTTGTAGTTTCGTGTCCAGGGACTTCTGTTCTCCAACTAAGCTGAAGGAGCTTGCTTGTAATGGATTTGTTGGACTTTAAGTTGGAAAATTTACCTAAGTTTTTAATATTTTGGATTGAAAACGAAAATTGTAACATAGTATAAAGACGAGTTAATCCCATTGCTCATTATTATCATCACAGAACTCCCATTTCATCGCATACCGCCGAAATCAAAGAATTTGCCTAATAATTTGTCTTAGAATTTTGAATTTGTATATAAAAATTCTAATATAATTGTTCGGGAGTTGAACGTACGTGAGCAACTGATAATTGCCAATTCGCAGGCTTCTTCTCATTATTGAACAATGGTTCACGGCCAATGTCGGCCAGAGAGTGGTAACTGAACATTGATAGTCACTCCG
The DNA here is from genome assembly GCA_963995505.1 of Hypericum androsaemum. NCBI lineage: Eukaryota > Viridiplantae > Streptophyta > Magnoliopsida > Malpighiales > Hypericaceae > Hypericum > Hypericum androsaemum. The sequence goes on from OZ023197.1 coordinate 11,183,658, forward strand.
TAACCAATATGCAATTCCTGAACAACTTTAATTTAATGGGGTATGATAATTAGGACAGTGAAATAAATTGTATTCAAATTATGTATCAAATCATAATGTAAGCGATCCAATCTCAGAGGAGAACTGGGTAGCCAAGAATTATCGAAGTTCAGAAAATAGTGCAAGAAGCGGATTCGACGAGCGAGAAACCCAAATCATAAGTATCGACCAACAAAGGCCATAAAAAGTCCTACCCAGCTCGAACCTTAATTAGCTAACCCAGTTAATATCCGAAAACAGGGCGGTACAAACCATAAAACTAACGGGAGGCCATGAAAATTGGTTGCTTAAAATCCGCTACCACAAGCTCTACATCCAGTCCTATGGGCCTAAGCCCTAAACTAGGAAAAACAAGTAACTAGCACAACAGAATCGGTATGTACAACTTGCCTCGATGCCGAGCTTCCATGGTCGGGCATGAGAACTGGGTAATCGGAGTCGTTCATGGAAGACTCTTCATTCCACGAGACGAATAGATACAGTCAAGATGTTGTTTCTCCACAGAGGATGAAAGCGTGGAGGAGCATTTGTGCAGTGTGCAGCTGATCGGGTGTCCCTGACAAAGCGACTACTCCTTCGCTCGCACCTAACTTGGGGTCATGAACGATAACATCTGCACCTGAAATCTGAAGAATTGCCAATTTCATTTCGGGAAGCAGATTCCGGATTGGTGCAGTTATATTAACATGGGCAGAAAGATAGCATGCACTCACTTGTCTGATCTGGTTCAGAGTACTGCTGTTTTCTCCATAAACATGGCATAGAAACCTCTGGGGAATAACAACCTCAACTGGTCTGCCACTAGATGGAAAAAAGATGAAGAGCCATGGGTTAGGCTGCCGGAGTTCAGAACGGGATATTTTCCATCTCAAAGTCTAGCTATTTGGTAAACAAATATGATTAACGCAAAACAAAGCACACGATGTGAAGATTAACAAGATCTGTTTTCCTTCAATCAAATAGCATATGAATGTGAATTTAAGAGATGCAATGTAATTCACCAACCCTTCTACATGGGCATTTCTTCCAGTCAAGCCAGGACCAATATCCGCACCTCCCCTGTGGTCCCCCTCGTTGTATGGCTGCGATGAAAAAAAAAAAAGATCTAACTATCGTTGAATACTTCGTAAAACAAAACTTGCAGAGAACGAAGGCAAAAAAATGGATCACCTCCGCCAATGAAGGCTGAAGCCTACCTTACCATTCTGCTTCAAGAGAATTCAGTCACTCTTCAAGATTCAAGAATCAACACTAACCTGAGAAGTCCACGATCTTGGAGTGTGTTCAAATGGAGGCCCATGTCCTGATCTTTCACTGCCATAAGGAAACGGACCTCGGTCCATGTTAGGACCACCGTGATCCATGCCGTATGAAAATGGATGCTGATGATCAAAATTGTGATAGGGGCCAACTGGAGAATGGTACGGATCAGGAGAGCCTGGGCCATGTCTTGGTCTAAATTGAGAGTGATGCATTTCGGGAAATGGTGAAAAATTTGAGCCAGAGAATGGAGGCCTGCCAGGGAAAATAATATCCCGAAGTCTGCCTGTTATGTGAAACAAAGCATCCTGCACACACTGAAAGCTACCAACAACCTGCAAACAAGGTAAAAAAATTAGCTCCTCGGCAGTAGTATCACAGGGAAGCACTAGAGTTGAAATGTTCAAATTTAAGTGCCTACTAGTCTAGCTCACATCAGTATATACAGGTTTTTTTAATGCAAAGGCAAAATAATTTAGGTACATTCCAGCGGAAAATAGAACTTGCTCAAGAATCAGAAAATCAAACGTCAACTTAAGCTAAAAAGTGTACCGATACAAATTTACATTACTTAGTACTTACATGCACAATTTCATCATTTTGAGATCCATACTTTGGAGCCTTTTCCTTCGGAAATATGCGTATGCTAGCTCCTGTAATCTGTCTCATTTCACTTATAACCTGACCTCCTTTACCCAGTAAACGACCTATTTGATATGGATGTACAAGAAGCCTAGCAACCACAGCAGTACCGCGCTCGAATCCAATCTCTGTAAGTCTAGCATGCACACGAAGGACGGCATCCTGAGCGGAAGAGTGTACTTGCTCTGAGTTCTGCAAGCATTACGTAACTTGAGATTTATTATGGCAGAAAGAAATGCCTCGAAGGGGCATATTAATGTCACTACTTCAATGAGTTTTGGATCACAAAAAATAGGAATGGAGAACATATATGTGTCCAACAAACAGCTGGCCACAGCACAAAAATAACCAAACAACGAAAAACTTTGAATGTAACAAAAAAACATTGGTTGGTTTAGGACCTTGACACAAGGAGACATTTGATATGCAATAGTTCTTTTGAAAGGCGTGATTTGCAATAGTTCAAACACACCACGACTCAGTCATAAGAAAACCAGAAAATTATTAAAGAATTCACAATCCCCAGAAGATGAAGCCAGTGATAGATAAATGAAATAATCATTTCCTTCCTTTTTAGCCCAGAAACGGCTCTCTCAAAGGCAAAAAAAACACAGTTAATGGACAGCAAAAAGCCATCATCCAGATTACCACCACAAAATACATTTTTTATGACATTTTAAGCAAAGAGGCTTACTAATTACCGATACGGATGAATAAAGTAGTTCGCTAAAAAAGGATTAAGTGAGTATTGAGAAAAATACAGTTAAGTTCCCATGCCTCTCGAGCAGCTATGACAACAACACGCTCATCTGAATCAGGGATCGCCTCGGCCATTTTGATAGATGCACCAGTTTCATTTTCCAAAGCTCGAACTTTACAGCCCCCCTTTCCAATCAAACTACCAACTCTATCACAGTGGCACAAGAGCTTGAAAACAACTTCCTCTTCGATAATCTTCCTGCTGTGGCCTCCCATACTCCGGGACCCCATATTAGAATGATAACCCCTAGAATGGTAATCGGCATGATGACCAGATGCCCCTGAAGGTTTAGTAACAGATAAATTGGCAGATTCAGACCAAGGTTCATCTTGAAGACAAGTTGAAATGCACAGGAGACTTCTCTTAACAGCTTCATAGCTTCCTGTTATCTGCACATGGAACATTATTTCTCCTTGTAACAACCAAAATAGAGGTACAGAATCTCAACCAGATTACAAATTCAACATGAAAATAGCAAAGAATCCTTGTCTTATGTATGAGAAGCTGGTTCACAAAATTTTTGGTCAGGATTAGTCCTTTCTAAAACACGAGTAAGATTATCCGTGTGACTCCTCCAAAGTTGAATTACTAAATGCGTATAAAATTGCAGCATAATCCAAGCAAAACTTGGCACAAACAATTAAATTTATAAGCCTTCAAGGCATAGCAGACCGGACATCTAAACAACTCATCCAGCGTTACAGGTAGCTCCTACCAAAGATTGGATCATTGGACTAACGATGTATACAAAACTTAAATTCTCGATGTAGATAATCACTCCATGGCTGACAATACCTCTATAATTTCATGCCAATTAATATACCTACTAACACTCATCCTTCAAACCTATCATCATACTCATCTATCTCCCCATCACCACCAAATAGATTGCCTGAAAACGCAATCTCAAAGCTTTGAGAACTCGTCCCCGACCGTTGAGGTCAAATTCTAACTAGATTTATTCCAAACTAAGCACATCCGGGAAAACAGGCGCGATAATTGATTCTCAATTTGCAAAAAACGAATAGTGCATTACCAGAATCAACTCGTCCCCGTGGAACGCGCAGGGCGGAATCTGGTCCCGGGGAAGGACAACAATCTGGTGGGCCCCGCACTCAACCCGGACGCCCTCAAGCACCTTCCCTCCCTTCCCGAGCACGCTCCCAGCCTGGGCAGCCCCGACCAGCATCTTCCCACCAACCACCACCTCCTCCCCGAGCTCCTCCTCGCTGTCCCCCTTCACAATCTTCTCGAAAACCCTAACCAGCGCCTTCCGCACCGGGCCCCACTCCCCAGCCTCCCCTTCCGGATGCTCTTCGCCCTCGTCGTTCCGCCTAGGGTTAGGGTTAGGGTTTGAGATGAGGATGACCCGCTCGTCGCAGGGGGGGACGTGGGGGTCGTCGAGGAGGCGGATCTTGGCGCCGGTTAGAGCCTGGATGTGGCGGACGGAGGATCCGCCCTTGCCGATGACCGCCCCTGTCCGGGCCGACGGGCAGAGGATCCTGAACTGGTTCGGCTCCGTCGTCGGCGGCCGCTTTGGGGTACCGGAGGCGGTGGTGGTGGTAGTGGTAATATTGTTATTATTTTCCATCTTTTGGGTGAAACGGAGATTAGTAATGGAAACGACGACGTTTTGGGGGAGACGAAGATGCTATCAGGTGAAGAAGCTTTTTGCTGCTTCTTTACGGTTCTAGAAGATTTTTAGTAGGCTATAGTATTTCAGTCCAAACGACCAGGCCAAATCAGAACAAATCTGACTCAATAATGACCGGCAGCAAAAACATAACATACTCAAAAAACAGGGGCAAAACCAACCAATGGGAAAAGAGATAGTATGTCACATCATAATAACACATGGTATGTTATGTATAGCTTCTGTATTATATCAATTAATTAATTAATCAATTTTTTTATCATAAGTATTTTTATATACCATTCGATATAATTGGGCATACCATTTGACATAACAAGATATATCATTTTGACATAACAAACATACCATAGTAAATTAAATTGGTATATTATTTAATTTTTATTTTAATTATTTTTAATATTATCAAACTAGCATATCATTTTGACATAACCGAATATACAATTTTGACATAACCGGACATACCATTGTGACATAACCGGGCATACTATTTTAACATAATTGTTGTTTGTCGGAGTGGTGTACTTGATTAGGATCTACTTCAGTCGAGGCAAGTGTTGGACACTTTCTCCGTAAGACGAGATTGCCTCGTATATTTCAGTGTGGTACGGGCTTCGCCAATCGTCCCCAAGATATAACGACTGTTTAGGGCGTTTCCAAGACCGTTGCACACGTATCTCGAAACTTTCGGGCGAACCCTTATTTACCAAGAACTTTCGGACTCTTTTCTATGTGAAGAACGGGGGAGAGAGGAGAAGACAACAATGCTAGGAGGTGCACTTGCTGCTGGGATGATAATTCTGGCAGGGGGCAGGCCTATTTATAGGCTGGAGGAGGCAGGGAGGCAGCCACCCCGAAGGGACGCGTCCGCTCGGCCAACAGGCTGACTGGCTGCGCTCGTGGCCCTTCGGTGGCTTCTGGATCCTTCCAGGCGCGCCAGGCTGCGCTCGTGGCCCTTCGCGACGGATCTCACAGCCCTTCGGCCTTCTGGATGTCTCCTGGATGTTCCAGCCCGTCGTGCCTCTTCGGCGGCCAACCTGAAGGCGCTTGCAGCTCTCGTTGCTTCGGTAGCTGCGCAGCTACCTCCGGACCTGGGCAAAATACTTAAGGCTCCTCGCGATGATGCGCACGTGCGAAGTGCGCCACAAAGCGCCCATTGCGACCTGCGTCCAATGCGCCATGCGTGCTCGTGCTCGTGCTCGGACGGTACTTCGCACCGTCCTCGCAGGCAGCTAGCGGTGGGTCAGCCTTTGGGTGGTCAACCAAGTTTGAGAGGTAAGAAGTGGAGTTCCTTATAAACAAGGAAATCCTCCTTGCTCTAACCAATGTGGTATTGCACTTTTCCATTTCCCTTTTGGGCCTCCACTTTGGGCCTTACCATTTTGGGCTTGCATTGAACTTTCATTCAAAACCCAACAATCCCCCACATGAATGATGATTAATGCATGCATACTCTAATCGAAAGTTCTGACGTGTTATTATTGCATCGAGATAGGTAGCTTGCAGCTTTGAACCTTCTCTAGTAATGTGTTATCGGATTTACTCGCTGCTCGGTGAACGCGATGTTTTGAACCGTCAGCTTTTGGTGTAAACCAAGACAATAACATTTACACAATAATAACCCTAGTATATTTGGGTTCTCACGTTGTGTCCTTTTCGGCCATGGACCGTATCTTGGATTCATAAGTGTTTTTCCCATTTGAAGCGGCCTCACTTCACACTTACATAGGTGATCTCCTATCAGGAGTATCCTGCCATACTCCACCTTAATCAAGGTATAGGAATTATTAAAAGCGTAATGCTTAACCTTACCACACTGCTGCAGGCTAACACCTGGGCAGCTTCTGAGAATGAGATAGGTTCCAGGTGATTAAACTGAACCCTCCATAACTTAGTTTTCTCATTGAACCAAGTTTGTGGGATCTCCACTCATCATGGTTGAGTTACCGCTATGGACGTTCTTTAGTGTGTGGATTTTAATCCCATTCCCCTTACTCCGTTGTACATTTGATCTCTATTGATTCCTTTCGTAAAAGGATCAGCTAAGTTATCCTTGGACTTTACATAATTAATGGTGATCACCCCACTAGAGATCAACTGTCTAACGGTATTGTGTCTCCGACGGATATATCGAGACTTTCCGTTGTACAATGTACTTTGTGCTCTCCCGATTGCAGACATGCTATCACAATGTATCAATACGAAAGGCACCGGTTTACTCCAGCACGGAATATCCTCTAGGAAGTTTCTGAGCCATTCAGCTTCTTCCCCAGCTTTGTCTAGTGCTATAAACTCCGACTCCATGGTGGATCGAGCTATGCACGTTTGTTTAGAGGACTTCCAAGACACAGCTCCTCCTCCTATGGTGAATACGTATCCACTCGTGGATTTGGAGTCCTTAGTGTCTGATATCCAGTTTGCGTCACTGTATCCTTCTAATACAGCTGGATATTTAGTATAATGTATGCCATGGCTTATGGTATGTTTTAAATACCGTAAAACCCTTTCCAGAGCTAGCCAGTGATCCTTCCCTGGATTACTTGTGAATCTACTAAGTTTACTAACTGAGTACGCAATATCGGGACGAGTGCAGTTTGTTAAATACATCAAGCTCCCGATAATTTGCGCATACTTCAGTTGCAATACTGGGTCCCCTCGATTCTTGGCTAAGTGTAGATTCAAATCTACTGGAGTTTTAACCGGAGGTTTGTCAAAAGCTTCAAATTTCTTGAGCACGCTTTCCACGTAGTGGGATTGTGTCAAGATAATTTCATCAGTTTTCCTAGAAATTTTTATTCCTAGTATGACGTCTGCCAGACCCATATCTTTCATGTCAAAGTGGTTCTTTAACATGTTCTTAGTTTTCACAATAACCTCTTTATTGCTTCCCATAATTAGTAAGTCATCTACATAGAGACATACGATTACGTAAGCTTCAGGTGTGCCCTTAATGTAAACACATTTATCGCACTCATTGATCTTAAATCCATTTGACAACATTGTTCTGTCAAATTTCTTATGCCACTGTTTCAGCGCTTGTTTTAGCCCGTATAGTGACTTGACTAGTCGACATACTTTATGCTCTTGACCGGGAGCCACAAACCCTTCAGGTTGCTCCATGTATATCTCCTCTTCCAGTTCTCCATTTAGGAAAGCTATTTTTACATCCATTTGGTGGATCTCGAGGTTATAGAGTGCTGCAACAGCTATGAGTACTCTAATCGATGTGATTCTTGTGACCGGTGAATACGTGTCAAAGAAATCATATCCCTCCTTCTGCTTGAACCCCTTAGCTACCAATCGAGCTTTGTACTTGTCGATTGATCCATCAGCTTTGTATTTCCTTTTTAGGATCCACCTGCATCCCAAAGGTTTGCAGCCCGGTGGGAGATCCACGATTTCCCACGTGTGATTTTGCATAATAGATTCTATCTCACTATTGATAGCTTCCTTCCAGAGAGGAGCATCTGGACTGGACAATGCCTCTTGGATTGTCCTGGGTTCATCTTCTAACGCATAGGTTAGATAGTCCGGACCGAAAGATTTGGTTACCTTCGTCCGTTTACTACGTCTAGGTTCATCATCTTTCTGATTTGACCCTTGCGTAGTCTCGTGAGCCCTTTTCTTCGGACTTGCTTCCTTTCTTTCCTTATTAGGAAAGCTATCTTCAAAAAACATTGCGTTCCTTGATTCTAACCATTCCCGTGTTTATCTCAGGGTTTTCAGATTTATGCACCAAGAATCGATAAGCACTACTATTTTACGCATATCCGATAAAGATGCAATCAATGGTCTTGGGTCCTATTCGCACCTGCTTAGGCTTAGGTACTTCGACCTTTGCTAGGCACCCCCACACTTTAAGGTAATCGTAGGAAGGCTTCCTTCCTTTTCATAGTTCATATGGGGTTTTATCCCTTTTCTTGTGTGGCAATTTGTTTAGAATATGGTTAGCTGAGAGCACAGCTTCCCCCCACATGTTCTGGGGTAAGCCCGAGCTAATCAACATAGCGTTCATCATCTCTTTAAGAGTTCGATTTTTACGTTCAGCTACGCCATTTGATTGAGGTGAGTATGGTGCAGTCGTCTGATGAATAATGCCATGTTCTTGACAGAGTTCCTCAAACGGAGCTACATATTCTCCTCATCGATCACTTCAGATCATTTTGATTTTCACGCTGAGTTGATTTTCAATCTCATTCTTATATCTCTTAAAAGCATCAAGAGCTTCGTCTTTGCCCTTTATGAGATATACGTAACAGTATCTCGTGCAATCATCGATAAACGTGATGAAGTATTTCTTCCCGCCTTTAGTTTGCACGTGTTTCATATCGCAAGTGTCCGTATGAATTAACTCTAAAGGCGTAGTACTTCTTTCCACCGAATGAAAACGTGCTTTGGTCATTTTAGCCTCCACACATACTTCACATTTATCGGATGGGTTGAACTCTAGATTTGGTAATAAATTTAAACTTACTAACTTTCTTAGCGAGTTTAGATTTACGTGTCCTAATCTACCATGCCATAAATTAGAACACTCGGCCAAGTAAGAAGAAGCGTTAACTTTATTTTCACCGTTAAAGGTGCAATGTACAGTTATTACATTCATCTTAAAGAGCCCCCTCTCTAGATAACCCTTTCCTATGAATTGACCCGCTTTGGTCAGTACAAACTTATCAGCCTCAAATACAAGCTTAAGACCGGCTTTGCTTAACAGTGAGCCAAAAACTAAGTTCTTGCGGATGTCCGGGACATGCAGCACATCCTTGAGGGTCAGCTCCTTTCCTGAGGTCAGCTTCAGGACCACCTTTCCCAGACCAACGATCTTGGACGTTACGGAGTTTCCCATGAACAGCTTTCGGCCGGTGATCGGGATATAGTTCGAGAACATCTCCTTGTCCGAGCAGACGTGGCGGGTAGCTCTAGTGTCCACGAACCACTCTCTCGGATTGTCCACCAGGTTGGCTTCAAACACCACGGCTGACAGATCCATCTGTGACAAGTCTTCAGCCAGGTTAGCCCTTCCTTGGTCGTCCTTCTTCGGCTGGTGACAGTCCTTAGCCATGTGTCCGGGTTTACCGCAGTTGTAGCAGTCGCCCTTGATCTTCTTTTTCTTCTTGGGCTCTTGCTTCTCCTGCTTATCCCCAGACTTCTTCCTCTTCTTGCTACCTTTTCCCTCGGCGAGGTGCACGGTGGTCTCGGGGTTGGCCTTGCCTTGCTTGACTTCGGACTTTCGGTTGTCTTCCTCGATCCTAAGTCTCACAATCAGGTCTTCTAGGCCCATGTCCTTCATCTTATGCTTGAGGTAGCTTTTGAAATCCTTCCACAGCGGGGGGAGCTTCTCGATCATCGCAGCTACTTGGAAGGACTCGCTGAGTTGCATCCCTTCAGCTTGGATCTCGTGAAGGATCAGCTGCAACTCTTGACTTGGTCGATGACCTTCTTGGAGTCCACCATCTTGAAGTCGAGGAATCGTCCGACGATGAATTTCTTCGTCCTGGCATCCTCCGTTTTGTACTTCTTCTCGAGTGAACTCCACAGCTCCTTAGCGGTCTTAGCTTCCGCGTAGACATTGTAGAGCGTGTCTTCTAGTCCATTCAGGACATAGTTCCGGCATAGGAAGTCGCTGTGACTCCATGCATCGAGGGCGTTGATCTTCTGTTCATCTGCCTCATTTTCCGCCACCTTCGGAGCCTCTTCCTTCAAGAATCGGACCAGGTTGAGCGTCGTCAGGTAGAACAACATCTTCTGTTGCCACCTCTTGAACTCGGTACCGTTGAACTTGGCCGGCCTTTCTGCGTGGATAGTTCCCGGGACTGCTGGCACTGATGCTGAGCTTGTCGATGCCATCTTCAAGTACACAATCTCGTCTTACGATTGTTGTTTGTCGGAGTGGTGTACTTGATTAGGATCTACTTCAGTCGAGGTAAGTGTTGGACACTTTCTCCGTAAGACAAGATTGCCCCGTATATTTCAGTGCGGTACGGGCTCTGGCAATCGTCCCCAAGATACAACGACTGTTCAGGGCATTTCCAAGACCGTTGCACACGTATCTCGAAACTTTCGGGCGAACCCTTATTTACCCAGAACTTTCGGACTCTTTTCTATGTGAAGAACGGGGGAGAGAGGAGAAGACAACAATGCTAGGAGGTGCACTTGCTGCTGGGATGATAATTCTGGCAGGGGGCAGGCCTATTTATAGGCTGGAGGAGGCAGGGAGGCAGCCACCCCGAAGGGACGCGTCCGCTCGGCCAACAGGCTGACTGGCTGCGCTCGTGGCCCTTCGGTGGCTTCTGGATCCTTCCAGGTGCGCCAGGCTACGCTCGTGGCCCTTCGCGATGGATCTCGCAGCCCTTCGGCCTTCTGGATGTCTCCTGGATGTTCCAGCCCGTCGTGCCTCTTCGGCGGCCAACCTGAAGGCGCTCGCAGCTCCTCGTTGCTTCGGTAGCTGCGCAGCTGCCTCCGGACCCAGGCAAAATACTTAAGGCTCCTCGCGATGATGCGCACGTGCGAAGTGTGCCACAAAGTGCCCAATGCGCCATGCGTACGTGCGCGTGCACGTACGCGTGCGCGAGTGCGTGCTCGTGCTCGTGCTCGTGCTCGGACGGTGCTTCGCACCGTCCTCGCAGGCAGCTAGCGGTGGGTCAGCCTTTGGGTGGTCAACCAAGTTTGAGAGGTAAGAAGTGGAGTTCCTTATAAACAAGGAAATCCTCCTTGCTCTAACCAATGTGGTATTGCACTTTTCTATTTCCCTTTTGGGCCTCCACTTTGGGCCTTACCATTTTGGGCTTGCATTGAACTTTCATTCAAAACCTAACAATAATCGGGTATGGCATTTTACATAATCAAGTATACCATTTGACATAATCGGATATACTATTTTCACTTACCGTTACAGATCCACGCGAAAGCGTTCTATGTTTAGATTGATGGAGATCTCAACTTGTTGTTTACGCCTCCGCAAGAACCTAGGTATTGAACAACCTTGACCCGCTGTTGTAGGGAAATAAGAACCTCGATCTTAAAGCAAATACGCCACAAATGGTGGTGGATGAATTGTTTGATAAGTGGTTGTTCGTGCAAGAACTGATCAGCCCGTAAGAACTAAAAGAGAGTAAAAAATATGGATTTTATTAAGCAAAAAGTGTCCCTCTATATTCTATGCGTGGCTCTATAAATAGGCAAAGTCAAGAGACTTCTAATTGGAATTGAGATATGCTCAAAATGAAATTATAGCATCCTAGAGTGTAGACAGACTTGAACTTCTAAAAATGAAATCATCTCATAAGGGACTTCCTGGAACTCTTAAAATAAATGAAATTATCAATTATCTGACTTCCTAGATAGTCTAGAACTCATAAAAAATGAAATAACTTATAATTAACTTCGTAAATAGACTTTAAAATCTTAACAATGAAAATATTATGTAATTTGGGCTTCTCGCTGAGGAGATTCATATCAATAAGCCATAACTAAAGCTCCAACACTAACCCTAAAAAAAAGCCACACTATCGCTATTTGAAGCTCCAAATCTCCCAAAAGTTGGTCTCTTCTTCCCCGCTCATAACTAAAGCTTCCCCGTCCTATCTTCGTCACTACTTTCCCCCAATTTGGGTTTTTTACCGTTTCTGATTTAGGGTTTGGGAGCCCAGAATGTGCAGCTCAAGGGAGGACTCTCCTGATTGGCTCCGTACCTTCCAGGTTCTTTACTCTCTTCTCCTCTTCAACTCTCGCAAGGATTGCTGCCGCTGACTCTGACCGTCAGATTGAGAGGCCAGGAGAGAGAGAGAGAGAGAGAGAGAGAGAGGAGGAGGAAAGCGAGGAATGTAAATGTACAAAATTACTCCTGCCTTAATTTTGACCATCGAATCAACGAAATTTTTGTAAAGTCTGATCCAACGGCTTAGCTCCACTCTACGACAGGCCCGACAAATTTTGTGAAGTCAGGACCAGGTCCATCCCCTTAATAACCAGTCTCTTACACATTTGAAATGGTTGATTGATCCTGTTGGGATGGCGAGAAATAAGAAAGACTTATTTTCTATTCCTATTCCTATTCTGACTAGGTTTTGAACTCCTAATCTGACCTAGATAGGTTACTTGTATACCAAGGGTTTGCCTCTATATAAAGGCATGTTACCCTAAGATTTTGTATAGTTTTGTGACTCGGAAACTCATCAATAAAAGTTCTCCTTTCTCTCCGTGGATGTAGGCATTAGGTCAAACTACGTTATCTCTTGTGTCCGTGTTCTTTGCGCATTTTGTTCTCTAGTTTCTGAATTCATAACAATTGGTATCAAGAGCTTGGGTTGGAGGATGATGGACGGCGCGAAGTTTGCTCTTGTGAAGTTCGATGGTTCTTCGAATTTTAGGTTATGGAAAATGGCGTATCAAGGATCTCCTCGTGCAACAAGGGATGGTCATCGCGCTCTCGGAGAAGAAGCCCGAGAAGATGGAGGAGCAAGAGTGGAAGGAGATGGGGGCCAAGGTGGTGGCGACAATTTCTTGTGCTTGGCGGATGATATGATGTATCACGTCATGGATGAGGAGTCACCAGCTAAGGTATGGAAGAAATTGGAGGCAAGGTATATGTCTAAGTCTTTGTCGAACAAGATTTATCTTAAGCAAAGATTGTACGGGCTCAAGATGAAGGAGGGCTCGGATTTGAGCCAACACATTAATAGTTTTAGTCAACTTGTGAGCGACTTGAGAAAGGTTGATGTGAAGTTCGAGGAAGAAGACAAGGCATTGTTGCTGCTGAATTCTTTACCTGGCTCCTACAAAAATTTGGTTACAACTCTAACTTGGGGGAAGGAGTCTCTGGTGTTGGAAGATATCATAAGTGCTCTGCTAGGGTTTCATTAAAGAAGGAAAATTGGCGATGAACAAGCAGAAGGGCTAGTTGTGAGGGGTAGCCATGGTGATCGTAGTGGGGCAAAAGACAGGAAAGGATCCAAGTCGTGGTCAAGGAGGTTCAAGGGAAATTACTTCGAGTGCGGAGAAAAAGGGCACGTGAAGAAGGATTGTCCAAAAAGAACTCGGGATCGCGAGAAAAAAGGATCAGGTTCCGTGAATGTGGCCTCACATTCGGACGGGTCAGATGGTGATCTTCTTTCTATTTTGTCAAGTCCAAAGCATTCTGATTCCTGGATTTTGGATAGCGCTTGCTCTTTCCACATGGCGCTCAAGAGAGGGTGATTCGACACCTACAAGTTCGTTGATTTAGGTATGGTGACTATGGGTGATGGTTCTACTTGCAGAATTGCTGACATAGGTGATATCTAAATCAAGATGTGGGATGGTATTGAGAGAAAATTGTGTGGGGTTAGGCATGTTCCGAAGTTGGAGAGGAATTTGATCTCGTTAGGAGCCTTGGATTATAGTGGGTACAACTATAATATTGTAGGCGGGCTAATGGAGGTGGAGAAGGATGCTGTGGTGGTGATGAAGGGTGAAAGGAATGCTAGGAACACCTACAGGTTAGTGGAAAATACAGTTGTAGGTGGAGTCACATCATTTGGTTCCGATAGAGGGGAGAAAAGCTCTTGTGTGATGGAGCGAAAGCTTGACATGAATGGTTTGAGTGGAGTTGGAATTCGCGGAGACAAAGTTAGCAAGTTCCCGCTATGGTTGTCTAAAGAGACGTGCACGTCAAAGGTGTTAGGTAAGTTTTGCATGGAGAATGCGAAGCCATTGGTAGCACCACGGGCAAATCGGATATCTCACTCAAGGCCGAACAGTGGAGTTCGTGACATGTCGAGGGTTCTACTTGGTGGAACAAAAAGTTGCCCTTTTGTATGCTATGGCAAGTAGCATTGGTTTGAGGCAAAAAGGTCCAACGGAAGAGCGGTTCGAGGTTGTGGAGCAAAGGATTGATCAAAAAAATAGAGGGTACGTCTATTGGTCGCAAGGTGCTTCAGAATGTGGACTCGCTAGTTGTGGTTCGATGGAGGTTGGAGAGAATAGGCCAAGCAAGCTCAGAAGCTCGAGTTTGGGGGCTGGCTCCAAGTGATTGAACAAAAGGTGAAGAGAAAGTTGAGATGGTCTTATTAATGCAGTTATCTATGGTCCGAGATGGAATCGGTGGAGTCGGATTTATTTTGCAAGATCTCATGGTTCTTCATGGGGCGGTGTTTTGTCAAGGTGGAGTTTGTTGAAGTTTGGGTAGAGCTTCATGGTTCTTTCACGAGATGATTTCTCGCCAAGGTAGAGATTGTTGGGGTGGCGAGAAATAGGAAAGATTTATTTCCTATTCCTATTCCTATTCTGACTAGGTTTTGGACTCCTAATCCGACCTAGATAGGTTACTTGTACACCAAGGGTTTGCCTCTATATAAAGGCATGTTACCCAAAGATTTTGTATTGCTTTGTGACTTGGATCCATCAATAAAATTTTTTATTTCTCACCGTGGACGTAGGTACTAGGCCGAACCACGTTATCTCTTGTGTCCGTGTTCTTTGTGCGTTTTGTTCTCTAGTTGCTGAATTCATAACAGATCTAATTAAATTGGGTTTGATTGAGGGGGAACAATTTTGGCGGGGCTGTACCATGGGGAAGCAAAGAGTTAATTTTAATAAAAAAGTATAATATTTTTTACAACCATAATTCGAACGGCATTTTTATCCAGATGGTGGTGCTACTTGGCCCGGTCCCTACAGAATACAAGCTCGACTAAATCAGTGGTTATTCCCGATACGACAACGTATTCGAATGTGAACCGATTTGGCGTGTGGTTTTCCTAACCAATTTGACAAATGTGCGTGGTTTCGTAAAAGTAGAAAAGTTATATATATATATATAATATCCAAAAAAAGTTATATATATATATATATATGTATATATTAGATATCTAAGATTTATAGCAAGTTTTAGGGGTTCACTTTTTATTAAATTTTATTAAACTTTCCTTGGTGTAAATCATGTCATTTAATAATTATTGATTTAAGGGTCCGTACCAAACCAATCAAAACTAAAAAACCGCAAAAAAGTAAACTAATAGAATTGGGGTTTGGATTGGGTACGGAGTGAAAAAATCATTCCGAATAGTTTGGAGTGAAGGGGGGCTCACGCTGGCAAACGTAGTTATGTGATACTGGCATGCGCAGTTATGTCATAATGGCATGCGTAGTTATGTGATAATGGCATGTGTGGGGCGGAGGGAGGTTTCATACTATGGGGGCAATTTCCCCCACTTAATTTCTTTTTTGTTTGATAACTAGGTATATTTTTTAATGTATGTCCCCACTAAAATTAGAAATTGACCCAACTAAAAAATTAATCAACCTAAAAATTGAAACCAGAATGGTCAATTACCGACTTATCATATGCTAGTCGGGCCCAAAAAATTATATTGCCCCCACTCCCCAAATTTTCAGGCTCCGCCCCTGTGTGTATTTGTGACAGCGGCAAGTCCCGTTTATGATAATGGCACGCGTAACTTTTTTTATTTTGGTCCCATATTTTATCATTTTTGCAAAGAAATCATACTGGCATGCGCAGTTATGTGATACTGGCATGCACTGTTATGTGATACTGGCATACGCAGTTATGTCATAATGGCATTTGTTTAAGGATTGTGTTTGCGCGTGGTTTTTTCATTTTGATTCCTGTATTTTTATATTTTTGCAAAAAAGCTCATGCGTGTCTTCATTCTGAACAGTTTGGAATCTAGGCATTCTGTACCCAATTCATACCCTAATAATTGATAACACAGACAGGTTTACAGGGTGCTTTATTAATAATGAATAATAATCAAGGGGACTTATTTTTTTTCCAGGAAAGCATCTCAAATTGATGGGAGTGTAATAAATAGGATTCGACTGAGCTCCACATATTCTTCTACATACAGTAAAAAAGGATTGATTCCATAAAAGATGCACCTTTTCTCAAGATATCTTCCAAACTGTTGGGGTCCTTGCTCCGGATATTGTTCTCCCGATGTGAAAGCAGGTGGTTTCGTGGGTTGTGAAATGCGAATGTGGCGCTCTTCTACTCTTTGACAATATGAAAAAACCAAGCAAGCTCATTGAAGATTCCGATGACTTTGAAGGAATCCAATTTGGAGTACTAACCAAAGGAGTGGCACTTGAAACGTAGAAAGACCAAAAACCCAGCCTCTAGGAAAATTTCAATCATTTGAATTCAAAAAAGAATAAGAAATGCAATATCTATAACCCATGATCTGAAACTTAAACTACATGAGATAAATATAAAAAAATAGAGCAATTCTATAGATTAGATCTTGAGGTACTTAGTCTTTTTAGCAAGGCAAGTGCGAGATTCTTAAAGCATTCGCATCTTAATTACCGATGAAACTCTACGAACGAGATTTCACCTGACCTTCCTTTCCCAGGTGTGGAAAAGTTTCACATAAAAATAGAGAATTCATACAAAATCGATTTGTAGGAGAAGCATGCGATCACAAATATTTTTCCCATTGCACTGATCGGGGGCGTTCGTAGTGACTG